>JAEQBH010003052.1:0-1200000 GCA_016808115.1 Tetrastigma voinierianum | reverse complement strand
AATAAAAAATAAGAAAAGAAAGAAAAGAAAAAGAAAAAATAAAAGAAAATGGGCAGCCCATTTATCAGACCTCCGTGCATGGCGCGAACTACTTTCCTCTTACGGATAGGCTGCGTATTTTATAGGGTTTTTTAGGTTGGGCCTAATCCCGATAGCTGTGGGTTTCAAGTATGGTTTGTGATTCCTTTGTTGATCGCGACTACATCTTTCTTGTCGCGACTTCTTCCATATCGACATCATGATGTCGTGACATCAACAAAGATCTTGGTCTTCAAGCGGTAATGCCGATGCTTCGTGACTTTGATCTCTTGTCGTGGCAATGGTTCATTTCCTTGACACCATCTGCTGGTTCGATGTGCGACATGATCTCGCCGACATCAACTTAGTTTCTCTGGTGCTTTTCATTCAGATTGTTTCTTGGTATCCACGGCCGACAATCTCTTGTCGTGAATCTGATCACGCCCTTTATATATTTCAAGCCCGAGTACCGCTCTTGATGTCGCGACCTCGATCTCCCACTGCGGCGTCGACTCATCTTCTGCGGCATTAAACGTGCGGATGTCGCGACATCAATCTCTTGTCGTGACATCAACTGATTCCTGCTTGCTTCAATCTTGTCGCCACTTGTATCTTTCCTTTGATTGCTCTTGCTGTCGCGACATCAAACTCTTGTCGCGACATCGATTTATGACTCTGTAGCTTTGAACTGTGGCTCTTGATGTCGCGACATCGATCTCACGTCGCGACGTCAGCTCATTTCATGCGGCTTTCTCGTAGGCGGTCGGAAATTCGTGACCTCGATATCTTATTATCCGTAATCGCGACTGCATCGATTTCAGCTAATTTCTGATGCTAACCGACCTCGCGAACAGGCTATGTAAACCCCGAAAGCGCATCAATAGCTCGGCCCGATTCTTTTCATTTACGCTCTTGCCAATTAATTGCACTTTTATTCCGCATTTACGCATTTTCTCACGCTTTTTCTTAACTCTTCCATTCTACTACGCTAATAACAGATGGGTGAGTTTCTTCATATTTCTGCAAAGTAATTGTCTCTTTTTATATGAAAATTAAGCAGAAAAATGGACTAAAAATAGATGACTTTTAAGCTCATCACTAACACGGGATCAAGATCCTTTTATCAGACTAAGGAGAAACCTCTGATCAACTAAATTGATACATCATCTAATTAATCCTCACACCATGAGTAAATTAGTGATCTATCAAAGTAATTTTCAAGTTCATTAGTTTCCAAGATAGTCTAACATACCCCACTAAAATTCACAAATCTTTACTCTACGGGAATCTCCATCTGTGTCACTCTGAGAGGGCCTCCTGGAAATCGAGCAAAGATACGACTCTTTTTTAAGGTATAGGCTGCAATATTACGAATAGTTAATTATATGAACAATACCAATTATATAAATTCGAGTTTTCAAGCCCCACAAAATAAATGGCTCTTTACCGTCTGGATATTCGACAATTAATCCCCCACCTCTTAGGGTGTTTAATGTTCATTACTTGATTCCAATCATCACGATCAAACACAAAAGTAAGAAAATGAAGAAAGAAATCCAAGAGACAAGAAAAATCCATGGCCCGAACTTAAATCTTACGCCTCAACAATAAATAAATTGAATATAAAGTCATGCAGGAAATCTCTTCAATAGAAATAAAAATGCATAAAACTACTCTAAGATCTAATAAAAATAAAATACTGCTACAATAAAAACTAGAAAATGGCGGTTTAGAGAAAGCCATGAGAAGAAAATCCAGTTTTAGCTTCAATCTTTGTCTGAACCTTAGTGAAATTTGAATCTCTGTTATACAGCTCCGAAATCTCTTCAATAGAAATAAAAATATGCTCTAAAACTACTCTAAAATCTAAAACAAATCAAAATCTACTTGGAAAAGCTGGAAAAATGGTCTAGGGAAGTCCGTATAGTGCAAAAAAATTTATCTTCCCGGTGGCTCTGAGACTCTCGGTTGACTCTTCTTTTGGAAATACTCTTGCTCATTTCTTGCCAAATCACTTGCTTTTCATCAATAATCCTGAAAGAAACCAAGTTTGAAATTTTATGAGTTTCTGGGAATATGGATATAAAATGCACAAAATAGCATGTGAAATGAACTCAAAACATAGATGAGTTTTGCACTCATCAGGTCTTCAAAAAGAAAACATACATGGATGGTAAAGTGTCTACCTATAAAGCACGAATGGTTGCGAGAGGTTGTTCACAGAAATATGGTATTGACTATGATGAAACCTTTTCACCAGTGGCGATGTTGAAACCCATTAGGATAATACTTGCTATATTTGCATACTATGACTATGAAATCGTGAATTGATGTTAATTTGCTTTTCTTAACGGACATTTACAAGAGAAGAGGTGTATGATAAGAGCACGAGGGGTTTGTCTCGAAAGACCTAATAAAGTATATGGCTCACGAGGAAATTAGATTTATGGGCTTCATGAAGCATCAGGAAGTTGGAATGTTCGTTTTGATGAAATATGTCGAAATGTTGTGGTTTCATCGAAAATGAAGATGAGCTTGTGTATCTAAGATCGATGGGAGTATTGTGGTTTCTCATTTTATATATGGATGACATATTATTAATAGGAAATGACATACCCTCTCTTCAATCGGTTCAAAGTGGTTATCGAAACACTTCTCAATGAAAGATTTAGGAGAAACGGCTTATATTTTGGGGTCAAGATCTATCATTGATAAGTGATAAGTTACTAGATGCATCCTGATCGACATATATTGATAAAATGCTAAAGAAGTTTAGCATGGATCAATCAAGAAAGTTATCTTCCCATGTCACATAGGATCTACCTTTCTAAGGACATGTGCCCAGACCGGATGTCGAAGTGCAGTAACATGCAAAATGTCCCTTATGTAAGCTGGTTGTAAGGTCGATTATGTATGCTATGATGTGTATAAGACGGATGTCTCCTATGCTCTAAGTGTTACAAGCAAATTCCCGGAGTACAATCTGGTGAGAGTCACTAGAAAGCGGAGTCGAAAATATTCTTAAGTACTTGAGAAGAACTAAGGATTTATTTTTTGATTTATGGAGAGCTAGACTACAAGTATGTGGATTTACTTATGCTAGCTTTCAATCGATAAAGATGATTGCAAGTCTCAATCTAGTTTACTATTCACCTAAATGGTGGTCTTGTCGAGTTAGAAGGGACCAAGCAGGATACTACGGATTATACCTGAGGCTGAGTATATTCTTTTGCTTGAAGCTACTAAAGTGTTTGGATCAAAAAGTTCATTCTTGAGCAAAGTGGTTCCTTCCATCGCAGATCCCATTTTGTTGTATTGTGACAACAATGGAGCTGTGCCTGAAGCAAAGGAGCCCAAATCTCATCATCGATCAAACATATACTACGAGCTATCATGCGATCGGGAGATTATTGTGAGGGATGAAGTAAAGATAGAAGGTTCATACGAGAGGAGAATACCAAGCTGATCCGTGGCTAAACCGCTGTCTCAGAAAAAACATGATGGTCATGTATTTTCATATGGTTTGAAGAATAAACATAATTGGATGTAGTCATATGGATGAAAGCTTATATATTTATTTAACTTATTGTGTTGGAGAACATATTTACTGGAATGACCCACAGAGATATTTTCATAAGGTTAGCTATTTGAGTGTCAATGGTATAATCTCTATATGATAGTAGTATAATTGATCCTTGGACTTGAGATCATAAGAGTATCTTTAGTGTTGGAAATTATGCTTTGACTCAATTAGTTCATACTTGCTCGCTATGTATGAATAATAGAGATTGGGTATAATGAAAACATGAATTGATGGTTATGATCAATATAGGATCATCACTCCTAATAGTGGGAGAGTATCTCTCCAAGGTAACCACTTGTTGAAATGTCAACTCGGAATGTTTACAAACAAATACGTAGATTTAGAAAGTTCTAAATTTATTTAAGGAGTTGATTACCGGAAACAAAAATGGTAAAAATTAGTACGATCGAGTTGACACTTACACGCCTCGTGTACTAATAAGAGACATGGGATGGTGAAAGGATAATAATTATCACGGAATCTAGTTCATGCACGATTGGAAGTCGATCCGCTGGCTTTTCCTAACATTTGGGTGGTCATGATGTACGGCTGGGAGCCGATCTTGACTGTAAATATAAGCTGATTAATTGTTGGTGTGATAGAATTAAAGTTGTTTAATTTATCTAATCTTAGAAATTTCTCCACTGACTAAATTGACTTTAGTCAAGTGGGAGTTGTTGGTTTTATGTGTATTAAAGCCAATATAGAGTCACAAATTACAATTTATATTTATTCTTTAGTTGATTAAGAGCACCAAAAAGTCCTTGTAAAAGAATAGTGCTTGGGATTTAAACAAAATAATTATTTGATAATTATAATATTTATAGTAATTAATTATGAATTAATTTATCATAAATATTAAAATAAATATTAAAATTAATTATGAATTAATTTCTAATATTTATAATTAATTATGAATTAATTCTCAATTAATTTTTTTCATATTTATGATAATTAATTATGAATTAATTCTCCTATTTATGGAAATTAAATAATCCTATTTATGAGGATTATTTATAACTGTAAAATCGATCTATAAATAGATCGTAAAACTTGAAGTTATGATCATGAGATGATTCGAGGAACTATATTAAGCCGAGTTAAAGTTCTGTGAGGATCCGAGAGTTATTCGTGTGGATCTGCTTGGGGCGGACGTGTGTGCGGCTAGTGATCGGCTTTGCGATTCAGAATCGAAGCTGTGTTGTTTCTCGAAGAACGGTATGTATGTACAGATTTATTTAAATTACATTTCCGTTGCGTATAGGAATGTTTGATTCCTTACATCAGCAAGGGAGAATATAATTAGCATGGTGATGGTTACTCCCATTTCAATATAAATGAAGCACCCCATCTTCAATTCAATCTAATTATACTTTATTCATTGCATGATATATAAACTTTTGTAAGCGTCTAAAAACGAAGAATCTTTGAGAGCATGTCACAAGACAACTCTTTTTCGAGTCTTCGGCTAAAGTCTTCGTATTAGTCGTCAGTGGCTCATCTCTGCCTCTCTTCTTCTATCCTATTCCATGCAAGTTTACATTGAAGTCCTTTTCTTCTTTCCCATCTCAATACCCCTTTATAATTAATTTCAATATTCTTAATTAACTAAACTCTTTTCTTTTGAATTTCATGAAGTCTTTGATTAATTCTTATTTACTGATCTAACAGATAACAAAAAAATATAGTGAATCTCATGAGAGTATATATACATATATATATATATATATATATATATATATATAGTGCCATTTTACTTTTTAATAATTTAGTATTTCTTTTCAAAATGAAATACATATTTAACCTACATCGACATGGATCTGAAAATACGGGCTATGTTGCAATTTCGAGAGCATGGGAAATGGATATCGAAAAGTTGTACCCCCAATTCTCGTTAAGCGGCTTGCTATCAATAATTTGAAGAAAAAATATTGATTGATGTTGATCCATGACTATGATGGATTTATTTATAAAATTTTCCAACCTACACCTTGTTTAAATATAGACCAAGAAGACTTAGACGAGTCAACCGTAATTAGTCTAAGGTGACGATTGTTTTCTGGCTTTTTGTTGAAACCTAAATGGTTTTCAACATTCGATTGTTGTTTTTTATTTTTCGCGTGAGCATTCTTTGAAATTTACAAATAGAAAAAGCGAAACAAGAAAAGTCATCTTCGGAAAAGTCATCTTCAAAATGAAACACTGCCACTTGCCCGACAAGGAGGAGAGCTGCTTGGCGCTCCTTTACCCGATGTTAAAACAAACAATTTAATACTTAATACTATTAAGTCTTTATTTAGCTTTAAAAATTTGAAAAAAGTTTTGTCGACATTAAGTAAAAAAAATGTCACCTAAGTCTTCTTGGTCTGTATTTAAATAGGGTGTAGCTTGGAAAATTTTGAAGATATATAATTATATCTTTAATTTTTTTTTTCTTTTTTGAAATTAAGGTTGTGAATGATTATGAGAAGGTTAAAAGTGTTTCATATAGTGTTGTCTCTTAGATTCTCAGAGTCTCTGGATCGTCGGAGCATTAACCTAGCTGCAAGGACCTGCAAAACAAATAAGGAACCGACGGTGATGTGTCGGCCACCTCTCTGATGATTAAGTCAGACAGAGAAATAAGGAGAGTACATACATTCGTTTTTCAGTAGAGTCCTCCCCCCCCATTGCGATTCCTTCCTTATTTATGAAGGAGGAGGGTGGTCCACTTTTTATGGAAAGTGGGTGATTGGTTTATTGATAGAAAGGGAGAGGTGCTTCTGTTTCTGCGTCATAACATTCTTTCTTTTGGATAGCCAAAATTTATCATAATCTTCCGCCTCCAGGTGGTTGAATCATCCTAAGGGGCGATTACGTCGTGATTAGTGGAGAATGTATTTTGGCTGCGAGGGATCAACCAGTATCTTCTGCCATCGATAGTAGGCTAGGAAAGGATGTGTTAAAGCGAAAATCCATGAACACCTTTGTGATCGGATAGTCACGGCGGGATTTTGGTAGGTGGTTCAAATGTGTTCGTCTTGGGGATGCCAGGCACGGCCTATAGGCAGGGTACTTGGGCCTAGCACACGGGCTTTGATAATGCGGGCCTTAGGTAAGGGTGCTTGGGCAAAAATCCATAGTGCCTACAATGCCCCCACTATTCGCATTTGAGAGATCGTCCTCCGGCCCCGGAAAAATCTGTTATTCTTAGCCTACTTGTCATTGGGAACGGGGGACCGTTAATGCTTGTGTGTTCCAACGCGCACATTACTGGGTTCCTATTTTTGTTAACACATTTAATGCTTCTTTTTGGGGTTTCCCACGGGTTCGAAACCCCTATTAAAGGTTGCAGGGTAATGGATTCTTTTTTGCTACTAGCTAGTTTTGAGTTTTCGGTGGGTATGTATGGCTAGATGCTGTCGGGCGCTACCAGTACCGTGCTTTTCCGATTGCTCCTGGGCTGAATGTGATGTTGACAGGGGTCGGCCGGAGGCTACAAGGAACACTCTAGAGCACGCTAATTTGCTTTTGGATGGATATTTTCGAGCCTTATATGCCCGCTTAGCTCGACATTGAAAAGTATTTGTAATCATAGTGCCCGAAAAGAACTATGTGGGGTGTTTTTCTTTTTCATATCTTCTTTAGGACTTTTTCTTCTTTCTTAGGCTCTGTTTTCCAGTATCTTTTGGCCCTATTGGGTTATGTAATTGTTGAAGTATGATCGCTTGGTTGTAAGCGTTGCTGTGTAATTATAAACTCCTTTTGGTGTAATTAATGAAATTGTGTTTCTTGGAATTTTTACATTTTTGCTCACCTTATTTTTCTCATACTCGGCTAACCAGTCAACAACGTGGTCTAACCCCTTGGGACAAGGGTTGTGGCAATTGATGAATTCTAGAATGGGTCGGCCCTTATGATTCTGGCCCGGACTTAACTGGTTCATTTATAATGGCGATCCATAGGGAGGGCACAAGGGCCCTAGCTTTCAGGACCCACGAACTAAGCCCATACGTTTAAATATTACTAGTAAGTGAGCGTCGCCGGAGATTCAAATCTTTTAGGGCGATGGAGTCGGTGTGCATTTAATGCACAACGGACATTGGAAGCGCTGATATCTTGTTCCTTCCACTCAAGGGCCTGTGATACATATCTTGTTTCCTTGACTCGGGGAGGAGGAGAAAGAAACACGCACGTCTCGGTGTAGCGTTGTGTGTTTTGTGATTTGTCTTTCCAGGCATTTGTTTTCCCTATCTTCCAGGTAAGCCTTGTTTTGTTAGGTACGTTAGATTCCGATTCTTGAGCATGTTTCGACATGAGGATCGTAGAGGGTGTTTAGGGCACGTAGAACTTGGGGGGGGTTTCTCGGGTCGGTAGGTTCATGTGCGTTCTCACCCTTTTACCAGTTTGGGATTATGGCATGGAACCGATTCCCCTTTCCTCTCCCATTTGTTGTTGTCTCCTTGCAGTATGGCGAGAGGTCAATAAGAGACTTCCATTAGTCGGTGAGTGAGGGGCCTAATAGAGATACCTCCTAAGCGGACTCATCTCCTCTACTCCATGGAGGAGTTGAGGTCTTATTGTCAATTCCTAACAATATGATTTTGAATTGTGGACCGGGTGTGAATCCATATTGGCCGAGAGACAGTGTAGTGTATTTCAGGGAGCGACTCGCGGCTGGCTTCGCTTCCCCATTTCATCTCTGGTAAAGCAGTTCCTATACTTCTCTAGAGTGCCTCCTGCTTTATCCATCTGAATGCCATTCGGATCCTGACCGGGTGCAGCATGCTGAACCTCCTTTACCAACTGGACATTTCGTTGGTAGAGGTTTGCTTTATTTATACCTTGAAGCTAGGACAAGCGATATTATCCATGCTCAGCCTATGACCATTTATGATTTGTTCTTGGACTTCACGACTCGCCTAAGGTAGGCGAAAGGCATATCTTTGGTTAGAGGGCATGCAGTATGAGACCCGAGCTCCACGACCTCCGTTTGTTTTGAATCGATCAATGTCATTCCCAGTGTGTTCAAATTGTGGGATACGTATGTCGGTGCATTTTTGCGTCTATCTTTACGAACTTATATATATATATATATATATATATATATATATATATATATATATATATATACTATATATATATATATATATATATATATATATATACCTCCGTTTGTTTTGAATCAATCAATGTCATTCCCAGGTGTGTTCAAGTTGTGGGATCTGTATGTCGGTGCATTTTTACGCGTCTATCTTTTACGTTCTTTTATATATATATATATATATATATATATATATATATAAGCCAGAGACCTTCCTGGTAATGAAATCTACCAGCAACTCCACGAGTAACCTCCCGACCAAGCTCGCTCATTGTGAGTTACCATGAAGGTAAGCGTAAGCTAGCCCAAAGCGTATTTGGAAAACATAGGTTCTCAGAATTTTCCTTTCTATCAAAATCCTGCATACACAGTTACTTGAAAATCCGTGACCTCTTAGCGCACGGTGGCGAGCCAATACAAAAATCACCTGTATATAAAAAAATACTCCCAATATTTTCCAAAATCCACTTTAATCACTTCGAGACCTACGGTCCTCATCAAAATATAAGATAAGTATCAATCAACATAATTTTATCACAACTTTGTTTTCTCAAACCATGCATGCATATTTTACAAGCGATATTTACATATACAAAATGCCACATTTTTAACTTTTCTATTTTTAATTTACACATATCTTATATATAATCACAACACGGCGTCTAGGGTGAGGATCTTGGAAGAGATAACCGAAACTCGACACACACTTTTTGGCATTATTTAGCAGAAAGCGCCAACTAGCGGGCTCGATTAGTACTATAAGTTCATCTTTGTTATGCTGTTTTGTACCTCGATATGAAAAATACGTACGAGAAATGATTGTAAAGCATTTATGAGAAAACTGAGTTTTTGCTATGAAACCATTTCTGAAAAATGTTAGCATTTCTGCTTCTTGGCTTGTTAGAAAACTATTTATAGCTGGCAGCTGATGAAAACTATTTACAACTGTTGGCATTTCGTGGTGGTTAATATCGAAAGTGCTATCTTGTAAATCAAGTACCAACCACTATGGCCCATTTACGAAAATACCTAGGCGTGATGCCTCGGAACCTCGGAACGGCATCGGTAGTGAACTCGGAACACTACGGCTAAGATGGTAAGTGAACACGGCGGGATCTATATAGCATAATGGAACCTCGGAACCAAAATGCTCAGTGATGGAACCTCGGAACCAACACCTCATCGCTATGTACTAAGTCAACACGCTAACTATATACCTCGAATGTGCAGAGGGCGACTCAATATATATATTCTAGATCTAACCCCCAATTGCGGGACCAATGATATAGTTAGTCATAATATCCCGCTAACCTAGCCATGCACGATCCGAATACATCGGCCCAGGAAGCGAGTTGTGCCATCTAGGGGTTTTGCTAAACAAGGCCAAATTGTTTCTTAAATACTGAAATCGAACTTTTCTGTTGAGTATAACAATTGGGAGGTAATAAAAATGCTTTATAAATCTATATTTTCAAAGCACTTTACAAACTTGTAATTTAAACACTTTCATTTTAGAAAATGATTTTGAGTACTCACCTTTTTCTCGATTAATTTCTTTCAAATCTTGTCAAGCACTCTAGATTCTCGTCGGATGCTCAAATCGCCTACACAATTCATTCAACGTTTTAACCATAAAACATACACAAAGCTTTCAAAGTGACTATATCGAACGAACTTCGATTCTAACAAAACTTTACGTGCTAGTCTCATTCGATATGGACATGTCGATAATATGATGTGAAATTGACCAAAATGTCCATACACATTAAATGCCCCCATAAAAACTATCACATTTTAGTAACTTTTGACCAGGGACTTTCCATAGAGTGCAAAATACGAAACATTTTGAAATTATGTCGAGACTTGTCCGACTACACTCCTGAAATTTCAATCCAAACTATCCGAAAATAGTCCCCAAAATTCAGCCCTAACTGTCCGAACACAGTTCCAAAAATTCCTAAAAATTCCTAAACTTAGTCTAAAAATTTTGGGACTAAAGTTTACGACCTTTCACGGTCTCTAAAAAACTTTCAAGTCATTATATAGCCTTTAGGCTTGAAATAACACAAGTAGGCAAATTTTCTACCTTTTAAAGTTTAACAAAAGGCTAAGATATTGGTACCTATGCGTAGCTCTCTTAACATCTCTAATTTATACTGCTCTGACAGAACGCCCTACGATCAGATTTAGTAAATCTGAAAGAATCAAAGATAAGAAAAATTTTAAAATATCTCTCTCTGCCTCCTCGACGTCGTCTTCAGTATGTTCGTCCCTACGCGTTTTGGATTTTTATCCTTTTTTTTTTATTATTATTCTTTTTTTTAATTATTATTCTTATTATTTAGATAAATAATTTCTATTGCCCCATTCGAGTCTATTTCTATCCCGAAAAATTTTATTTATCATAATTGAATATTCTTTAAATATTTGTCATTTTTCGAGATTTTTCCCTAAAATCCGTTTTGATTTCCTCTAAACCTAGTCACTGAAATTCATAAAATATTCTTCTTTGTCTCGAATTTAACGAAACTTTCCTGAGTTACTAGATTTCGCGAGACGGAATTTATGACACGGTCAGTTTCGTCATCAGAGATCTAGAAATTTCGAGACTTCTGAATATTTGTAGAATTATTACTTATTTTACTATTTTAAACCATTAAATTATACTTCACCCCATCCACTTTCTTTAATTGCCAAAGTGCCACAATTCTTTGAAAATTTTATAATTTCTGCTCATTAATTCATAAGAATTACCTATTATGGCACTAAAATAATTAAAGGAAGCCCTTGAGTGCACTTACGATTTACACATACAGTACACCCTCTCGGGCCAGAAGTCATTCTTCCGGAATACCTCTCATATATATATATATATATATATATATATATATATATATATATATATATATTCTGTGAGAAAAACTGGAGGAATCTGTTTATTAAGCGGGTGGAGAAAGCTAGCTTTAAGAAAATTTAGAGGTTGCTTGAGATTTCTGAGCGGGAACGGCATCATGAAATTCTCTTAACTCCGAAGAATCTTTGTGAGTTGAGTCGCAGTCCATCTCCCTACATCATTCCAGTTATTCCACGCCCTCTTCCCGTAGAAATAGTGGAGGGAGAGCATTACATCATTGCTGATAACCTAAATTTAGCCCCATGAAGCTCGTTTCCAGCCAAGAATTTTGAGACCGAGGCGGTTGGTCGAGAACTGGTGACTAGTACTCAGTCCAAGCAACCTTCTTTGGCTAGGGAGGATTCCGGCCTTGTCCCCCAAGCATCTAAGAAGGACAATAGGGGTAGTCGTCTCGAGTGTCTCCTTTGCCAAAAGGGTTCGTCTTGCCCCAGTATACAGAAGGGAAGGCGGGTGCCCGACGTCTAAAGCATTTTTGGAATGGGGGTGGAAGATTTTACTGTCCCTTGGGTTTCCCTCCCGATATCCTAGGCCTTTGCTAAGGAAGAGGGGAGGAAGAGATGGTAGCCTTATTCACAACTTTAGTGCGTAGGCCTTGAAGCGAGGTGCCGACTTTAAAAATTGGTGGCGGGTGCTACCCCAGAAGGTGATGGTGGCGAGTCAACAACCATTTGACGAGAGTTCGGATGTGCAGGCGATAGTTGTTTCGGATTCGCCTAAGATGGGCTTTCATGGCCAGTCGACTTCGGAGACTAGCCTCTTGGATGATTTAGGAGAGGTCTCACGAACGGTGCCAATTGTTGTCTCTTGGATTCTCAGAGTCTCCGGATCGTCGGGGCATTAACCTAGCGGAAAGGACCTGCAAAACAAACAAGGAACCGACGGTGGTGTGCCGGCCCAAAGCTCCTTCGAAAATTTTGGAGGACCGCATCCATATTGTACGAATCAATCTGTTATAAGGTCTGTCCAATTCTTCTAGTGAAATCGCGGATGGATTCGTCCTCCCACTTGAAGATCGTTTTGTGAAGTGGCAGTGTACCATACAGCTGTTGACACCAGATGCTTGGGGAAACAAATGCAGCCTGACTCGTTGAGCAGGTTGATAGATCCATGGGAGTTTGTAGAGCAAGCCGGGCGGGCCGCTTCGAGCTAAGGCGGGAACACTCTACATAGTAAGCGGTTGTTTCCCACATTAAGTATCATTGCTTGGTTGAAATGCAGCATGTGATCATACGGATCGGAGGAGCAATCATACATGGCAAAATATGGTATGACAAAGCCACGAGGCGGTTCATAGCTCAAGATGTACTGGCCCAGCGGGGAGGATAGCATGTCTTCAGGCCCCCAGATAGTAGTAAATGTAAGCATGTATGGGGCGAGTGCAGCCCTAAAGGTAGGATACATGAAAGGAAATGGTGGTGCTACGCCCCTATGCCACGTGGGCACATTTTCAGGGGCCTGCTCCAACTATCGTCACTCTCTACTAATTTCTCTTCGTACTCGGCGATGCATGCCACTAACGAAACGGTTGGAACGGCACGGGGGCCTCTTTCTTGATTCAGCCTCCACGTTGTTCTTTGGGGATGAAAGATCGGGTAGCGAAGAGCTACTAGAGGATTACTCATCGTTCATTGCTGCTTCACCGTCGCCTAGCAGGATGGGCTCCTTGCCTCTATTCTATTTTACTGAAGGTGCAGGATGGCTGCTCCCTCGTGCATTTTCACCCCAATCCTCTTCCAAACAAGCCCGCATGTGATCGTTCTCTTCTTTGCGGAAGGTCGTACGATTCCATGATTCATCCATCCCATACGGCACGCTCTTCTTGCCCGTTTCCCATATCCGCGCCAACGAAAGTCCTCAAGGGCGATTTGCTGGGTTCTTGGCCATAGCGATAGGATTCGGCCAATTTGGATGAGTGAGTGGGAACTACCGAAGCTTCGAGGTGTGGGGGATCGCTTAATAGCCAACGTAGCCAAGCCCTCGCATGCCACCGATAAGATTTTTTACTTGGTCGTTACTCTGGTGTGGCGCCAATTATTGTCTCTTAGTTCGGAGTCTTCGAGATCTTGAGGGGAGTGCCTAGCGGAAAGGACCTGCAAAACAAACAAGGAACCGGCGGTGGTGTGTCTGCCGCCTCTTCGATGGTTAAGTCAAACAGAGAACTAAGGAGAGTAAAGTGGTCCACTTTTTATGGAAAGTGGGTAATTGGTTTGCGAAATGGAAAGGGGGGGGGGGGTGGCGCTTCATTTGCGCGTCATGGCACATTCTTCCTTTGGATAGCCAAGTTATGAATCTTCACGCCAAGAAATTTGATCATCCTAAGGCGGTTACGTGCACGTGATTCGTGGGAGGATGTGTTTTTCGACTGCGAGGACCAATAGGAAATTATTGGTTGCATCTTCTTAGGAAACGATGGCCATTGGGAGACGATGTGTCAGAGTAATAAATCAGTGAGCCTTGACATGTCGGATAGTCCACGAGCTAAGTTTCGGACCATGGTTCGGATCCGTGTTCGTGTGAGGATACTTGGGTCTGGCCTATAGGCAAGGGTACTTGGGCCTGGCCTGTGGGCTTTGATCTATCTAGGCCTTCTGAATAGGGGTGCTAGGCCAAAAGCCATGGTACCCACATATATGATACATGAAAGTACTTTCCTCTAGAAATGAGGTATTTTATAAATTCTTCAAAACCATTTTGTAAAAATTCAGATAATTAAACTATTTTATAAAACACATAATACTTAAAAGTTATTTAAAGTTGTTTGATAAACTAATTTAATAACTTAAAGTGATTTAACTTTCTTTATTGTTAAAAAGAAAATAGAAACATATCATCTTTACTTCTTATTTCTAATTCATTTTATTTATTTTGATTTATCTATATAAATATTAAACAGGCTAAAATACATAAATTCTTTATGGCTTGTATATAAAATCTCTGAAATTTTTTACACAATAAACAAATTAATATTAGCAATTAATTTTCTTTAATATTCTTGTGTTTCTTCGATATTTCTAAGAATCAAACACAAAACAGGGTATTGCAATTGAGGGTCCTCTTAATTTAAAAAGAATGACCAATAAGATCAATGAAAAGACTTAGAAGAGTATGCTTAATTTAAGGAATTTAACTTAATGGGAATTTTCCACTCCCGTCATATCCGCCCTAGCCTATCCCATTTGATTTTTTAAGTGGAACGGGTATGGAAAACAATTTAACTTAATGGGACGGGTTTAAGATTGGGCCATCCCGCACCATTGTCATCCCTATAATGAGATCAATTGCAAATAATAAATAAATACTTAAAATAAAATTTTAGAGATGGTGGGAACTTATACCTACCATCAAATAAAGTTTTGATATCATATTAAATAATAATTTTCCTAAAATTACAAGAGGTGGCTCAAGCTATCATGTTTCTTAACCACTTGTGAGTAAAGTCTCACCAAAGGTAAATAGTACTGGTAGCAGGGATTTAGTCATTTGGAGTTAAACTAAGGTTGTGTTTGTTTTTTTGGCTTTTTGCTTAAAACAATTTGTTTTCAGTATTTGTTTTTTACTTTTTCAAGACTTTTGCTAAATTTTTGAAATTTTTTACTGAATAGAAAAAACCAAAAAATTTGATTCTTTGGTTTTTTCTTAATGATTTGTTTAATGTTTTTCTATCTAGAAAAAACTAAATATTCAAATATAAGAAAATTCATATATTTTACGATTCAATTGAAACTCTTATGATCCATTTCATGCTAATTAAATAAAATTATATGTATTTTTAAAATTTTATTTAAAAATAGTGTCTCAAAATTTAGATAAAAATTAAAAAGTTGATTTAAAAAAACTAAATAACTAAATATTTAATCCTATTAAGCACTGTTCAAAGAAAAAGTTCTATTTAACATTTTGTAAAAAAATAAAAATAAAAACCTAGATTTTTTCTTACCACTTTTTCTCTAAGGTTTCTGCTGTGTGTATGTACGAGTCTTCGGGGTTTTTTTCTTGCTTTTGCTGTTGGAATTCTTCTAGTTGCAGGATGTGACCTGCTGTTCGATCTACTGGTTGAAATCTTCAAAGTTGGCGTGCAATTAATACCTAAGTGACTCTAATCGTTAAGTCAAACACAATGGGAAGAAAAAACAGCATCCCTTATTCCCCTTGCTACCCCTCCCAATCAAATAATTTGAAGAAAATAAACATTATGTTTGAGAATGATTTTTAATTGTACAATGAAAAATAATTAAAAATTGTTTGTTTTGACATGATCTATAGGTTGTTGCATCAAGTGATGCACCACTGTCTATATTGCGTTCTTATCAAGATATATACCATCAACGAAAATAAAAAAATTAAACTGCATGAGATATAAGAAGATAAACCACCACACATGCAAGGACACAAGAGATATGCAAAGGAATTCATTATTTTCAATTAGGTTACAAGTTGTTCTTATATGAGACAAGGCTCCCTCTTTCTCTAATGTCTTCTTCTCCGAATACTCTCATAGTGAAACATAAGATGAGCTCCCCTCATTCTCCCAACAACATCTAAAATCCCTCAAACCCAACATCATTCAACAATGAGTATGAACACTACTCATCATCAAGCATTAAAGCAGTACCTGCAATCGCTCCTTCACTTGTGAACAACTTCTCCAATCAATCTTCTTCGTGTGTGTTCTTGTATGTCTTCTCTCTCAATTTCATAAATGTCAACTCTCTTATTTAAAAGCCTCTAGGAGATTTTTACTCAGAATTTTGTATCTCCACGATTCCTAATTTTCCCCAACATGTCAACTGTAAGATCCTAATTTCCTTCCATATTCACCATAATGAATATCTTCCTTCCATAGAAATCTCACAAAATAAGATCCAATCTCTAAGATTTGATTCGTCCATTATTGCTTAATATCCTCCTCTATTCTTCCTTATTCATCTCAGAGAATATTGCTTTTGATTTTCATAATATTAGCCCCAAAATTCGTTTTGACCAAATAAGGTAAGTTGTGTCACACAGCTTGATTTACCATTTCGGGCCACACAGTATAGCGACACAGAAAATGGTCCAGGCCAAATTGGATGGCAAAGCCGGGACGCCGGATACCACTCAATCACTTTATCAAAATCATTTATCAAAAATACACGGAAGCGTTACAATTCTTAAATCTTTGCGGAAGCGATTTCAATTTTGGGCAAACCCATAAACATTTACAAATCCAATGCAATTCCTTTACAAAATATGCATTTAACCAAAAATGACATTTTATGCCATTTACAACATAATATCCAAAATCAAATTTAGATATAGGTACAAAATAATTTCAGAGTTGACTCCTTTTGTTTACAAAACAATGTTATGCTAAAAAATGGTGAGGATGTATATGACAGAGCATACTCTGTGAACTTTCTGAATGAGTCTGAGCTCCTCGACCTTGGGTCCGCTTTCACTCACTATCAATCACTCGATACCTCCGCATTGATAAAAACAATACGCTAAGCATTTTCATGCTTAGTGGTCTATACAATTCAATTCTTCCGTTTCAGTTTAATTCAAATCAAGCCATTTTACTAAACAATACTTTCAAATCTTTTTGGATGATCAATGTCAATACAAGACATATACAATCATTTATGGTTCATTGATCATCCCAAATATACACTTTCATATGCAATATAACATTTATACCGAATCATGCATTTCACAATGCACTTTTCATTTCAATTTGCAATCATGCTTTTCAGACCAATATGTGACAATCTCAAATCCAATTAGTTCTTATTCGCGAATTTAACCTCTGTTTTTCGGTATATAGGATGTCGATCACCGTGCGGTCCGGCCAGGCTCTTGATGTAGGGTCCACACCCTTCGTGACCTCGAGTGCCATAGTGGGTCCGCTCATGGGATATCTCGTTGCCTTGAGGTTCCTTTCGGCATAGGAGATTCGGGCAGGACTGGGGTCTTTGGTGATGGGAAGCATCTACGGTACCAAGCAGGCTAGTGGCTCCCGATTAGTACAGGAGTGCTTCCCATTGGACTCAAGAACCTAGGTGGGTTGAGGAGAAGCCTTCGTGGAGGCTGGTATCTATGAGAGTGGGACCCAGCTGGCGTACGAGAGATCGCCCAGATGTGAGTTATAATAAGCTTTTTATTGTAAGGTCCACCCTTCGTGACCACGGGGTGCCCTTGGTGTGCTTCCTTGTGGGGTCGCCGCCCGTAACCAAATTGCCGCCCGAGGTGGGTCAGCTCCACGGGAATATCATGCCCTCCCACCCAGGCATTTTCTTTCGCCTCCGTAGAGACTCGAACCCAGGACCGGGGGCTTGGGTCAATGGGGGGGCATCTCTGCACTACCAGGCGAGCTAGTGGCTCGGTTGGTGTCGATGCTCCCACCTGATCTGGAGTTCGAGTACGGAGCGGCATGCTGAGGCATGTTCACTGGGTTTGAAGAGCACCCTGTGGTGCAGGTGGACACGATGGCCTAGCTCCGTGATCCGCAGTGTGAACCTGTATTGATTATTAAAAATCGATTCGCTGAACAACTAAATCTGCTGTGGTTAGATACAGATGGAGTGACACATCAATACGTTTGTTCATAGTACTGCTATTTTGACTTTTATTGGTATACCAATCTATCCTTAATGCGAATTAAACAGTTAACATTCTATTAAGGGCGTTCAAATCCTTTATAGCAATATACAGTACAATAGGTACATTTGTATAAACAATTCATTTTCAATACTCATGCAATTTTCACATGCAAACATTTCACAATCAATTGCCTCAAACCAATTAAAGCAAATCAATATGCTTTTCGTATGCATTTAGAACAAACATTTCAAATCTTGAAACGAGAATAAGAGATGATAGAACAAACCAATTTATCTCTTTCTTTTTTGCCTTTATTGTCCCCATCTAGATCTAGGTTAGGTGATTCTCACGACTGTAGCAAATCACACACATCACATTTGGTAGACTAGCACTAATCACATACTTGAATATCGGCGGTCGCGATATACGTTTTCATTTAGTTTTATCCTTATTCAAACCCCCATTAATCATTTATTAGGGTTCCTAAACAATCGATGTACGAATACGAGACTTTCGGAACAAAATTAAAAAAAAAATTGCTCTCAGTGAATCAGTGTCTACGTTGTAGCGTACTCGGGGGGGAGGGGCCTTTGGCCCTTTGGCGAGGTAGCCCACGTTGTAGCGTAGGGCTACGTCGCGGTGTGGGTGCCCTACACTGCGGCGAAGGGGCCTAAGTTTGCCCAGATTTTCTGGTTTTCCTTTTTTTTTTTGCGATTTTTCTTCAAAATCCTCAAAAACTCAAAACAAATCATAGGAATCACTCCCAATAACATCCTAATACCTTCCTAAACCAACATGAGAAAAACCCATAGATGGATTAGGGTTTTTCTAACCCAAACATCATTAAAGAAATCTAGGGTTTGGTTCTTACCTTATATCCCTTTGAATCTTCTTCACCCAAGATGCTTGATCATTTAGAAGCAAGAAATGGGAAGAAATCACAACAAAATCACCTCCTCTTGCACAACCCTAGCTTTCTCCTCTCTCTTGTCTCCAAAACATTTTTGCTCAAATGAGCATTCTAAGACCAATATGGTCTAATATCACTCATTTCTCCTAAGGCCATGTTTGACACATCAAAAACCCATTTTTGAATTTAAGTTGCCTCAATTTGCCTTATAGCACATATATCACTTCTATTTGCACTTAAACACATAAACATTTTCTCAATTGACCCTTAGGTCCTCATTTTACAAAATTTCAAATTTTCCCTTTTTCACTTGGGTTTATTTCCGGGTTCAATCAATTTCTCATTTTAGCATATAATTTTTAATCATATGCTCTCATATTCATTTCACTTTTCACAATTTAACAATTTATCAGTTTTCCCGGAAAAAACCCAAGTTTGGCTCAATTCATACCCGGAATATATAATAAAATTATTATAAAAATTCTAAGGTATTTTTAGGGTGTTACACCAATTGTGTTTAATTGAAAAACGATAATGTGATTTATTTTTGCTTGAGACTATGCCTACCTGTATCTCCAACATACAATTTTTTTAAATAAAATAATTTTATTGATTTAAACTAGCAATACATCCATAAAAATACAGATACAAATTCACTAAAAACCATAGATTATGAAATAAGACTCATGTTAATAACATAATGAATCGGTTCAAAACCTACAAATTTGATAATACTATAATGATTATAATACATATGATTGGGCAACATACTGGTTTTGAAATGTACAATTTGTTAAAGTGTTTAGGTGTTTAATAAATTTTAAAATTAGTTCAAAATTTCAGATAACCACATAGTTTAAAATTCATGAGTCGTTATATAAACAAAAACTCTCTTCGAGAAATTAAAAGTTCCATAGTTTGACAATTCACAGTGATATTCTCCTTTTAAGGGCTTTAATTAATTAATTATTCTTTTATTGAACAAATAGGCACATGAGAACTTAAAGAGTGCTCGGCTTAATTTAAAGAATGACAACCAAGACATAAACATAACAAATTAGGAGTTTTGACATATTTTCCAAAGCATTAGAATACATTAAACAATAACCCTTATTCAAATTAGTGGGCTTTGTCATCAAATAATTTAATAATGCTTAAAGATGGATAAAATTTTCCAAGTTACATCATATTTGTACTAAAAGACCAATAAAAAGGCTTACAAGAGTTAATTGAAAGAATGACGACCAACATATGAGTATAGAAAATTAGAACTAGGGCATAATTTTCAAAAGCATCGAATCCATTAAACATCTTCTCCGCATATTCCATGTTTTTTTTACAGTTAAACACTTTAATTACAATGTAGTAAAATGTTCTCATTAGGACTCGAACCTGGGACCCCTTCCCTCCTTATATCCTGCATTTCTAAAATGTTGAGTGCTCTATCATATGAGTTAAGCATGATGGGCTCCCCCATATTCCATGTTAGGTAGGTTTTTCAATTAAAGATGGATAGAATTTTCTAAGCTAGACCATATTTACACCAAAAGACGAATAAGAAGACTTAGAATAGTCAATAGAATTTTTTTATTTTTTTTTTTAATTCTCATCCTCAAGGGTAAGGGATAGTTGATCAAAATAATTTAATTTAATTAGTTTCATATTTTAACAAGTGTCCCCACTATTATAAAAAAAAATTAAATGAATAAAAATGTAATTTTATATAAAATCAAGACCATTTTATGTAAAGTCAAGTAAATATAAAGTCAAATTTTGATGGTTGTTATAAGAAAAAATGAGGACAGTGTTAGGATTAATAATCTCACTCAAAAAAGTTTAAAAAACATTATATATGAATCTTATATAACTCCTTTCATCACATAAATTTATTATCACTTAAAAAATTAAATGGAAAAATTATCTTTGAGGTACTAATTTTGGGGACCTGATCTTTGGATCCCCTGATCATCAAGTTGTAGGGATCTTGATCATTAGATTCCCTAAGCATCATCAGTGCGATGTGAACCTACAAAAAGGGGGTCGGGCGACGGTGTGTCAGCCAATTCTCCGATGCTTAAGTTAGCAAAAAGGGTGGAGAGAAAAGAAACTAGTCAATGCAGTTGGAGTTGCATACCTTTACCCCGTAAGGGATCTTCCCAATTTATAGGGCTTGGTTCTCAAATCTCCGTTCTTGTTTTAGGAATAAAATTTGTTTTTCCTTATCAAGGATTATCCTTTTAAAAAATAAGGGATTTAGGAAATAGGAAATTCATGGATAAATACATTTTGCGTATTTTCCTCCTCAATGTCTTTATCCATAACGAACTTTCCAAATGTGGTAGAATGGCTAGCTAGGGAACTCGGGATCCCAGACGGGATTTACGTCTCTCCCGTCTAGTTAGTTCCCACATGGTTTTAATACGGAGGGCTGACTTGGGCCACTTCATGATGCGAGCCAGGCGATGGCCCAACGCGGGCGCTGGGCCTATTAAGTAGTGGAACTAGGCCTAAAGGCCACAGTACTCACAATGCCTCCCTTTTCCCCAACTGAATGTTGGTGCTTCTTCAGTAGGGGGAAATACGGTGCTTTTAAACCTTGAGTGGAGAAAGTTGAAAGGATTGTGAGAATTAATACGTGCATTGAAAGCATGTTTGGATACAAAGCGCGTGGGAATCGCACATCTCTCAACATCAGTAGTTTGCTCGAGATCATTAAGAGGGAGCGCAACGAGCTCCTCTTGTTAGTGAAGAACTTACAGGAGTTAGGCTTTAGCCTCTTTCCTTTCATAGCCCCCGTCACCCCTCGTCCGCTACCAGGAGAGGTCGTCAGGGGTGGACATTTTGTTTTTGTTGATCTTCAATCTCGGGTAACTCTTCCCAAGGAAGCCTCAAGCCGAGATCGCTAAAGCGGCCTTGGTTAGCTTCATCTAACCCGATCAGTCACCTTTGAGGGAACAAGACTCGCAATTTGCTCCCCAGGTGGTGAAGAGAAAGAAGGCAAAGAAGGTTGGACAGATCAAGGCTACCGGCGGGACTAGAAGGTTTCATGGGTTAGGTGGACCCAATCTCTAGTGAGCCAACCAAGGGGAGAGAGGATGATATGTCTAACTTTGCTGTTGGATTTGCCGCGTGGATGAGCCCGCAGGTCGGTGCTGGCTTCACCACTTCCTCTAAGGCTCTTTGCAAACCCTAGGTGCCCTCCGATCCCAACAACCATTAAAGCAACGGTTGCCGAGGTGCATCATAGAAAGGATTTGCACATGGGCCAACAGGCAAGGCACCATTTTGGACATGTGCTCTAGTCCACAAGCTAAGAGTCATTACTATGCTTGAACATGCGCCACCAGAATAGGAGCCATAAGTCTAGACTTTTGAAAGTGTCAGTCGGACAACAACCATATCTGGGCTTTTGCGAGTGCCAGGAGGCTAAGAGCCACAGTCTGGACTTTGAGAGTGCCAGTCGTCTGGGAGCGTCATCTAAAATTTGAAAGATCCAATAGGCTTAAAGTCAAAAGTATGGCCTTTTGAAAGTGCAGTGGGGAGCTTTAGAGCCACGATCTGGTCTTTTAGAGATGCCCGACAAGTTAAGAGCCACAATCGGACTTTAGAAGTGCCCGTGACTATAGGGCACAATGCGGACTTTGGTAAGTGCCGGCAAGCTTAGAGGCCAAAGTGCAGCCTTTGAAGTGTCGAGCGGGCTTAGAGTACGATGCGGTCTTTTTAAAGTGTCGCGGAAGCCCAGAGCCATGATATGGTCTTTTGAAAGTGCCAGCAGGCTAAGAGCCACAGTCTAGACTTTAGAAAGTGATAGCAGGCTAAGAGCCACGGTCTGGACTTTAAAAAGTGCCAGCAGGCTTAGAGTCAAAAGTTTGGCCTTTTGAAAGTGCCAGCAAGCTTAGAGCCACAATCTGATCTTTTGAAAGTGTTAGCATGCTAAGAGCCACAGTCTGGACTTTAGAACGTGCCAGCAAGAGCCACGGTATGGACTTTGGAAAGTACCAGTCGGTTGGGAGCCACAAGTCTGGCCTTAAGAAAGTGTCAGCAAGCTAAGAGCCACGATGCGGACTCAGTGTGGCAAACTAAACCCGCAATTACGGACTTTAGAAAGTGTTAGCAGGCTTAGAGGCAAAAGTCTGGCCTTTTAAAAGTGCCAACAAGCTTAAAACCACGATCTGGTATTTTGAAAGTGCCAGTAAGCTAAGAGCCACAGTCTATACTTTAGAACGTGCAAGCAGGCTAAGAGCCACGGTCTGGACTTTGGAAAGTGCCAGCTTGGTTAGAGACCCATAGTCCCAGCCTTTAGAAAACAGACTTTAGGGTGTAACGGGCTTTTAGCCAAAAGTCCCCAGCCTTGCAGAGGTGCCGCGAGGCTTAGAGCCACGATCTGGTCTTTTGAAAGTGCCAGCAAGCTAAGAGCCATAGTCTGGACTTTAGAAAGTGCCAGCAGGTTAAGAGCCACGGCCTAGACTTTGGAAAGTGCTAGCCAGCTAGGAGCCACAAGTCTGGCCTTAAGAAAGTGTCAGCAAGCTAAGAGCCACAGTCTGGCCTTAAGAAAGGTCTTAGAGCCACGACCTAGTCTTTTTAAAGTGCCATCAAGCTAAGAGCCATAGTCTTGACTTTAGAAAGTACCAGCGGACTAAGAACCACAGTCTGGACTTTAGAAAGTGTCAGTCGGTCGGGAGTCACAAGTCTGGCCTGAAGAAAGGGCTAACAGACTTAGAGCCAGAAGTATGGCCTTTTAAAAGTGCCAGTAGGCTTAGAGCCACGATCTGGTATTTTGAAAGCCATAGTCTGGGCTTTAGAAAGTGCCAGCAGGCTAAGAGCCATGGTCTGGACTTTAGAAACTGTCAACCGACTGGGAGCCACAAGTCTAGACTTAAGAAAGGGTTAGCAGGTTTAGGGCCAGAAGTCTAGCCTTTTGAAAGTGCCAGCAGAATAAGAGTCTTATCTGGACTTTTTTTTTTTTTTAAATGTCAAAAAGACAACAACCATGCCTGGACTTTTTTTAAAAATGTCGGCAGGATAGCAACCATACTCGGACTTTTATAAGTGCCAGTAGGATATCAGCCTTATCTGGGCTTTTTTTTTTTAAATGTCGGCAAGGTAGCAACCATACCCGGACTTTTATAAGTGCCAGTAGGATATCAGCCTTATCTGGACTTTTTTTTTTGTAAAATGCCAGCAGGACAATAACCATGTCTAGACTTTTTTTTTTTTTAAAAATGTCAGCAAGACAACAACCATGTCTGGACTTTTTTTTTTTTAAATTCCAGTAGGACAACAACCATATCTGAGCTTTTTTTTTAAATGCCGGCAAGGTAGCAGCCATACCCGGACTTTTATAAGTGTCAGTAGGATATCAGCCTTATCTGTACTTTTGAAAGTGGGATATTGCAAAGATTGAAAGAAAATGCTTTAAAGAAAGCTTTATTGATAATACCTCTTCCAGGATTGCGGCTTTCTCCGATTTGAGTCCACAACTGGTCATTCTCGCCCTATAAGTGTTCAACATGACTTTGCAACTCCTTCACCTTTCTTGCTTATTCCTCCTACTTTCTCTCCATGTCCTGACACCAATGGAGAAATTGATCTTCTAGCGATTGGACCATCAGGTTGTTTGACATTGCAACTGCCTCGGACGAGTTAGAGATGGGAGGGGGAATTGATAAAGTTCCTGAGGGTGAAGGGCTACTGGACAATCATTGAAGCCAAGCCCTTGCGGCTTGTAAACGAGACTTTTTGTTCGTTTCCCACAGACGACGCCAATTATGGGGACCTGATCTTTGGATCCCCTGATCGTCAAGTTGTAGGGATCTTGATCGTCAAATTCCCTAGGCATCAACAGCGCGATGCGAACTTGCAAAAAGGGGGTCAGGCGGCAGTGTGCCAGTAGACTCTCCGATGCTTAAGTTAGCAAAAATGGTGGAGAGAGAAAAAAATGAGTCAATGCAGTTGGAGTTGCATACCTTTACCCCGTTCGGGATCTTCCCAATTTATAGGGCTTGGTTCCCAAATCTCCATTCTTGTTTTAGGAATAAATTTTATTTTTCCTTATCAAGGATTATCCTTTCAAGAAATAAGGGATAAAATTTGTTTTTCCTTGTCAAGGATTATCCTTTTGAGAAATAAGGGATTTAGGAAATAGGAAATTCATGGATAAATACCTTTTGCATATTTTCCGCCTTAATGTATTTATCCATAACAAACTTTTCAAATGTGGTAGAATGGCCGGTTGGGGGGCTGAGGATCCCAAACGGGATTTAAGTCTCTCCCATCTGGTTAGTTCCTGCATGGTTTTAATACGATGGGTCGGCTTGGGCCGCTTCATGATGCGGGCCAGGCAATGGCTTATCCATAAGTCTCTAAGATATTTGTTGCATAGATGAACAAAGTTGTGGATTACAATGGAGACATTTGAGAGTCAGTGATACTATAAGAGCTACATCATTAGAAACCCGTGAACCTTTAGGAGATGAAAGACGTGAATCTCATATATCCTTTAATGTTATGTTATGAGTTAATGAAGATGATAATCAATTGACAAGATCTCCTGGATGTATTCTCATCATTGTCTCCAAGGCCACCATCCCAAAGCTATAAACATCACATTTCTCAGTCACAACCATAGTATATGCAAGCTCTACAATACGTATAAAAAAATGAAGATCTTTGTTAGAATCAGAAGAAATAATATCACAAACATTTTCAAAAACCATATAAATAGAAAACTTTTATAACCAACGGCGGATCCAAGGAGTGCCCAGAGGTGGCACTTGCCCCCACTCAATTTTTTTTGAAAACAATTTCTCTAATGTATTTTAGGGAATTCCAACTCAAATGTTATACTTTGCCCCCTCTGAAATATCTAAAATATTAAGCCACTAATTGAAGCCCAAGTCTATAAAATTTGCAAAACTTATTTTACTTAATTTTGCCCCCACTAAACTCGAATCCTGGCTCCGCCACTGTTTATTACAATTGAGAACATTAACATTTTGTAAATTATTAGTACAATAAATAAGGAAAGACTAATGAAGGTTATAGTCTAGTTTACCTGGTGCAATATACTTAGTAAGTGCACCCTTAATAAGGGTTTGATTGGATAGATGAGATATAGAATCTTGTGGTGCCAAATCCGATTCAAAACCTTCAAGCTTAAAGTCTAAGAGAATGTTGTTACTTGATATGTCTCGATGAATGATAGGCAAGGCACAATCATGGTGCATGTAGGATAAAGCATTAGCAATGCTTTTAACAACATTCACTCTCTTAACCCAATCCAATTCCACAGCCTCAACATCATGCCTCAACATACAAAATAAGCTTCCTTGTTCTATATATTTGTAAACAAGAAACATGCATTTGTTATGCAGGTAAAATCCATGAAGTTTCACAATGTTGCGATGTTCTATTCTTGACAGCATTTGTACCTCATTTTCAAAGCTTTTCAAGTAAGTCGAGATCCTCTCTTTCCCATCCATGAAGTTTTTTCAAGGCAACCACCTTCCCGAAAGGTAGTTGTGCTCTGTAAACACTACCATACCCTTCAATGCCAATGCAGTATTTGATGTCAAAATCATTGGTTGCTTGAATGATGTCTTGATAAGCAATGACACCATCATAGTCCCTATTATCACCTTGATCGTCCGAGCCCTTGGGCACAACAGTGCAATGTGAACCTGCAAAAAGGGCGATCGAGCAACAGTGTGTCGGCCGCCTCTCCGATGATTAAGTCGGTAAAAGGATGGCAAAGAAAAAGCAGAAAGTTGGCACAATTGGAATTGCCTCCCTTTCCCTCGTGTGGTATCTCTCTGATTTATAAAGAGTGGCTTATGAATATCTCCTTGATTTTAGGAAAGAAAATCTCTTAATCTTAGGGATAAAATCTCTTCTTCCTTGTCAAGGGTTAATCTTTTCGAGAAATAAGGAATAAAAACCAAGAAATCAGAGGATAAATATCTCTCTAACATGTTTTCCGCTTTTTTATATTTATCCATAAAGAACTTCCCAAATGCGGTAGGATAGCCTACTAGAGTACTTGAAACCCTAGACGAGTCGCCATGAGGTAAGCCTTTCACAGGACACCCTGGCTTCCTCAGACGGGTTTCAAGTCTCTCCCGTTTGGTTAGTTCCCACCTTGCTTTAATATGGAAAGTGGGCTTGGTCCATTTTATGATGCGGGCCAAGAGGGCCCTGGGCCCATTGAGTGGTGGGTATAGGTCTAAAGTCCATGGTACACACAATGCCCCCCTTTTCCCCTGTTGAAGGTTTGCGATTCTTCAATAAAGGAAAATACTACACTTCCAAACCTCGAGTGGGGAAAAATGAAAGGACTTGGAAAGTGTCACGTAGATCGAGGCATACGGAAGGTGAAGCTTATTCGATATAAGAGTGTGTGGTCATGTTCCCCAATGCTTTCTTGATTGCATGATGTTCTAATGGAACATTTAATGTGCCTGTTGATTTTTCACCCCTATATATAGGGGTTAGGCTTTGAATGCTGCTTCTTTTTCTATTTCACAAAGCCTTTCTCCTGTTGCAATTTCTCTCCCCCTGCTTTCTACAATCTTTTCTTCCAAGGGTGTCATCAGAGGTCCCTCGACTACTTTCAATTTTCTGGTGAGTTTTTTCAAACTTCGCTTGTATTGCCTCTATTGTGCTTTTTTTATATCTCTATTTGTCAAGTATTTTTTTGTCAGAAAGTTCTCGTTTCTTCTTGAGTGTGCAAACATCATTCGTCGGTGGTGTTCTCTGGTTTTGTCGTTAGTTGGTTGTTAGACCTCCAAAGGCCAAAGGGGGATTTCTTTTGTTTTTTGGTTGATCCCCCTTTATCTGTTTGCTCTCCTCATTTTTTCTTTTTCTTTTTTTAAATTTTTGTACTAGTAAAATGGCGAGTGGTCATGAAGAGGCTTCCACCAGTCAGGTTGGGCTTAAGAGGGGGTCCTCTCATGAAACACCCACGGTGAGCAGCCTAGTCGTTGCTATGTCTGTAGAGGACTTGAGGTCCTTCTGACAAGTCCCTGCCACCATCAAACTGGATATGTCAGACGATGCGGCTACCTCGACAATGGGAGCAGTAGATAACGCCATTTATTTTACTCGAGAGCGGTTTGCTACTAGGCTTTGCTTCCCCGTCCCTTCTTTGGTGAAGTAGTTCCTACACTTTACTAGGGCACCTCCTACACTCGTACGTTCGAATGTCATTCAGATTCTTATGGGTTGCAGTGTGCTCAACTTTCTCTACCAGTTAGATATTTCACTGGTAAAGATTTTTTTTATTTACACTTTGAAGAGCTTGGGATTAGAAATTTTGCTATCTATGTCAGCCCTGACCCCCAGCTATAATTTGTAACCGAATCTTAGGAACTCCCCCAAGACCAAAGCGAAAGGGTTTGGTTAAGGTTTATAGTACGGGCGACCGGGCTCCCAAGGCTTCACTGACGAGCAGTTCTCTCCTTCAGGTTATTTCGGCTCGGTGGAACTTTTCTTCTAAGTCGTTCGTGTTTTTTACATGCCCCTTATTTCTGGAATTTTGTGTGTTTTGACATGTTCTCTTTCCTAAAACTTTTATAGGTAGGCACATGCGAGGCCGGCTAATTAACTAGGTGGAGAAGGCCGGTGCGACATCGGGGCGACTACAAAGATCAGCGCTTGAGGGCATGACCCACGAGCTCCTCTTATAAAGTGAAGAACTTACGAGTGAGTGTCGGCCACTTCCCTACATAGTTCCCGTCATCCCCCGCCCATTGCTAGCAAAGCTTGTTAGGAGCGAACACTTTACTCTCGCCGACCTCCCAAGAATTCAATCCAGGCTGACTCACGCCTGAGGAAACGGTGCTCAGGGAGCCTTCATTTGAGGGCCCCTTTCGAGAAACCTTAGCTACCCTTGTCCGACCCAACAAATCACCTTTGGTCAAACAAGATTCTCAGCCTGCCCCACAACAGCGAAGAAGACAAAGAATGGAAAGGTCATAGCCGCTGGTACGGGATTAGAGGGATTTGTGGATTGGATAGATCCAAATTCTAGTAACCCAGCTAACGAGATGGAGGATGATATGTCTAGCCTCGCTGTTGGATTTACCTCGCAGATACACAAGTGGGTGGCGAGTGCTCAAGGGAAGACTACTCCTGGCTCTAAAGTATCTGGTGGAAAGCACTCAAGACACTCAAGTCTAAATGAAGAGGCTCAGAAGAGTCCTGTAGTAATTATTGTGACTCTCTAAAACGAGCCTTTGATGCTCTTCCGGCTTTGGAGGGTGCCTCCTAGGATGCTTCCAGAGAGGCTTGTTGTTGATAGACCAAAGAACACATACAAATTTATGACACTATTACCAAACGACTATTGTCTAATCCCCGGCAACGGCGCCAAAAACTTGTTAACATTATACTATATAAACCAAATATCTCCTAGAATAAAATCATTTTTTCAAAGTTTGGTTTTGAGTCGATATTCTATGAGTGCCTGCAATTAGAGCAAGTAATAAAATGGATTTAAGAGTCCCGGACTCTCAGTCCCTGAGAGATCTCGAATTTTAAAATCAACTACCTGACTACTCGAGCTCTATACTATTTGGACCATAAAATGATAGTGGAATCCGACAAGAATTTGGGAAAATTATACTAATACAAAGGAAAATAAATGAGCAATCAACTAAGCGGAATATAAAGAATAAAAGAATAATGAATTTCTAATAAAAGAAATGAATGCGAATAGTTATCCTCGAAGACACATCAATAAAAACGGTTATAGTGAACTATCGATTCCTGTAGTTAATCGATAAAATTTCTTGATTATCTCAAGTTTCAAAAATCACATCCAGAGCGTTGTAGTGCGAGTTCTCCATACTCCACATTTCATTATCTAATTTCGACTGATTCTCTGAATACGGGAATTAGATAACTACTTTTACACTTTTAACAGGACTCCTAATTCTCGTATTTTTCTTTGCAATACTTCATACCATTTTATGGGATCAGAACCTAGCTCCCAAGTTACTCCATTGCCAAGGATATACAATCCCGCATTGCTCCTCCTCGAAAATTAGAATAGATCACCCTTTCCTTGGATTAGATCTCGCCTAACACTCGGGATTGGCCTCTACTCATCCGACCGAGGTGAATTTCTTGCTTGTTTAAATAGATAACCTATTCAACTCGCCTTTGATTTCAAGTGAGAAGAGGATTTATCTAAGCGAACTTTACAAAGCTCAAAAGATCCCTAATAGCAAAGTTAGTATACCTTCAAAGAAATGTACATTACTCGTGAATGTCTTCCTGCGGTCACCGTGAGGACCTCCTTGAAATCGAGCAATTGACGTGAATCTTAACTATGTATAAGAACCGATATCTCGCATCCCAAGACAATAAACCCCAAAACCATAAGTAAATTCATTAACTGAAATTAACAAGCCACTGAAACGACTACGTGAAGTATACAAATTCTGTACTCATAACGCTCAATTTAATGAAGTTTGATTCCTCAATTATCGACTACACGACATAAAGATTCCTCTCATCATAAGAATAATCGCACTTGAAATCGAAACAATCGAATTCCAGAATTTGTCCGAACTTCAAACATTCCGTAGTAATTTGAAAAGAAATTGAATTCAGATTCAAACAAATTTCAAACGATAACATCCAGATCCGTAAAATACAACGAAATAAAAATATGAGAACATAATCCGCTCTAAAATGACTGAAATAAAAAATAAGAAAAAGAAAGAAAAGAAAAGAAAATAAAGAAAATTGAGCCTTCAGCCTATCCTGCATCTCTCTCACCGTGGGCCGCCAAGCTACTTTCCTTCGGATAGTCACAGCATTTATAGGGTTTTTCGCCGGGCCCTAATCCTAATGTAGCCCGCCGTGGCTCCTCAAAATGGCTCGGGCCTAATTCATCGCCCAAGTCGCTGACATCTCTTCTTGTCAAGGATTTCTTCCATGTCACATGACGATGCTCGCGACATCAACTTAAGGTCTTGGCAGCCTTTCAATCGAGCGTCTTCGATGTCGCGGATTTCATCTTCGTCGTGACAGCTAGCCTCATTTCTTCGGCCATTCAGCCGGTTCCGATGTCATACATCGGTCTCAACGCCGCGACATCAACTTAGTTCTCTGGTGCTTTCAACTGGTTGTTTCTTGGTGTCACGACAACAATCTCTTGTCGTGACATCTAGTCACGCCCTTTATATATTTCAACTGGTCGCCTTGACGTCGCTGACCCGATCCTTCACGCCGCGACGCCGCCATCGCCTTCCGCAGATTCAACTTCGTCATGGGTCGCGACATCAATCTCTTTGCCGCGACATCAACTGGATTCCGCCGCTTTCCAATCTTTGCCGCCACTGTATCTTTCCCTTGATTGCTCTGCTGTCGTTACGACATCAAACCTTGTCGCGACATCGACAGATGACTCGTAGCTTTGAACTGCGGGTTCTTGATGCTTTACACTATCTCTCACGTCAGCGACGCCACCATTTCCTTGCGTGTTTTCTCATGAGCAAATTTCAAGTCGTGACCTCAATATCTTGTTATCCATGTCGCGACCGTGATCGATTTCCTTCAATTTCCTCGATGTCGCGACCATGATCGGATCGGGTAGTAAACCCCAAACCGCATCAATGACTCGCCCGCTTCTTTCATTTCGGTCGCCACCGATCGCACTTTTATTCCACTTATTTCTGCATTTTTCATCGCTTTTCTTCTTTCTTCCATTCTACCTGCTAATAATAGATGGGTGAGTTTCTTCATATTTCTGCAAAGTAATTGTCTCTTTTTATATGAAAATTAAGCAGAAAAATGGAATAAAAATAGATGACTTTTAAGCTCATCACTTATGCATCGTTGGAGGATGGGATTCCAGTTGGGGGGCCTCCCAATGCTGCTGGAGTTGTGGGGGAGGCTCCATCAGAGATAGTCAGCAATGCTTGTTCTCTGGGCTAGGCTTGCAAATGCCAATTTCGTGTGCCAAGGCTACCAACCGGGCCGATGTGCCAGCTCGTATGTTTTGCCTCAGATAGGACTGTCCTTCAATGGACACGATGGCTCCTCGCCTAGAGGCAACCCAAGAAATCATTGACTGTTGGAGCCCCTTTAACAAGAGGGAGTCTTTGGTCGCACACATGCGCTACCTCTACCCCACTCTTCTCCGAGTACGGGTGGCAGCTCGTACTAAGCAAAGACTTCATCCCTTTCCCCGGCTATTTGGATAGGAAGTCCTTCTAATGCGTGGCCAAAAACGAGATGCTCATCCGCAACCACGACTTTAACGAGTTGGTTGAGCTGGTATGTTTTGACTTTCAGTACTTGAACGTGAGTTTGGTGTTGTGACTTTCTTCTATCATCTATTCTTTTACAGGTCGTCACTGCTATTCAGAACATGGCTCACTAACATAGGGAATTCCATGCTCGGCTGGACGATGCCGAGAAGTTGTGGCTTTATGCCTAGTCGATCGTTTCCAAGCACCAAGCCTTAGACGCCTCCTTTGCCAAGGCCAAATCTAGGTCTAAGCACTAGGAATAGGAGGCTAAGCTACGGTGGCCGGAAGATTTCAGTGGGCGTAGGAATTCGGTGAGGGACGAGGCTAAAACGAAGCCTAAGTTAATTCGACCGGGTTACTACAGTAGCCACAAGACTAAGGCAAGGGCGGAGGATGAACTGGCTAGGGTCCAAGAAGCCCTAAATGCAGCGAGGCCGTGCGTAAGGTAGGCTAAGACTGGTCAGCCTTGAGGTCATGACGCCACTTCGCAGCTCGGCGCGCTAATGATGAGGTGTCCTCCTTCCATTCTCGCGGGAAGGATGGTCCAAGGAAGGAAGACTACCAAAAGGCCTTTGGGTGAGCTGATTGCTTATATTACTGATGTTGTGTTCAAACACAACATTTGTGGAGACCAACTAGAGGTTCCGGATAGTATGCCCTACTCCTCCGACCCACTTCCTCAAGAGTTCTTTGCAAACCTCAGGTGCACCCCGATCCCGGCAGCCACTGAGGTCACGACAGCAGAGGTGGTCCTAAGCGAAGTAGCAAAGGAACCTGAGATGAATGCTTTCACTGGGGATCAGATTTGATCTTTGTCCCTCTTTGTCTTCTTCCCTCATTTTTTGTAATTGGTCCCGTTTGGCCTCCATATATGTATTTGATGGAATTGTTGTCGCCATTGGCGTATATATGAAATAAAACTTTTGTTTTTTTTATACTATGGATTCCTTTTATTTAACAATTTTCTTTCATGAGTGTTGACTAGGATAGTTTCTTTAGGGATGCCAATGTTAAGTTTTACAAGAGCTAGAAGCTAGTAAGGTTCTCTCATGGACCAGCAAGCATGGCACCATTTTTGGGCCTAGGCTCTAGCCAATAGGCTAAGAGCCACTATTTAGGCGAGTGCCAGTAGGCTTGGAGCCACATCTGGTCTTTGAAAGTGCCAATAGGCTTGGAGCCACATCTGGTCTTTTGAAAGTGCTAGCAGGCTTGGAGCCACATCTGGCCTTTTGAAAGTGCCAGCATGATTGAAGCCACATCTAATCTTTTAAAAGTGGCAGCAGGTTTAGAGCCACATTTAGTCTTTTGAAAGTGCCAACAAGCTTGGAGCCACATCTGGTCTATTGAAAGTGCTAGCAAGCTTAGAGCCACATTTGGTCTTTTGAAAGTGCCAACAGGCTTGGAGCCACATCTGGTCTTTTGAAAGTGGCAATAGGTGTAAAAATTAAGAGAAAATATTCTAAAGAAAACTTTATTAATAATACCTATTAAGGTGCATAGCATTCCACATTTTGAGCACTGGCGTCCCGTCTAATTTATTTAATGCGTATGATCTGGGTGCCCCCACTTTTACTATTATGTATGGCCCCTCCCAATTTGGTTGGAATTTCCCAGCCGCTAAGTCAGCCTTGTTTTCAAGGACCCTTCTTAAGACTAGGTCTCCAAGTCGAAATGCACACGGCTTTACATGCCTGTTATATAGGTTTGTGATTCTTTATTGGTACAAGGTTATACATATAATTGCTGCTTCCCGAACCTTGTTTGTCATATCTAAGTCTTTAGTGATGGCTTCAATGTTAGCCTTTCCAGGGATTTCAGTTCGAAGTGTGGGCACCCTAATTTCATTAAGAATGATGGCCTCCATCCCATAAGTGAGGGTGAATGGTGACACTCTAATCGGCTTCCGGCTGGTTGTTCTATAGGCCTAAAGAACTCTTAGTAGCTCGTCTACCCACTTTCCCTTAGCCAAATGTAAACGCTTTTTCAAAGTCATCAAGAGAGCTTTGTTAGATGCCTCCGCCTAGCCATTGCTCTATGGGTATCATGGGGTTGAGTACAAGTTTCTAATTTTCAACTCATGGCAGAAATTTCTTTATACTTTGCTATCAAATTGTCGTCCATTGTCAATTATGATCGATTGAAGTCTTCCGAACTGGCAGACGATATTCTTCCACACAAATTGGATGACATCCTTGTCTTTGATGGAAGCGAAGGCTTCATCTTCTATCCATTTGCTAAAATAGTTGGTGGCAACCAACAACATCTTTTTCTGAGCTAGGGCGGTAGACAGCAGTCCAATTATATCGATTCCCCATTAAGTAAAAGGCCAGAGGCTTGTAATGGTGGTTAGATCTTTGAGTCGGCACCCTTGAGACGGGGGCTTGCCGCTGGCAGCGATCGCACTTTTTGACATAAGCGGCTGCATTTGCTCTCATGGTGGGATAACAATAACCTTGTGTGTGGGCCCTGTGAGCCAAAGATCTGCCGCCTGGATGGTTTTCGCATATCCCTTCATGGATTTCTGCTAATATGTATTGTCCCTGTTAAGTGGTGAGACATTTAAGATATGGCCCATCCAGAGATCGTTTATATAGTTGCCCGTTCACAAGGGAAAACTTGGTCACCTGGACTCGGATCTTATGGGCTTCACTCCTGTTAACCAATGGTTCTCCCAAGCTCAGGTAATGCATTATAGGGGTCAGCCAAGAAGAGCATACTTTGTCTACCTGACTTACCTGGTCGGCTGTAATAGATGATGTTAGCTAGTAGTACATTGGGAGGATTACAATTTCTTTTATTGGGAGGGATGTGACTACTACTGCTAAGGCGTTTGCCTTCTCATTCAAGTCCCTTGGGATATGCTCAAGCTTCCAATCCGCAAAACTCCCCAGTCATTGCTTGACCAAACATGCATACCTGACCAGCGCTGGTCTTGCATTTCGTATCCTCCATTTATCTGTCCCACTACCAGTTGAGAGTCGTTGAGTATAATGAGCTTTTCTAAGGATACAGACTGCGTGAGTTCTATTCCAGCTAGGGTTGATTCATTCTTGATCTCATTATTTGACGCAAGGAAGTCTATCCGTATGGCCTGTTTTATCATTTCCCCAGTTAGGGCTTTAAGTTGCAAGCCGATTCCAACTCCCGTTTGGCGAGAAGTGTTGTCCACATTAAGGATCCACCAGCCAGTATCACCTTGATCCACATCTAGTTGGGAAGTTCAGCTAAAAAATCTACCAATAGCTACCCTTTTAATGTCAAGCGAGGTTTATACTGAATATCGTATTCACTTAGTTCCATTGCCCACGGGGCCATTCTTCCCAATAGATTAGGCTTGTGTATAGTGCTTAGCAAAGGGAGATTGGTCAGCACAATGATAGGGTGTGCCTGGAAGTAGGGGCGAAGCTTCTTATCTTCCACACAGAGGGCTAGTACTGCTTGCTCGAGAAGGGTATATCGGGTTACAACTTCAGATAGAGATTTGCTTACAAAGAATATCGGTCTCTACTTTCGGTTTTCATCTTCTTTGAACAACGTTGCACTCACTGAGGCTTCTGAAACTGCCAAGTATTAGTAAAGCGTATTACCTGCTTCTGGGCTAGCCAAAATTAGCAGTTTGGTAAGATAATGTTTGATTGCCATAAAAGCTTGGCCGCACTCCTCATTCCAGCCGGCCCTTTTAGCTCCCCTCAGAATAATAAAAAATGGTTTTAGTCAGTCGATGAAACGAGATATGAACTTCCCGAGAGCTGCCAGTCGGCCAGCCAATTGCTACATCCCTTTCCTATAAGTAGGAGGCTAGGAGTCCACTATAGCTTTGAGTTGAATAGGATTAGCCTCTATCCCTCTCTAGGTCACCATAAAGCCTAAAAACTTGCTCGAACTGACTCTGAACACACAATTCAAGGGGTTGAGTTTCATGTCGTACCTTCGCAATAGATCAAAAGCTTCTTGTAAATGTCTTGGTGTGGTCGAAGCATTCTTTAGACTTTACAAGCATGTCGTTGACATAAACTCCATGGTGCTGCCTAATAGCGGTCGGAATACCTTACTTACCAACCTTTGATAAGTTACCCCAGCATTCTTCAAACCAAAAGGCATCACATCATAGCAGTATAACCCGTGTGGCATAATGAAGGTCGTCTTCTCTGCGTTAGGCGAATGCATGGGATCTTATGATACCCAGAGAAAGCGTCCAAGAACGACAGCATCCCGTGCCTGGTTACGGCATCAACAATTTGATCTATACGGGGCAAGGGGAAGCTATCTTTTAGGCACGCTACGTTGAGGTCGCACCTACACACCGCCACTTACCCCTTCTTTGAACCACCGCCACGCTATTAGCCATTCAAGGTACTTCACTTCTCTGATGAAATCTTCTCGCCAGTTATCTACTTCGGGCCTCGACGATCCGACTAAGATTCTCCCGTGGAAACGCCTCACTTTCTATCTTACTAGTCTGGCTGTAGGGATAATATTTAGTTTGTGAGAGGCCACCGTCGGGTTAATCCCAACCATATCTGAATGGCTCCAAGCGAATACATCTATATTATTCAATAAAGACAAATCGTGAATCAAGCCATTTTTTTTTCATCGACAGAGAGAGCCGATGTAAGTGAACTCTTTTCGGGTCTGGCCCAAATAAGCATTTTTCCTTAGAGATGTACAGCCTAGCGAATCCTTTTCTTCCGCCCCTATCCGGGCGACGAATCGATTGCTACGCCAAGCCCACCTTCAAAATGAGGATTTCAGTGGTTCTTCTCCCATTTGCTCTCGTATAGATAGCCGAGCACTACCATGCGCTAGCTAGTCGCTTAAAAGGTCAACTCGCCTTAAAGTTAGTCAAATACCTGACCGCTTGTGTAGGTTGAAGGATAGCTTATCGAATGCCGCCCACCCCATTATAGCGCTAGGCGTCCAAGTCTTCGGCGATTGAGAACAGAACCCACTGAGTCACTAGCTCGGCTTTCACAGGGAGCACGACATCTCCTAGAGTTACGGTAGTTGCACCGTTGAAACCAAAGAGGATCTGTCAAGCTGAGTTCAGCATACCTAAAGAAAGTTTCATCTGCTCGAAAGCGGGTAGTTGCAACAAGTCTGCCGCACTGCCAGGATCTACCAATACGCTATGCACATCAAAACTGTTAATACAAAGGGTGAGTACCAAAGCATCATGTAGGGCACAATAATCCTGTTCGGGTTTATAGGAGGAAAGGATATAGGACCATCTATTAGCTTGGTTCCCTCATGCATGCCTTCCTCGTGGATAACATTTACCCTAGCTTTGATTGTGGCGACTCTCAAGAGCTTATTCTGTTGGAGCTTTGACTGATACTAGTCGCCATACAAGCCGCTCAATATATAGTTTATGGTCGGTCTAGATTCTGACGGGACTGTCGCGCCGGCTATGATTCTGTCTACGGCTTGCCCTGATTCCATCCCTTGGGCAAGTTCCTTGATATACCTTCTGAGGTGTTCTGCTTTGATCAACTTTTCCACCAAAAACTTTAGGCTTCGGCACCTGTCGGTCTCATGCCCATGATCTCTATGATAATCATACCGTAAGGATCGGGTTTCCTTTTTCGAGGATCCTAAGTGGATCGGAGCGTGACATTTGTGCCCCCGTGAAGTCCCAAATGATAGGCACAAATTTCAAGAGACGCGAAGGGGGTAAATTGTGGGAGCTCTCTTTTCTTTTGTGATTGACCACGGGATCGCTTTCGGTCTATGCTCTAACCTTCCTTGGATTCGGATAGCTTCTTCCTAAGCGACTTATTTCCCTCGACCGATTGGTTCGTAATCATAACAATCTAGGTTGTTGCACAGATATTGTCCTCCAACATTGAGTACTTATCAGCTCGCCTGTATAATTCTTCCATTGTCTCTAGCGAGTCTAAAGATAGTGACTAGAAGAAATGAGTAGATGGCCCAAAGCTTCTCTTAAATTTTTGGAGGACTGCATCCATGCTATTCGACTCTATTTGTTGGACGACTTGCCCAAACCTCCTTGTGAAGTCTCGAATAGACTCTTCTTTCTGTTTGAGAATAGTTTGTAAGGAGCTAATGTTTCTCTTTTGTCGAACCGAAAATAGATACTATGATATGAAGGCGGCCCATAGCCCGTTGAACGAATTTATTGAATAATGTGGGAGCTTGTGAAACTAAGCCAACACAAGCCCCCGCAAACTAGCCAGGAATACTTTGTATAACAAAATACCATTGTCTGAGATTTAGTGTCATCATCGATTATAATGGAGCATATGGTCGTAGTGGCCAAGCAGAGTCATCGAACATGCTGGAAAGCCGGAATGACAAAACTCACGGGTGCCTCGGGAAGCTGAGAAATGTGTCATTTCTAGACGGCAGAGCATGTCATCGGGTCTCCGAATTACGATTGTTGGCGGCATATAGAACACTGGTGCTACACCGAAGGCAAGATGTACAGGCAGCATTGGTGGCATCGGACCCAAGGGCAACACCGACGGGTTCTCAGGGGCTTGTTATGGCTGGTTCTATCTTCTACCTGCCTCTCTCCTTGCCCTGCAAGATGCACCACTAACGGCGCACCGGCGCAAAGGAGCGGCGGCCCTCTTACACGACCAGATTGCGCGCCCGAGCATTCTCGGGCCAACGAGATTCAAGGATGGGAGTCAGGACACACCCCCACCCCTTCCATGGTGTGCCGGCCACTCACGTAAAATCCCTGCCGCTACTCTAACCGACTAGAAACTCCTCGTGAAGAGAAGCCGCATTGCTTGCTAAAACCTCATATAAAATTCTTTTTCTTTTTATTTTTCAACTTAGGATTTGGTAAAATCTTAGCGAATGAAAACCCAAAAGAGCATGATCATCGCACATGTGACAATTCCAAATCATGTATATACTAATTTACACTTTATCCAAATATGGCAACCAAAGATCCCAACACATTTTCACAATACTAAACTATGTACATTAAGACAGGTTTCATTATACATATTCAAAGTCTTTTCCTTACATAATTTAATAAATGAAGACTGTATTAACGTCGTGACAAATCCCTATTGTACTCCAAATACTCCTATGCACTGGCATTCTCGAAAATAGTTTTTAAAATAGAAAATAATGAGCTAAAAAAGCTCAATGAGTGTATGCTTTCATAAATGTTTTTCTTTCCTGAAAAATATCTCAAAATGTAAAACTCTCTTTTACAAATATTTTAGTTTTTACTTTGCTTTGCTTCGCTTTTGTACTGCTATTTTTAAAAGTTTATAAACTTTTAATACTTGTCATTGCTTGCTTTTACTTTCTTAAAAGCTTATAAAACTCTTAATGCTTGCTAAGTTTATAAAACTTCAAAATTTCTCTCGCTTGCTTGCTTATCTTGCTTGAAAAGTTTCTTAAAAACCTTTCACAACCTTTGCTTTAAAAAGTTTCTCAAAACTTTTCATAAAAACAAAGAAATTTCAGCTCAACCGCATGCTTTGAAAATAAAACGAGAGCCTAGGCTCAACTGTTTGCTTTAAAATCCCACGGGAGCATGAGCTCAACCGATCGTTTTGAAATCTAAACGGGAGCCTGGGCTCAACCGTTTGCTTTAAAACTCTATGGAAGCCTGGGCGACCATGTACTAATGGTTGATTTTTCAAAACTTTATATCATGCTTATAAAACATCAACCATTGGAGGCCTATACTCTGTTTTTTGTTGTACCAGTGAACACGGAGCTCAGGCATCGACCGTGTTTGCGGAATGACCCGTGGCCCCGCATCACCTTTTTCTGGTAAATATGGTGGAATTGACCTCTGTCACCATCACCATAATTTAGTTAGAGCTCATAACCTTATATACTCCTGTACGTGCCACGGTCTCCTTTAAATGCATGATGCATGACCTAAGTTTGCCGACCAGGCAAAACTACAATACATGTATGAGATCCTCAATACCACCGCGGCACGCATTTTAATACCTCTAACCTGGGCTTGGGTTTGCTTAGAACTAGGATTTTAGTTAGGCTCATAACCTTATATACTCCCCGCACGCGCTACCTGCCTCCTTTAAACGCACGACGTGATGACCTGTTGTCGACCAAAAGAAACTACAATACATGTATAGAGATCCCCAATACCACCGCACTCCACGAAATACCCCACCGGGTCATTTTTGCTTAGAACTAGGGATTTTAGTTAGGCCTGTTTTTCGCAAATATTCTTTGCTTGCTTGCTTGCTTGCTTGCTCTTTAAAAAATGGTTTTACAATTTAAAAACCATTTACTTGCTTGCTTGCTTGCTTGAAAAATGGTTTTACAATTTAAAAACCATTTACTTGCTTGCTTGCTTGCTTGAAAAATGGTTTACAATTCAAAAACCATTTGCTTACTTGCTTGCTTGCTTGAAAAATGGTTTACAATTCAAAAACCATTTGCTTACTTGCTTGCTTGAAAAATGGTTTACAATTCAAAAACCATTAAATACCAGTGTAAAACAATTTATAATAATAGTACACTAGTATTTGAGAAAATGGGTTTAAAACACTCACCTCTTTGCTTGCTAAACTTGAGAGCACGATTCCACACTTTTTCCCGCCTTTTCTTTTAGCCTACACACTCAACCGAATACGGCAAATATTAATTGCCTACGTAATCACATAATCTTAACTTACTTCCTAGACTTAGTCACACTTAAATCTTAATATTGCCGAGGTGAAGCTAAGCTTACGAGGCGGTAGCACGCTACGCTGGGCTGCTCTAATCTTATTTGAACCTCTTTTAATCATTTAGTAAGGTTCCCATGCTAACGTGTATGAATTTAAGCTTAATTACACAAAAACATAAAGAGATTCCTCGCATTTTGGGCTCAATTGCATCGGCAGACACCCGATCTCGGCACTGCACAAAGGTATCTCCGTTGGTCTCTGCATCAGATAGGCTGGACCCGTACCGGTACAGTTGGTCTTCTCGGTGGTGTACTCCAGACACCCCGTACTGCACGGCACACCTTTCGGAAAATCCTGCACTGCTTCCTTGTCACTTTTACTACCAATTCTCTTCCTACAACTTCTATAATCCATAATACTTTAAAAATCATCATGGAAATCATCCAAAACAACTTCACAACACCTGAATTGGTGATTTGAAACTCATACTACAAAACCCTAGGTGAAAATCTTATGAATTCACCCAAAGGTCCACCAATTCTTCTAAGAACCATATAATTATGATGATTCCATGTTTATTTCCTACCAATTGGGGTTTTACCCACATAACCTCAACAAAAATCTAGAGTTTGGGTGCTCTCTTCCAAAACCCTAGACAAAGGAGCAACTAATCTCCATACCAAAGCCCTAGGAATCCAAAATACACTTGATTCTAAGACAAACATACCTTGATCTTCTTCTTCTCCTCCTCCTTCTTCTTCCTTCTCTTCCTCTTCCTTGCTCTTCTTCTTCTTAGAACCGTGAAGCCCTAGCAAAATAATGAGACCAAAAATAAAATGTTTGTCTCATGGCCTATTTATAGTCCCATACTTACCTTAATTGCCATTAAGTCCTTCATCCTTTTAATTTTGCAAATCCACTTGTTTTATTTCTATTATGGCCCATCTCTACTTGTTTAATGCTTTTCATATCCTTTTTGCTCCATGACAATTGTACCCTTCTTTTATTACCACATTCTGGGTTTACTAAATTATAATTTCATACTTCTATCTCCAAAATATTACAATGTGACACTTAAGGTTCATATCTCCTACGCTTACTCAGACCGGCACACTCTCCTGACGGACGCCATAAGCCGCCTCCGAGGACAACTCATCGGGTCCGTCAGTATCGATATTGTTAGGAACGATGGGCTCCTTCCCTTTATTGCCAGCGATTGGATGCGTAGTATGGTCGCTGTCTCATACGTCTTTTTCAAGATCACGGCTTTTTTCAATCTAGGCCTATAACTGGTCATTTTCACATTGTAAGCTTGCAACCTATCCCTGCAACTCCTTCATCTATCTTGCTTATTCCTCTTGCTTTCTCTCCAAGTCCTAACACCAATAGAGGAACTGATCTTCTAGCGATTGGTTCATCGGGTTGCTTGCCATTACGACTGCCTCGGACTAATTAGATGTGGAAGGGGGGATCGACAAAGTCCCAGGTGATGTAGGGCTACTAAACAATCGTTGAAGCCAAGCCCTCATAACCTGTAGACGAGACTTTCTGTTAGATTCCCACAGACGGTGCCAGTTGTTGTCACCTTGATCGCCTAAGCCCCTAGGCATTAGTAGCGCAATGTGAACCTGCAAAAAGGGTGATTCGATGACGGTGTGTCGGTCGTCTCTCTAATAATTAAGTCAGCAAAATGATGGCGAAGAAGAAGCAGAAAGTTGGCATAGTTGGAATTGTCTCCCTTTCCCTCATGGGGTATCTCTTTGATTTATAGAGAGTGGCTCATGAATATATCCTTGATTTTAGGAAAGAAAATCTCTTAATCTTAGCTATAAAATCTCTTCTTCATTATCAAGGGTTAATCTTTTCGAGAAATAAGGGATAAAAATCGGGAAATCAACAGATAAATACCTCTCTAGCTTATTTTTCTCTTTTATACATTTATTCATAACGAACTTCCCATATGTGGTAGGATGGTCAGTTGGGGGACTTGAAACCCTAGACTGGCCACCATGAGGTAAGCCTTTCACAAGACACCCTAGCTTCCTCAGAAGGGTTTCAAGTCTCTCCCATTTTGTTAGTTCCTACCTTGCTTTAATATGGTAAGTGGGCTTGGGCGGCTTTATGATGAGGGCCAAGAGGACCTGGGCCCATTGAGTGGTGGGTCTATGTCTAAAGTCCATGGTACTCACAATCCCATATCGAAAATAGATCTCCATTTTTCACCTTTGATTTCTCAAGTGAATGATTTTTTCTAATCATCCTTGGTAAATAAAAGAGTAAGCAAAGGCTCACAACTGAAAAGAATGAGGTTGTAGATAAAGAAATAAGGATGACGAGTATGGTTTGATGGCAGTTTTTCTTGCAATGTGGCAAACCTTTGATTTCACCACATAGACCCTTGTCATGACCAAATGCCTCTAGTGGAGCTCTACACTGCAATTAGGAGGGTATATGACCCTCTAACTAATTGTGTGATAAGTCAGTTGTTGTCCACAAGTAGTTAGAAGGGGGAATGACACCAAAAAGGTTATTATAGTAGAGATTGAAGTATTCCACTAGTTTCAAATTTCGAAATTGGGAAGGTATCTTTCCACTTATTAAGTTATCACTAATATCTAGGTGAGACAATTTCTTCAAATTTCCTATTTCTGAAGAGATGGAACTACTAATTTGATTCTTGCTGACATCTAGATATGATAAACTGAAAAGATTCTCAATTCCAGGAGAGAGCAAACCACTAATTTGATTACCTCTAAGAGAAAGAAAAGTCAGATTGGTAAGATTGTCCAAAGATGAAGGGACAACACCCTCAATGTTATAACTCAGGTCCAAACTATTCAGATTCTTCATTTTCCCAAATTCAATAGGGATAAAACCACTTATTTGATTACCATCGAGATAAAGTTCATTGAGATTGGTAAGATTACCTAAGGTTAAAGGGATGACTTCGGTAAAGTTGTTAAGATCCAAAGACAAAACATTGAGATTCTTGATTTTCCCAATTTCAAGAGGAATCGAACTATATAGTCGATTAGAATAAAGGAAGAGGTACTCCAACTGAGTGAGGTTAGCCAAGGAAAAAGGAAGCTCACCTGTAAGATTGTTATAACCGAGAACAAGAGTGGTGAGATGAGTGAGGGTGCCTATTATAAAAGTGGAAGCTTTGATGCATTAGAATATTAATTCAAAAATACTAAGATAAAGTAATTGTTAGGAGATATATGTATTTAACATGGGGTTTTTGGAAAGGTGAGACCTTTAACCGTGTTAGTTCCCGATGACGGGAAAAAATTGTTAACCTAGCTCTAATACCATATCAAAAGTGATGACGCAGGAGGCTAAAAATTCTGGACCATTTTTCTATTAGGTAATATTCAAGAAATATGTAAGACCCAGATATTCCAATTTCTCGGAAAATTTATGCACCCACAATTTTGGTTACAAAATTGTAATTCTCGGTTAAAAATCCAAAATTTATTCTCTAGATCTCGACGACAAACGGATTACACCGCTAACTGCTCGCGAAATCTAGATAGCACGTCGAATTTCGTCAATTTCGAGACAATGAATTGATAATGCTTCACAGAATGTTCGGTGCGTGAATTACTGGCTAATTTAAAATCACATATAAGATACCATGTGCCATATGGCAGTGAGAGAGAAATAATGAAATGCACGCCAGATAGTGCCACGTCAAAGTGGGAAAGTTAAGGACATAAATGTCATTTTTTGAAAAGTTTAAGTTAGTAAAAGACAAAAAGCTACAGTAGCCATCTCCCTCCTTATGAAATGAGGAGCAAAAAACGTGAGGGAGCAGAAATTAGATGCAGTAGGCTAACAATGGCGTTTTTAGAGAGATTACTCACTCTAAGTTTTCTGACAACTTAATCACTGCCAGCCTTCTTCGTGGACAAGAAGTTTACGCGGAGAAGGCTTTGCGTGTGGGGTTCCATCGAGAGTTTTGACAAACTCCAAGAGTGTAGCTCCCTACTTGGGTTTGCTAATTTTATTTAAGTGTTTTTCACTGTTTCGCGAAGCATGAGGCCTTGAACTCGCTTCGACGGTCCTTAAAACTTGAGACCGAATTGTTTAATTTATTGAATCCAAAATGTCCAAATCGTGGACTGCAGGGCTGTTTGGGTGTTTTATTTCACAAATTATGTGATAAATCATGTATTGATTGAAATGAGGCCAGAATGGTCAGGAAACCCGTTCATAAAGTGAACCAGACAGATTTTCCCAGAATAGTAACCGAGAGTTTCACTATTCCCGAGAATAGCGTTTACAAAATAAATTTTGTGAATTAATGTGTTTGGTCGAGTGATTCTGAATTGCTCGTTTGATCATTAGCCCACGTGAGCTAATTTTGATGTGATGAAATGCGTAATTACATAACATGATTGTGCATTGAATTTATGTAATATATGCATGTTTATATATTTACATGACATAGATCGTAATGGAATTGCATCATGCATTCCATATGCACTGGGAGCACCCTAGGACGATAGGAGTGAGTGCATGAGGTGAGTCTAGAGAAAATGGTTCGGAGGGTCTGAAAATAATACCTGAGTGGTAAATTAGCCACTAAAATATCAATCGTCGGAGACGGCCCAATTGATATACATCGGAGGGTAGTCCATAAATAATATCAATCGTCGGAGACGGTCCAATTGATATATACACATCGGACGGTTGTCCACAAACAAATAAACATAATAATTCTCATACGAGGCTTAGGCGAGTGTGAGGGAGTCGGTGAGGACTCAGTACGATGACTCATTAGACATTCAAGCCTGATCACATCATTTAACGTTGCTTATTTTTGGGAAGATTGCATTGCACTTAGTGGGAGAGTAGCCCACTTTAGGTGATTCCATCATCGGTGCATTAGCTCACTCCCTTGCCGAGGGATATTATTTTAAGGTGTATAGGAGCGCGTAGGGGACGGCTCGCCCTGTAGACAGAGGCTTAGAAGAAAGCCGGATTGTGGCTCAGTTATGATGTATTATATGGCTGGAATTGTTTTAATTTTAATATATGTTGTATAAGAGTAAAATTTGAACTCTTGAACTATGGTTGGATAGTTGGATATATATATACATTGTTATAAGTATTGGTCTATGAGCCCAAGTGGCCGTTTTAATCATAGACTGTTATATTGGACTGTTTGGGACAGTTTTATGCGGTGTTTTATTCGGGAGCCTCATAATAGTGGAGACTTCGCCTGATGCCAGAAGAATGTCGGTCACCCAACATTCCGCGTATTCCCACGAAAGACGGGTAGTCAACGGACTCTCGGGTTTTGGGGCGTCACATATAGTATGTAGAATGGAAAGTAAAAAGACCAAAAACCCTATGCTAAATACATATATTTCCTAATAGTAATCATCATAAAGGTGCACGTGCATCAAGTTTTAATGTGGTTTGGTTAATCATATCTACATCCACAAATGAAAGAGAATCTTTCCACTATTCTCATTTGACTTTTTTATGGATATTCCTAATAATCATATAACGATTCAGGAATTATCAAATATAATATTCTCTACAAAAAAGAAATGAAATTTATACTAGTTAGAAATTTAAGATATATTCTAAAAGTAGTCTATTAAAGTACCATGGCCTGTCAGACTATCATCATCGCTCAAATACCGCATTCGTCAGCCGGCTTGAAGCCCACACATCATGAAAGCGACTGTCGCCTTATCATATTAAAACCATGAACCAACCAAACATTAAGAGTCTTAAAGTCTTTATAATCCCGGCAGGTGTGTGTGTGTTTTCCCACCCATCATTCTTACCACATTTGAAGTTCTACATGGATAAATACAATGAGGCTTTAAAATACTAAAGGTATTTATCCATGGGATTTCCTAGTTTCCAAAATCTCTACTTTCTCGAAGGATAATCTAATAAGTGAAAAATACAGGCTTTTATCTCCTTATTTTCTAAAAGATATCTCTATTGAGTGAAAACATATTTATTCTCATTTTCAAAGTGATAATCCTTGATATGAAAATGAATTATACTTTATTTTCTCTTAAAAGGATAATCTTTATAAGGAAAAACAAATTTTATTCCCAAATAAGAACGAGATTTGGGGGAACTAAGCCTTATAAATTCGAGGGGGCATCCCCATGTGTGTGAGACGCACTCCGTCAACCTCCTTGTTTTTTCCTCTCCATATTGCTTGCTTAATCAAGTCGCGTGAGAGGCTTGCTTCGCCCACGGTCGCTACCGTTGCAAAGCACCATTATTGCACCGTTGATGCCCCGGAGATTAGACAAACAAATTGGTAACAACAATTGGTGCCCTATGGGTCAATCAGCCGCGCGAGCCATTTGCAAGAGCTGGTCTCCAATGGTTATCCAAAGAGTCCCTTGTCACCTAAATTCAAACACCCCCATTCCACATCTTATTCGCCCAAGGCACGCAATGTCAGCAACCTGCCACCAATTGCCGTGATCACTTTTTCTTATCAAGCCAAACATGGAGAAAGTAGAGAACAAGCAAAATATGAAGGAGTTGTATGTTATGTTGGACGCTATAGCATGAGAATGACTAGTTTAGACTCAGATTCTCCAAGAAAGCCGCACCAAAGAGGTATTATCAATAAAGTTTTCTTTAAAGTATTCTCTTTCAATCTTTGCAATAACCCACTTTCAAAAGTCCAGATATGGTTGTTGTCCTGCTAGCATTTTTAAAAGCCCAGATATGGTTGATATCCAGCTGGCACAAAAGTCTAGATAAGGCTGGTTTCCTGCTAGCACTTATAAAAGTCCAGATCATGGCTCAAAGCTTTGTCACACTTTCTAAAGTCCAGATAATGGCTCTAAGCTTGCTAGCACTTTCAAAGTCCAGATGCGGCTCTTAGCCTACTGGTAATTTCGAAAGACCAGACTGTGGCTCTTAGCCTGCTGGCACTTTCAAAAGTCAAGACTATGGCTCTTTACCTGCTGGCACTTTCAAAAGACCAGACGGTTGCTCTAAGCCTGTTGGCGCTTCTCAAAATCCAGATGAGGCTCCTCGCCTACTGGAACTTTCAAAGTCCAGATGAGGCGTTGGGTAGCACTTTCTAAAGACCGTGATCGTGGGTTTTAACCTCACCGCACCTTCAAAGGCTATACTTGTGGTTTCAAGCTTGCCGACACTTAAAGTCCGCACTACGGCACTAAGCTCGCCGGCACTTCTAAAGTCCGCATCGTGGCTCTTAATTCGCCGGCACTTTCAAAGACTAGATGAGGCGTTTTAGCCTACCGGCACTTTCAGTCCGCATGAGGTTGTTTCAACCGACCGCATTATCAAAAGACCGCATCGCCGCTTCCAAGCCTACTGGCACTTTCAAAAGATCAGATTGTGGCTATTAACCTGCTGGCACTTTCAAAAGACAAGATTGTGGCTCTTAGCCCGTCGCACTTCAAAAGGCCAGCATGGGTATTAACCGTTGGCATTAAAGACCGCATCGTGGCTCTTAGGCCTACTGCATCGTAATCTTAAGTCGGCCGGGCACTTAAAAGGCCAAATCGTGGCTATTACCATTACAAGCCCGTGCCAATAGGCTTAAAGGTCACGGTCCGACTTAGAGTGTCGCAGCTTAGAGTCATAAGTCTAACCTTTTGAAAGTGGCAGCAGCCTAAAAGCCACAAATTGTCTTTAAGAGTGCACTACTGGAGCCTCATCCGAACCCTTTGAAAAGTTCCATGTGCGAAGCCTCATTTATTCTCGAGAAGCGCCTAACAGTTTAGAGCCACCGTCTAGTCTTTAAAAGTTAGCACAGGTTAAGAGTCACGCCTGTACTTTTGAAAGTGCCAAAGCAGCTGGGCGAGAGCCACAATCTGGGCCTTTTTGAAAGTGTCGCAGGTGCTAAGAGCCACATCCGACTTTGAAAGTGCAAACAAGCCAGTCATGATCCGGACTTTAGAAAGTGACTCAAGAGGCTTCAAGCCATGATCCGACTTTATATGCCGTAGGATATCGCCTTTATCTAGACTTTTGCTAGCACTAGCAGGATATCAGCCATATATAGGCTTTTAAAAATGTCAGTATGACAAAAACCATATCTGGACTTTTGAAAGTGGGTTATTGCAGAGATTGAAAGAGAATACTTTAAAGAAAAATTTATTGATAATACCTCTTCTAGGATGACGGCTTCCTCCGATCTGAGTCCGCGATTGATCATTCTCACGCTATAAGCGTCCAACATGACTTTGCAACTCCTTTATCTTTCTTGCTTGTTCCTCCTGCTTTCTCTCCATGTTCTGACGCCAATGGAGGAATTGATTTTCTGGCGATTAGTTCACCGAGTTCCTTGGCATTGCGACTGCCTCGGATGAATCAGATGTGGAATGGGGGATCAACAGAGCTATAGGTGACGAAGGGCTATTGACAACCATTGGAGCCAAGCTCTTCCAAATCGTCGGTGAGACTTTTTATTCGATTCGCAAAGACACACCAATTGTTGTTACCACTTTGTTCCTCTCGACCTGTGGCATCAACGGCCAAGAATGTGAACTCGCAAAAGGGCGATCCAGCTGACGATGGGCCAGCAACCGCCTCCACTTATTGCCAAGCACAGCGGGAGAAAGAATAAGGAGGTCAATACCTGCCGAATTGCACACTTTTACTCGTGAGACCTTCCCAATTTATAGGGCTCGTTCCCCAAATCCGCTCTATTTTAGAATAAAATATGTTTTTCCTTATCAAGGATTATCCTTTTAAGAAATAAGGCATGAATTTTGCTTTTCCTTATCAAGGATTATCCTTTTGAGAAATAAAGAATAAAATATGTTTTTCCTTATTAAGAATTATCATTTTAAGAAATAAAGGATAAAATCTGTTTTTCCTTTTTAAGGATTATCCTTCTGATAAATAAGGGATTTGGAAACTAAGAAATCTTTAGATAAATACCTTTTGTGTATTTTAAGCCTTAATGTATTTATCCATAACGAACTTTCCAAATGTGGTAGAATGGCCGGCTGGGGGACTCGGGATTTAAGACTCTCCCATTTAGTTAGTTCCTGCATGGTTTTAATATGGTAGGCCGGCTTGGACCGCTCCATGATGAGGGCTAGGAGGCGGGCCAACGCGAGCACTGGACCTATTGAGTAGTGGGTTTAGGCCCAAAGACCACGGTACTCACACCTATTTATAACGGGATGCTTCCGTTGAGTCCACAGTGATAAAGCATGAGCTGAATGAGGTTGGGAAATGAAGAAAATTTCAATTTGCTAAGCTCACCCAATTCTTTGTCTGAATTGAATATGGTGATTCCAATGACGCTACCAGCCTCATTGAAAATTACACCAGGCCAGGTGCAATGAGAAGTAGAATTATTCCACCAGCCTGTACTCAGCAGAGCCTCTCCCTCTCCCACATCGGTTGATAATGATGATAGTGCGTGGGCATTAATGGAGAATATTATCATGGTGATGGTTAATACCATTTCTGTAGAAATTAACGACATTAACCTTAATTCTATCTTTTTCAAAAAAAACCCTTAATTCTATCGAATTGGTTTATTCATTGCATAATAAGGCACCCTCTTTTATAATCTACATATTCAACACATCACCCTATGGATACAGAAAATACGGGCTATGCCGTTATTTCCAATGCATTAGATATCCATTAAATAATTGCACCCTAACTTCTACGTTACGTAGGCTTGCTGTCCAATAATTCGAAAAAAAACATTGATTGATGTTTGATCAATGATGGATTCATTGAATTTTCCAAGTTACACCATGTTTAAATATACACCAAGAAGACATTGACAGGTCGATATATATACAAATTCTTTGATCTTTTTTTTCAAAATGACCAAATATTAGCAATTAGTTTTCTTTGATGGTGTTTTCTTTCATTAGTATTTTTCAAAAATCAAACATAGACCAATATGTTGCCTTTCTTTCCACCACCTATTAAACAATAAATTTTTTCAAACTTGCAAGATTTGGATTCAATACGAGTATTATACTCCCTTAAGTGTTGTCTCAGACCCGCATGTGAAGAAGGAACAAACCAATACATCAATATGCAAATATGAACCAATACTTCCCATGCAAATAGGAATCAATACTTCCCAAGCTTATGATAAGCTTTGGGTTTGATACTAGTAAAAATACCCCTTCCAGGCAAACAGTAAAAATAGCTACAAAAACAATGGCTGGAATCAAGATGTGTGTCCAGTACTGTTCTATTAATCATGATTTATTGGGCCCAAGCGTACATGCATTGAGAGTTGAAACAACCCAAGTAACATTATTCAGCTGCAACCTACTCTGAAGGGTACTCACCAGGACAGTTATAAAGGCCTAACATTTTCTCTTCTTCTTGTTAATGGTTTTAGTCTACAAATTGAAAAAGATCAAGCCCGGATTGAAAACTTGAACAACATAGAATGCAGGTAAGGCTTTCCAGGAATCACAATCTGTGAAGGAAAATTAGGATGATTCACGGAATCCGGGAACCCTTGAGTCTCCAAACACAGAGCTGCATGCACCTGATAAACAAATCCTCCCTTCCCCTTCACATCCTTCAAACCATTACTTGTGTAAAATTGCAGGCCTGGTGCATTGGTGTACAGCTCCATCATTCTTCCTGACTTCTTATGGTGCACCGTTGCCGCCAACCTCACCTTGTTCGGAGCTGTCTCGTCCAGCACATAGTTGATATCATAGCCATTAGGGAGCTTGTTGATTTTGCTTCCAATGGTGTCCGGTTTCAGGAAATCGAATGGTGTTCCCTTCACAGGCACAATTTTGCCTGTTGGGATGAGCTCTTTGTCAACTGGAGTGATGTGGGAGCCAAAGATCTGGATTTGGTTCGACAGGATATCACCGGAGTTATGGCCGCCTAAGTTCCAATAGGCATGCTGAGCAAGGTTAACAGGGGTGGCCTTGTTGAGAGCTTTGGCTTTCATTGTTATAATCAATTGGTAATCATCAGCAAGCATATAGGTTACAGTAGCAATGAGGTCACCAGGAAATCCTGCAAAGCCAAACACAACATATTCTATTAAATTTGAGGTTTGATCATAATACTTTCTTACTTTTTTTTTTTTTTTTTTTGACTTCTCTTCACTTTTGCATATAAGTTTATAGTACTCTGATCTTACAATGATTCAATCCTGGGTCCCCCGTAACCCCATCCCATCCCATCCTTTTACCAATTGAGCCAGGCTTCAAGGGCAGTTTGATCATAATATTTAGTCAATACATAAGATGAATGCAATGAACTTACCCATTTCACCATCTAAGCTGTGATAGCGGAACCTAATATAAGGGGAATGGCCTCCTTTCTCATATTTACTCACTCTCCAAGCAACCTTACTGAATCCTTTAGGCCCACCTATTATCCATAAAACAAAATTCAGTAAAAACAAAAAAATAATAATAACTGGAGATCTAGAAAAAGTTGTGGGGAAAATTTTGTTCTTTTGCCAGGCTGATTGGAGGATCTTTTGCTTGTTATGTTAGAATAAGAACAATGTACCATGAAGCATGTTTTCATGCTCATTAGCAACTAGCTTATAGTGAGTTCCGTTCAATGTAAACTGCGCGCCAGCAATCCTATTAGCCACCCGCCCAACAATGGCACCAAAATATGTTGAATCATTCTGAAACAAATGAACACAGAAGAAAGGGCTTTAGTGAACTAATCACTATTGATTTTGGTCAAAATATCAAGAACAGAGGCACAAGTATCAGGGGTCAGTGCAGAACTTAGGGAAAAAATATTAATATAAGCCCATTTGACATAACATGTTACAAAAACCATTTGGTTAAAATATGTGCATTTGGTTGTCTCCTATGATAAATCTACCCCAGCAAGTGGATTAAAAGAACATGGTAATATCAACTGGCATTGAAAATATCTACGAAATTTTTAACACTAGTGAACAAGACAAAAAGTACTTATATGTCAAGCCTTGGATCAGGCTTTGACCATTTCATCTAAAATGGTGGTATCTAGTGAAGGTAGGCCACGTCTTTTATAGCATTTGATATAATTTTTTTTATTTCTATTCATTTGCGTATTACTCTGATTTTACAAGGATTCAATCATGGTTATCCTGTATACCCATCCAACCCTGTTACCTCTTGAGCCGGCCTCAAAGGCACATTTGATATTATTATAAACCATCATTTGGACAAACTCATCCTTGTGTTTAAGAACTACATTATTGCACTTCAACAATCAAGTCAAGAATAAAAAATGGAATGGGTAGGCTTCGTAAAACCAACCATATTTCACATGTCCAGATCATATGTTGCTGTCAATGGTGAATTTCTTTAAGGGAAGATGAGACATTTTCGGTCAACGCAAAGACTTTTGAGCATCACCAGATAATAACAAGGACAAGATAGGCATCCTATAATCTTCCTCGCCACTGACTTGGTTTTCTCTGTAGCCTTATCCTCTTGTTTTGTAAGACAAATTGGAACATCAATGAAGATACCCATATACTAAATTTCATGGAATGGGGTATTTTTCCAGATTCAAACAAAACCCTAAAACAGTTTGAATGAAAATCTAGCATATATACAGGTACTGATCTATGAATGACAAACCTATGAAGATCCACCACAGAGAATGTTCAATACGGAAGTTTGCTCTATCAGAGAGCAGTTTAAAAGGCAAGAACACAAAATGAGCAGAGAGATAGAGAAGCTTTTGAACAAAACCTAACATTTCATCAAAGGGGGCAGTCTGATTTTCAGCAAATACCCTTCTAAAATGCCAAAACTGGAAAGGAAGAAAATTTTACAAATAGCAGAGAAAATGTAAGGGAGATTTTTGTACAAAACTTAACATTTGATCAAATGGGGCAGTCCGATTTTCAGCAACTACCCTTCTGAAATGACAAAACTGGAAACCAGAGCTTACTTTCTCACACAAATCCACAGAGAGAGATAGAAAGAAGAAGAAAAACAAAACAATGCAAACAGAAGAAATTTCTGACCTTGTACTCCTTAGCTGAATCAAATCCAAGAACAACATCAGCCAACTTTCCTGGAAAAGAAAAGATACTTGTTGGAAAATCTTAAGAAACCCAAACAAACAGATTTAGCAGAATTTAAGAAGCAAAAATGACCGACCATGTTTATCAGGGAGAACAACAGAGACAATGGATGCACCCCACTTGGTGAACTTCACAGAGAAATCTCCTTTCCTGAGCTCATATGTTCCATCTTCTTCCTGTTTTGCCACTGAACCACTGGAAAAACAAAGGAAAAGTGTGATGAGACAAACAGAAACAGAGATATTGGCCATGAAAATGTGATCCAAAGCCTCTTCTTGGAAGCTTTCTGAATGCAAAAGGGGGGTTATATATAGGTGGATAAAAGTCAGAGGAAGCAAACTGAGATTAGTATTGAATTGATGATTTATTGCAAATCCAAATGGTAAGAGAGAGTGAAATCTGAAAGCATTAGCCAGTTGTCTAGACTTAGTAAGCTGCAATTGCACTGCCAAGATTCTTTTACTGAGCATTTCTATAGTGGAGGCAATAATGATAAATTAATCAATCAATCTATTAATTAAAGTAATATTGTTTATATCAAGATAATAATGTTTAACTCTTCCTTTCTTTTAGCTTCCTTTTAAGTTCATGTTTTTTTCTTTCTTGCTTTCTTTCCTTATTTTTCAACTTTGAGGCAAAAAAAAAAACATCATTTCTATTAAGAACTTGTCAGTTTCAACATGAAAGTCATGTGGCTTTAGATCCACTTTCTCATGTGACATGCTTCTGGGTGGGTGTTGAAATCCAACACATCCCAATTGCATTCTCATCAGTTTGCCTTTTTCAGTGAAAGTAACGACCAACATTATGGAGTTTTGGATTAAAATACTGTTTTTCAAAAAATAAATTATCAAAATAGTTTTCATTTCAAACTATCGTCTAAAAGAGCGCTATTCTTAATTACGCATAACTTCCTGTAAATGCTACTCGTCTTAACAGCAGCTTCATCATTTTTAAAACTTCACCCCACTCATCCCGAATAAACGGTATCGCTGCTTTAAAATTTCGATAACCTCTTCCTCCCCATTCTCCTTCTTTATCCTCTGTCATCCACTCCCTTTGTCAATAATGACCGATTAGGGGCTATTTGGAAATCAAGGGATTTTGCTCCATATTTTCTTGTGACTTCATTCGAATTTCACAGTAACCCTTCTACATTGCACTGTTTTTTGTTGAAAAATTCTTAAATTGTTGGTTTTGTTGGTATGTTTTGTCGATAAAGTGGTGATAAATCCTTGAGTTTAGTTCCCATTTTAATATGTAGTTATAATATTTTGTCTGTGTTATGTGTTTTGTTGATAATGCCATATTATACGTATTTTCTCGGTAAACAACATAGAAAGTGCATAAAGGCCTCATGCTTAGAGTACTGCTTTTAGGTCATTATTATTATTATTATTATTATTTGGGTTGTCCTAAACTGTTTTTTGTTGAAAATTTCTTAATGTTGTGTGTTTTGTTGATAATGTGATGATTAAATGTGTATTTTCTTGAGAAAATGATAGAAAGGCATAGCGCCTAATTAAGAATCGCTTAGGTCTCTTTTTTTTATTTCTAGTTGTCCTAAACTATTTTTGTTGGTACTTTAATGTGGTGTGTTTTGTTAATAATGTGGTAATTAAATGTGTATTTTCTTAAGAAACAAACATAGAGTGCATAAGGCCTTGTTTGGTTGCCATTTTTTAGGTCACTATTTTTTTTTTTAATTTATGGGTTGTACTAAACTGTTTTTTGTTGAAAATTTCTTAATGTGTTGTGTTTTGCATGAGGTGATTAAATGTGTATTTTAAAACATATATTTTATTGATATTTTTGTAATTGAAAAGTACTATTTTGACTCAAAACTCCTAAAATCACCCATATTTGAAAAGTAATTGACAAGAATTGCTTTTAAAAATAAAATTAAGGATCTGGTTTGATATAGTTTTAAAATTGTTTTTTGTTTTCCAAAACAAGGAGAACAATTTTGGTTCATTTTCCTTTTTCACTTTTGGTTCAGTTGGGACCAAATAAAAATGCTTTGATCCTAACTTGAAAATTATATTTTTGATTGTTTGATAAAATTTTAAAAATATAAGAAAATATTTAATTTGATATTCATGTTTTACATTTTTCTCCAATAAAAAGATGAAAGAGTAAGGATGTGTTTGATAGTGTTCTATTTCTAGTTGAAGTGGTTTATTTAGAACTCTTTTGAGTTTTTTAAGTTCTATTTAAAATTAAGTAAAAAACATACATCATTTATATTCTGTTATCTAAAGGAATATAGAATATTTTTTCTTCAAGATATAGAATATTGTTATCTAATGTAAAAACAATCCCATCTTCAAGATTAATCCTCCTATTTTTCCTTAATTTTCCATGAGTCATAAAAATATATATTTTCCTTAATTTTCAAGTTCAAGGGCTAAGAACTACCAATATAAAAATTTGTAACTACAAATAACATCTACAACCTTTGACATCTTTTAGAAATGTTGAGTTTTCTTTGACATGAGTTAGGCATGATAGGCTCATGACTCACTTTGTTGATATCATTCTATATATATATATTTAATTAGTATACTTTTATGGATTCGAATTTGATTAACTTGTTAGCCTATCTCACCTTTTCACCACTTGAGCCAAGCTTTTAATCTTCAACTACCTTCCTCGTTAATTCTATGCATTTTTTTTAATTATTACCCCATGTGAACTTTCATATGACCAAACTCTTTATTTGGGTTATTCCTTGGCTAAACAAGGTGATTGAATGTAGCATCCATGAATATTGTGGATATGATAAGGATAATGACATCTCATATTATTTAATTTATTTGGGACCATTTTGTATAGGTCAATTATGTATGTTTCCACTATTCTCGTGATATGTTGTTACAATGGAAATATACTAAGGATTGAAACATATGTTAAATATGTCGTAACAAAGTCACATTATGCCTTCGATGTACCAAATGGATCATTGAATAATAAAGATATGATATACTCAAAGACAAACTACTGACAAATAGTTCAAATTAGTCCTCAACGTCAGGTATCCCCTAAAAAATGGAAATAGGTTTCAACCTTTTCTTAATATACGACAGAATAGCACTGCACGTTTTTTGGAACATGGTTACCACAATCAAATGAGGAAATTGAATTATATATTGAGGTCAGCTCGAATAAGCCATTAAGTGAATCAATCCTGGTAAGTAATGCATTTATCGTTCAAAATGATAATGTCACAGACTCCGACTATGGTCAGAGTCTAGTGCAGTAGTCCAAGATCGATAAATGACAGATGTATATATGAGGATGATGGAAGACTGCAATATGAAGAAGCTAATGATGAATATGATGAAGATGTTGATGATAAATCTAATGGAGACTTAGATGTTCGAGCTGATGGACATGCATCATCCTTCTAAACCTTCAACCAAGTTTTGGAGAATGAGCAAGGGATATATATGTTCACAAGATACAAAGATCTTGTATGTATCAATAATCTGTATGCTAAGGAACCGTATGAGTCATCACTGCTCATTATCATTTACCACCATCACCTTAATTTGAACATGTTGAAAACTTTGGTAATGTTATTTCAAGTGATCGGGATCTACGGTACAATGCATAATACCTAAGTTATTCAAGTGGGAATTTGTAGCTGACTAAGTTTTAGTTCTAAATCGACGGTAAGAGGCCACAGCAAAGATTTTATCATTTAAAGCACACCCAAGAGTTTGTTGTTGTTGTGAATCCTCAAAAAATTGATAGTTTTAAGATGTAAGAAGGCAGTAAGAATGTTAATGTCCATGGAACCTTCGTGCTATGGTTGTGAAAAGGCATTTGTTTATTTGTTATCACAAATATAAAGGGCCGCATACTTGTCAATTCTGCTTGAACGGTGACTGTTACCTTATCACACCCAAAATTAGTTGTCGCCATATCAAGGTAATTATTAAAACACAATTCACATTGTCTGCAACTGCTATTCAAGCAAGTGTGATGGAGAAATGAGGATATGAAATTTCATAAAAAAAAGGCGCTGGATGGAAAGCATAAAGCACTTAGACACTTATTTGGTGACTTTTCTCAATTATATACAAAGTTGTCACGTTTGTTCTTGGCCTTAGAGCAAGCAAATCCTGGATGTGTTGTAATTTGGAAAACATTTGATAGTAATATGTCAAACACTGAGATATTCCAACGCGTGTTCTAGTCATTCAAGTCATCTATTGAAGGGTTCGAATATTGTCGTCCCGTATTGAGAATTAATGGTACACATTTGTATGAGAAGTATAAAGGCAAGTTATTAACTGCTATGGTGTGTGATTTAATCATTGCTTCTATCGTATTTGCTATTATAGAATGCTTAGAATATTCGGATAGTTATGGATGTTTTGGTATGTAATTTCATAAACAAAGTTACTTCAACGTATCGGATTTATGTTATATCTAAATAAACATCCCGCATAGTTATGGTAGCAAACGAGCATCCTCATTCCTTACTGGAATGCCTCTATCTCAGCTTTACTGCAGATTTGGATGCGCTATCTTGCAAGAAATTTTATGACCAAGATAAACTTAAAGAATTTAGTATGTGCAACTAGCGTACTACACACCCAAATTCAATAGGCATAAGCATACAATAGAAGAATTAATTTTGAAGCACAACAATGGTTGGGAAAGTGCAATCCCTTTGAGTTATTGGCACTACGATAGAGATCAAAGATATGGAGCAATGAGCACAACTAACATGTTCGTGGTATTTACCGTTCTGTGGTTGGTCGAATCACCAATCACTAATAGTTCACTTGACCTTTTCCACTTTAATAGCATTGTTGCAGCATAATGGCGTGCCATAGATCGCATCCATGAGCCATACACTCCTTATGTTGATGCTCGATTAAGGTCTGCTTGGTTAAGGTCGGATAAATGGAAAATTGTTCTTTACTGATCAACATGCTAGGACCCATTTCATACGTCGTTGGCGAATGGTCGAAAGCAATGCCTCAACTTACACGTGATAGGACAAAAATGCGCCATGTGGTAAGACACTCGATATATGGATTTCCATGAAATATAATGGCAGCAAAGATGTCAAAGATCACTTGTTAATTTTCAATTATTTGTCTGGCGCTACACACTACGCAATCATACTATGATTATTTTTAGGCAAGCTTCGCTTCATCCCATATTTAATGAAGCATGAGGCCCCCTTTAGTGATGGGTCCACAATTATGTTCCTCCTAGTCAATGAAATGCAAAGGAGGAAGCTGACGCCAATCCCAACCAACCCGCTTGCATAATGAAATGGACGTTAGGAAGGCGAAACTACTATGAGATGGAGCTGCAAACAACTGGGTCACACCCATATCTCAGAAGAATAGCAACTGCTCCCATAGAAATATGTGAAGAATCTAATTTTTTTGTTGTAAAGTTGAATTTTGCATGATATGTTTGTAAAGTTGCTTATACAAGACTTATACAAAATGTAAAATTTTTAGATTGCAAAGACTGTGTATCTTATTTGCCAGAAATATAATACTCATTCTTATATGTGGTTTTTTGTTCATTGTCGCTTAAATAGTAATTGCATTAATTAATATATTTACTATTTTTTTCAATGTTTTTGGCAATAATTATATCATTTCAGGTTATCCGTTATAGATATAATGTTTCAAAGTGGCTTCACATGCAAATCCTTCAGATCCATTCAGATTAGTATCAGATAGACATGTCTAATTCTAGTATATATATAGAGCAGGTATGTATTTTATTAATTATCAACATTAGCATAGTATAATGTAACATGTAATTTATAGATAATCAATATAAATTGTTTCTTTCACATTTGTAGTTCCAAGAAGTACTAATTCCTTGACAAATGTGATAAAAAGCCTTCTATCACAGGAGATGATCATTTATTCATTCCTATACGTTAGATCCAAGGTGGGATTCTATGGTATATACTCCTTAGGCCATATCATGATCGACAATACTTATCACTTGTTTCATCGAGAGATAAGTGCCTAGACACACACGTTTATCACTGCAGAAATGATGGACGTTACGTGATGTTGCTATCATCCCAGACTCGGTATTAACGAACCACAAAGAATCATCGTGACATGTGTTCGATGTGGTGTTGCCAGCGGGAGCCAGACGTCACCCCATCCGCTGATGCTCTTAGAGGATCCTCTATCTCCATACGGTGGTTATGTGACCAGTTATCCACCCCAACACCCGGCTGCGCATGAGCTCACTTTGAGCCGAGTGCACGTGGTTTCATCTAGATAATGGATCCTTCCTTTGTTTAAGTGACGTATCTGAGTGCATGTGCATTTGTATTTTCTCCCACTACTATGAGATTTGATGCAGACTACGGCTGTACTCAGTGAGGCAAGACTAGCAATAGCATAGCTATTATCGAGAGTTAGCCGAACCAAATTGATCACGCCAGATACGGCTATTACACTCGCATAGTGGTATGTAATAACTTTATTTTATTAGTACACACATTCATATACACATCACATCATTAGTTTGGTGTTATTTTTGTTTATTTTGTTTTCAGCTATGGTCTTGGAGGGACTTTTACATGGGTGGACCATTGGCGATCAAAGATATCCACACTCCACGCTTCACGCCATGATGATCGCAGACACATGCCATCATGAGACATGTTGAGGCTGCTCGGCGATGGATTAACGTACGAGCCGTGAGCCGCCCATTGATGTAGGTGGAGAGTACTGACACAGTAAAGCAACCCACCAATGTACTCCTATACCGAGACTGTAATGGTGCTATGTAAAAGTATATGGTTCTTATGTAATTTCATTCATATTCACATAAATGTTATTAACATCAAGTGTAAATGTGTAGGTCTTATGGCAGCCATACGTCAGAGAGTTGGTTGACCAGTTACCAAATATATGCTTATCTGATCAGGAGATCTAGCGGACGATGTCACCCCTATATGTTTCTTTGAGACTGCCGAGTGACATCGTCTGCAACGAGCCTCGCGCCCACCTGGGGCTACACTTTCAGAGATACTCCATCGTGCTCTTATGAGAAACAGCTACATAAAGTGGATGCACGTGGACGAGTTCAAAGAGATTAGGAGACGTATTATGCTCCATACATTGCCTTATGGCATACGCGAGTGGGTAGGATCATCACTGCACTCCCTATGGTGGATATTATGGACTTCCATGATCCATATATGCAGTGGTATCATCGTATTATACGATGTTTTATGACACCACCACTCCATAGGGATGAGATGAGGTTCCATATTACAACTATTACTACTTAGGTTTTGGTAAGTTAGAGTATTGTGTTTCTAAAGTGTTTTTCAAATTTGAATCAATTGCCCATTGTATTTATAATTGTCACAGTTGGTTCTTTAGATCTCTCGTGAAGTTGCTCTGTGGGGTTAACCCGCTTAGTGTACGACTTAGGCATCATATTGCATAGATTAGTGTTTACACCGTATCGAGAGAGCACGCATCGCCGACCACGATCAGGGAGGCATCTACTCACATGGACCATCCATTGACCCCAGTGCTTCATCCAATCCGCCTCGTATGCACCCATTTAAGGTAGAGGGAGATGAGAGTTGATTTCATGGTGGTCGGGTCGAGATGGTGGGCGTATCATGGCTGAGAGTGGCAGGGAGGTCGGGCACACCCCGAGCCGACATTGCCTACTTCTATACCCCCCGATACTTATCCATCACCCGATAATTCCATACTTCCCCATACTTACACATCACCCGATATTTTTATACCCTCACAAACTTATACATCACCTTCCATACCCCCACACACTTACACATATTGGCCTTCGTGTCTTGACCAAATTTCCATGGGAGTAGATATGATATTATTTCATCCCAGACTCTTTATCATCTCCTACATTGCCTCACACTCCATGAGACCATGCGCTCACCTTGTTTCGTAGTTAGTGCACTTCAACTGCTTACCCCCGCGCTCTACGTATACGTCAAGTACTTCATCCATCAGCTCCCTCGGCTCCATCGGCTCCATCAGCTCCATTAACTCCATTTGAGATTGCACAGGACCCTATAGATCAACTAGTTGTGTATTCTAGGCGTCGTCCTAAGAGAAATATAAAGACTCCATCTTGTGGAACTAATTGATGTATGTTGATATTTGTATATATTGATATTTGTGTACAATTTTTTATATATTGATATGATTTGGTTCATGCATGAATATTTTCTTGCTTACTGAATTTGTTATAATTTGGATGCTCAATCGATACCTTGATATGTTTGCTGTAATTTAAAATAAAACTACAAATATTTTAAATAAAACTTACAAATACTACTTATCGTTAGTAAATATTTTCGTTTCAATCATTTTTAAATAAGTTTTGATGTAAAAAAAAATTTTTGATGTAAAAAATAATAATAATAATGGTGAAGTCGTTGTCCACAACAGGAACAATTGAATTCAAATATGGTGAAGTCGTTGTTCAGGACAGCATCATTTGCCAAGTTGTTGCCCATGTGGGCCATGCGCACTACTTTGGGCAATAGTTTGATTTCCAAACTAATTTCATAAAATTTTTTTTTTTTTTTGAAAACAAGTATTTTAATCCAAAACTCAACATTCTGCCCATGAACTCTTCTATTGCATTCTCATTACTTGGCTTTTTCTCTGTAAGTAACCAAACCAATATTATTCCCATCAACTTTTCAGATTTATGAATTGGATAATTCCAATGGTCATAGGCCCAACCAAAGATCTTGAGGACTGGCTAAGTTGGGCCAAAGCCCAACATGAAGTAGCTCTTGGGCTGAGTGTTTTTTTCCCTCAAATTGAAGATAACCAGCACATGAAAAATGAAAACATATTAATTTCACTTCTTAAATTATAATAATGAAGTTCAACATGTCTAACTCAAGTGGTAGAACGTTCAACGGTTAAATAGGCATAAGCATAGGGAGGGGTGAGGGTCTCAGGTTTGAGTCCCTTATTATATTGTAACTAAGTGTTTAGGTGTAAAAAAAAATTATAATAATGATAAAAATATAAAATATAAAATAAAATACATACCGTATCATAGAGTTATCTTAATCGTCGACATCCAGTGGTGCATTAGCCGCGCAATGTAAACTCGTAAAAAGGCAATCCGGTGACGGTACGTCGCTCCCGATAAGATTAAGTCAAGAAAATGCAGAGAGTGGTTAAGAAAGAAGTCCGTATGAAGTAGGGATTTCCCTGTGACCTTACGCTCATGGGGGGATCTTCCCCGGATGAGAGTGGTTCTGAAATCTTCCTTCTTAGGAAAGAAATCTCATAATTTTAGGGATAGAATATGTTCTTCCTTATCAAAAACTAATTCTTCCTTATCAATGATTAATCTTCCGAGAAATAAGGGATTTGGAAACTAGGAAATCCACTGATAAATATCTACTTTGCTTATTTTCTGCTTTCGTATATTTATTCATAACAAACTTCTCATATGCGGTAGTATGGCCGGTTAGGGGACTCGGGATCCCAGACAGGGTTTAAGACTATCTCATCTGGTTAGTTCTCACCTGGTTTTAATACGGCAGGCCGGCTTGGGCCGCTTTATGATGCGGGCCAGTGCGGGTGCCAGGCTTATTGAGTAGTGGGTCTAGGCCTAAAGACCACGGTACTCACAATGCCCCCATTTTCCCTAGCTGAAGGTTGGTGCTTCTTCAACCATTAAAGCAACAGCCTTTGAGGTCCATCATAGTGAGGGTTTGTGCATGGGCCAATAAGCAAGGCATTATTTCTAGGCTTTGGCTCTTTCCAACAAACTAAGAGTAGTTGTTGTGCTTAGGCATGTGCCAGCAGGCTAGGAGCTACTTCTATCTTGTGGCATGGGCCAGCAGACTAGGAGCCACTTCCAGACTTTGATAAGTGCCAGCAGACTAAGAGCCACTTCTGAACCTTAGCATGTGCTAGCCAACTATGAGCCGCTCTTGGACTTTGATAATTGTCAGCAGACTAGGAGCTACTTCTAGACTTTGGCATGTTCCATACGGCTATGAGCCACTTCTGGACTTTGGCATGTGCAAGAAGAATAGGAGCCACTTCTGGACTTTGGTAAGTGTCAGCAAGCTAGGAGCCACTTCTAGACTTTGATAAGTGCCAACAGGCTAGGGGCCACTTCTGGACTTCGGTAAGCGCCAGTAAGCTAGGAGCCACTCGACTTTGATAGTACCAAGCAAAGCATGAACCATGCTCGACTTTAATAATCGCCAAGAAGGTGAGCCACTTCCTGACTTTGATAAGTGCCGCAGGCTAGGGGCCACTGACTGCCATGCCAACAATAGGAGCCACTTTTCGACTTTTGATAAGCCATATAGTTAGAAAGCTACTTGACTTTGATAAGGGCTGCTAGTTAGGAGCCACTGATTCTTATAAGTGCCAGCATGCTAGGAGCCACATCTGGTCTTTTGAAAGTGCCAACAGGCTAGGAGCCACATCTAGTCTTTGAAAGTGTCAACAGGCTAAGAGCCACATCTGGTCTTTTGAAAGTGCCAGCAGGCTAAGAGCCACATCTGGTCTTTTGAAAGTACCAGCTGACTAGGAGCCACATCTGGTCTTTTTTTAAAGTACCAGCAGGCTAAGAGCCACATCTGGTCTTTTGAAAGTGTCAATAGGCTAAGAGCCATATTTGGTCTTTTGAAAGTGCCAGTAGGCTAAGAGCCACATCTGGTCTTATAAAAGTGCCAATAGGTTAAGAGCCACATCTGGTCTTTTGAAAGTGCCAGCATACTAGGAGCCACATCCGGTATTTTGAAAGTGTCAATAGGCTAAGAGCCACATCTGGTCTTTTAAAAGTGCTAGTAGGTTAAGAGCCACATCTGGTCTTTTGAAAGTGCCAGCAGGCTAAGAGCCACATCTGGTCTTTTGAAAGTGCCAACAAGTTAAGAGCCACATCTGGTCTTTTGAAAGTGTCAGCAGACTAAGAGCCATATATAGTCTTTTGAAAGTACCAGCAAGCTGAGAGCCACATATGTACTTTAAAAGTGCCAGCAATCTAAGAGCCACATCTGGTCTTTTGAAAGTGTCAGCAGGCTAAGAGCCACATCTGGTCTTTTGAAAGTGGCTATAGTTGCAAGAATTGAGATAAAAAATCTTTAAAGAAAAACTTTATTGATAATACCTCCTGAGGTGTCTCGCTTTGATCAACTTTTCCATCATGGACTTGAGGCTTCGACACCTGTTGGTCCCTGCTGCGGTTCATGATCTCACAGGTCAAAGATCGTAAGGATTTCCTTTTCTCTACTCACCTTCCTTTGACTCCTGATCGCTTCTTCCCGTGCTTATTTATCTCGTACCATCTAGTTTGTAATTATGACAAAGCCTGGTCACAGATGGATATTATCCTCCAAAGATCGCACTCGTCAGCAATTCTTCCATCATGTCGACTTAGTCTAAAGATAGTGACTGGAAGAAAGGAGTAGATGGCCTAAAGCTTCTTCTAAAGTTTTGGAGGACTACATCCATGCTATATGATTCTCGACCGCTGATAGCCTGCCCAAACCTCCCAGAATTCCTCGAATAGACTCCCCTTCCTCCTTGAGAATAGTCTATAAGGAGCTAATGTTCCTCTTTTGCCACACTAAACAAAGATACTGCGATACGAATGCCACCCAAAGTTCATTGAACAAGTTTCATGAGTTACGCGGGAGTTTATGGAACCAGGCTAACGCAGGCCCCCTTAAGCTAGCCGGGAACACTTTGCACAACAGACGGTCATTTTTTACTTTTAGTATCATCGCCTGAATATAATGGAGCATGTGATCGTAAGGTTCAGAAGAGCCATCGAACGTGGCGAAGGCATGTATGACAAACTCGCGACAAGACTCATAATCAAGTATGTGTCGCTTCCGCGGCTAAAAGAGCATGGCCGTCCCCACTAAGGTTACATGGGTGATTGCGGGGACGTCGGTTGTAATCAAGGCAAGATGTACAAGCTGCATTGGTGGTATTACTACCGCAAGCAACAATCGGCGTTCCCCGTGGACTCCTGGCCATCGGGTTCGCCTTGCCCGCTTTTTTCCTGCCCGGCACGCGTAAACTAACAATATCACTAAAGGCAGGGCGACACAAGGGCCTCTTATGCGATTTGGCCCTTGTAATCTTTGCTAGTGAGAGACTCAAGGATGAGGAATTGCTCGATGACAACTCATCATTCAATGGGTATCTTACATCATTGGAACAATGGGCTCCTTCCTTTATCAGTTTACCTGATGTAATAACTTGATCGCTATCTCGTATATCTTTTCCAAGATCACGACTTTTTTCAATCTGGGCCCGCAACTAGTCGTTCTCACACTGTAGGTGTTTGACCTGATCTTGCAACTGTTTCATCTGTCTTGCTTGTTCCTCTTGCTTTTTCTCCATGTCCTAACGTTAGTGGAGGAACGGATCTTTTAGAGATTAGATCATCGAGTTGTTTGACATTGCAACAGCCTCGGACGAATTAGGCGTGTGAGGGGGAATTGATAGAGCTACTAGCAACGAAGGGCTGCTAGATAGTCGTTGAAGCCAAGCCCTTGCAGCTTGTAGACAAGACTTTCTATTCGGTTCCCACAGACAGCGCCAATTGTTGTTACCTTGATCATCTGACCTTTGGGGCATCACCTGTGCAATGTAAACCCGCAAAAAGGGCAATCCGGTGATGGTGGGTTGGCCACCTCTCCGATGATTAAGTTAGCAAAAATACGGAGATGAAGAAGAAAGAAGTTTGCACAGTGGGGATTGCATCTTTTTACCTCGTGAGGGATCTTCCTGATTTATAGAAAGTGGTTCGTAAATCCCCATTTCCCCTTAGGAAACAAATCTCTTAATTTTAGGGATAGAATATGTTCTTCCTTATCAAGAACTAATTCTTCCTAATTAAGGATTAATCTTCGGTAAAAAAATAAGGGATTTGGAAACTAGGAAATTCGCTGATAAATATCTACTTTGCATATTTTCCGCTTTCGTATATTTATCCATAACAAACTTCCCATATGCGATAGGATGGCTGGCTGGCTGGGGGACTCGGGATCCCAGACGAGGTATAAGACTCTCCGTGCAGTTAGTTCCCTCCACGGTCATGGGCGGCTGACCGGCTGTATTAAAACCGAGGTAAGACGCTTGGATGGAAGGGAATACTTAAACCTGTGGGATCAGGAGTCTGAGTGAATTGTCACCACCGCATGGAAGTTTGTTGTAAGGATAAATACGAGGAGTGGAAAATACACAAAGTAGATATTTATCGATGATTTCTAGTTTCCGTCTCTTGACTCTCGGAGAAAATTAATCCTTGATAAGGAATAGTGGTTCTTGGTAGAAAGGGCACTATTCTATCCTAAGTCAAGAATTTCTTTCCTAAGAGGGAAAGAGGGATTTCAAAGACCACTTTCTATAAATCGGAAGATCCCCACAAGTAAAAGATGCAACTTGCTATGCGGGAAACCTCTTTCTTCTTCATCTCCGCTCATTACAGTTGACAATACGTTGGAAAAGTAAGCTTGACTCCGCATTAAAATTCGAATCCTGCCACGCAGGTTTACAATGCAGCGATTGTTGCCTAAAATCAGCGATAAAATAACAACAATGAAAACTCTGACAGTTCTAAGGAGGCGGCCCATTACAGATCATCGGTGCCCTTTTTGGGGTTTACATACATGAAGTTGATGCCAGGAGTCCAACGATCAAAGTAACAACATGTACTATGTCATGAAATTCTTAAAGTTTCAACAACCGTTTATACATAGCTTTAATGCCTTGCTTCTTTCTAAAACATGTAAACCATTGATGGTTAGATGCAGTACATTGGTCATCCCAAAACGAAAAAATAGAAGAAATTAAATGTGGAAGAGTGAAAATGTAATATAAAAAATACAACCTTAATCTTTTGTTTATGTAAGTAAACTAATTAGGAGTAAGTGGACATGTTTCATTTTAAAGTGATGATATCTTTTTAACTAAAAATTATTATTATTAATATTTTTCTCTAGTATAGAAGATAAGTACAAGAGATGGGAAATGTTACAAAGAAAGAAAAATCCAACCATCGACTCCTTTTTTGGACAATTAACCAAGACAATGTTTGAAAACCAATTATTATAAGATATTCAAACTGAAAGCACCTTGCTTTCTTTCATATATATATGTTTCGTCTCAGTTTTTTCTTCTCTAGCTTTTTTTTGCTAGCAGAAAGAAGGAAAAGCACCCCAAATAAAACAAATATGATGAATTATAACATACAGCAAATCATAGAAATGGGACATTGAAATGAGATCTAATAGCTTGTCTCCGATGTGTGAGTACCATGGTCTTTAGACCCACTATTCAAAGGGCACAAAGCCCGTTCGACCCAAGGCCGACCTAGCCTGTTATGTGAAGCGGCCCAAGCCCACCTGCCATATTAAAACTGGAGGGCACTACCTAGACGAGAGAATCCAAAAGCCCATCTATGAGAGCCAGGGTGTCTTCCTAGAGGCCAGCTTCAGGGTAGCCTGTCCAGAGTTTTAAGTCCCCCAATTGATCGGCCTTCCGCATATGGCAAGTTCGTTATGGACAAATGGATGAAGACGAGAAATACGCAAAAGATATTTATCAATTAATTTCCTAGTTTCCTAATCTCTTACTTCTCGAAAACATTGATCCTTGATAAGGAAGGAGTGATTTTATCACTAAAATTACAAGATTTTATTTCCTAAAAGCAAGGAGAGGTTCTTGTATAAATCAAAAAGACCCCCCACGAGAGGGAGGTAAGCAATTCCAACTACGCATATTATCTTCTTCTTCCGAACCATATTTTTGCTGACTTAATCATCGGAGAGGTGGCCGGCCCACTGTCACCGAATCGCTCTTTTGTAGGTTTACAGTGCACCGTTGATGTCCAGGGTTTAGGCGATCTAGGTAACAACAACTAGCGCCAGAGAGGTGACCGACCCACCGTCACCGAATCGCCCTTTCGCAGGTTTACAGTGCGCTGCTGATGCCTAAGGGTTCAGACGATCAAGGTAACAACAATTAGCGCCATCTATGGGAATCGAATAGAAAGTCTCATTTATAGGCTGCAAGGGCTTGGCTTCAACAACTGTCTACTAGCCCTTCGTCGCCTAGAACTCTGTCGGTTCCCCCTTTCGCATCTGATCCTTCCGAGGCAGTCGCTATGTCAACCAATATGATGATCCAATCGCCAAAAGATCAAATCCTCCATTGGCTTCAGGACATGGAGAGGAAATAAGAGGAACAAGCAAGACAAATGAAGGAGTTGCAAGGTCAAGCTAAACACTTGCGGCATGAGAATGACCAGTTGCGGGCCCAGATTGAAAAAAGTCTCGATCTTGGAAAAGACGTGCGATCCCTAAGTCTCTCGCCAACAAAAAATTCTTGGGAGAGCACAACTACCATATTGCGCAAGAGGCCTTCGCCTCACCCTACCTTTAGTGATGTTGTTAACGGTGCATCTCGCAGGGCAAGGAAAGAGACAGACATAAGACAGAATCGACCATATCAAGCCCTTGGGAACCCACCAGTGTTGCCCTCAAGCACATTGCCACCAATGCCGCTTGTGCATCCTACCTTCGGTGTAGCGCCAACGTTTGACATACTGCCAACAGCCTTAATTCAGAGACCCGATGACATGATCTCTTCTCCCCTAAGGCAACACATTATTGACTACAACCCACCCCACGAGTTTGTCATTCCAGCTTTCACCACAACTGACCCTTACGATCATATGCTCCATTATAGTCTGGCGATGACACTAAATGCCGGCAACGACTGGCTATTATGGAAAGTATTCCCGACTAGCTTGTGGGGGCCTATGTTGTCCTGGTTTCACAAGCTACCGCATTATTCTATAAATTCATTCAATGAACTATGGGTCGCATTCATATCGCATTATCTTTGTTCGGTGAGGCAAAAGAGGAACATTAGTTGTAGCGACCCACGAGCCCGGTCCGACCCAAATGGCGAGTCCAAACCGAAACCCGGGAATGCTCGGTTTATTTCTTTTATTTTTAGTGTTATTAAATTTTCTTTTTCAAAATGTGCGACGAATCCGGCGGGCAGAATGGCGGATCGAACGGGCCAGTTTACTCGACGTTTTCATTTATCTTATCAAAACATTTTATTAATTCATTTAGTTGCGGAAGCGGTTTCAGTTTTGGGCAAGCCCATAATCATTTACAAATTCAAAGCAATTCGGTAGGCCCATAAACATTAACAAAATACATTTACAAGGAAAGGCATTCTATGCCCTTTTCAAAATGATATACAAAAATCAAGTTCAGGGTCTAACCCTTTTGTTTACAAAACTCCACTTGTTGAGTGATATTATGCAAAATTACGGGTATACACTTATACGCGTACTCTCTATGACTACTGTATTGCTATTGATCTTGGCCTTCTTCTCTTTTTGCTTACTCGAGGCTGCATAGTTAAAACTACACGCTAAGCATTTTCATGTAGTGGTTCTATCTAGATTTTATTCCAATATCCAGATTTAACTCAGCATGCATTTACTCACTAATCATACCTAATATATCCAACATATACTCATGCTATTCATTTACGCATTAACCAATATACAAATTATTTACCATATCATATCATGTTTTCAATGCAACAAATTCATTTTCATAATCAATTCATGAGATTTAAGCATATTCATAAATCCCATTACACTCGTCAATGTTGGCTATTTCACATATTTCTTCAATTCACAATTTAAGTGGATTCCGTTTGCTAAATCCGCCCTTATGATCGATCGATAATGTGAATTCTATCTCATCATGGCCGGATATCGTTGGTGCATCGACCCACGTGGTATCGCTTGTGGTCTCGTGCGTGCAGGATGCGGATTTGGTGCATCCCGATGCATTAATTATCAATTAAATGTCGTCTGCCGTCGCCCAGCCGGACATCTTAGATTGGTGCATCCGCCCAAGTGGACATTTCTTGATGTCATACGCCATCATGACGGATGCCGATTAATTGCATCCGCTGATGAAGTATCTTAAATACTCACTTTATCCTATGCTTTAGTTAGTTTTCTGGTGTTTTTATGTTAAATAAATTGCCCTAATGCTCTAAAAAGTTCATACTTATGGTGGAGTCATCCATTTGATGGGTGTGCAAAATTGGTGAAAAACTACTACAGAAGCAACTACTGTATTTTGCAGTTTTCAGATATCATATGAGCTCAATTGAAGCAAGCTTTATATGTATAAATTCTACACTTCAAGAGATTTCCAGGGATACCAGGAGCAAAAATTGGAGTTCAAACAAAGAACTTATGCAAGTTCCAAAACTTGAAGAAAATCAGCAAACATTGCAGCACCTTCTGCAGGAGAGGCTACTGTATTTTCATTTTTTCAGATATTATATGAGATCCTATTGCATCAATCCATATATGGATGGATTCTACACTTCAAGAGCTTTCCAACGGTACAAAGAACACCCAAATCGGAGTTCGTATGACAAAGTTATGGCCTTACGAAGTCGGAGCAAAAACAGGGGACTGCAGAACTTCGCGACGTTGAGAACCAACGTCGCGACGTTGCAGAAACAGAGCATCCCGACGTCGCGACGTTGCTGCACGACGTCGCGACGTTTCAGGAGTCAGTTTTGGTGGATTTTAGCCCATTTTGAGCCCATAATGGAGGGTTTAAAACAAGGCCGAAAGAATAAGGAAGAGCGGCTGGGGCTCGGAGAAGGGGACTTTGTCACGCTGGGACAAGGAGGTTGGGAGCTGTTTTGAAGATTTACAGGAGGAAGATCATGAGATTTGTGGAAGAAAATCGAGACTCACCATCATTTGATCATTATAGTTTCTTCTTCCTCTTTTCTCATTTTTATCCTAAGTTTATGATGTATCAAACCTCTATCATGCTTTAAATTAGTAGATCTAGGGGTTTTGGTTGTGTATTGAACATGAGTTTATATCTATTTGTTAAATGTTCCATTTTCTATTGTTTCTTGTGAATGCACCTCTATTGATTCATACTTGGTTATTACATATTGATTTAAAGTAATCTCAATGTGGTGAGTGGTTCTTTGCAAGATCGAGAAGGGAGTAAAGAACTAGACATAGATGAATCAACCTAATTAACTTTGTAGTGTAAAGGGAAATTATCAGGTAATTAGGAGGCGTGTGAGACTTTTGGATCTTAAAGCATCTCTAATGTAGGGTTGAGGCGAAGCAAAGACCTAGTGTTAGTTGGTAGGTTAGTCGACCTCGAGAGAGGCTTATAATTAAATTAGACAAGAGTCGCCTTGGAAGCATTTCATAAAACAATAGAGTAGAATTGACTTTAGATCTAGAGGATTGTCAGGTTGCACCAAGTACCCTAGAAATTTATAATCTCTTGGTATCCCTTGATTTGCGGACCATTAGTTAGATTTAGAAATTTAATTAGTTTAGTTTTAAATTCCATTTACTATCCTGGTGTTAGTTTGGATATTAAATGATATAATTTTATTTAGCATGCATTTCCCTGTGGATCGATATGCGTGCCAAATTACACTTTATTACTTGACAAGCGTATACTTACTTGTAGATAAGTATCTTATATTTTCTGCATAATTTTATATACACATCACAAAATACGCCTATCACCCGCCAAGTGGGACATTGGATAATTTCGGGGTGCCTTCGTGACGGATGTCGATTGGTGCATCCCGTCAGGCGATTCATTCAATATAACATTCAGTTCACAATTCCGACGAATTCCGTTTGGTGAATCCCGTCCTTATCATCATTCACTTTTCATTTGGTTTTCAATTATCACATTTCATATTCCCTTTTCGTATTATCTTTTCAAAGATATACTCTATCTAAGTAATTATATCACATACTCATTCATGTACTCGGTTCATGTACTCATTCATAGTTAATTGGTAAACTACCAAGGGCTTAAATTAAGGATAGAGTCGGAGAACAAACGGAAGGTACATCGAATCTAACTCATCTCTTGATCTCTGTCCTAAGGTTAGGCGATCGTCACGATCCTAATTCGATAACATTCACGTCACTCTTAGTGAATAACAATTTTAAGCGAGTAATTTTATTTTGTTAAAGTCTTGGGTTAAGACACTAAGTCTCACGCCCGAAGGCGAACTTCGTCGGCGAGTGCGGTACATTTTCACCTGGTTAACCTTAATTGGGCCCCCGTTGTCGTTTCTTAGGGTCCTTGAACATCGGTACAGAATCACGAGGACTTAACGGCCGAAACATGTCAAATGGAACTCTTTTGGAACTACAGCAAGTCTGATAACCGGCTACAGCGCCAGTACGAATTTAACTCCTTTGCTAGGGTGTGCAATTTTCGCAGTTCAACTGTGCCGGTACATGTTGCTGCTTTATGATTTTTGCCTGAGGTGTACCGGTGCGGCTTATTTGTGTACCGATGCAGTGATGGATTTCACCTTTCGGGATCTTTTTGGGATTTGCAATTTTTCCCATTTTTCATCCACCAATCTTCTCAATACATCCCTTATCAAAAATCCACCATGGAATCGCCACTTTAAAACAACTCAAAGTGGTTGAGATCAATGAAATTCCATTTTCCTCAAGTTAGGACTTTTCTCCCAAAAATCGAATCATAGAAGATGAGGTTAGGGGTTGATCTATTACGTGACCTCTTCCAATCTCTTCTTGTATGGTGTTTGATCCTTTAGGAGCAAGAGCAGGGAAGAAATCACACCAAAGCTTGATTCTCGCACAAGGCTATAACATCTTTCACATGTTTTCATATCCATGCTAAAGACAGCATGAAGTGAACATCAGGATAGACATTCAACAAGATATCAAATATATAGACATATTGGCCTTTGTTCTCCAAATTATATTTCCCCTTTTGTTCCATATTCCTCATGGGACATGTTTTTTCGATGATCTGTTTTTGTTTTTTGATTATTATATGTTGGCCATTCATTTGTCACTGTTCATGTAATCATTCTTTAACAATTGTTGCCCAGTTCCATTTACTGTTTCCATTGTTACTTTTTGTGGGTTTATTTGCAGAGTTCAATATTCTCAATTTTAGCATATAAAATTCAATCATATGCTCACTCTTTCAATTTACATTTCAATTGCTCGATTTATCAATTGCAGGAAAAACCTAGTTTGACTCAATTCATACCGAATAATATAATAAATTTGTTATAAAAATTCTAGGGTATTTTGAGACGTTACATTAGCTCCTTGAGGACTATTCTCAATAGAAGAGATTGTTGAGGACTTCACAAGGAGGTTCGGGCAAGCAGTCCGGCGGATATAGTCATTATAGCATGGATCTGATCCTCAAAACTTGGGGCTTTGGACCATCGACTCCTTCTTCCTAGTCACTATCTTTCGCAGACCCGCCAATGACAATGGAAGAGCGGTGATAGGTATTCAATCTTTGGGGACAATGTCTGTGAAACAACCTGGTATTATGAGTTCGAACCGGTCGTCGAGGGAAATAAGTTGCACAGGAAGAAGTCGTCAAGTCGAAGGAAGGTCGGAAGCAAAGGCCGAGCCGATCCTGTGATCGGTCATAAAAGAAAGAAAGAGAGCTCCGAGGAAATTTACCCCCTAGCGTCTCTTATGAGAGGCTGGCCCATCATTCGCGACTGCTGAAGTTAAGTAGCTACATCGATCCAGATGAATCCCTCTTAAAGAAACAAATCATTGCGGTGTGATTATCATGGAGATCATGGACATGAGACCAATGGGTGCCAAAGCCTGAAGTTTATGGTGGAAAATCTTATCAAAGCGAAACACCTCATGAGGTATATCGGAAGGAATTGATATAGGGTGAATCGAGCCAGGTGCGGAATGAGGTCTGGCAGACTACTTGATAGCCCATGAGTCTGGTCTGACCATTAACTATATACTGGGTGGATCATCTAACGACCAGTATCAATCAAAGCGCCAACATAAGAAGCTCTTGAGAGCCGCCATCGTTAAGGCCAGGATATATTCTATCCACGCGGAGTGCAGACATGAAGAAACCAAGCCAATAAAGGCCCCATATCCTTTCCTCCTGTCAACCCGAACAGGGTTATTGTGCCCTATTATGATGCACTAGTATTCACCCTCTATATTAAAGGTTTTGAAGTGTTACTTACGAGTCTTGATAGATCTACGACGGTCTGACGGACTTGTTGCAACTACCATGTGAGAAGCGGATAGGCTTTCCTTAGGTGTAGTGAACCGATTGATGAGTCCTCTCTGGTTTTAATGGTGCAACTATCATAACTCTAGGAGATGTCACACTCCCTATAAAAGTCGGGCCAATGACTCAGCAGGTTTTATTCTCAATTTTCGAAGACTTGGGGCCTTACAATGCCATAATGGGGCAAGTTAACCTTTTAAGCAGTAAGTTGACCGCACAGTAGTGTTATCATCTATCTATACAGGAACAGAGAGGGGAGAGGAACGTTGGAAATCCTCCCCTCGAAGATCAAATCCCCATGTAGCAATCACAGTTCGCCATCCAGATCAAGGCGGAAGAGAAGGATCTGCTGGCTGTGGATCCCCTAGAGAATGTAACGTTGGATGAGCCAGAAAAGTTTGCTTACATTAGCTCTCTCATATCCAATGAAGAAAGTGAGCAGTTACGACTCATGTTGTTGAACAATATAGATGTATTCGCCTGGAGCCACTCATATATGATTAGGATTAACCCAACGGTGGCCTCTCACAAGCTAAATATTATCCTTGCGGCCAGACCAGTAAGACAGAAAGTGAGGCGTTTCCTTGATGACAGATCATTGAGACCAGTAAACAACACTGCTTTGGTAGAGTTTCTTCAAGGAAGTGAAGTACCCCGAATGGCTAGACAACGTGGTGGTGGTTCCAAAGAAAGGGGGTAAGTGGCGAGTATGTGTAGATTACACTGACCTCAACAAAGCATGCCCAAAAGATAGCTTCCCCTTGCCACATATAGACCAAATTGTTGATGTCACAATTGGGCATGGAATATTGTAGTTTTGGGACACTTTCTCTGGGTATCATCAAATTCTTATGCACACTTTGACGAGCTTGACCTTCATTACCTTTGCCGCGGGTAATGTTGTTATCTTTGCCATTTCGAAGCAAGAATGTTAGGGCAACTTATCAAAGGTTAGTGAGTAAGATATTCTAATCATTATTGGGTAACACAATGGAGGCCTATATCGACGACATGCTCGTGAAATCCAAAGAATGATTCGACCACTCCAAGCATCTACAAGAGGCCTTCGAGCTGTTGCGAAGGTATGGCATGAAACTTAACCCACTGAAATGTGCGTTCAAAATAAGTTTAAGAAAGTTTTTAGGCTTTATGGTGACCCAAAGAGGGAGAGAGGCCAATCCCATTCAACTCAAAGCTATAATGGACTCTCAGGCTCCTACCTCCAGGAAAGGAGTGTAGCAATGAACTGGTTGATTAGCGGCTCGGGCAATTCATATCCCATTTCACAGACCGGTTAAAAACATTTTCATCGCCTAGGGCCCGTACGGTTGGAGCGAGGAATGCGGCCGAGCCTTCACGGTGAACAAACAATATCTGCAGAGCCTTAATTAAGCGGCCCAGGGAGTGGCGATGCACACTCTACCTTTACTGGCGTTGTCAAAGGACTCGATAAGTGCAACTTTTGTTCAAAGAAAATGGCAGAGCGGGCCAATATTCTTTGTGAGCAAATCTCTATATGAAGTACAAACACGATATACTAGTCTTGAACAACCAGCACTAGCCCTCCGTGTGGCAGCTAAGAAGCTTCGCCCCTGCTTCCAAATACACCCTATTGTTGTACTGACCAATCTCCCCTTACAAAGCACCATACATAAGCCTGACCTATCATGAAGGATGGCCCGGTGGGCAATTGAACTAAGTGAATTCGGTATTCAATATAAACCTCGCTTAGCATTGAAGAGGCAGGTATTGGCATATTTTTTAGCATAACTACCCCAACCAGATGCGAACCAGGGTGACACTGGCTGGTAGATCCTCAATGTGGACGGCGTTTCTCGTCAAACATGAGTTGGAGTCGGCTTGCAACTTAGAGCCCCAACTGGGGAAAGGATTGAACATGCCATATGGCTGGGCTTCCCCGCACCCAATAATGAGACTGAATATGAAGCAATCTTGGTCGAGGCTTACCTCACAAAGTCTGTATCCTCAGATCATCTAGTGGTGGGACAGGTAAACAGAGAGTACGAAACACAAGACGTGCGGGTCAAGTCGCAAGAATGCAGTCGGCAACTGACTAGGAGTTTTCTTGACTTAGAGTTCGAGGATATCCCAAGGGACTCAAATGAAAAGGCAGACGCTTTGGCAGCAGTGGCAACATCCATCCTGATAAGAGAAACATTGTTCCTTCCTGTCTACTACCAGCCTGCGTCGTCCATTACAAACTACTAGGTGAGTCAAATAGACGAAGAATCCCTTTCTTGACTAACCCCTATAATGCGTTATCTAAGCTCAGGAGAGCTACTGGATAACAGGATTGAAGCCCACAAGATTCAAGTCCAGGCGGCTAGGTTTTCCCTTATGAACGGGCAATTATATAAGAGATCTCTAGACGGGCCATATCTTAAATGTCTTACTACTCGGTAGGGACAGTATGTATTGGTTGAACTCCATGAATGGATATGCGAAAACCATCCAAGCAGTAGAACTTTAGCTCACAAGGCCCATACACAAGGTTATTATTGGCCAACTATGAAAGCGGATGCAACTGCCTACATTAGAAAGTGTGATCGTTGCCCATGATAAGCCCTCATCTCAAGGATGCCAGCTCAAGATCTAACCACCATCACGAGCCCCTGGCTTTTTGCTCAGTGAGGAATTGATATAATTGGACCACTACCTACTGCCCCAGCTCAGAAAAAGTTATTGTTGATTACCATCGACTATTTTAGCAAGTGGATAGAAGCTGAAGCCTTCTCCTCCATCAAGGACAAGGATGTCGTCCAATTCATGTGGAGAAGTGTCGTATGCCGATTCGGAATAACTCAATCGATCATAATTGACAATGGGCATTAATTTGATAGCCGGGTATATAGAAATTTCTGCCACCAGTTGAAAATCATAAAATTGTACTCAACCCCGCGGTACCCACAGAGCAATGGCCAGGGAAAAGCATCTAACAAAACTCTTTTGACGACATTAAAAAAGCATTTATATTCGGCTAAGGGAAAATGGGTAGAAGAGCTACCGGGAGTTCTCTAGGCCTATAAAACAACCAACCATAAGCCAACTGGAGTGTCACCATTCACCCTCACCTATGGGATGGAGGCCATAATCCTTACAAAAATTGGAATGTCCACGCTTCGAATAGAAATTCCTAAAGAGGCTAATACTAAAGCCCTTGCCAAGAACTTTGATATCACAGACGAGCTCCGTGAAGCAGCAGTTGTGCGTATGGCATCATACCAACAAAGAACAACAAACTTATACAACATGCAAATAAGACAGTGTCCATTCCAAGCTGAGGACCTAGTCTTGAGAAGGGTCTTTGAAAACAAGGCACACCCAGTAGCCGGCAAGTTCAAACCAAATTAGGAAGGACCATACACAATAGTTAGAATGGGGCCAACTGGATCGTACGCATTGGATAAACTAGACAGGACACCAATGCCTAGGAAATGGAATGCTATGCATATAAAGAGGTATTATCAATAGAAGTTTTCTTTAAAGGAATAAGGTTTCCTTTAGAGGATTTTCTTCCAATTCTTGAAATATTATCAATAAAGTTTTCTTTAAAGGTATTACCAATTAATTTTCCTTTAAAGTATTTTCTTTTAATAGTCTCACTTTCAAAAAGACCCAGGGCTTGTGGCTCTAAACTGCGTAAACTCAATAGATCGGACTTGTGGCTCTAAGCACATTTGGCACTTTCAAAGACCGGACTTATGGCTCTAAAGCCTCTTGGCGCTAATTATCTTTGTAGCTCTAAACCTGCTGGCACTTTCAAAAGACCAGACTTGTGACTTTAAGCTTGCTAGCACTTTCAAAAGACCAAACTTGTGGCTACTAGCCTTTTGGCATTTTCAAAAGACCAGATGTGCTAGAGTCAAAACCTAGGGATGGTGACTTGCCTATTGGCCCATGTGCAATCCCTACCAGCTTCTAGCTCCTAAAAGATTTAACATTGATATCCGATATCCTTAAGCAACTATCCTAGTCAGGATTTGTGGAAAAGAGTTGTGAAATAAAAGGAATCAATCAAGTAAAATAAATTTGTATTTCATAAATACACCAGTAGCATTGATAGTTACATAAATGTTCTGGCAGCCAAACGAGCCAATTACAAAAATGGGGGAGAGAAGAAAAAGAAAGGCAAAAATCAGCTCTAGTTCCCGGCTGAAGCACTCTTCTCAAGCTCATTTGTCACTTTGCTCTAATCTACCTCTGCTACTGTGACCTCAGTGGCTACCGGGGCCAAGGGGCACTTGAGGTTCACAAAGAACTCTAGAGAAGCAGGTCGAAGGAGTCAAGCATACCATCCAGAACCTTTGGTTGGTCTCCACAAATGTTGTGTTTAAACACACAACATCCATAGCAATAAGCAAAAATCAACTCCAGGGCCTTCTGATAGTTTTCCTCCATGGCTTTCTTATCCTTGCCCGCCTGAGAGTGGAGAGAGGACACCTCATCCTTAGCTGCCCTGAGCTCGAACAGGAGTGACGTCCGCTCAACCTCCAGGCGGGAAGTCTCAGCCTCTGCCTTGCTCCTGGCCTCCTTAACAATCGCCAGAATTTCTTGGACCCTAGCCAGGTCATCCTCTGCCCTTGCCTTGGCGTCACCCAATGCAACGGCAACCAGTCAAGCAACTTGGGCTTCCTTTTTAGCCTCATCACTCTCCTTCTCTGCCCCTACAATCTTCCGTGCACCAACCTTAGCCTCCCACTCCTAGTGCAGAAGTTGTAAGGGTAAAGATCGTGCACATGTGCCGCAGCGAAGATCCCTACAGTCTAAGGGCCTCAGTGGTTAATGAGTGCCGGGCATTTCTTGTCAGGGAGCGATGCATACTCAGAAGGCTACAGCCCACTCCATTGGCACAACATACAAGCTAAGCACCAGCCTGTTGAGGGGCCTTCAGACACCATCAACCGCGACAAGGGCTCGTCTGGCCCGTGGTGGTAATGCATCGATCGCTTCGACAAGCGGCACAAATAGTTCTCTACTCCTCAGAAAGGAAAAACCCACGAGGAAAAAGAAAAGAAATAGCAAGTAGCTCGGTTAGCAGAAGCTCTGAAAAAGTCACATAATACAAATACAAAATTCCATTGCAGGGAAGTTACAATCACCTCAGAGGGTTACAAAATCTTTCTTTACATCTCAGAAATTACAATTAGCAAAACCATTCGTCACATCGGCCAACACCCGGTCAAGGCGAAAATCACAAGAAAGGGAAAAAGAAAGAGAAGGAGAAAGGGAAAGAGAAAGAGAAGGTGAGAGGGTAAGAAAAAGAGAAAGAGAAAGAAAAGAAGAAAGAAAGGAAAAAGGACAGAGAAAACAGGACTTACAAGTTTCCCCTTTGAAGCACACCGCCCCCTCCGAATACGTTCCCTAACATAGTTCCATCAATGGGCATAGTTAGGGAACAACACAACTCCCACAAGGGAGGAACTAGGGAAAAACACAACTCCTACAAGTGGTAGGTAGTCGAAGCCAAATGTCGACCGCGATCCTTGCAAGAAAAACTCAGTGCGGTGTGACGAGCCAGCGCTTCATCTGTACGTGAACTCAGCTCTATCAAAAGAGAGGAAGAAGTTTGGAAGCAAAGTATGACCCAGAGAGGCCACTATTTATAAGGAAACCAGGACACTTAGGAAACCACGCAGTCCATCCCAATTCTCCATAGATCCGCATTAAAACCAGCTTTTCCAAGGGAAGGAAGACGAAAGAGTCAAAGAGCAATGTAGCTCAAGGCCATGACTCAATCTCAGGAGGCCAGCCATGGTGTGTGACTCGGGGCCTAGTAGCTCATGATGAGCATATATTTGCTCGAAAGGCAGTAGTACGGGCCATGTAGCTCGAGAGCCGTGACTCGTAATCTGAGTAGCGCTCGAGGAGGCCAAGTAGCCAACTGACCATGTAGCTGGGAGCCTAGTAGCGGATTTTAGAGCATAGCGCTCAGGAGCCAGTAGCCATGTGGAGCCATGTGGCTCGGGGGCCTAGTAGCCAGTTACATAGCATAGCGCTCGAGAGGCCCAGTATCACGGGCCATGGCTCGGGAGCGATGCTCATATTTTTAGAGAGGCATAAGCGCTTAAGGAGGTCAAGTAGCCATGGAGCCATGGCTCGGGGTCAATAGCTGGTTGCGGGCATAGCGCTCGGAGGCCCGGTAGCCCGCGGATCCGCCCAGCTCGGGGCCAGTAGCTCATATTTTGAGCATAGCGCTCAGGAGACCAGTAGCCACGGGCCATGGCTCGGGGCCTATTAGCTCAGATTAGCCAGAGCATAGCTTTGCTCAAGAAGGCCAAGTAGCCATAAAGCCATGCGGCTCGAGAAGCCGGCGGCTCGGTTACAAAGTAGCGCTCGAGGAATGCGAGTAGCCCGCAGACCATGTAGCTTAGAAGCTGGTAGCTCGGATTATAGAGCATAATTGCAAGGAAGGCAGTGGCTGCGCCCCGAGCCATGGCTCGAGAGCTGACGGCTCGGTTCTCGAGCTTAACTGCTTAAGGAAGGCCTCGTAGCCGAGGAGCCCCGGTAACTCAGTTTTGGAGGCCTTGGCTTGTTTCGAGAGGGGCATAATAGCCCAGAGCCTAGTAGCTCGGTTTTGAGCTGCGGTCAGGCCTCGTGGCAGGAGATCCCCGTCAGCCAGGTTTACGAGTTTCGCTACCCAAGTAAGGCGAAGCAGGCGGGGAACGGATGGCTCGGTTCGGGGTTAGGCAGCTCAGGCGAGCGAGGCAATGTTTCAGGTGGTAAACGATAAAAGAGCAATATAATTAATTGATGAATCTGTGTGTATTAACGAAAAGTCAAGATTAGAAAATACAAAAATCTCAGGCTCCGCGCCCGAATATAGCAAGGTTAAAATAAAAAGCCTAGGTGCACGAGTGAGCCACAGGCTTGAGTAGAGGGAGTGGCGGGCTTGATGGGCAAGGCAAGAGGCGGCCTCCGGGAGGAGCAGATCGGGCAAGGGGAGCACGGCCCGGGGGGCCCCAAAAAGCACCTCGGCGCCCGTGTCATCCTCTGCCTAGGAAGCAGATTCTTCTACCTCCTCATCAAAAAGTTGGATGTTGAACGCTCTGGGGTCTAGGAAGCTCAGGAAGCCACTGCTTGTTGGAAGACAACCCACCAGGAGGCCCATTGGGAATGGGCCTCGATCTTTGAGCTCTGCCTATCCACCCCTCGCCTCTCATTGTGGCCTCTGCCTCTCAAGGTCCATCGAAGCTTGGAGCCTCCTCCCGTCGAGCGCTCACGGGCTTCGACCTCGAAGCCTCAGTGGACCGGTCCAACGTCGCCACTTTGGTGCACAGGTCACCCTTGACAGCTTGCAACTCCTCTCTGGCCAATCGCAGCTCGTCTTCAACAACCTTTAAGTCCCTCCGGGCCTTCTTTTCTTTATTTTCTGCCCGCGCCCTCGCCGTAGAAGCATGCTTGAGTCAGACAGATTAACCGCTCCTCAGTTAGGTCCGTTATTTTGAGCTCGAAGGTGCGGCCCTCTCGGTCGAGAAGCAACCTTAGCCTTATAAGATTTTGCGCAGGCGGGCCCTCGGTAAATTTGGCCCTCCTTGCCAAACCTTTTCGTAGTAGCCACACGCAAAGAAAAGAAAGAGTCGGTTAACGAAACTAAACAATAAAGAAAGATCATTGAAGTGCTTAGTTACAAGCGGAGTTCCACAGACGGAAAATTTGAGGCTCCTCAATGGCGGGGCATCCACCTTCACGAGGTCGGAATCACTTGAAGGATGGAGGGACACCGCCTCTGCTTGTGAGCTCGCGTGAGAAAGCGAGAGAGTCCTCGCTCCTACGGCGCAAAGCGATCCTTTCCACCTCATGGCATTTGCGAGGGGCGGCGCCTGCGACGTGGGAATCCAAACCAAAAGAAGAAGAACCTCCAAGGGAGGCTCAGCCTCCCTCCCCGAAGAATCTCCAGCCCCGATAACGGATGAAGGCGAAGAAGAGGCCTCCACCTTTAAGGTCTTACCCTGAGCAGGAGGGCAACCCTCGAGAGGCTTGAGTTTTACGCTATGCTCATTTCTTCCGCCGCGGCACCTCCCGGGCGGGCCCGAAGCTCTCAGTAGGCCGCCTTGAGGCTCAAAACGCGGAGGACTTTGAGGCGGGGTAAAGAGGCTTCATGGCCCGGGGAGAAAGGTCTCAGAAAAGGAAGTCGGGCAGGCTTCGCACCAGACGGTCCGGGAATATCCAACCTAATGAGCTTGGAATAGGCACGCGGGGCGCACTTAACCAGTTTCCTCTTCACCTCTTCGTCTTCAGGACTAAGACCGGGTCGAACACCTGAAAGCCACACGACCAAAGCAATGTTACAAATATCCTATAGCCTTTGAAAACCAGGCCAAACCAAAGTAAAGGGGAGCTCACGTAGGTTCTCAGGAGTAGTCTAGACGGCCGGGCGCCAAGTGGCTGTGTCCTCCCGGAGTCAAGGGATTGGCCTCCCGATGACATGCGACGAAGAAATATCGTTCCTTCCAGTACTTGTGGGAAGACGGAAGGAATGAAATAATCAACTTGGAGATATAAAGAAAGCCTTCAGCGGCCTCCTTTACGTTGAAGAAGTCTAAGAAGCGAGGAGCTATCTTTGAGAACACAGGCCTGCGTCCCTAAAAACGACTAGCAGCCCTACCAGAATACCCCAAAAGTTGGGGGAAAGCTAAGAAGGGCTGACATTAAAATGCTGCTAAACCCTTTTTATAAAGGGATGCAAAGGGAAACGAAGGCCATTCTCGAACGGCACCTTAAAAAAGCACACCATCTTGGGCACTTGGACGACGTAGGAGGTTAACACGTCAGGGCACCAAACCTGGACCCCAAACAAAAGCCCAAACCGGGCTACAAAGATCTCACCATATAAAGGTTCAACTCTACTAGGGCCCACGGCCTCAGCATTTTATTATACGCGGCCCTCGAATGGCCCGGAGCCGCTGGGATGTCAGTTTCACTAATTTTTCCCTTGCCCTTACCCAAGGGGAAAGGAGGTTCCCCTAGGGCAACCCGGTGGACCACCACAACCAAACTGTCGGACCTAAGCACCCCGTCCGCCCGAGCCAGGCAGCGCCAGTGGAATCGACTCCTATGCACTTAAAGCGGAAGGCGTCGGGACCGTGGGATATGTAGGGCTAAGCAAGGAAAAAGGATATTGAAGAAATAATGCAAAACCCCAACCAAGCAATCCCTAAAACCTCTCAAGACTTCGAACCCGGAAAGACAAAGAAGAAGAAAAGACGTACCAATCCCAGAAACGGGACGAGAGGGACAACCCCTAAGCAAGATATCAAGAACCACCAAAAGCAGTCCAGAACAATGGTCGGACAAATTTCAAGAAAAAAGAAGCCCAAACTTGCAAAGGCAAAAAGTTTCAAGAACAAGGGAACGCAGTGCAAACGGTCAGAGGACGTTTTAAAGGAAGCTAGAAGCCACAGCCGAAAAGCCATCATTATCATAAGACGTTGGACAGCGACAAAGCCCTAATCAAACCCTCACACGAGTAGCCACGTGAGTCACACGATCAAGCAGTACAGCCGCGCCTCGCTCTCTTTAGTCAAAGGCTGGGGGGGCAACTGATTGGGTTTAAATAATAGGCGCGTAGGCCCAGAACACGAGCCCAAATGTCAGGCTTAAGAGGAGATTAAGGAGAAGGCTCAGTACCAGTGCTCGGCCCTTGATGATATTCCCCAAACACATGCCCAAAATGAGGGCCCAATTCACCCCTTCAAAAGGCTGGTAATATAATCAGCCCAAAGAATTCGTATTAAAGGAAAATACCCAACTTCCTAATTAAATCTCCACCAATTAGGGAAGTAGGATATTTCCTTATAATTGCACATCAATTATCCCTTATTAATTGGATAATGATAAAGAAAGAAAATCTCTCACCTAATGGGAGAGATATCGTATCATCATCTAACAAGGAAAGGTATCATTCTGTATCATCATCCAACTAGGATAGCTATCATAATCACCCATTATAAATACCAGGTCACCCCATCATGAAAGGTACGCACAAAAAATTCATTCCCTAAGTAGTGGATTTTCTCTTCCATCGGAAAGAACTGACTTAGGTATCCACTACTACAAAAAATTAAATCCATGACGTTTTATCTATGATGTTTATGAAAAAACGTCCTTATTTGCCTTTCAAATTTCTACATTTGAAAGCAATGACGTTTTTTTTAAGTTTTCTTATTGAAAAATATTACACTCACACGATCATACCCATATTTGCTGCCCGATACCTCCACCTCCATTATCACACTCCAAAACCCTAGCCCTTAACTTTCAACCTTAACCCTCTCCCTCACCACATCATCAACAATACCTCCTCTCGCCTTAACCCTGTTCCTCAAGGCTTTCACCCGACCATCCCTAAACTCCAGCTTTTCCTTCTCCATCATAGACCCGAGGCGGGGTCACGAGTCTTTAGCCTCCTCCCATTCATCACAGACCTCAACTTTGAGATCCTGAAATTTGTCTTTATAGCGATTAGGATTCTGAAGCGAAGACATGGAAGGTCGGATTAAGCGGTGGAAACAATTAATTACGTGTTGTGGGTAGAGTCGAAGAAGCGGTCTGAACTGATGATGATTGTCGATGAGAGTTGTCGTGATAGTGGCTGTTGTTATTCTACTTCTTTGTTAAATTCGATTTAATTACAGCAATCCAATCGGGTGAGGTTGGGAGATAAGGGGGATAGGATGATGTTAGAGCAATCAGTGGTGAATATGGACGAACAGGTAAGTGGTGTGCTGGAGTAAGCAAAGTAATTGCAGAATGCTGCTTCCTCTCACATCTCCAGAAAGTCGGTTGGAGAACAATCTCTCTGCCAGTGTGCTCTTTCCCTTAATTCCAAGATCCGCATATTTTGTTCCTTGATTGATTCTCTTCCCCGAAAAAACATTTTAGATCGCTAGTTGGCCGACAAGGTTGCCCCTTTCCTTTGTCTCTGATTTTTCTTGAAAATTGGATCCATTTTGTTTAGAGTTTGCTAAGATACTTGGGTTCACTATAGCTAGAAGAAGATTTACAAAGAACTAGATGAATCTTGGTTGATGGGGATGTTTCCTCTTTTGCACATGGTGATTTGTTTTATTTGTCTTTGATTTGATAGATCTACTAATACTCTTGATTTTCCTTTTAGGGAGGATCTTGTTACGTTGCTTTGCCTCTGGTTCACTTTTTTTTTTTTTTTTTTGTCTTTTTTGATATATTTGCTATTCTTTTTATTTGCATATTGCGATGGATCTTGCTTTGTCGAAATGTCGAGGCGTTATCTTTGTTGGTCTTTTTTCTTTAGATATTTTCTAATGATACTTGGGTTTCCTGGTTAAACTACTTGCATTTAATTTGATGTGTTGTTCGAGGGTGAATGATTCTTTTTTTTTTCCTTTTTAGAATGATTAGGAATCTTTATTAAGAAGCATGACATAGCGGGGCGAATCTTTCTCTAACTATTTATTCAATGTTGTATTACATTTTCCGATTTCATCATTGTTGTGTAGCTATACTAAACAAGAGAGTGTCAAACAGGCTTTATCTTGCAAATGTTCCTAGGTTAGGCAATTGAGTGTTACAAACTTTACTATTCTTATGAAATTGATCATGAAGAAATTGTTTTTTGGAAAAAAGAAATGATTGAGTCACAACAAGGATGAAATTTTATGCTTTTTGGAAATAGTAAAGAAGACACTGTGAACCAGAAACCCCAAAATAGTTTATTTTCTCCAAATAGTTTATTTTAAGTAGGGCAAGCACAAGTATTTAGTCCATCAAGTCAAACAAAAATTATTGATCGTCTTGTTTTCTTCTTTTAATGGATTAATTAAAGTGTTGATGCCGCAAATTGATCCAAACTTTGAAAGCTTTCAAGCAAATGGAACAAAACAAAAGGATCTTTGTTATGTCTATCAACCAAGAAATTGACCGACCAACTTCTCTATCCACCTTCATATAAGTAATTAATATGGCTAAGGGAATAATGTTTTATATTCTTTGAACACAAATCTCTAGGGTACAAGGGCACACTTTTGCAGTGGCTAAACCATATTAATTTGAATGCCATCTCTCTAGCAGGTGTGCGTCCTTTTCTAAGTTTATGTTATGTACCTTAAAATTGTTGTGTTAGCATAGGCCACATTATCTTATGGTAAGACCTATTCTACTTTGGTTTCCAATTTATAACTTGGTCTATACTCAATACCATTTCACTTATCTTGAGTTGGGAACATATAATAAACATATATGTCATGTAAGCTAGTTTCAAAAAATATTACATGTTTTATGCACCATGCTGAGATAGCTGCTATCAAATGTATGTCTTATGTAACACATTAATGAAAAGTACCCATTTTGGCTCACTATTTCTTGGTATATACTTGATATGGTTTTGAATTGGTAGAACATAATGGTATGGATCTCATACAAATAGGTATTAGGAACATATCACTTGTTCTATGCACCATCTTAAGCTTGCTACGACCTAATGTATGACTTGTGTGGCACTAGATATACCTGTAAGAGAAAGTTACTTTTGCTCTAACCAATGCTTCTTAGATATGTGGCCGCAAAACAAGGCACGTCATTGTCGTGCTACTGAAAGTGTCAATAAGGCTTCAAATAATTGTTACAATTTGAGGTTGTCCTTGGATGTTGTTGTGCAGGTATATAATTATCTACATAAAACTAATTATAATTGTGATGGATCACTAGTATCATGCCAGCTTAATTCATGATTTTAATAATCTTTATTAGTTAGTCTAACCAAGCACACATACATCAATTTTTCCTTTTCTGCTATAGAGTAGACTTGGTTGATATGTACATAAATCTCATGGTCATGGTCTTAGTATATTTCTTAAATTTCATTTATAGAGAATAGTGAATAATGGAGATAAACTATAGGGATTTGTTTTGTTTTAGGATGCATACCGGTGAGGTGGCAAGAAGTTTTTTGAAACTTAATTATGAGGGAGAGGGATAATGCTTATTTTCCCAAACATTCAATTTGATACCTTCTCTTGGCAAAGACTATGCTTCCCTGATCTTTTAATGCCTTCACAAGGAAAACTTCTTAAAAACGACTTAGATGTTGGTTCTTCTTTACTCTGACACAAACATAGTACGCCGACATAGCATCAGTTTATCAATGTGGTATCTTCTTAAATCCCAGATAACATGGAAGAAATTTGGGGGTTGAATGGAGAGTAGAAGGGAGTAAGAAGTATCTTTACGAGATTTACCGAGTGGAGGGGACAACAAGTTTTCCACCAATATATATTCTTTGAGATTATGAAGCGAAGTACCTATAGGCATTAGACAGGTAACTTTGAATTAAATTTGTGATTTTCATACTTCAAATTTTTATTTCACCATTGTTTCTTGCTTAATTTCTTCCTAGCTTTATACCACTATTTATGAAAGTAGTTTGATATTTTTGCTAGAAATGAATGCCACAAGGTTGTTGAAATCCTAATGTATGATCTCAAAGTTTTTCGCCTCTACAACAATGACTTATGCAATTACTTATACCTAATGTATCCTTTGCATGATTTTATTTTATTTTATTTTTAAAAAACCTTCTTAAAAATCTCAAGGGACATTTACCAAATGGATTCAAGCACCAAATGGATTCAAGCACATCTCTTATTGCATTAGCAAACTATATCATTTTCCCCTTGGCCTCATTTTTTTTATTGTTTTGGACCCATCTTATTCCCTTAGCATCATGCCTTCCGCTTATGGTTGGGAAACAGGCTGGTTTGAACCAAATGGGTCGAGCCCATTAGGGTCACGAGCCAAAACGGGATAGGCCAATTCGGCTCACTTTTATTCGATCACACTTTCGACTAGCCCAACCTAGCCTTGTGCATGCTGCAGACCAAAATGGGGTGGACATTAATAAATAAAAAATAATAATAACATTTTTACCAATTTTATATTTTGTAAAATAAAGTTTCTTTGGAATACTTATAGTTTATTCTTATGTTCTTAAAAGATTATATAAAATAAATTATTTTAGTTATATTTATATATGTTTTTATTTTATTTTAAATTATTTTTCATACTAGTATTATTTTATTTTATTAAAACAATTATTTAGTAACTATTCTTTTTTCTATAAACAACTATTTTGCATCACACATTTTGGTTGTTAGCTCTGAAGTTTTTTTGTTTATATCTTTTTCCAATTTACCTAACATAATTAAGGCCTTTTAAGCCATGGATTTGTACTCACTAGACAACAAGTTTGTATGGACATTTTTGCAAATACTTTAAGATGATTTTAGACCTATTTGACCTTTGATTGATGCTTCCACTAATAGCAATAAGCATGGCTCCTTTGGCAATTCTATTTAACATGATTCAAGGCTATTAGAGCCCTATTTTTGTACTTATATTGCTGCTAGTTTAGTAGCCAGTTTAGTCATTCTTTTAGCATGATTTAAGTCCGCAAGAGCCTTATTTTCATGTTTAAGCTATAGTTGGTTGTGAAAGTCGAATTTAGTCATTTTCTAATGTGTTTCTAAACACTCTTTAACCTCACATTTATACTTAATGGGTTGTTGGTGAAAAATGAAAATTTTGACCCTTTTTCTATAATTTTGATCCTTTTTCTATATCTCCTAGGTAGTACTCTTGGTGGCTTATTCTGGTATTGTCTAGTCTTTGAAGCCCTTGAGGCCTACCTCAAGTGGTAAAGGGATGTGAGGGTTTATTGGAGTTTCCAGGTTTAAGTCCCAATCATGGTTTTAAAAGGCGCAAGGTGCACTAAGGCGCAAAATTCTCTTGGAGCCTTGAGGCGAAAGGTGCACCTAAGGCGTGGGATTTTATGAAGTGAAATGTGACTTTGGATATATGCACATAAATTTTATAAAATATAATTCAAAGTATGATTCTATTAATAAAAAAATAAATATTACTATATTTCAAGAAGTTTCAATGAAAAAAAATTAATGAAATTATATAAATTTCAATATATAATTACAAATTTTGAGAATAAATGTGTTTTAAAAAGAAACTATATTATATAAGGCGTGCCTCTTCAATAAGGCACATGTCTTGGAAGGCAAGGCGTTATAGCTAGGGAGTGGTTGTACCTTGAACCTAGGCATGCCTTAAGTCGACGTCCTTTCACAACTATGGTCCCACTAGGGACAAAAATTTACATTTCAAAAAAAAAAAAGTCCCCTCTTGGAAATATGATTTCAAGTTAAAGTCCCCTCTTGGAAATATGATTTCAAGTTTGAGTTAGTAAACATTGGAACTTGTCCAATTATATGGTGGAGGAATTTGCAGCAGTTGTAAATATTATGTGGTAGTTAAAAGAGGTTATATATATATATATATATATATATATATATATATATATATATATATATATATATTGGTTATTCTAAAAGTTCCTGCATAGTTTTTATGTTGAAATTTTAGCAGATGTGATATGATCAAATCATAAACTAGAAAACCGATAAGTTGCTCAATTTTTCTCTAGGTTGTCCAAGTGCTTTTTACTTGTGAGGAACAAAGGTGTTCCTCATAGATATGCTACTTTTCTGCTTGTAAGTTGGCACTATTTCTCATAGATCAACATGTCCCTGTGGTCATTAATTCACATATCTGCATTTAAAGGAAGAGTAGTTAAGAAAGTTAGGCCTATAAAATAAATTTCTCCTATAAGTCTCAAATCTTGACTGAATTAGATTGTTTTAAGGAAGCCAAGAACACTCATTCTCATATGCCCAATAAATTGCTACCTAGTATGGACACTAGTAGTGGAATAATAATAATAATAATTTTTTTGACAAGCTAGAGCTGCTTGTGATGCATTTATAATATGAAGATTATCACCATTTCATGAAATTATGAGTATAGAAAATCCTCATTTCCTTCATGCAAAAATGTTGAACTCCTCATTTTCTTTCACGAAAAAATGTTGAACTCTTCAGATTTATAAAAATACATTTAAGATCTAATCACAAAATAGAAAATCAATCCACAACAATAATAAATTATGTATGTCATGGCTATAAATGAAGCTTGGATTTTGCCTTTATTAGATTAATCTTATCTGGCCAAATCATTTGCAATTAAACTTAATTTATATGTGATGTTGAATATTTAACTTGTGATATTAAAGGGATTAATATTTGTATTCTTATATGAACAAAAATATGCTTTAATTTTTTGTTATTTGGTGTTTACTTTTACTATTGTGTTTATCCTATCAGGTGTCCAAGAGATATGAAAAGCAAGAAGATGATGAAGAAACAAAGAATCACCTCTTATGAAGAATATGTAATGCTTTTCTATTTTAGTTTGTACTCATACTCATAGAATCTATGAAATTTGTTGGGAATATTTGTTGTAATTTTGGATCAATGTATATAGATAGCTTTATTTGCTTATGCATATGACTTTGATATATAATTTTTTCTTATATATATGACTTTCATATTATGTGTACATTTTCAATAATTATGAGATTCTTATATTAGAATTTATAACCAACAAATTTAATGCAACTAGGATTTTTAATGTGAAACCGATTGGTAGTATAGCAATGAGTGTCATGGTTAAAACGAGAACATATAAATCAATGGCGGCTTTATATATATGTTCTAAAGCGAAAATTTTTATATATATAGAATTTATAAATTAATAGTAGTTAAGATATTAGACTGGAATATGATGAGTAGAGAATGACGCTTTAAATGAGTGTCATAGTTTTTATTCATAAAAGATGATGTTTGAAATAAACGTCATTGTGTGCAAACATATACAATGACAATCGAGACCATGACACTTTAGGGAAGCGTCATTGTAATTCTTCAATGACGCATTAACCGTGTCATTGATGAACTTTTTCCTTGTAGTGATCGGAGGCTGACGGGTGATCCGCTGGTGGCCTGACTGCTTATTTTTCGCCGGGAGAGTAGGCGTCAGTCGGCGGACCGGCTGACAATTCAGTGCGGCTCATCCAACGCTCGTCGATTTCGATTGAAGAATCGGTCAATGCCATCATATATATATATATATATATATATACACCAGCTTAGAAAATTTATGTCACAATGTAACAATATATAGATTCATTTGCACGATAACAATGAAATTGTCAATTGCATTACCTGTATATGCTTGATTCTCAAAAAAAATGTATTTTCACAAACTCATATGAAAAGAATATAAACAAGAATTCAAATTTATAAAATAAAATTTCCGAAGAGTATTTGAGATACAAATTTTCACCCAAATGCATCATTTATAACATCTGTGATACTACCTTTTAATGATACAAGTAATATATTTGACCATTCCATATGAGCGCTACCTTTAAAGTAAATTATATTTTATCAATAGAATTTAAATGGTTTCTAAAGCAATCCTGTTTTATGATTATTTTTATATAAAGGAGCAAAAACACACACCTTTTCTTTAATCCTGCAGGTCGTGACTTTAAAACATAATTATGAGTTGTAATGAAGATGTTGGTTAGATAAGGGTCTGAATTAATTTCACCTACTGATTACGTACCCAAAAACAAAGCCAAACATATATTTTGTATAAGCTGCCTGCAGTTTTATCACATCTATGTTATAGTAGTTTACTTGGATATACACTTAAGTAATTAATTATCCATTTATCTAATTTAAATTTATTTATTTATTTATTTAAAAAACCTCAAATAACCTAAAATTTGTGATTTTAGTCGTTTTTCATGTTTTTTCTTAAAAAATAATCCATTTTGGATAAAAACATTCTTTACCATTTTGTGTATTTACATGTGTTAAGAAGCATAATATCAAAGTTTAAGCTTTTAGGAAAGTTGATTATTTAACATACATGATATCAAAGTTTGGTTTAACAAGAAATCTTGGATTTGAGCCACCTCTTTTGCAATTTGAATTTTGAATATTTGATCATCATTTGTATATTTGAAATTTAATAGTGGAACTCTATGGTTTGTTTAACTTTCCACATGCTCGAGTATGGAGTCGCATGCGCATGCACAAGAGGGTGTTAAGAAGCATGATACTAATATTAAGCCCAAATCCTATGTACAAGTTTAAGCTTTTAGGATGGTTGTTTAACAACATGTATCTTTTAAAATAATGGGTTATTTTTACAAGAAAACAATAAAGGTATTTCTATTAAAATGAAGTCAAAATTTGATGGAGAGTTAGATTTTCGAAATTGAGTTTTCCGGAGGTCTTTTAATCAAATCACTCGTATAATTAATAACAAGATTATGAAATTGTTCTTTTATACATACAGGAGCTTCTATGTCGGAACATCTTCACTTGAGGAAAGCCTCAGCATTGAGCAATGCTGTGTTTTCCGGGGAAGCCTCTCAAAACTAGACATAAGAACCGGTTCAATACAGTGGCAGACCTTCACTTTGCCGGACAATAATGGTGAGAGAGGGGAGTGTACGCAGGAGTAGCTATATGGAGAAGTAGCCCTTCCATAGATGTCCGGACTCCGGAGAAATCTTGTGTATATAGCTACCGGAAACCTATATTCAGCTTCTTTATATATTCGTGAATGCCAAGAACAGCAGAATAATCAGACTGTCGTCCCTACTCAACCTGACCAATGTATTGAGCCTGATAATCAATCCGATTCCATCTTAGCATTTGATTTAGTCTCCGGCGAGATTAAATGGTATAGGCATTTTGGAGGCTATGACGTCTGGTTCTTGGCATGTAGAAATCTGTCTACCCCAAATTGCCCACCTGGTCCAAACCCAGATGTTGATTTTGGGGAGGCGCCATTGATGTTGAGCATATATGTTAATGGAACCAAGAGAGATATTGTTACTGCGGTTTAGAAAAGTGAGGATTTTGTACTTGGCCGCAACAATGGCAAAACTCGTTTGGAGCCTGCCATGTAAGCCCTTAGTTGATCGTATAAATATTTTTAAGTTTTGGATTCGAGGAATGCGAGTCGCCATGACTTCTAAACGCATCTGATATGTTAAAGGAGTTCGTATTTATATAATGTCGCGAAGCTTTCGAAACTATCAAATATAACAAACGGCACTTATGTTGTCGTGGGATTGTGGTCCAAACGAAACAAACCCATCAAGGTCATGGATCGAATTTGATACCATTTATAATGATTTAGCCAAATCATATAAATAATGTCTTCTTTTGACCTAAGAGGTTCTCACAATTTTTGAAAAGCTTTTAATAGGTTGAGAGAAGTGAACTTTCTTCTCTATCCGATATGGAATTTGACAGGAACAGAGCTTCAAGTCACCCAACTCTTTTAACATATGCCAATTTTAATTAGAGGTGCTGTGTAAGTAAAAGGTTGTGTCCTAAGAACATGGACTAACAAGAATGTTGTGATGAAGGAAGCCGGACCTGGCGGCATTGCCGGAGGAGGCACCTGGGGAGCAGCCACTGACGGCATCAGGGTATACGCCAAACATAGCCAATAGGGAAAGAAAGAACTTCACCCTCAAAACCATCTAACAAGAACACAACTGTTGGTGGATGGGTGGCAATGGAGGCTGGTACCGGAAAAATCCTGTGCTCCACGGCTGACCCCAGCAATGCCACCGCCGGTGTCCGGTGAACATTGCTAATGGCGTCCTGTTTGCTGCATCGACAAATAAAACCGGACCGGTATACGCCATGGACGCAGATTCTGGAGAAATCCTCTGGTCATACAAACTGGAGCTACTGTGTATGGAGGTGCCTCAGTGAGTAATGGATGCATTTATGTTGGGAGTGGATATGGTGTGAACATTGGGACGTTTTCTCATTTCACGAGTGGAACCTCACTCTTTGCCTTCTGTGTGACTTAAACACAAGCACCTTTCTGGTGTGGGACTACCATCCATCCATGAATAATAAACACCTTATATCATTCATATGTTGATTTCTTGTGAAAATAAAAAGAGGTGTGTCATTGCACGACAATCGTTTTATTCATTGGTTTTCGTGTAAACGATTCAAACAGCAATGTTATTTTAATCAAACAAAAAAGTCATATCAAATCCCTATTTGTTAATATGCTTCAGATCTTGAATCTTAAGTATTCTAGGCACTTTATGATTACCAACTGTGTAGACCTTTAGTCATTTATTCTTGCTATTAATCTTGATGATGTATCATCCTTTAATGGTTTTAACACTTTGGCAGATATAATGCATTGCTGATCTAAATCAATGAAATTTCTCTTTTCAAAAAAAAAAAAAAAAAAAAAGGTCATGTTATATTTGGACTTCTTCAAGGCAACGTTAATCAGCAGTACTTAGCTATAAATAGAACCTAGTTAAACATTATATATATATATATATATATATATATATATATATATATATATATATATATGTATGTATGTATATTTTTAAGTTTCAAAATTAAATTTACTTCTCAAACACAAATCATGTTTGAAAACTCAGCCAGCTAAGCAAACAAAAATGAATTGATGTCAGCCAAATGTCGGCTTGATTCAGTCAATTGATTACAATGGGCAAAACAAGACAAAAGGGAGAAAATTAAAACAAAAAACAAATGTACATGTCTTAGTCCTTTGATTTATTAACCATTAGACGGATCACCAAGTTCTCAGCATAGATTTTTTTTTTTTTTTTGAAAGATCTCAGCATAGATTTTAAAGAATATAAATTACCCCAATAATAATGCATCCTGTAAATGATCATAATTTGGAGCAGTTGACTTAGTATGTACATTTTGGTAACAAGAATCACATGGTGATACTAATAACTAAGATATCCAGTTTCACATCGTTTAACATCATATCAAAGCTAAAGATTATTTTGGCAGAAGATTCGGGTTTAAACCCTCTCCTTACAAATTTGAATATTTAATCTTTATTTGTTGATTTGAAAGTTCATAATAGACTCTAATTCTCTATGTGCACAGGTATAAGACCGCATGCACATTAGGAAGGATGTGAAGTCATAATATTCTTATTAAATCCAAATCCGAAAAGTTTAAGCTTTTAGAAAGGTTGATCATTTAACAATATATATATATATATATATATATATATATATATATGAGATACAATCTACAGAAGGACAAGACTGAAAACTTGTGAGACAAATCTATCCCAGCTCCATGGAGCCTCATCAGTACAATCCTTTTGCCCTATTTCTATCCATTTTTTGGCTACTGATGATCACATCTAGTGCAGATTCTAGAGTAAGCGTTTCTCTCAATCTCTCCATTCTTTTGACCTGAATTCACTAATTACTATTTGAATTTGGTGTTTGTTTCCAGTGGGATAGTTTGAGCCAAAAGGACTCTCTCAAAGGTCCAGCAGACTGGTTAAACCATGGAGGAGATTTGTATAACAGAAGATACGCCAGTGCCGAAACCGAAATCAGCCCAGAAACTGCTTCTAAGCTAAGTTTGAAGTGGGAATTCTATGCAGGGAAAGACATAACTGCTACACCAGCAATCTTCAATGGTACCCTTTACTTCCCAAGCTGGAATGGATACCTCTATGCAGTTAAAGCATCAGATGGATCTCTTGTATGGAAGCAGAATCTGCAGAACTTAACCGGCCTTAAAGAAACCAAATTCATTACTAATGTCAACTGGACGGTGTCTAGAGCTACTCCGACAATAGCCGGTGACATGCTTATTGTCGGAATCTATGGACCTGCCGTTGTAATTGCTGTTGACCGAGCAACAGGAAGGCTTGTGTGGTCTACTCAGGTGGACAGCAATCCTGCTGGGGCTGTTACCATGTCTGGAACCTTTCATAATGGGTAAGAAACCCCAAATTGAATTTCTCTTTGCTTCTTAGCAGTCAACAATGAATGAAGAAAGGAAAAAAAAAGGACTAATTATGGAGGATATTTGAAAGTTATCCTGGATCTAAATATTTATAGTTGTCATCATGTCTATAGAGAAGCAAATAGAACTGCGAATTGTCTAACTAAGAAAGGTATTGACATTATAGACTCAAAAACTTGATGGTCGAATTTTCCTAAACATGTTACAAATATTAGTTTTGAAGATTACTGTGGATTGTCTTCTAATCGTTTTTGTAAGATTACAACGTTGTAGTTTCATATACTTCCTTTGGATTTTCTGGTAGCTTTGACATCGTAATTTGTATTAATCAAGATTAAATTAATACTAGTATTGTCTAAAGATTTTTGGTAGGGTTTCTTCACTTGATCAAGTGATCCTTTTAAATGTACAGGAGCTTCTATGTTGGAACATCATCGTTCGAAGAAAAACTTGGCATTGATCAATGCTGCATTTTCCGGGGTAGCATCTTGAAATTAGACATCAAAACCGGTGCCATTTTATGGCAGACCTTCGTCTTGCCGGATAATCAAGGCAAGAAAGGAGAGTATGCCGGTGGGGCTATATGGGGAAGCAGTCCTTCCATAGATGTACAGAGAAAACTTGTGTATGTAGCTACTGGGAACCTATATTCAGCTCCTAAAAATATTCTTGAATGTCAAAAAAAGCAGAACAATCAGACTGTCCCTACTCAACCTGACCCTTGTATTGAGCCTGATAATCACTCCAATTCGATCTTGGCATTTGATTTAGATTCTGGCAAGATCGAGTGGTTTAGGCAACTGGGAGGCTACGATCTATGGTTCTTCGGATGTGCCAATCTTTCAACCCCTAATTGTCCGCCTGGCCCTAACCCAGATGCTGATTTTGGGGAGGCACCAATGATGCTGAGCATAAATCTCAATGGAACCATGGTTGATATTGTTGTGGCTGTTCAAAAAAGCGGTTTCGCATGGGCTTTAAACAGCGATGATGGCAGCCTCGTCTGGTCCAATGTAAGTCTCTTTTGATAACGTGATACAATCTCATATCGGTTCTACAAGAAATTGTGGAGTGGTACTTATCTGGCTGATTGTGGAGGTTCTCCTATGTATCAGGCCGATCTTTTCGGTTGGGGTCTTATATTGAGCTTAAGTACTTATCATTAGTACTTTTATTGAGAGTCGGTGCGTAACGGGAAATGACTACCTGGAAGAGGGCTACCTGGTGCCCCAAGAGGGTCCGGAGTGAAAGCTATCCAAAGAGTGAGCCATCCGCGAACGTCCGACTTCTCTAGGGATGGGATCATGTCGGTCTTTTGGGTTGAGCTCTCCTATTGGCTTAGGTACCTATCATAACGAGACTATTTTGAGTTAACAGTCAGATAAATCCTCCAATAGCCTTAAAGGGATTCGAACTAGTGACTACTGAGAGCAAACCCAAAGCCCGATCTCTTATGTGGAATATGTCTAACCAAAAGGTGCCTACCTCAATTTTGATGCAGGAGGCCGGACCGGGTGGCTTAGCTGGAGGGGGCACCTGGGGGGCAGCTACCGATGGCAAGAGGGTCTACACCAACATTGTCAACAACGATGGCAAGAACTTCACTCTCAAACCGTCCAACACAACCACCACCACCGGCGGATGGGTGGCAATGGATGCTAACACAGGCAAAATTCTTTGGGCAATTGCCAATCCCAGCAATGCCAGCACCAATGGTCCAGTGACAGTTGCGAACGGTGTCGTTTTTGCTGGATCAACACATCCAACAGGACCGGTCTACGCCATGCAAGCCGACTCTGGAAGAATCATTTGGTCGCACAACACCGGAGCCTCCGTCTTTGGAGGCGCCTCGGTGAGTAGGGGATGCATTTATGTTGGGAGTGGATACAATGTCAATAATGGACCTCTATCTTCATTCACAGGTGGAACTTCACTCTTTGCCTACTGCCTCTCATGACCAAACATGAACCTTAATATCATATACTCTCATTGAAAAATAAAGGGAAGTGTATAATGTAATATTCGGACTTCTCGAGAGTGTTGAAGTGATTGTATCAACCTACAGACTGATCTTCTAGGATCGATTTGTGCTAATATTTAAAAGAAATGACACTAGCCATGGATTACCGAGCCTCATCAATGTAAAACTCCTATTTTAGCAACAATGTTCAAAGCAACTCTATGAACCTTAGAATCAAGACATGAAATGTAACCTCCCAAACTTCAACCAGCAAAGAGTAGAAAACAAAAGAAGCAAAAAACATTCAACTTCCAAAGAGTTGTATAGTTCTTACATTAGCAAATCCTATTGTGAAAATTGAAAATAAAGAATAGAACAACACTAAATTAAGGAAACACATACACTAGAACCTGTTGAGTCTTTCACTATACAATCACTCAGGCACACCAAATGCTAAGAAAAGGAGTAACTCCAGGTACACCATACACCTGTTATTCGCAAGTCCGTTTTCACATTTTCCAAGAAAAAGTCGCACAACAGGAATAAAAATGAAGAACAAGGAACAAGTATTCACTCTTTACCTCCTTAACTGCATAAAACGCAAACGGCCATAATATTACCTCCTCCACTCAGCCTGGACCACCTTCTCTGCAAATTCATGAATGCCCAGATGCAGCATTAGGAGAACTGGATGTATTCCATGAGAATTAAAGTAATAGCACTGCATATGGATTTATTTACTTTAGCGATGGTAAGTGTATTTTGATTTTCATGGAAACATGATAGGAAAAGAAAAAGAGAAAACAAACTACAGTTGAAAGCACAGATCATGTTCATTTTGTTAGAAACTGGAAGGCATACGTAAACTATTTCTCTGGTCTGATACAGAAGCTATTAGGATTCTCGAGGCATCAAACAATGCATCAGAATCATGCTCTCAATGTCTCCAAAATCTTTCTCTCCAAAATATTTTGGATATTAACATGACATAACATATATATACACCCAAAACAAGCTGGTTTATTAAAGGAAAATTTAACAATTTAAACCAGATACAGTATGCCCATGACAAAAAGCAAGAACAAAATGCAGATACAGTAAGCCCGTGACGAAAAGGTAAGAACAGTATGCAAGTATAGTAAGCCTATGACAAAAAAGTATGAACAAAATGCGTATAGATTAGGATTCTTACCATGACCATCTCTAGAGGACAAAAGTGATTTGTCATTTTTGGATCCTCCTTTGCCACTTGCTTGAACCATCCTCTGCACTCGAGGTGACATTGAGTTCAATTTACCATTGGTGGAAGAAGGCAGAGAATGTCGCCTGACAAAACCATTTTCAGATTCATCTTGACTAATTCTTGGTGATCCTTGTCCTCTAAGCTTTGCCTTTGCAGATTCAGTTGCAGCCATGTAGCTTGGCAGGGTGGGAGTGTTATGTGAAACATTCTCTGAGCATTCCTGCTTTGCTGGCAAAGATTTTCTCCTCCTGGTTCTCTTGTTATCCTTGGTAGTTTGATCCTCTGTACAGCTTATCTCCTCATTCACCCCAGGAGTATTCTCAACTTTCCCACTGTTTTCTAAAGGATATCCCTCAACAGAAGGAACGGGATCTTGCAACACATCAACTATATTGTCCAATGCTAAAGCTTTTGGAGGTAATTCCAGGTCAGTCGGTTTAAGTTCTTCAGACAGCTTTGGATGTGTTTCCTGCCCAGTCTGTTTGGTTTCTATGGACAACTTTGGAGATGGTACTGTATCAGTCTGTTTGAGTTCGACCGACAGATTTCTAGATAGTTCTGAATCAGTCTGTATGAGTTCTGAGGACGGATTTTGAGATAGTGGTGCATCAGTCTGTTTGAGTTCTTTGGACAGTTTTGAATGTGGTTCTATATCAGTCTGTTTGGACTCTTTGGACACTGCCACAGGTGGGACACCTGTTTTTTCAGAAGAAAAGTTCGTGATCTGTTCTGAAACATCAGGAGCTGGAAAGCCTGAAACCTTTCTTTGACTCTGCTTTGGTTTCTCAGTAACAGCTTCCACCTTATCAGGAACCTCTGTCACAGATGCAGAAACTTTTCTCAAACTGCGTTTAACCCTCTCAAGTTCACTTTGAGGAGGATCCTGCACTGTTTCTGCTTGATGGCTCAAAGCTTTCCTCTGGGTACGTTTGGGTTTTTCATGTTCAGATGAGGAAAGCAATGAGTTATTCTCAGCACTTGCAGTAGAAACCCTCCGGCTACCTCGTTTTGGCCTTGCCACCTCTGGATCTCCACTTTGAATGCTACCCTGCTTTCTCTGAGACTTCAAGTCATTAGCCTTCTTAGGTTGTGGAAGTGGTTTCCAGAAGAAAGACAACGACCAGCGTTCTACCCAGTTTGCAGCTGTGTTTGGGTCAACCAGATCATATTGGAGTTTCAGGGGCAGAGCAGTAGGTGATGAAGCAAGTAGCTGAAATATGCAACATTGAATGGCATCAAATCCAAAATCATGTCTACCAAAATGCATCAGTATAAATAAAAACTTAAAATTTCCACAAATCCTTCTGCTTTTCTGTTGCTTTGGCATTATTTAACCAACATTTCTAGATTAAATATATTAGTCCTGTAAAGTTGAGTGATATCTGCATTACAGATAAGAGATAAGATAAGATATATATCATTTGTATGGTATTTTTGGGGCAGTAAGTTTTTTGTTTACCCTTCTCTTTTTAGTATAGACCTTTTTGGCTCTCTTTGTATACTCCATGCATACGTCCATGCATACGACTGGACTGCCTTTTGGCTCATTTTTTTGCTAATATATTTATCTCTTTGCTCATCAAAAAAAAAAGATATATATCATTTGCACATCAGACCCATAAAAAAAAAAAAAGTATATCAGACAAGCAACCCAGAGATAACTAGAAGAGAAAAATAAATAAATGAGTATCAGATGTTTGGATCTTTACTGCCAACAACCATACACCAAAACAAGACATGTGATGATGCGGACATTGATACTACATAGTTGCATACCAACTTAGCATTTACATTTCTCTATGGTCTCTATTTTTATAGCATACTATACTATCATGATCATGTGCCTCACATGGAAAAGGTCAGTAGGAAAATAATCAATGATCTTTTTTATAAATAAGTGAGAACATTCCCTGGCAGTGTTGGTTTCCTGGGAGAAGATATAGTACCGAAAAAAAAATACTAAGAATCAATATGGTCAATGTATTGCTTTTCTCATCAAAAGTAATAAGAGTAACAAAGATTACGTATTAAAGTAAAACAAAATGTTGATCCAACCTTATTAACAAATACATTTGGTGATAGCTCCTTTGGTTGAGTGGATTTATTTACTCCACTTGAAACCACCCCTTTCTCGTCCTGGTGAAGAATGAAAAGAAGATAGAATTAGAGACACACAAGAAACCAAGTTTCCATGTTGATACTATACTTATGGCCTTGCTTGACAAGAGAGGAAATATATTATCTTTTTGGACAATGGCTCAAACTTCAAAAATCATAAACTATTACCATATTCTTTGAATCAGAATTTTGGGCGGTAAAAGGGTCAAAATAACTGTCTATCAAAGCCCAAATCAGAGAAAAGGGATTGGGGTGAGGATGTAGAATTCCAAATTCAAATCCTAGAACATTCCCAATGACTCCCCACATAAGAAACATAAATAAATAAGAGCAAAGAAAGGATAAGACTCACAGTAATAAGAAACAAAGAAAAAAGGGCAACAATGTGTACATACAATGGGCGCAGCTAAAATTGGGATATTGGGATAGATGACTCACAAGACAACAATGGTATTAGAATGACTACATTTACAAATAGTTTGAGGAAGCCCGAATGAAAAGAGTTTTGTCCACATGCCCGGCTAGGAAACTACACTGAAGACCATCTAAGGCTGGAGTAAAGAGCAATATCACTCAAAGGTGCAACAAAGACAGCAACTGCACCTGTTCTACCCGTCTACTCACTACCTCATAAAAATAGGAAACAAAGATTTTGCAGAATAGTTTTTCTAATCACAAAAGGGATTGAAAAGTTTAGTACTCAGCCAGATCTGCAGAACACTTTTCTCGGATCATAAGAACATGTAAAGAAAGTTGTAGATCAAAATGTGATTACTGTAGCAGTTATCTAAGGAGATACCAGAGGCTTTCCCAGACTGCATTTCTTATGCACTTCAAGTCCTGCATCTGAAAGTCTGACCCTTTGACCACGAATCAGTGCCTGTAACTTCACAATACCCTGGACACATAGTAAAGTAGCAACAGCCTGTCTCCTAACCAAGTGCCCACGAATAAGTGCTTGCAGCCTTATGATGCCCTTGAGGGCCCGAAATGCCCTGCGAGCCTTCAAAAATATTGTATACATTCATTACATCAGCAACATGGCAATATGTATGTAGAATAAAAATCAACAAAAACATATAGATCTAAGATTTTTCCCCTTTTGGATAGATAATCAGAACATTAGTTTAAACAATAAGAAAATTAGTTTAGTTTACTATTTTTCAATCAACAACCATTACAAAATAGAAGGTTATACTCAAGACTAATAAATGAAACATGGCATCGAAATGCATAACAAAATGCATTCCATATCATCATGTAAGAATGCAGGATATCGTTTTCCCAACTTCCCAAATCTTATTGATTTAAGACAGAAATTTATCCTAGCCTTGGAAAATGGATGATAGATTCAGCCAGTAGGGGCTTAAATCATTAGAAAGAAAAAATACATAACCCACAACAGTTCAAAATCAAACACCAGCAGCACACACTAGTAAAATAAACTTAGAGGAAGCAAAATTCTGACAGGAACACCCTTGAGTCCTTCCAATTTGTTCCTAGACTCTAACGCCAAAGTCAAAATTTTATATGCAATCTCCAACCACGCAGAGTCTGGGCAGAAATTAACTTTCTAACGCTTGGAAACAAGAAACAACAAAATGACTAAGAAAGGAAATATAAAAGGAGATATTGGGGCTCAAAATCTATCTTTAGAAAAATATATGTTCAATGGAGCAAAGAGGTCTATATCTATGGGAGTCTATATCTATTCCCATCAATCTAACAATAAGAACAAAGAGGTCTTTGCATATGCATATATATCAAACCGCACCAGTACCATGTCTTTTCCTTGCAAATAAACCATGAGGCAGCAAGGTAATATATAATCACATGGAAAGGACTACAGATAGGTTGATAACCTCAACATGACAATATTTAAAACCATTATCCAAAAGGACCAGAATGAAGAATCAGAATGATATACATGACTAATAGAAATGTTAAATGATCGTGCCATATTATGTGACAAAAAATACAAGTGGCTAAGACATAAAAGAATAACAGGCTTACCGATCAAAAAAAAAAAGAATAACAGGCTTATCTTAACAATTCCCAACAAAGTGATAGACCATGAAGCTTTCAATATTTTATGCAAGAGAGTATTACCAAATAGCCCCTAAAAGCAGCCTGTGCTTTTGTAGCAGCTTGCTCTAGCCTGATTATCTCAGTATTGTTTGGTAATCCCAACTCCACATTTTCTTTTGTATCTACATCTTGATTTCCAGGTGATAAATCCACATCATGTGGCAAGTTGTCAGTTGTTGAACTTTCTAATACCAAGTTCCCTCCAGTTCTATCAGTGGTATGTGGTGCCGGAACCGAAACCACTGGAGGATCCAAAGCCAAATCACCTGACTGGGCCTTGACAGCAATAAATGCCTCTCTCTCAGTTGCAGCTTTCTTCACATGAAATGAGATACAGAAATTAAAACTTGCACATAGAAATACTAACATTCTTTTTTTGATAGGTAAATAGAGATACTATCATGCAACGAGAATAATAAGACCAAATTAAAAGAAATAGCTTGAGGTACAGATTGACATCAAAAGAATATCATTCAGCAAGGAAATTACAAGATCTCCTTAACAACAATGCCCAGAATCGTAAAACACATGAAAATTGGAAAATTACAAGTATTGAACAGACTGGATGATGGTTTCTCATGGATAGATGCCTCTGATTATTAAGGGTACAAAAGAATTTCTCCAATAAAGCCTTTTGATAGGTTAGAAGCCAAATCCAACATCTTTTCTTGTTGGAACATAGGTATCATAGATGGAACCATACATGGAATTTTATATGAAACAGTAACAGCATGAGAACAACAAAATCCTGTACAAGGACAGCAAGATCCCACTGACGAACACCCACAAACCAATGAAAACAGCAGTGAGGTTTTGGATAGAAACTACATATATACAAGAATTATTAACAGAAGCAAAATAATGAGCATTTCAAATGCAGTTCATGAAATGTTGAGGATTAAATCCACTAAGTAGGATAAGAATAAATTTGCACTGGATATAAAGAAGGGATAAAAAGTTGAAAAAACGACTGATGAGCTTGCAATACACTAGTAAGGATATCAAATCAATGACACAGATAAGGGAGTAGAGCATAGTGAGATAACCACATCAGATAAAAGATCACGGAGTTAAAACAGCTAAAAGTGTAACACAAATCACTCAGATCCATTCGTAATTAGGAAGTGCGGACCAGGAACAGTCAGAGAAAGAAATCCAGAGTATCATCCTATATGAAAATTACAAGTATAGCATATCAGATCAATGATTGGTGACAAACAGTGAAAGGACAACAACAGCAAAGCTGTATCATGTAAAGGATAAACGAGCACACGAACAACAGAGACAATCAAATGCTAACGAAGGGTAAAACCGCCTTAAATTGAACAAAATCTTGTGTCTTACCTTAGAAAAATTAGATTTGGACGATTTCTTCCCAAACAGTAGGGTCTTGATCCATTTTCCCGGAGATTTTCCCATTGAAGAAAGGCCAATATCCGAAACAGTGAAACCAGTGTTTCAAACCCTGCACAATTCCGCATGATTGAAAACTCCAAGCTCAGAAGTGACAAAAATAAATAAATAAAAAGTATATATATATATTTCCAACCAGGAGGCAAATCAAATCATTAGGCCGTAACTCAATCTCATCATTTTTTCACAATAACCGCATCACCAAAGTCAGAACCCACTTACAAACAATACTTACCACTAGCATTTCCTACCCAAAAAAAACCACCTTTAAAATAAATACAGTAATAAAACAGAAACCCATTTGACTTCTCTCGCTACATCACCATCCTAAAAACATGCAGAAATTAAGGAATTTCAAAGAAAAAACGCCAAAGATAACTTATTCAGAGAACCTAGTTATAATGCATTAACACCGAAACACAGTTAATTGAACGAATCTGCACCAACCGACAATCTGAACAAAACCAAAACAACAATTCCAAGTACACAGAATTCCAAAAATCAAAAACACGAGCTAAGGAAAATGCGAAACTGGACAGATCTAGCGAGAAAAGCGAGGAGAGATAGGCGTGAGGCGCAATGTGGCGCAGATCTGGAACTCGCCTGAGAAATGTATGGCTGCTGAGAGCGAGGAAATCTGGCATTTACTGTAGAACGAACTGCAAAGGAACAGAGAAAACAAGAGAGAGAGTGATGAGATGAGTGAGAGCGAAGAAGAAAAAATGAAGCAGAAAGTGAAAATTGCAATTGAAGGAAAAGGAACCTAACCCTGAGTGAGGCTGCATCAGTTCTGATGGACCCCTCCATTGTTCTCTCTTCTCTCTCTCTTCCCTCTCTCTCTCTCTCTCTCTCTCCTGCTCTGCTTCTTCTTCAACTCCACTCTCTACAGTCTCTTTTGGTAAAGTTCGCGGATTACCCACAGGTGTATGGAATAAAAGGGATATGACTAAATCTAGATGACACGTGGACCAACCTCCCCCTTTTCAAATTTCTACTTATTCAAAAACATTAATCGAAATAAATTAAACAACCTACTTTATAACAAAAATGTTTTTTAAGATATATTTTAAAATTCAATTCTCTAAAAGTGTTTTTCTGATTTATTTTTCATGGAGATTTTCGTGCACTAAAAAAAATATACTTAATTGTTCTTATGACACTAAAAGATATTTTCAAATATTTCAAATTTATTCTATAAAGCAATCATGTACTTATAATAAATTCTTATTAATATATTTTAAATCTCAAATTTATAAAAAATATTTTGAAAATAATAATCCAACATATTCCTAATTTATCTAAATACACAAAGTAAAAATTTGTGATCATTATTTAAAAATTAAAACCTATCCTTCAAAAAAAAAAAATTAAAACCTATGTCTCCTTTAATTCAAAGTATATTTGATTTCAAATGGGTTTACTTATAATCTATATCTAAGATATGATTTCACTATCTTAAAAAAAAAAATCATAAATTGCTATGTTTGTTTATAAAAAAAATGTTAAAATACAAAAAACTGTGTCACATACCTAACTCAATCGATAAAATTAGTAAAGTATTTAAAGTTTAAAAATACAGGACATTCAAGTAAGGAGAGATCCTAAGTTCGAGTTTCAGTAATAATAGTTTACTACATTATAATAAAGTACTTAGTTGTTAAAAAAAATTGTATTAATGAAAAATTATCTCAAAAAAATATGATAAAAAATTAAATATAACTAAACTATTTAACATTTATATATTTTCAAATTATTCAAAAGTGTTAAAATGACAATACTTTGAAGGGAAAAGATAATTTATTTATTAGCTTTAATTCATTTTTTTATTTTTACTTATTTAATTCACTCCCTCAAGTTTTGAGTAATGGAAAAGGGAAAAATATAGTTGTATTCAAAATCAAATATAAATACATTGGGAAAAATAAATAAATAATGTACTAAAATGTCACATTTCATGAAGGAATAATGATGAGAATGAAGAGGAGGTTGGCTGATATAAATTAAAGTTGATGTCTTTGAAGTGTCTTGGGTAGTTCCAATATACAATCATCATCATCAATAAAAACAAATAAATAAATAAATAAAAAAAGGAAGAGGACCACTATGATTCAAATTCTAGTTTAGTAGTCTTTGTCAATGTAGAGTTCCCAACTTCTCTCTTCATAAACCCTAATAATTTCTCTTACTTTCTTCAAAAGTGTTCATTCTCTTGTAGCCCTTTTGAGGGATGGGAATCATTCAACATTTCAGTTTAAGCATTAAGGTATATTACATTGGATTTGGGGTTGAATTGTAAGGGCAATTTCCTTTTAAGAAAGAAAAAAGGGGAAATGAGTTGTAACAAATCATTGTTCATAAGAGGGAGAAGAGAAATGACCCTACAAAAGGAATGGATGTTTTTGTTGTAATGTGAATTTCTGAGTTGGTAGAACCACCGACACTCCTGATGGGGGTTTTTTAGGGCCTTTTTGTTTGGGTTTATCTTTAAGGAAAATCAAAAAAAAAAAAAGCAAAAAAATAGTCACTTCCAGATCCCCAACATGGGTTTTTTTTTTGTTTTGAAAACAAATTTAAGGTGTCTTCACTTGCTTTTGAAGTGTTCTAGCCATTCTAAGCCGCATGGTACCTGGTTTCTGTGTTTGCAAAACATATTTAAGGTCAAATGTTGTTGTTTCCCCTTTTTAGGTATTAAAATGTTCTTTAGAACTGAATCTCTTATGGTCTATTTGGTTCTTATTTTTGAAAACGCGGAAAACATTATTTTGATGTTCTTTAAAGACTGTTTTTATTCTCTGAATTTATAAATTTATGTGTTATTTATGTTTTTCAAAACAAAAAAAAAAACTAATAACAAAACGTGTTCTCCTTATATTTGAAAACATAAAACAATTTTCAAAAAGGGTAACCAAACATTCTCTCTCTCTCTCTATATATATATATATAGTAATTCCAAAAATGAACATCATTTTTGTTGTTTGCTGAGTTTTGAAGACTTCCATGGAAGAAGACAGCCTGTTGAGATTTTGTAAGCAAAACTGCAAAATCCACCTACCAAAATTAGTTGGAATTATATTATAAATCCAGAATAAAAATCCAGCAAAGCAAAGCTCTGAATCATCGTCAAGGATAACATTGTTTTTACACTTTTTGGGTGGGTGCCCACATATGAACATGCTAGTGTTTTGAACCTGCTCGAAACCCTATTGACATGGTCACAGAAGAGAGTGGTGCGTGCTAGTGTGATATTATCATACTACATTTGACTGTATCAAAAATGGTCGGCTGTACTTGAGAGATGAGAGAAATTACCATAGAATGATTGTATGTATGAAATAATAAGGTTGACTTAAAGTAGTGAGATTCATCCATCATGGTACCTCTCACCAAATCCATCATCCACACTTGACTTGATGGAGATGTATGGGTAGGATAAGGCTCCTGTTTTTTAAAACACCAGAAAGGTGTTACCTGATAACTCTTTTTTGTTTTTTAAATTTAGTGATTTTATGTTTTTTATGTTTTTTATGTTTTTCAGAAAAAAAAAGTAAACAAAGAAACTGAAAACCAAACATATTTTACTTGTCTTTCTTGTTCTTTATGTTTTTAAGAACAGAAAACTGTTTTCAAAAATAGTAAACAAACATGCCCTAATAAACTAGGAATGATACTTGAGTTGGGATTTGGGTAAACAAAATGCAGTGAACAGGCTGTAAGCGGGCATATGATTTAATACAAGTGGTGCTCTTATGCTCCCCTTGAGCTAAGCCTATGGGGCCATCTCAACTTATGCAGCAGCAATGCTGTATGTAATAATGCGTGAGGATGAGCTTCTCTTGAACTAAAATAATGTCAGCAAGATGCAGAGAAAAAGCTAAGTTTTTATAACCAAAGTAATTCTTTTTTTGAAAATTGCACATATATAAACTTCTTTTCAAAATAATAATCAAACCAGTCTTTTCTATTTTCTAAAACCGCATCTGTTGGTAAATACGGTTTACAAAACACATAAAGACTAGTTCGGTAAATATTTTGAAAAATGAAGTCTGTGTTAAATAAAAATGAATTATTCCATTAGCTTTAAACTCCAAAAGCTAGTTACCAATGTCAGTATGGGCCAGCAAAAGTAGCTGGCAGTTGGAAACAAGAGTTCCACAATAGGAAAGAAAGTAAAAACACACAAATGTAGGGAATTCAAGCCTAATGCAGAAATAATGTTTCCCTCCATTAATTATGGACAAATCATGACAAACAATAATATGATCCTGTCAATGATTACCTAAAAAAAATGTACACACAGGTTTATAAGTCACAAACCTAGTTTCCAATCCCAAATTGATGAAAAATGTACTATAGATATGATTTGAGAAAAGATATTTTATAAGATTGCACGAAAAAGGGTATTTTTATAAGATTGCATGCCAAAATGATACAAGAAAATCATTATGTACAGAATTCAAACAAGTGCAGAACATAATAGCTGGTACTGAAAAATCAAGATAGAGAAGCTTGATGTCCCCCTACAAGCAAACATACAATATGATGTCTGAGTAACAATTTTTTCTCAATACGTTTGTTATTAAAGTGGCCACAATCCTCAAACTAGCCTTCAAAGTTTCAGCAAGATTCATACCGCCCTAGTAGGAGGAAGAATTAGACTGATCTGTTTCAGCTCAGATGGCCTGAAGAAACCACAGAGAGAATTAATCTGCTGTCCAGCTCTGTTCAACAATCTCACGGACTCTTCTGTTGTACTCGCGCTTGTTTTCACTAAACATCCTTGCAGCTTCGGAATTAGCAGGGGAGTTTGGGTTGGGATCACAAAGCAGTGACTGCAATAACAAAACAAGGATTCAGAAGACCACATACATTGAGCTAGTAATATCCAAAGGACTTCTGGAAACAAAACATATATATTCAATTATGGTAATTCATCACCATGGTCAACTCATGAAATACACAATCAGTGAATCAGCGATTAACACATAATGCACAAATTTGTTTCATCTTAATCATATTGAATTGTTTGATTCTATTGTTAGTTTAATAAAAAGGCCCGTTGAATTCTTTGATCATTAAGAATTAAGATTCCAATTAAGAATGAGAGGTGATGGATGAAGCAAAGGATATAAAAGTTTCTCTGGATGGAAGAAGCTGGTTTGGAGTAGATTTGAAATCCCTTGAAATTTCTCTAGAAACAGTAAACGACAAAGTGGTTGGAAAGATGGTAGAGTGTGGACAGGGTTGTCCCCTAAGATCAAATTTGGGGAAAAAAGTGGAAGATTGTCTTATAGGGGAGGCAGAGGAGCCTTTCAAAAGGGTGTGGGATCAGGAGGAAGGGGCTATAAGCTAAGAGTTGCGTGGTAACAAAGTTGGGATATTTTTGCCAAGTTCTTCTGTGTGTGTCAAGGAGAACTGTGTGCATCAAGGAGAAAAGGTTCTCTCTTGTTCCCCTCGAGGCATAGTTTTAAAACGCACAAGGCGCACGTAGGAGCAAAAGTCTCATAGAGCTTAGGCACATAGCACAAGACGAAGGCGAGCGCCTGAGTGAAGTGAAATGTGATGTTGGCTGCACATCAATTTTATAAAACATGATTCAAATTTATTTTTTTTTAATCGATAAAAAACAATATATAGATCGAAAGAACCAAGAGGTTCCAAAAAGTACACAAGAAGTAAACAAGAGACAAGAAACAAAATTAGCCCGACAAGGGTTTTCTGCCTATGAACTTTTAAACCGAGGCCAAAAAATCCACAAAAGTCGTGCTAATAGCTACACACTTAGATTGTCAATTCACAAATTTATCAAAAAGTGCTTTAATTTTTGAGCATTGAAAATCTTCTGTTATCAAACACCACCCTATTTCTTTCCTGCCATAAAGTCTAGAAAAGACATGAAGGAGCAGCCATCCAGATTTTTTTTAGTTTTTTACCCACATGCGCTCCTTGCCACGCTAAGAGAGTGTGTCCGACAGAATGTGAAAAGACCCAAGTGGTCCCAACCGTCATCAGGAAGAGATCCCAAAGCATCTTGCAATGGATTAACAAATGATCTATAGTCTCTTCATCCTCTTCACAAAGGCAACATCTATTCGCAAGAGTTCTTCCGCGACGTTTAAGTTGATCCAAGGTCATCACTTTTCCCTAGGAGGCTTCCCAAGCGAAAAAGCTAATTTTGGAAGGAATCACAGCATTCCAAACAGGGCGGACAGGAAAATCAAAGTCAACCGAGAGGTCTAAACCATTATACATGGTCCTAACCAAGAAGTTACCAAGTCTGGAACCCTTCACGAAGAGGTTGTCCTCAATCTCAAGTCTAATTTTCTTCCTGTGGATAAAGAAAAGGAAACTGCCAACCTCCTCCATCTCCCAACCATTAAGGGGCCTTAGAAAGGTTGGAGCCCAACCCCCTTCCTCCCTAACATGGTTCCATAGATCTAACACCATAGCGTCTTTTTGCACTACCAAGAAGAACATAGAGGGGAACGAGGAACACAACACCTCCTCACCACACCAAACATCTTTCCAAAATCTGATCCTCCTACCGTCGCCTAAGGAGAATGCAGAATTTTGTAGGAAGAGAGGTCATTCTTTGCTGATTTCCTTCCACAATCCAACACCCAAAGTCATCCCTGATGTCACGCATGTGGCCAGCCCCCAGAAGTCTCCCCATATTCACTACTCACAACCTTTCTCCAGAGGGCATTCCTCTCATTAGCAAATATCCAGCTCCATTTGCATAAAAAAGCCTTATTTAGCCTGAAGAAATTTCTCAGGCCTAAACCCCCTTTTTTCTTCTCTGAGCAAACTGAGGCCCATTAACAAGATGAGGCTTCTTCTTGAGGTTCCCCCTCCCCCCCCACAGAAACTGTCTTTGAATTCTCTCTAAAATAGAGCAAATCTTTTGAGGCATGTGGAGAAGAGGATAGAGTGATAAATTGAAGAGCTGAACCAAGATCTGCATTATCGGCGCAATCCTTCCACCCTTAATCCTCTTGCATCTTCCAAGAGGCCAACCTCTTAGAAACCTTTCTTATTAGGAGTCCCAAATATTATCTTGACAAAAGAAAAAAATTTAGGAACTCTAACATTTAGGAAGTTCAATTAAAAAACAAGTGAAATTATATAAATTTCAATATTTAATAAGAAGTTTCAAGAATCAAAGTGTTAGAAAGGAAATTATAGTCTATTAGGTGCGCTTCTTCAATAAGATGCATGGTTTGGAAGGTAAGGCGCTATAACTAGGGAGTGTTTGTGTCTTTTGAGCCTAGACATGTCGTGCCTTAAGCACACCTTTTAAAACACTATGCCTCGAGGTAAATGTTTTCCAAGGGTATGGAAGATCCTTGCCTCTAAAATCAAAAGAATCAATATTGTCCCTGAGCCTAGATATATCTAAGAGTCAAAGGGGTCATCCAAGCTTCAAAAGGAGAAGGAAGGGGTGTAGATACATTAGATAGTGGCAAGAGGATCTAGAGTGGCGTCCTCCAAAGAGTTATCAATAGGGAGGTGGGATCGTCCTTCAAGCCATGCGCCTGATTTGGACTTGCTGAAGTTTTAGGCCCATCATTGTAAGGTTTGAAAGGTGATCATAGTTTTAAAAGGCACATGGCACATCTAGGCTCAAAGGTCTGCTATATCTTAAGCATCAAGCACAACACAAGGCCCGTGCCTGAGTGAAGTGAAGTGCTACCATGGATGCATATCAATTTTATAAAATATGATCAAAATCTAGTTTAGTTGATAAAAAATTAACTATTCCTAATATTCAAAAATAAAATTCAATAACAAATAATAAAATTATATAAATTTCATTATATAATTACAAATTTCAAGAATAAAACTACTTAAAAAGGAAAATTTAAGTCTACAAGATGTGCCCTTCAATAAGGCGCGCTTACCGAGCACCTTTTAGAACTATGAAGGTGATGGACATTTTTCTACATTCAGTGGTAATCTCATTGTACTTGAGTTTGAAGATTTTTAGGTTGAAAAAGTAGTAAATTGGAGCCTAACTTGTTCAAGAGCAAGAGATTGCAGCTGAAATAGTGGGGGGTGAAGTTGAGTGCCTCAAATGTCTCTACTATGGGGATGTGTGTATAAGGGTGATGGGTTACCAACTCATATGTGAAGGATAATTAAATAAATGGGGTACATCCTGCAAATATCAAAGCAAGACAACTACAAGCTATTATTTGAACAAAAACCAATTTAAGCTACCATCAGATGAGCTACTAAGAGGCAAATTATTAATTACGCCTTGGATGCCATAGCTTTTTTTTTTTTTTTTTTTTGATCGGTAAAAAGCAGTATATAGATCAATTCTACCAAGGTAACCATGCATCAAGGAAACATGATGAATTAAGGTCTGATTGACCATATATCAAGGCAACACAGTAGATATTTAATTAAAATCAGAAATTAGCTATTTCAATAATCAAAAATAAAAATAAATAATTAGTCAAACCAACACCATGGTACCTGAATAGAAGTAAGAATGGCAGCAACATCATATATGGGACTCCACTGGTTCTGAAGAATATCCAAACAGATGCTCCCATCGGCATATACTGATTCAAAAGCAAGGGTATCAGTAACTATTACAAGCAGATTCTCACCAGAGAACAGAATATATTAAAACATAAAAGGCATAGTTATGAAAGGCGCGCCTAAAGCTCAGGCACCACCACTCCCGGTGAAAACGCCTCGCTTCAGGTGAGGTGCCGAAATTAGTCCAGGCTTCCAGCTGCTGCTTCACCAAGTACGCCCTTCTTCTCCTTCTTCCCATTCTTCTCCTCTTTTTTTTTTTTTTTTTTGCTTTTTTGGCCATCGAAAATGGAGAAATATTGTCGGGGAAGAGCGGCGCTGCAGCGTCAGGGAGAGGCGGAGAGCAGCAGAAGCCTGCGTCTGGGAAGAAGAAGATGGAGCCTAGGGCTCCTGAGACCTAACCCAAAACGACGTCGTTTTGGGTTGGTCTTTTTTTTTTTTAAAATCAAAACACCCCAAACGGGGTCGTTTTGGGGTGCTGGATTTTTATTTTTTGAAAACGACACCTCCAAAACAACATCGTTTTGGGCTTCTAGCAACCAAAACGACACCGTTTTGTGTGTCTCAACCTTAACCCCTATAAAAACCCCCCTCTCTCGGATTACATCCTAAAACCCTCAAAAAAAAACCCTTCAAAAACACTCTCAAAGTTGGATTGAAGAGAGAAGAAGAAGAAGACTCAAATAGGTATTTTTTTCATTTTTCCTATTTTTGTTGTGAAAAAAATTCTTAAAAAAGAAGATAAACATTCTAAGAAAATTCTTAAAAATAGAGGAAAAAATTTTCAAAAAACTTTGAAAAAAAATACGAAATTTCATAAAATTAATGTACAAAATAGGAAAATATCTGAAAATTAACAAAAAAATAGAAAATAAATTATGAAACAAGTAGAACAAAAATTTTAAACAGTTTTAGTTGTTTGGTAAACATTGAGTATGTTTCTAATTTATAGATTTATAATATATAATATATTATGTATATTTTTCATTTTTCTCAATATAATTGTTATTTGTGTTGATTTGTTGTAAAGATACACAAAAATGGACAAAGAGATTGAAGTTGAAGTAGAGGCCGCAAGTGGAAGAAAAGATCCGGGATGGAAATATGCCCGTTTTTTTTTTTTATCAGTAAAAAGCAAATATTATAAAATGGAAATATGCCCGTTTATTAAATGAGAAAGATACAAGTATGCTCATTTGTATTTTTGTGATAAAGTAACTAAAGGAGGCATTTATAGACAAAAGCAACACCTTGTTGGAGGATTTAGAAATTCGAAAAAAGTGTACAAGATGTCCAAGAACATGTTAGGAAAGAAATTGAAGATTATATGCAGCAAAAACTCAAGAGATCAGTAAGGTTTAGGAGTCATAATGTGAATGAGGATATGTTTGGGTTCCAAGATGAAGATGATGAGGAAAATGGGAAGAAAGGATGTTTCTAGTGGTGGTAGCAATGGAGGGGGAAGTAGTGGTAGTTGCATAAAGAGAATAAGGCAAAAAGGTCCTATGGATCATTTCTTCACTCCTAATCCAGAAATGGTTGTTCAAAATGAAAAAATATAAACTACTATCAACAATGCCTACAAGAAAGAGAATAAGGAAGGCGATATACTATTTTGTAGATGGATATGTAATTCTGTGATTCCATTAATAGATGAATATACTGAATTTCGGCAATGCTTGAGGCAGTGGGCAATATGGTGTAGGCTACAGAATCAAGTTTTTCATGATGTAAGGGTTACTGGCCTCAAAGAAGAATTGAACCTTCTGAAAGGATTCAATGAAGAGGATCATTTCACATAATGGAAGAAATGGATGTTCAATTGTAATAGGATGGATGGACTATGAAAGGAAAGGTCTTTGGTGATTACCCTAGTGAATTCTTCAAAAGAGGGATACATGTTTATGAAATCTATTGATGCTTCTTCTATGGTCGAGAACGGAGGGAATTGTTTGAATTACTTGGCTTGGTGGGTTTGGTGGAGGAGGTTGGGTGAAACCAATATTGTTCAAGTGATAATAGATAATCTTCAAATTATGTGGCGGTGGTACTTAAATTTAATTTTGAAATTTTCATTTACTTTTATATGTAAAGGATTATCTATTATCTATTTATTATGTGTTTTAAATTATTTAGGGAAGTTGTTGGGGAAAAAAAGCCACATTTGTATTGGGACACCATGTGCCTCACATTGTCTTGACTTGATGCACTATAAGATATTGGAAGAAAACTACACATCAAAGAGACAGACAATGGGGGCCATATCCATAAGCGATACATCTATAATAGAGAGGCGTGTTTGCTCAACATGATGAGGCGATTTGCAGGCAAAAGGGAGTTATTTAAGGCACGCTAAGACTTGGTTTTGCAACGACCTTTATCACCTTATCCGATATCGAACAAAAACAACTTGAAGAAGATGTTTACTAGTTCAAGTGGATAAATAGTAAATGGGCAAAGCGAGCAAAGGGGAAAAATGTGTGATATAATTTTCATCATCTTCTTTTGGAGTTTTCTTGTAGTGTTTGTTTGAAGATGTCGAGCCCTCTTGCACGTGTGCTTAGTTTGGTGGATGGTGAAAAGGCACCCTATGGGCTAGATTTATTACCAATATGAAAAAGTAGAAAATCATTAACTTTAATGGGAATAGAAAGAGAAGTATAAGGGAAATCATGGAATCATTGATGGAGGTGGAGGATTCGGCTTCATCGGCCTTTTCAGTGAACTATTTTGACCAGTTGTGGATACAAGGTGGAGTGGACCAAGATTCAAAAAATCTTGAGGAATGTATGCAGATTTGCATCTTCGAGATTGGTGAAAAATAGAGATGAACAAGATGCAATTATATCACAACTGGACTTGTACATGCATGCTAGAGACCTTTTTGGTAATGAGTTTGCCATTAGAACAAGGAAGACTAAACCTCCAGGTTAGTCCTTTAGTTTTGTTAATTAGTGCATTAGAAAATTCTTATATGTTTGGTTAAAATAGGTGAAATGTTATTTAATAATTTATTTATATTAATTGTTTAATATTGAATGGTGAGACATGTTTGAATCAAATGTGAAGTTCATAGAAAGTTTGTTAGGTTCAAACATAACATATAAGTGCATCGAGGTGTGAAAGGAATTGGAGTATTTTTAGAATGTAGTTACTAAGCAATTACATGCAATTAATTTGTGATATTTTAGACTCTGTGTTTTAAATGTAGCTAGAGTTGTGAAACTATAACATTGAGATATAATCAAAGCTATTTGTTTACTTAAGGATTCCCGGAAAGGAGAAATAGGTTGGACTATCGCGTGAATGAAGTTTGGTGTGCATTACCAAGTACAAAGCTAGAGACCTTGATGAAAGATACAACGGCGTCATACCATTGATCCCATTACCTTGAAGATATAAGACAGTATGTGAATGGTTGATGGGAAGAATGGAAGATGAAGGTCTTTATGAGAAGATGATTTGGTGTTTGGGGTGATGATTTAACATGGGGTGATCTGTTGCAAGGCAAAGTGGGTTAAGACTTAGGGTTTATACAGAGCTAAAGCAAGCAAAGACACTAACACAAAACCAAAGTCAAGACCATCTAGCTCATTATACTCCTACTCTTGCTTTGATTGATGAAGATGAAGAGATGATCTATTCATTGGGAGAAGATGAAGAAAGGGAGTGGAAGATTGATGATGGGGATGATATTGATGTGATTTTTCATGATTTAGATTTAGATGCGAGATACACATGGTGTTTATTTTGTCCTTGTTTGAATTTTGTGATGATAGGAAGCACTAATGATGTTTGTTATTTGTTTTGGAACTTTGAATGTTTGAATGATGGGACACTATTAATATTTGATGTTTCTTTACTTTAACCATATTTTATTATTAGATGAAAATTATAGGCAATATTTAGTTAGATATATAATTTTATTTGTATTGAGCTTAAGACTGTGCCTGAAGTGCTCCTTAGCCTCTGAATATAAAGGATTTGCACTTTAGTGCGCGCTAATGTATTAAAGGGGTAGCAAAAAGGAGGGAAGAGAGAAGAGATTGATGGATTAGGCTCAGTCAAGTAAGCCAGATTATCATAGTAATTTTAGATGCCTAGAATCCAAATGATTGCCAATTATCTAATAATCTTTAGCATCCGTTTTGCAACCTATGTAAACCAAGGTTGAAAAAGCACATGGATCAAGTAGATTTAACTGTATTTGATCACTAAGTTGATTCAAAGTGAACTATATGGATATCTAAGTGAAATATACGGAGGTTCTAGCTAATGAATTAGGGTGCAAGATAGGGGCCTTTCCTTCTTCCTATTTAGGTCTTCCTTTGGGGGCTCAACAAGATTTGATGGCAGTCTAGGATGTTAGAGAATAAAGGTTTCAGAGAAAGCTGACTTTGTGGAAGAGACAGTATATCTCGAGGGGAGCTCACTCCTTGAGCCTCCTCTCCAAGCCTACCAATTTATTTCATGTCTCTATTCCGAATGCCTAGGAGAATTAAAGTGAGATTAGAGCGGATAACTTCCTTTGGGGACAAAAAAACGCATCTGGTTATAGAAGATAGGTTTAATAAGAGAAAGCTGACTTTGTGGGAGAGAGAGTATATCTCAAGGGAGACTCGGTGGCGATTTTTTGTGCATAATCTGAATATAACTTTTGAAGCTTAATATTGAATAATTGCCAATAGTATTAAAGTACTAAGTTGTTTTAATTTCCTTTGTGGATAGTAGTGAGATAAATGTGGAATGAATTATTTTGGGTTCTGTGACTCTTGTGGGATAGGTTTGGTTTAATGGATAGGCTCGTTTAACTATAATCGTAGTTTTTAGTGTGTTCGGGTCTATTTTCTTTTAATCCAAGACTCAGTTCGTGGCTTAAACAGTGTATTGTTACTACCATTTCTACCTGAGACATATTTTATAAATATTTTTTATTATTTTATTTTATACTTTAATATAAATAATAATAATTAGAATGTTTTTTAATAAATAATTTATAAAATTCATAATATTTTTATTTTTTTATTTAAATATATTAATTTTAATATAATAAAATTAAACAAAGAAATATATAAAAAATTAAAAAATAAAAACAAAAATCAAATAAACAGTAGCGGCCGGGGAATTTTCCCATCCCCGTCCCACCCCATCCCCGTTTAATTTTTTAAATGGGATAGGTTTGGGAATTGAAAAATAAACGGTACTCTGCCGAGACGTTGTCCCGCCCCAAGCCTCCCATTGTCATCCTTAGTAGCGAAAGGCTACAGCCTCTTCTCCGCTGGGAAAGCAATGATGGAGTTTTTCTTGTCTTGGTGGAAAATAATTTTTCTAAATATGAAAGCCAAAGATGATTTTCACTTTTCTATTCTAACTTTTTAAAAAAAAATTTCAACAGCAGAAGTCATGAAAATTTTAAAAAACAAACAAATTTTAATACTCCTAAAGCTCTATTCAAATTTTTGCAACATTGGGTTTGCAACAAACAACCCCTCACTCTCCTTCGTAGCATTCTCTCAAGCCTACCAATTTATTACATGTCTCTGTTCCAGCTGCCTAGGAGAATTAAAGTGAGATTAGAATGGAAACAAAGGGACTTCCTTTGGGGAGGAGGGTCTTTAGACAAAAAAACGCATATGGTTAAGTGGGCTACTGTTTGCTCCGACAGAAAAGCAGGGGCCTAGGTGTTAGAGAATAATCTTAACAAAGCCCTTCTGAGCAAGTGGCTTTGGCGTTTTGCAAATGAGAGGAAGAGGGAAAGTCATCGGTTCGAAGCATGGAGAGGATTCAGGGGGCTGGTGTTCTTGCAAAATAAGAGGACCCTATGGGACAAGAGTCTAGAAAGAAATTAGAAATGAGTGGGAGTTCTTTTTCCCTAATACTATGTGCTCATTAGGGAATGGCAGGAGGGTTCACTTCTGGGAGGACTTTTGGTGTGGGGAACAACCCTTGTCGATTACTTTCCCTTCTCTATTTTCGCTGGCTGTTAATAAGGAGGCTTTGGTGGCAGATTTATGGAATCCAATTGGGGAGGAAGGGGGGTGGTCCCCTCATTTCTCTAGATCTTTCAATGATTGGGGACTAGGGGAAGTGCAGTTGTTTTTGCACGTCATTCAACGAAAAAGAGTCATCTCTAGTGGAGAGGATGGGTTGCTTATAAAAGATGTTAAAGATGGTCACTTTTCGGTGAAGCTTTTTTACTTGCTTTTGACTCTGGCAAGGGACTCGCTTTTTCCTTCCCATTTGATCTAGAATCCTTGGGTGCCCACAAAAATTGGCTTCTTTGCTTGGGAAGCTTTGCAAAGTGTTAACCCTAGACCAACTAAAGAAGAGGGGGAGAGCGTTGACTAATAGGTGCTTCCTTTGTGGGGAAGGGGAAGAAACAGTTGATCATTTGTTGCTCCATTGTTCAAAGGCCAAGATTATCTGGGATTTGCTTTTAGCTATTTTTGGTGTTAGTTGGGTGTTTCCTCTTTTCGTGGAAGCGAGACTCTTCTCTCGTCTTTGCACGTTTCTTTGTAGTGCTAGCCGCAGTTAAGGCTTGGATGGCAACCCTTTCGTATTTTGACAATTTGACGGGAAAGAAATCAGCTCGTTTTTGAGGATGTGATTATTTCAATTAGTAGGATGAAGTCTACCTTTCTTTGTAATCTTTGCTCTTCGGTCAACTTGCACAGTGTTGAGGGACCAAGGACTTTGGTAAACTTTTTGACTTAGGTGGGCAGTAATTGATTTCTCTGGTTTTTGTTGTGGGTGGTAGGCATTCTCCTCTCCTTGCTTCCCTTTGTTGGGAGCCTTGTTGTATATCTCCTGAATACTTTGGGCCTTCCTAGGGTTCCTTTAAAATGGATATCTAAGATTTAGATTTTTTTTTTAAGTAAGCTGGACAATAATATCTAAGAATTAGATATTAGAAGTGGCAACTACAACATGATTAAAAAGCCAAGAAGAACTTCAAGCTAGATACCAAAAGCCATAATGGATCCTCATCTTATTGTCAATCCTCAATTGTCTACAACCATAAAACTAATCCAAACTCATGAAATTCAAATTCATATCAGTAATCAAAAACAAAGCTGTCTGATAATCCAATAATTGAGTTTTTTTTGTAGCTAGTGTAAGAAATCCCAATCCTTGATGAGGAATGAAAATCAAGGCAGTCAAAATTCAAGTAAATATGCCTGATTTCACAAAATTAGTCTTTCTCTCAACTTACTATTTGGATGGAACATTCGAGAAACAAATCGAACTGTTGGGGGCTTATTTGGATACTCCTCTGTGAACTGAAGTGTCAGCTTAAACGTACCTGGAAAATGCATTGTCAATATATTTTTACATATAAATAATAAATATATAAACCCCTGATACAAACTGCCAGTATGCCATATGACTAATGATAATAAATAAATAAAAATAAGAACCATTTATAAAATATGGAGAAAATGAAAAGCTGCATGCTGGACTAACCAAAAATTCATGTATTGAAAATTATAAACTGTTATAGAAGACTTTTGCACAGGAAATCAATCAGGAATCTTCTATTTTTCCAATAAGTAAGGAAAAATGTATGTCAGCATCAGAAATGCAATCCATGCTATGGTTTACAGGCAAAATATCCTGAACATATTAACATTATCTAAATAAGAAGTTCCTCACTTTATTGTGTATTCACATATATAATCATCCATCGATGTATAAAATCACTCAAATCAGTTTCACCTATTTCTTGTATTGGCTAATTGGGTAGTAGCAACACACTGATGTTATAAAACAGTTTCCACCTAAAGGAAACAATGGATAAGAATAACTTAGAGATGCAAAATGAGATTATGCAACAGTTTTTCAATCTTGTTGCCAAAGGAAGATATACCCAATCAAAGAAGTGCAAAAATAGGGCGAGATGAATGCAAGGATTGAAACCTAGAACAACCTTTAGTTTAATGCAGGACAACCAAGCATAAATATTCAGTCTGGTTGAAGTCCAAAATTTGGAACACAGTCCATCCAATATAAATCCATAATAATAGCATTTAAAATAATATATATACATTGAACGTTTAATCACCAATAACAAGCTGACAGATTAATAATATCAAATAGCACCATCTTAATCTTAACAGGTACTGTTTTCGCCCATTCATATGTCATATTGGTATCCCTGGCCAAATAAATGTTAGAATTCAAGGATTTACTGACCTCCATCCCAAGGGGTGTCATCGGGGCTGCAGTGAAAACCAAGAATTGAATAAGTTAAAAATAAGTCTCTCCATACATAAATTCAAGTATAATACTCTAATGAAGTAACAGAAGTGATAGAGAGCATCACATTCACAACATACCCAAATATAACAGCATTCCACAGCATTATGTTATTGTCATGGGGTGCCCCACTGATGCCAGCTGGAGGATCTTGCTGAAGCCTCTTGAAATCCCTCATGAGCCTCTTCCTTGCTGGAGTCGACATTCCTCACCGCCTAAAAAATTTCCAATTGAAACCCACAAAAATCAATCAGATTCACATGGTCCTTCTCCAGCTAATACCAAATAAAAATCCCCAAACCAAAAACTAAATTCCATTCATTGAGCAGTGCCTTGAGTCAATTTTAACCCAACACCCGCCCCACTCCAAGACAACCTAATCTGTGATCGAACCCTAATCCAATCAAACGCCAATAATTCAAAAAAAAATAAAAAAAAAATAAAAACAACAATAAGAATCATAAACAAAAACACACCCAAAGAGAAAAAAAATAAAAAGAGAGAGAAACCCTATACAGCATCAATAATTCTTTCACCACCAAGTTTGGTGCGTGATAAAACATACAAAAACAAAACATTTCAGAATCAAAGGCCTTTCATAATCCACTGTACGACCGAACCCAACAACAAAGACCGATCACGTCGCCAGAAAAGCCTAAATCGAATTAAAGCTACAAAATATAAAATAAATATAAATAAATCATCACCTGTGAACAAAAAGCGGCAAGAGTCTCGCGCTGGTTGCAGGGAGAAGAGGAACTAGGGTTTTTTCTTCTCCAGGAAATGATATAGAGAGAGAGAGAGAGAGAGAGAGAGAGAGAATGAGAGATAGTCAGGTAAGGCGTGTAAGAGAAATATAAGGTTTAAGTCACATGTTTGCGTCAAGCATACGCTGTCACTCCCAATTGGGCCAATTGCCTTTCCGGCCCAGCTGTCTTTTTTGTTTTCTTGTGGGCCGGCCTCCACATTTTTGCAGCCTTTTCTACTTTTTCTTTTTCCTTTTCCTTTCCCTTTTTTTTTAAGCCGTGTATAACTAATTGCTCTTTGTAATATTATAGGTCGGTTTCTATTTTCAAAAATTGTTTTTTTAAACACATAAAATATTATTTTTATGTTTTTTTGAAAACGATGCCAATTAATGTTTACTTATTTTTCAAAACAAAAAAAATAAAAAACATGATTTTCCCGGTTATACATGTTTAAAAAAATAAATAATTTTTAAAAACTATAAACAAACATATTCTAAATACCTTTTCTATTTTCTCTAAAAAAAAACCTTTTCTATTTTATTAGTATAGAGCAAGGAAGTAAAAATCGGTTTTTTCGGCCGATTTTTCTGTTTGCTGAAGTAGTTTCGAAGGAAAATCTAAGCGAAAAATCGATAAAAATCGACGATTTTTCGAGCAACCGATTTTTTCCGAAACCACTCTTTTCCCGAATCTCCGACCCAAAATACGAAAAAATCGTCGGGCTAAGCCAACCCATCCAAAATGCCCTCGACCAAGACCTCTAACCACCAAGCTACTGGACGCACTTATTATATATAACGAAACTTTTTTATATTATCTTATTATTTATTCTTTGTTTCATAATTCCTTTATAATATTTTTTTTTTTTTCATTATAACTTATAATATTTTTAAATCAAATATTAATTTGAAAAGTAAAATAAATAAAATAATATCATTTAAAAATTTAAAATTATAATATATAATATTTCAATCTCCTGCTATCTACATAATATTTATAATAATAACAAAAACAAATAAATAATATTTCTTTAACATAATAATATTCGAATAATATATTAAATATAACATATTTAATTTAATAATTACTAATCCATTCGATTTTAATCTACTCTAAATTAGCAAGCATAAAGTAAACATTTCATAATCTATATAATTAAAATATGAAAAACTTTAATAACCGATATTTTTGTAAAAATATCCACCGATATTTATGATATTTCCGATATTTCCAGAAATCTAATTACCGATATATCCGTTATACCGATATTTCGATCTCAGATGTGGGAGGTAGCTTGATTTTTTTCAATATATTTAATTTAGGCTAGGTATCGTTTGGTAGTTATTTGAAAACTTTTTTGGTATTTAAAAAGTTTCATTTGTTAGGATTTGAGAACATTTTACTACGTTTGTAACTAAAGTATGTAGCTATAAAAAAAAAGCTAGTGAAAATAAAAAAATAAAAAAATAATTTAAAAGCTTTTATTTAATTTTATTTTGTAAAGCATTTGTAACATTAATTTCCATGTTATTGTTGATGCATAACATCGGGTTATTTTTTTTATCAAACTATGAGATGTTATTAGTTAGCTCAAAACTAATCCTTATACAAGTTGTTTTTAAGTTATAATACACAAAAACTAATCCTTATACAAGCTGAGAGGGAATATAATAGCGATAAATATCTACCACATAATATGACTGTATTCTCATAACTCAAACTCGAAATTACTAATTAAATTATGAGATACTTCAATAATTTCACCTACATATTTGGTAATACATAACATCGGGCTATTGATCGTTAATTATGGTAGAGTTTATCAAAATCAATCCATAGTAAGTCAAAGAATGATAATTATAATCCAAATTATAACATGCCAATGAAAGACTTGCCATAGATTTTTATCGAATCTCTATTTTCTACTTTTTTCATTTCATATGATCGGTTTCTAATTAATATGAGGGTCTAAGTGATTAAAAGGTTGGAGCATAAGGAATAATCATGTTCGTATCTCCACCGATGTTTTAAAAATTGGATTGGTGATTGAACCTGAAAAGTTATCGATTCACGGTTTAAATAATCAAACCGGATAAAACCTGGATTTGAAAGTTCACCAGTCAACGATCTGACCGATTTTTAAAACATTTATTTTTATTATAATAGAATACTACGACATTATAATTTAGTGAATAGATGTAAAAAAAAATTGGATTTCTGGAACCCGAAAAATATCCTGAGCCCAAAGACTTTTCAAGAAATACCCAAACACTAAGCCTAGGCCCAATGTTCGGTGATTGGGCCCAAGACCAGACCCGCTATCCAGCCCAAGCTTCTTCTCAAGGATTGTTGAATGGACGACGAGAACACGCCCTCCATTCTCTCTTCCTCCCTCCTCTTCTTCCATCTTCAGTAATGCCTCATAAACCCTAAATCTCCACTGATTATGGTGTATAGCTTCTGCAAACCCTAATGGGTTATTTGAGCGGAGCTTCAAAGGCCATTAAATCACCAAAGTATTTATCTTTCTTATATCGGCATCGTTCTTCTGCATTCAGCCCATTCTCTGCTGTTTCGGGATGCAACCCTCTGAAAGGTCCACTGAGTTGGCACCATTTCTGTTGGAGCAATGCCTTTTGTTCTCACTCTAGCCAGGGCGGCAGAGACAGCAGTGTGGTGGATTTAAGCCAATACCCACCTGAGAGGATACGGAACTTTTCGATTATCGCTCATGTTGATCATGGGAAGTCGACGCTGGCTGATCGGCTTTTGGAGCTCACTGGGACTATCAAGAAAGGGCATGGTCAGCCCCAGTATCTTGATAAGTTGCAGGTATAATGTTCCGTTGTGTTGATTTTTTACTGTTTGTGCTCACGAGAACTGAACATGTTACCGGCTTTGTATTTGCCTTGAGCTATAATTTTGATAGGTTTGTTTCATGTAATGGGGGATTGGAAAATTGAATTCGTCGTATATGATTGGGTTGTTTTGAAATATGAGTCTTGTAGATAAAGGGGAATAGGGGAGCTGTTTCTACATTGTGTACTATAAGCTCAGAACTGTTTCTAGATAAAGGGGAAAAACTTAAAAAAGAAAAAGACCCTTGTTTGTTGAAGAAAAATAAAGTTCTATAAGATTATAGCTAACTTCACACTATTGGAAAATGGATCGCACTGCCGTGGTTGTCTGGGAGATCAAGTTAAAGTTTTATTTCTCAAGGTTATTGTACTGGGTTGAAGAATTTTGAAGGAATTGCGGACTGGCTTAAGGTTCCCTGTCTGGTCTAGAGGTTGCTATCCCTTAATTGAAACTCAGAATATCACTCGTGCTTTGTTGTTCATGATTTCATCAGCTCAATGAAGTTGTGCAGTTGACTGTATTATGAGCATCTGATTATGTTGGGAATTTTAGTTTCATACAAGAGGCAAAATACAATTGTACCTTTTTTGGCTATGGCCTCTTGCTTCTACGAGATTGAACTCTTACTTTGTTTCTTTGGAGATATTTCAATTTGCTTCTAGATGTAAATTTTGGTGGGCCTTTACAGGGTTGGTGGAGAGTTTACTGAGTTAATTGCTTGTCAAAGTTCATATAACAATTGGCAAGAATGTGGAAGATATTTCCACTTTTTACAATAAATTATATAGATGGGATCCTTACAATCATCAGATATGGATTCAACATCTGTTGCTTGTAATTTGGATTACTGGAATTTCTAAAATAAAATTTTCACTGACCGCATAGCTCATGTTTTTCACAAAAAAGGTGAAAAGTAAACTCTGAAAAGGTTCTACTTGGATCCTATTACAGTAGTAGAAAAGTTTTGTCCCCTCGAAAAAAAAAAATTCTTAATTTCCTTTTAATATTTTATGCTCTCTTTATCCCTTGCTTATCCAGTGAAATTTGGGTTATCTTAGGTCGAAAGAGAAAGGGGAATAACTGTTAAAGCTCAGACAGCAACTATGTTCTACAGGCACAACTTTCATGGGACTGATGTTACCACTACAGAAGAATCCTCTGGTTTTTTACTCAATCTTATTGATACACCTGGTCATGTAGATTTCAGCTATGAAGTATCAAGATCCCTTGCAGCTTGCCAGGGTGTCCTTTTAGTAGTTGATGCTGCTCAAGGTGTTCAGGCGCAAACTGTTGCTAACTTTTATCTAGCTTTTGAATCTAATCTGACTATAATCCCTGTCATAAATAAAATTGACCAGCCAACAGCTGATCCAGACCGTGTCAAAGCACAGTTAAAATCTATGTTTGATCTCGACCCAAGTGATGCTCTTTTAACGTCTGCCAAAACAGGTCAAGGTCTTCAGCAGGTCCTTCCGGCAGTCATAGAGCGGATACCTCCACCTCCTGGAAAGAGTTGTTCACCATTGCGTATGCTCTTGTTGGATTCATATTATGATGAATACAAAGGAGTTATCTGCCATGTGGCAGTTGTTGATGGCGCCTTGCGCAAGGGTGATAAGATTTCATCTTCAGCAACTGGACACACTTACGAGGTTTTAGATGTTGGGATCATGCACCCCGAACTCAAATCTACTGGAGTTCTTTTAACTGGTCAAGTGGGATATGTAGTGAGTGGCATGCGTTCAACCAAAGAGGCACGTGTTGGAGATACTTTACATCATAGCAAAAGCATCATAGAGCCCCTTCCTGGTATTTTCATCACCTTCTTTGCCCACTCTTTATAATTTCAGTTGTTCCTTAACAATACAAATGAAGCAATGGGAAATCATTGAAAACCACTTAGGCTGCATTTGGTTCAAGGTCTTTTAACAAGGTTGAGTATCTTGCTTCTAAGGATAATATTATTATGTTTGAAAAGCAAATATCTTTGAAATTTGTTATTTCCTTGTGCCCAAAAGTCCCTTGAAATTGGAAATCTATCTTACCCACTGATTGCTTACAGTTCTTTTATTCTCATTTCTAAGGAACAAGAATTTATCGTAAGGAAAAAATAGAGAAAGGAAAAAAATAGAAAAGAAAAGTGGACAACCCTTTTTTAGTTCCTTATTTATAAATAGATTTAATTTTTACAAAATTTATTTGAAGTGTTATTCTGCAAATTTTTAATAGCCATCAAGCAACTCCTAAGATAATTGTGAAGAGAGAAAAGGGAGAATCCCTAATTTTTATTATCTTCTAAAAAAACTACTACATTACATATTGACTTATATATATATATATATATATATATATATATATATATATATATATATATATATATATATATATATATATATATATTAATATATGCATGCTCATGGGACCCACAATACAGTAAGAAAATAAAAGGAAAAGAAGAAAAAATAATTGTATAATATCTAACACTCCCCCTCAAGCTCAAGCATATATGTCATATGCACCAAGTTTCCAGCCACAAATGCATTTAAATTCTTGCGACCGAGATTTAAGAAAGATGTCCCGCTACTCGACCATTCAATCGATAAAACTAGTAGCCACACATCCTGATGCGATCTTATCTCTAATGAAGTGACAATCAACTTCAATGTGTTTGGTCCTTTCATGGAAGACTGGATTGGATGCAATATGCAAAGCAGCCTGGTTATCATAAATGAGCTTCATCCGTTCATCATTTCCAAATCTCAACTCCTAAGGTGTCTCACTATGCTGAGTTCACATGTTGCCGAGCCATACCTGACACTTGGCTTTTAACGTTAGGATTTGACCACTACATGTCGTTTACTCTTCAAGATATTAGGTTACCACCAATGAAAACACAAGACTCCCGGCGGAACGCCTATCTACGGGTGAGCTAGCCCAACTGTAACCAACAAACCCGGGTATGACCTCTATTCTCAGACAACACACCTACCAAGCAAATTTTGATATATCAAGAATGCGACATAAAAGATCCCAACGGCTATCATATGTCGACCGTGAGGAATTGACTAACAACACTCACAGAGTTAAACGCCCGGCCGAGTAACGCTGGCGTAGCTCGCTTACTTCCACGAAGTCGTCAATATCTCCCAAGATCTTCTAAAGACTCCCCCTATCCTGGTATAAGTTTGACATTAGGATCCATAGGAGTGTTTACCGGTTTACAGTCTAACATACCGGTTTCTTCAAAGATGTCCAAAGCATACTTATGTTGGGAAATGACTACACTAGAACTGGATTGAGTTATCTCAATTCCCAGAAAGTACTTGAGTTTCCTCAAGTCTTTAGTCTGAAAGTGGGTGAAAAGGTGTTGCTTTAGTTTCTGAATACCATCCCGATCATTGTCTGTAATGACGATGTCGTCCACATAAACAACCGTGATAAATACACTCGTCAAGAGCTATGATGATAAAAATCGAATGGTCTACCATACCGCTAAGCATAAATTCTGAACAACAAAACTAAACTACCAAACCATGCTCGAGGAGATTGTTTCAAGCCATATATGAACGGCACCTCGCACACTAACCGTACTCCCCCGAAAGCAATAAACCGTGTGGTTCATTATAAACTTCCTCGGCAAGATCACCATGAAGGAAGACATTTTTAATATCCAACTAATAAAGAGGCCAAGAACACATAACAATGGAGAGAAGGAGACGGACATAAGCAATCTTGGCAACAGGGGAGAATGTGTCATCATAATCAGAACTATAAACCTGAGTATATCCTTTAGCAACCAAGCGGGCCTTAGGCAATCAACCTAACCATCAAGACCAACCTTAACTGTTTAAACTCAACGACAACCAACTGGAACCTTACCAAAGGGTAAAACAACAAGATCCCAAGTGTCAGTTGAGTGCAGAGTAGTCATTTCATCTACCATTGCCTGTCGCAAGCTCGGATGGGAAAGAGCCTCATTGGTGTTCTTAGGAAAAGAAGCAGAGGATATAGTATAAACAAATGCAGAGTAGGGTGAAGATAATTGATGGTAACTCAAACAATTGTAAATAGGATGAGGATTGCTAGTAGATTGATTACCTTTCCAAAGAGCAATGGGTGTTATCGCAAAGGCGTGAGCCGGGCAGAGAAGTCAAGGGATAGGAAGTGAGTCACAGGGTCTCACAGTATGAAGAGAAACAACGGAACGGTGACGATGATAAACCCGAAGTGGTCGAAGGTACACTAACAAACATAAAGTAGAGATGACGGGAAGGGGTAAGACCAAGAATGTGGAAGAGACTCCTGAGGAGGAGAAGAGGGTGAGTCTTCGCACGCGACATCGCAGAGCAGAAGTATCAATGAGTCCGAGGGGGAATAACAACGATAACCCTTCTGAAGTCGGGAGTAGCCTAAGAAGATGTATTTCACGGCTTTCGGGCGGAAAGTTTGTCTTGTCTCGAGGAGAATATGAACAGCAAGTACAACCAAAGACACGAGGAGTGAAGGAAATAAAGTGGTCGTCAGCTGAAAAGAAGTGAATGAGGAATTTGATCATGTAACACGGGATGTAGGGCATACGATTAATCAAAATAACAAGCCGTAAGAACAACGCGCCCCCCAAAAACGAAAGGAACATGATAATGGAGGAGGAGAGTACGAAATGCTCCTAATAAGATGGTGATTCTTACGCTCAACTACCCCATTTCCGCTGGCGAAGATGAAAGACAAGAAGATCGATGAAAGATCCCATGTCAGGGACATATATGAAATAGCGCGCGTAGTAAATATTCCCCGGGCATTGTCACTACGTAACACATGAATAGAAATATTGAACTGGGTCATAATTTCAGCATAAAATTTCTAGAAAATAGAATATAACTCAGCTCGATTTTTCATTAAAAATAACCAAGTACATTGAGAATAGTCATCAATGAAAGTGACAAAATATTGAAATCCTAAAGTAGACGTAGTCCGACAAGGACCCCAAAACATCAAGCAGGGACAAGTCTGCAAGGGAGACTTTGCCCGTTATTCAAACGCTGGGAACGAGACACGAGTATGTTCCCAAGCCGACAAGATTCACAATACAAGGACGACACAAAGTGGAAAATGAGACCATCTTCTCCGGAACTTAGAAAAACTAGGCGGTCCAGACGACCGTGGATGAGGAGAGAGCACGTTGGAAACGCAAACCACAAGTGAGATGATTTCGAGGTGAGGTGGTAGAGGCCTTGAGACTCACATCCGATGCCAATCGTCTTCCCTGTACTCTGGTCCTGCAAGGTCACAAATTTATTAGAAAAAATAATGGAGCAGTTAAAAGTACAAGTGATTTTGCTGATGCAAATAAGATTAAAGGGACACTCAGGAGTATAAAGGACAGAAGTGAGAGGTAGGGAAGGGAGAGGATGTGTCAAACCAATACCTTTAGCCACAGTTTGAGAACCATTAGTTAAGGTAACAGTAGGTAAAGAAGAGGTAGTAGTAAGAGAAGAGAAAAGAACTTTATTACTAGATATGTGATCAGAAGCACCAGAGTCTAGAATCCAGGGTCCAAGAGAAGATGTATGAGTAAGGCAGGCAGAGACATTACCGGTCTAGGCAACAGAAGCTGACTTGGCTGCTTGATAGCGAAGATAGTCATCATACTCAATGTCAGTGGGGGGAATACCCCGAGATGTGGAGGAGCTCAGAGTCTAGGGCAGTTGAGAATCAGAATCAGATGACTGGGCCACGTGGGCTGTGCGGGGAGGCCGTCCATGTAACTGATAACAACAATCACAAGTGTGGTCAAGCTTATTGCAATAGGTGCAGTGAGGACGTTGTCCTCTACCGTTACCATTAAGGCCCTCCCGAGGGTTAGCTCGGTAAACTAACACGTAAGTTAACTGCCGCTATCAATGGCAAAGTCTGAGTGGAGGCAATACGGAGGAGGCGAGCTAACAAATCATCCAAGAATGGGCCTAATGGACTGCCAAGAATCTGATATCGGACGGTCTCAAGATCCTGACGGAGGCCAATAAGAGTAAGGACCATGAAGAACTTGTCAATCTGCGTTTGTTGAGCCCCAACATCACTAGTAAGAGGCATCAGTGTCAAGAACTCCTCCAAGAGAGTGCTAATCCGCCCGATATACTCAGGATAAACCACGCCCTATCAGTCGATATCGACACAGCGTGCCACCCTATAAGCGCTGATGTCATTCGTGTATAGGACTTTTGCCTGATTCCAAAATTTAAAACATGTTTTGTAAGCCTGAAGATGAAGCAAAATTTTTTGATCAATCGACTGCCATAATACGCTACATAGTTGTGCATCTATTTTCTTCCATTGCACCTGTCAACATTGTGTATAAGATCCTCCACAGAATAAAGATGATCCTCATAACTCCGTCTCCATGAAACTGCAGGACGTTTTACGACCATGAAAGATAATTCTCACTATCAATCAATTTTTCTAATGTGATAAGAGGGAGACTAGAGATAAATGCATGCAAAATAGGATTTTTAGTTGCCATATCCACTTAATTGGAGATTGAATCACGTTTGGATTGAATAGAGCCCTAATAGGAGGGTGAATCACGGCTGTGGAACTTGAGATGAAGAAAAGTGACCCAAACCGTGGAGAAGAGCGACTGACGGAGGTGCGGCGGAGTCGAAATTGCCAAAAAGGTGGAGAAGGAAGGCTCGGGGAGGACCGTCGGAGGGATGGATCAGCAAGACAACGCCGAACAAGCCTGGAGATGGAATCTCGGCACCGGAAAGTGGGTCACGCGTCCACACTAGCCTACACACGCCGGCGCGTGGAGCTCAGGCCGTCGGAGAAGAGTGGCGCGTGGCCGAGCGTGGATGACTGTTTTTCGACGGGGTTTCCTCCGACGTAGATCACCTCTACAACACCTGAATCTAAGGTCGCTTAGCCGGAAAGTCACCGGCTGGCGAGGAGATCCGATCGCAGCCGGCAGGCGGGCCGATGTTCCTATGAGAATAAAGTGACCTAAGGAAACACTAAGTTATCGAAAAAGAAATTAGTTTTCCTCCTACTCGATACCACGCTAAGAGAGACAGGGAGAATCCCTAATTTTTATTATCTTCTTAAAAGAACTACTACATTACATATTGGACTTATATATGTACATGCTCATGGGATCCACAATACAGTAAGAAAATAAAAGGAACAGAAGAAAAAATAACTGCACAATATCTAACAATAATCAATACTCAAATGGGAATAAAACTTAATAGGTTTTTTTTTTTTTTTTGATAGGCAAAAAACAAGCTTCATTAAAAAGCCGGAAAGGCAAACCCGAAGGAAGGTCGCAGGCCTAAACAAAAAAGAGCGTATAGCGAAAACAAACCGCCCACAACCAACTTAGCTCCTAGAAATCGACCTATACACACTACTAAGGGATGTAACAATAGAAATATCCACACTTGGAATAATCCCTACCCAATACAAAAGAGAGTTAGAGATACAGTATTTCAATCTGTTGAAAGAAAACTTAATAGGAGTTTCAAATTCCCAAACCAAATACTGGGGGAAATTTTATATTGTGACAATTCGGGTGTCCATTTCTTGATACCTGATCTCCATTCCTAAGTTTATATGGAAATTGGGCGAGCAGTGCTAAGCACACGCATAGTTGAACATGTTGTTAGTTTCTTATTGTTGCACTCTGTGTGAATTGATAATTATTTTCTGGAAAAACATACAGTGGATGTGCAATGAAAGCTTCATCGATGGATTATATTATTGGTTCTATTCATATGCATTGCCAAGTCCTTAAATTTTTGTTACTTTATGATAATAGAATGAAAAAAAAAAAGAAGAGAGACTTGATGGCAATTGTAATGGCAAAAGCATGCATCTTGTGTCCAAGGTCTATAAGGGACTAGCGGGTGGTGTTCCCATGATGGGAGGAAAGGATATTGGGTGGGGTATTGGAAAGTCATAAGGAGACGGTGGATAGAGTTTCAAGCTGGGACCAAATTTGAAGTAGGGGATGGTCATAGGATTAGGTTTTGGCACACCTATCCAATTAAAAAAAAAAAGCAAAAAGGTTTAGATTTTTCATGACTTATGTAGCAACTTTTTTCTGATTAGATTTTGGCATACCTATCCAATTGAAAAAACAAAAGCAAAAAGGTTTAGATTTTTCATGACTTATGTGGCAACTTTTTTCTTGTGAGGATGGTATGGAGGCTTTTTTGGGGACAAAGTGCAGAAGCTTGGATGCTAGTCCTGTTATGTCTGTTCTGGACAATTTGGCATGAAGAAATTCTTGAACTTTTTAAGCCATGGAGAAGTCAATTCAGTTGTTAAAGGATTATTTTGTTCTAACATCCTTTTTTCGGTCTAGGTTTTGTGTAGGAGTGGGCTACTCACCCATGTATCATTTTGTGGACTGAATAGGGTCAATCTAGTGTACTTCCTTTTCTATTTCACTTCCTTTGGCAATCTCTGTTTAATTCCTGTTTTCTTGGGTTTCAAGCTTATTTGATCAGTGTTTTTAATAAATTATTCTTTTGCCTATCAAAAAAATAAAGGAGACTGGTCTCTGGCATAAAGAAATGACTGGGCATAACTTACCGATTCATATAAGTTTTTGCCATATGATTTTGCATTTAATGGTAGCATAGTTTTATATCAAAGATGTACACAGTATTTCATCGTCCTGATTTTATTTTTTGTGCACTTTTGTATGATATAAAAGGTTTCAAACCTGCGAAACATATGGTATTTTCTGGTCTTTATCCGGCTGATGGCTCTGATTTTGAAGCACTTAACCATGCAATAGAAAGGTTGACATGCAATGATGCCAGTGTATCTGTTACTAAAGAGAGCAGCACAGCACTTGGTCTGGGTTTCAGGTATGGTGCCTTCTCACTGGATTTTTTATCTCCTTTCCATTGTTAGGTTGTGTGAGGGGTTTTGCTTCTATTACATTTGATGTTTTAATTAGCTTCAAATGGAGTCTTTTGGTTAAGGTGACTGTGATCATCTTCCTACAGATGTGGTTTCTTAGGCTTACTTCACATGGATGTTTTCCATCAGCGGCTTGAACAGGTAAATTTCCTTCTTTCAGTTGTGATTTTTGCATTTAGTGATTTTTTGCGAAGCAGGTAACTGCAAAAGGTAGGACTTCTACAGTTGTGTCACCGCCTGCCATTTTCTTTTAAACAAACAACTTCTTTCAGAACCATTCTAATTATTTTATCCACCCTTATTGTGAATGATAGGAGTATGGAACGCATATAATTTCTACTGTTCCTACAGTGCCATATATTTTTGAGTACTCTGATGGAAGGTATGTAGTATATTTGTTCATTGTCTTTTTAACGCTAGGTTCCACATTTATCTTTTATCAAATAACATGTATTGGTCTCTTTCTTAGCAAAATACAGGTCCAGAATCCTGCTGCATTAGCCTCAAATCCTGGTAAACGAGTAACAACATGTTGGGAACCTACAGTGACAGCTACTATTATTACTCCTAGTGAGTAAGCTCTCATACTCCCCAAACATTTCACCCCTTTTTTTGGCTGCAAATGAAGCCTTTGTTCATCCTCCTTTTGGTTGTTATCTATTGAAGATATGTGGGGCCTGTTATTACACTTTGCTCTGAAAGGAGAGGGGAGCAATTGGAGTACTCATTTATTGATAGGTAAGTTTCTCTCTCAGTTAGTTGATGTCTTTCCCCAGAAGCTCAAATTTATTGCTGATTAGTGTTGGTTCTTTAATTTTTTCAAACAATACAATGACATACATGGCTCAAACTGAGAAGCTCACAAACCTAGTTGTCAATGGCATCACCCAGATACTTGAAAGTTTTTATCAAATAATTTTCTTTTTCTCTAGTAACCAAGTGTATTGGAGTTTGTATATAGTCCTGGGCCCTACTGATTTCCAATATCATTGGATATACACTTTGGTTGATGATATTTGCTTCCTGGTAGTAATTGCTGTCGATGTTTTTGTATATATCATCCTGTTAACTAAACAAGAATTGAATTACTGACTTTAATTTTCATTTGTGCAGCCAACGAGCCTTTATGAAGTATCGCTTACCTTTGAGGGAAATTGTTGTTGACTTTTACAATGAATTGAAGAGTATAACATCAGGATATGCATCATTTGATTACGAGGATGCTGAGTAAGTGGGCTCTCTCTCTCTCCCTCTTTCTGAGTCATATGCATATATACCTAGGAAATTCTTGCCCTACCAATTGGATGTATGACATGATGCTTGCACCTTGAGAGGTACTGTAATCTTGCATGGGCTCTGACTTATCAGACCAGAATCATTTATAAGGGCACCTAAAGGGAAGCAAGTTGCTGTGAGTTCTAATAGTTCTAGCTTGCGCTTTTCCATTATAAGTAATAAAAAACTCAGTATATTTGGATCTTTATAAACCAATTAATTGAAGCCAACTCTTCCCATCTGATTCTGATGCAGACAAAAGCCTAGCCTTTACATTGGCCAAGCGATTTGTGAGGTCTTTTCTTCACCAACCTTTATGTATGATTTGAAATCCCAACACACCTGTAAAAAGTACTTTCATACAACCGTTCGGAATTATAATTTTCTTTATGTCCATTCTGAGTGGTTTCATCTTCTTGGCTGTGGCTAGAAATTGTTATATCTTATTGGGGATTGGATAGCCATAATTCCTATCTTGAGATAAACCCTATTTCCTCTGCTACAATGTTTCTACAGAATTGATTTCTTGCTTTTTTTTTTTATCAATATAAATTTTGGACATGTCTCCTAGAATTGTTGTTGAAATGAAGGGTTTCTCTCAAAATTTTCCTCGTTGGGTTCTGTTAACAGCTATCAAGCCTCTGATTTGGTGAAACTGGATATTCTTTTGAATGGACAACCTGTCGATGCGATGGCAACCATTGTTCACAATTTGAAGGCACAACGTGTAGGTCGTGAACTGGTGGAGAAGCTGAAGAAGTTTATCGACAGGTCTGCTGTTTTTGAAGTTGATGGTTAATTTCTAGTAATGCCTTCTTGAAGTAGTAGCCTAAAATTATTCTGGTTTGGAACAGGCAAATGTTTGAGATAGTAATACAAGCTGCTATTGGATCAAAGATTGTTGCGAGGGAAACGTAAGTGGATTTACAATTTTCCATTTTCACAGAAATGGTATTGTGAAGATCATCATGTCAGAACTTTGTGATCGTTTCCTCCCCTAAGGACTGTTTGCTCTCGATCTTCTCTCTCTCTCTCTCTTAAGCTGTTGAGTTTCTGCAGCTAAGATTTACTTCTGGGTTTCAAATTTTCTAATTTGTTACGTGCATTTGAACACAGAATTGAGTTTTTCTCTGAATTCCTTTTTGTATCTTGACTTTTGAGTTTTTTCATTGTAAGGTCACATACCATATTGACAACAGTTGTTCAATTCACCTAACCCTGTTTTCTTGTCTTTAGGCTTTCAGCCATGAGAAAGAATGTTCTTGCAAAGTGTTATGGTGGGGATGTTACGCGAAAGCGGAAGCTGTTGGAGAAGCAAAAGGAAGGAAAAAAGCGAATGAAGAGGGTTGGCTCTGTCGATATACCTCAGGAGGCATTTCATGAATTGCTGAAGGTTTCATAGAGAAAGGTCTCTTGAGGTATTCACAATAATTGTATTTGTAACCCTGTAATAATTTTGATCTGTAGGTGCATAGTTTTATTTAGGGGATTTAAATTATTCAATTTTGTCTACTGGAAATTCTAAATTTGAGGTGCCTAGGCATTTGATATATGCCCTTGGCTTCACAGCTAATTGTATTTGATTTTTTTTGAGGTGACAAGTCCTACAAAACAGAACAGGATTGAATAAAACCAACCTTCCCCACTTGCATGAGGAATGAGGTCACTGTAAATTCTCATTTCCCCTCTTCTCCTTTTTTTCTGTTTTTAGAAAAGGAAATAGATCTCTAGTTTCCAATTAAACTATGTATAAGCCTGAAATCCAAAGAGATCCGTCAAATAATCTAGAGTTTGATATCAAAGTAATTCAATTTTAAAAAAAAAAATGACATATATAGACATATTTTCAAAATATTCATAAAATTAGTCTTTTTGTTTTTTAAAACCGTATTCATTGATAGTGATTTTGAAAATTAACTTTAAAATTTCATTCAATAATTGTGGTTTTAAAAGTTAATTTTAAAATCATAGCTGATAAATGCGGTTTTAAGGTTAGTATTTAAAATTGTAGTTGATGAATACGGTTTTAAAGAGTAAAAAACTAGTTTGGTGAATATTTTGAAAGAAATTTTTGTGTATTTTTTAAAAAATGAATTATTTTGGTTTTAATCTCTAATCTAAAAGTATGGAAGAAACTTTGCAATGGTTTACTACACTGAATGGATCAAATTACAACATTTTTTTGTACAGATTGTAAAATCATTAAGGTGGAGTACACAGAGTTTGGTGGTTTTATTCCATACTGCCTTTTATGTATACATGTAAGAGGGGGAAAAGGGAAAACTTAAAACTTGATCATGCCTTCATTTCCATTCAAAATCACAAGATTAATGATATTCTCTTCCAATGGACTCTTTCTAATTATGTAAAAAACAACAGGGTTATGTATTCCACCTGTCAAAAAACAACTTCAAGAGTCCATTAGAAGAGAATACCCTTTCTGAATTATATGAAAATCCATCAGTTGGTCTGGTCTCTGTTCTCAGCAGCAGACCCAGAAGTACCACTTCTAGGGATGGAAAATGGAAATGGAGGCTGTAGGAGAATGGAATTTCCTGTCTGGGAATTTGAAGATGATGATGCATTTAAGTATCCTTGAGCACATCCCTTCCCATTCTGGCTCAATGGGTTGGCAGAAATGGCCTGAGTTGTCTCCCCCCATTTCAAGCTCTCCCCTGTTCCTGGGTTTTGTTGGGTGGCACTGCTGCTAACCATTGATGAGAGTGCAGCAGCTATGACTGACTGTAAACTCGGGTGCGCCGTGATCACCTTGGTCAGGGTTTCAGTTAAGGACGGTTGAACAGGAACTTGGCTTTGGCTGTGGCTGTTCTTCTCCATGTAGGGGTGATGAAAATGTTCTGGTGGTTGTCTTCCAAGATTCAGAGACCCTGTTTGAGCTTTATTATGTGGTATTATGCCATAATTAAGACACCCATTTCCCCAAACTGTTGGTAAACTATTGGTTTCTGAGGAAGAAAAGCTTTTAGACTTGTTGAAGGAAACTTTGGGTTGATGTTATTGAAGCTTGAAGAAAACCTGCTGAACTGAGAGGATGATGAAGAAGATGATGAAGCAGGAGTGGTAAGGTCTAGAGTAATGGTTGGAAATGGGGAAGAGTTTGCTGCATAGAGCTGCCTTGTTCTTGAATTATCAGGGAGACTAAAGTTCGATCCGCGGAGATCAGTGGCGGCAGGCGAGGAACCGAGGCCGGGCTGAGAGGCGGAAGAGCCGGACATGAGCATGGAAGCTGCAGCAGAGGTGGTGGAAGCCATGGCTGTGGCTGATACAGAAAGGGGGTGGTTGTGAGTTCCTTCGTATGTAGTGATCAAAATGGACATGTCCTCAACACATCTCTGCACCTGGAAGAAGTATACTACAAATCAATATCAAACACCAAAGACATCATTAAAAGGCCTAAAGAACACCTTAAATGTCAATGTTTTAAAAATCGGACCGGTGACTGAAACGAAAAAGTTACTTATTCAGGGTTTAGGGGTTGAACTGATAATCGAACTGCATTCAAATAAGATTAAACTGGGACCAAAAAGGTCGACGGTCTGACTGGTCGTATCGACCTATCCGGTCTGGTTTTTAAGTGATCAAGAAAGCAAGATAAGCAGTGCATGTCTCCAAAAATAATTATAGTTTAGTTTAAAAGTCAAAGATATCATAAAAAATCCTCAAACTGGCCATCTTATGATAGTAGATGAAGTAGTTATGATAGTAACTGGAATATATTATGATAATAGATAAACTACTACCATAACATACTGTATCTACTACCATAATATAATATAATTACTATCATAACTGTTCAATTTACTATCATAATAGAGGGCAATTTAGGGATTCTTTCGGACATCTTTGACTTTTAAACTAAACCACAATTATTATTAGAAAGCATGTACAGACCCTCTATTTTGATTTCTTGATCATTGATGTACAAATATTTTTGTATGAATGTAGAGAAACCTACTTTTCTCATGTAATAATATAGAATATAATCTGTGTTGAACATGAACAAATTCTGGTACCTGTTTTCTCACTGGGCATGATGGTGCAACTGTACACCTATAATAAGCTCGTGGGCATGGATTTCCCTTAGCTATTTTCTGTCCATATTTCCTCCATTGACATCCATCAATCATCTGCAAGAATGAAAACAGATTACTTCCTCTATTATAACTATTTCACTTCATGTCTGATCAGCTGATCGATGAAACCAATGTTTTAAAAACCGGGTAGCAATGATTGAACCAAAAAAATTACTGGTTCACGGATCATTGGTTGAATCGATGGTCGAACCGTAATTAAACAGATGACGTTATAAATGGATTTGATTGGTCCAACCACTGGTTTAATATGTCTAATTGTCAATTTGATCAGCTCAACCACCAATTTGATCGATCCATAACCGGATCAAAGAAAAAGAGTTTTAACCTATGAATCAGATCAATTTTGTTGCCAGGTCACGGTCTAACAGATCAGAATGGCCGATCTGATTTGTAAAACATCAGATGAAACAGTAATGGTACTAACCGTTAGCGTATCACATCGAGCTCTAACCGAAACCCTAGCTCTCTTCACATAGGACTGCTGCGAAACATCGTCTCCGGTCCTCATTGTCTTCAAAACTTTACTAGGTGGCCATGTCTCTCCTGCTTCGTCTTCCTTAACCTCCTCGAAACTGTTCTCGGTTAGGCATGGGTTGGATTCAGACCCTTGAAAGTTTAAGTCTAAACCAAGGGTTAGACCAGCCTTCAGCTCATCATCATCTTCTTCTTCCTTAGCTTTGTTATTAATGGTGGATTTATCATCTCTTTTACCATCACTTGGACTGCTTCTTCTTCCAAGGCAAAGGGAGACAAGCTCGAGCTCTTTGGATTCTTCATCAATGGCGGGAGCAGAATCTACAGGCATCTTGGGGGATTCTTGTTGAAGAATGTCAAAGATCTGCAGTTGAAGGGTCTTATAATCCTTTCCAATTTTCTCCAACATGGTTTTTAGTCTCTCATTTTCTTCTCTCACCTCCCCTATTTCAGCCTTGGCTGATTTTAATTCATCTTCCTATGTCATCACAAAAGTAATTCAGATTAATAAAAATGATTATATTATTATTATTATTATTATTATTATTTTTGTAGATATTTTTAGGAATGTGAATTTGGTCTGAAAACCCAAAACCTTAGAACTATTCAACATTAATGACTAGCTAGAAAACTAGCCAACGAGATTGACCACAAGGGTCTATAGATCCTATTACATTTATTGTGCATAAGGTCGTCATCTTACCAATTAAAAAAAAAAAAGAAAATTCATTGAATGGTTTTTTTTTTTTTTTTTTTAAACACAAGCACCCTTTAATTGAAGCTTTTAGATCTATATTATAATACATTTGGATTTTTTTTTGGTTTAATCATCTAATAAATTTATATGAATAAATATAACACAAGTATTCTTAATTTTATGAATGAATCCATGATGGTTCATGCCATAGATTTTTCAAAGCACCATTAAAGAAGAAGAAGAAGGAACCAAAAAGAAGAAGAAACCAAGATGCATGCTTATGTGCATGTCCTCACCTGTGTCTGTCTGAATGAATCTTTTCAAAACCAGTAGGTAAAAGGTCCGGTTTGTTTATAGTTTTTAAAAACTATTTTTAGTTTTGAAAAAAACGAGAACAAATAAAACACGATGAACATGATTGGTTTCCAATTTCTTTTTTGTTTTAGAAAACACGGAGAAATTTAGAGAACAGTGTTCTCTGTATTTTTTCAAAAACCGTTCTCAAGAATAATTTAAAAAAAGAGGAACCAATCGGACCATTAGTCTCTCGCCACATAATTCACAGAATTCAGATAAATATATGATAAGTCCTAACCCGTATGAACAAATCTTTTCAAAACCAGTATGAATTTATCATCTCTTATACGCCTATAATTCACAGAATCCATCTAAATTTACATGAAGAATCCATCATAAACATCCAGAACCCATTTCCATGATCCTAGAAAAATCTCATAAAAACAAGAAAAAGACCAAACAAACATCCAAAAAAAGAAAAGAGAAAGATAAAATATAGCACCTTTCCGGCCTCTTCATGGGCAATAGACTCCATGGCTGCACCTCCAAAGCTCATAATCTCTCTCTCTCTCTCTCTCTTTTATCTCTTGTCAACTCTATACCCTTTCTCCTCCTCTCTTCCTCCTCTTCCCTATATCTTATAAATTAAAAGGATTATCCCTGTTGTTTTCTGACTTGTTCTTTAACAAATCGAATCACAGTGAGGACACCAAAATGTCAACTGCCAACCACACTTCTATTAGTTTTTATGCCCCAGTGGGTTGGGCATGAGGCTGGATGAGGAGACTCGGCTGGCCGAGGTTGTGGAAGTTGAGGTTCTGTAGTGCCACATTGAAGCTTCGTACAAGCTCAGAAGAAGTCAGCTGGCTACCGGTCAAACTTAGGCCGGTCTGCCCTCTGGTGGCCGGTGGATTTCGTCGGTGACTCGTGATGTAGCACAAGGGAGGAAAGTCATCTTCCTATCTATTTGAGCTTCTTGGCATGTAAGCGCCTGCATTTGCAGCTGTTAGGGTGGAATTATTTCTATACATGAAACAGGTTTTCACTTTCTAATGGTATATTTATATAAATGCTTGGGGGGATGAATCTTGTGAATCATAAGGTTTCGTTGTATGCTCTGAAACTTTTATTTTGGTCAAAGATATTATGATATTTACTACCGTAGTTCAATCATGCCCCTCCCATTAGAAAAAGTCTTAAATGGACAAACACTCGTTTAACAACCCATTCGTGTCAAAGATTTCAATCTGGTTTGTGACTTTTTTTTAAAGAAATAAGCATGAGTGAGATCTGAGGTGATAGCTATGAGGTTACATTGAGACCCGGAAGAAAGGGAGTGGAGCAAAGTGAGACAAATCGGCTGGGGCGTTCAATGCTCTATTAATAATATTGTTGTTTGGTTGGATGGAAAAGATCTAGCTAGTTAGGAGGGTACAAGGAATAGAAATGATAATCGCCCTCTGTATAGAGTTGAAGACTCAATTTGGAACTTGGAAATTACTAAGAAAGAAATTAAAAGAAAATCGAATAAAAAGAAAATTTGGAGTAAAATAAAAAAATTATTATTTAAACTTAATAAATTAATTATATAAGTTGATTCAAACTCGGTTTATTTGTTTATCTCTAATATATAAGGAGTTAGAAATTTAAAAATATATAAAACTTTGAGAAATTTTTACAATATTTGAATTTTTTTTTTTTCTATCATTGAAACCAAACATGAGAACATCATTTCTTTAGCATATTTTTTTTCTTTTCCCAGTACTTTCCAGTTCCAAACAGAGCCAAATTCGCATACAATCAAGGAAATTTTAAGATAACGATTAGGTCTTCATCTACTGCAAAACATGACATGGTATGAAAACGTACTTTCTTTGACAAATTATGCATTAGGGGTTTCCAAATAATCGATCTATACGTAGTTCATGCATTCTGACCAGATCAGACTAGTTTAATTTTTTATGACTATTGTTTGCATTATTAATTCCTTGCTGCCAAATTGCATGCTTTTAGGTTTAGTATACTACGACATAAAAGATTGATTGTGGTTAATTCAGCTCTTATTCCAACCCCAACATAGCTTGGGATGATCTTAGTCAAATTAAAGAGAGAATAATCTTTTACACAAGTATAAAAAATCGATTAGATTATTAAACGTTGAAGATAGACATTCATATTAAATTGAATCTTATAAAAACGCAGGAGTTGGTCGTTTAACGTAGAAATTGGAGGCTATAGTTCTCTATGCGCGAATTGTAAGGGCGCTGTCATGAAGGAGGGTGTTGAAGCTTGATATTCATATTAAATTCAAATCTTATAAACTTGACCTTTTAGGAGATTGAGTTAGTCGTTTAACATTAAACTAAGCAAACAACACTATATTATTGTTAAGACTATAAAATATGTAAAGTCTTTCATGATGAACACATCTTAAGCTCAACAACTACATGACTTAAGACTTAAGAGGGATCATTATTCTAAAAAACTGAGCGGCCATCTGTGTTATCCAAGAGGTTTTATCCTTCAAAACTGAGATAAAAATAATATGATCAATGCCGCCACTCCCCTACTATTAAAACATATGGCAGCTAGTATACCTCCTTTGTTGAATTGAAAATTAATATATTTGATGTTGTCATTAGAGTTGGATCAGTGGGAATAAGGTGTTGACCACTGGAATCCTTAGAAAACTATTGGTCTTCAAAAAATAACACTGTCTGGCCTTTGGATTGATGCAAATAGTTATATACACAATGAGGCCATGAATCATAAGAATGGCAGAAACTCAATATAGGGGTCTAGCTCAAGGTGAGAATGAACTGGTAAAAAAAACTTGGAAGGTAATAAAACCAGAAAATTCAGATTAGTACTTGATTGATGAAGCTCTAGTTCATGGTTTCCAGGATGGAAGAAAACAGTTTTTTTGGCTTCAGGACTCCATGAAACTTCTTTCTCTTCTTCCACCTTTTTTTTCTGTTTTTCAGCACCCGGACCTTGTCTAGCCTGGATGGTTGAAAAAAATTATCGAGTGACGTGCTTGACCTTTTTATCTGAATATATGATGCAATCAAATAGGAAGGCAGCCTATGAAAACTGGATCAACACATCATATTTTACCTAAGATTTGAAATTAGACTTCTTGTTATTCTAATGGTATATGAAAAAGGCTTTTGTAGTACTTTTCTCAATGATAGTTAAATAAAGACTAGGATTTCATGAAAGCAGGCTGAAAAAAAGTTTTAAGAAATGAAAAAGGTTGGCTACCAGTTCAAACCAACCAGACCCAGACCCAGACCCAGGGAAGAATAGTAGAAACCCAATCAAAGAAATTGAAGTTTGTGGGGAACTTTCAGACACACGGCATGAATCTCATTATTTTAGTTTTAAATTAATTTTTATAATGATTATGATATATTGAGTTGCAGTCCTCTCCATGCACCAATATTCTAGAAAGAATGGTAAAAAGATGGATAAGTCTTTGTCAATGACTAAAAAAAAGAGTTTTGGCCTTGTTTGTACTTGCCTCCACTTCTGTCTGATGTCTGTCTGTACGTGGAGAGTGAAACAAGCCAAACAAAGTCTTTTATAGGCTTTGAATCGATAAATGGAAATTACAAAGAAGTCTCGGACTGGGGCCGTCTATCAATAAGTACAATATCATGATAAACAGCCATTTCTCTAAATCTTAGAAGCACCAGGGTTTTAGTTTAACATGATTACGATGTTTCTTAACATACCTTAAACTATTTTCTGGTATCTTTCAATGTTGGGAAACTTTTGCCAAGGGAGGCTTGAACTTTTCCGGAGTACTTGGATCCTAAACGACAAATGTGGAATTACATTGAGGGGAAGAGAATAGAGAAGATGTGGGGCCGGATTGGATGGGATAATAAAGACTATGATGTTCCCACATGCAATGCCTTGTGGAGACATGCATCAATATATTCTAGTCCTATCCAGTGACTTCTAGGCCAAGTTGTGGTTATTATAATGAACTAGGTCAATGACTTTGATTAGGCATCGAATTAAGTAATAAAGACGAGATTCGGGGTCTGTTTGCTAGTGCATGAACTAATTGAACAGTTGGGGACTAAACTTAATTTTTATTAAGCCGATCTTATAGTGAGATTAAGCATTTTAGTTTATGGTTGCATCTGCCATCTACTATATGAACTGAAGTTGGTCATTTGTTTTAGAGAAGAGACTTATTATTTTATGTAGTTACAGCCTACATGGATAGTTTAGATGCAACAGTCTTGGATAAGTACAGGCATGATGGAGACAAGAACTGTCGGCTGTTAGTTTCATGTTTCTCAACAAAATTAAGGCTTCATTTGAAATCTGAAAAAGTATTAGAGAAAGGAGAAAAAAATGATAAGAAAAATGACTTTATCATGTTTGGTTCCATAGTGAAAAATATAAAAGAAAATATAATATAATCGAATTTGAGAATTTTATATATTTTAAATTCTTAGTCATATATTAAATTTAAGCGCATTTTTATTTTACGCCTACTTTCATATACATTTAAGCGTATTTTAACTTCTTGAAATGCTTTGAATTAAAGAAATAGCCTAAAGAAACAAAATATCAGAGGTATCTGGATAGGTGCAGCTCCTCAGAAACAGGATCTATGGCCTGAGGAGAAGCAGGGAAATCAAGGGCTTTGAGTCTTTTGACTTGTCTTCCTTTTGATCTAGATATTGGTGAAACTTACAAAACTTTGGTCAAAGAAAAAAAAAAAAAAGAATTATCAAACATTACGACTATAGGATGGTTTTTCTGCAAAGTTCATCTAAAGATTGCTTTCAATCAATTGAGACATGCCAGTTAAATCAATCTAAGCATAAGCAAATTCAACAAAATGCCAAAAGGGAAACTCATTTATTCAAGGAGCTTGAAAATGTATAACAGTAAATATCTTGAGTGAGATTAGGATGAATTGACCATTTTGTTGTCTTACATGATATTTTTCCAAACTGTCTGAGGTCCTTGTCTTGGTGAAGTATGAATTGGAAAAAGTAGCTGGATATCATTCATTGTGCCTGGGAGGAGAAGAGCCCCTTAGAAATGACTTGAACAAAGTGAGAGCTTGAGATGGGGATGTAAAGGGGACCTCATGAGCTGCTCCTCGAACCGTTGCAAATGTAAGCAATGTCAAATTCTTCCCTCCCATCGATCCACCAAATGATTGTGACCACCCTCCAACCTGCAAGTTGCCAATTTGAACCATTTTATACAATTAATTCTCAGTCAATCATTTTCAACCCACCAAAAGCTAGCAAGTTGGCACATGGCATGGACCGTATATGTAATGATGTGGTCGAGTAGATATTGTTTGTTGGGTCTTTCTAGCTTTAAAACGTGTTTCACCCAGGTCGAGAGGGCCGTCGTGAGGTTAAATCGAACAAAGGCCAATTCCTCATGGCCCGTATAGTATTGATATTATTCATGGCCGAGAGCGCCGTAGTTTTAAAGCAACGTCTTAAGTTGAGAGGAGGCTACGTCGCATATAATGTCGTAAAAGTTTACGCATCGGAGTGTGGGATGTAATGGCTTATTTTTGTGTGAATCTGATGTCTGAGCAGAGCGTGCCACAGCGTCGGTCGAGTTGGCACACGTCTGGTCCCTATAATGTGAAACCACGGCCAGTATAAATGTTGTTCGACTTTGGCGAAAGCGGTCTTAGCGAACTTTCAGCGCGTCTATCGTAGGTTAAGAGAAGCATATACATATATAATGTGAGAAAGTTTACTAAACTTATCGGAGTGTGGGATGTGATACTCTATGTCTTACAGTGAGTCTTTACTTTGTTTCGTGGCTTACATACCTGCTTCTTATCATACCAAGTACCATATTTTGTGAAAGGAACCAGATTCAGGTCCTTGGCCAGATTATTCGCGATTATCCTGGTTTGAGTGAGAGGGATTATTGAATCCTGGTCTCCACTGAACGAAACAACACCAAACATGAAACCTCATTAGAATGTCCAGAATAAGGAACATGATTTGAGAATGAGAAGCTGAAAATGGAAATTGAAACCTGTAAAGCAATATGGGAATGTCCTGTTCAAGTAGGTGCGCAATGAGAGGTATAATGTCCATCTCCAAGTTATCTTTTTGATACTTGAGAAGCCTGCAAAATTATGCTATGCTAAATTACCAATCTACAAGAAATCATGTAAGAATGAGAGTTGCCCATCACGCTTAGCTCAAGTGATAGAGCCTCAACGTTAAACAATGGGGGCATAGGGGAGGTGGGGTCCTAGTTCGAGTCCCATTGAGAACAAATACTATTCTATATGCCAAGTGTATAGTTTGTAAAAAAAATGTAAGAACGAGAGTTCGGAATGAGAAAAGCCAACCCTGAGCAGAGCTCCCAATGGTATGGAAGGTGAGTTGTATTAGCATGGAGAGCTTTTTGAACTTCAGGGCTGTTTAGATAGGCAAATATCCTATCAGGAAGGCATGGATCAGGTACTGTTTCTCTGTTCCTCCTAGCCATCTGTCCATAAACAAACTCACAATTAGAAGAAAGGTGATTTGATTAAAAGACATTTTGAAAACCTTGTTTCGGAAATTTGACCCCTTATCAAATTTGACATTATTTTGACAAAAATACCTTCTTTGTTTTTTGCATTTTTGCAAAAGTAACCTCTTCTTTTAAGAGATAATGCAAATACATGAAATTAAAACGGACAATTTTGTCTAAAATGGGATAGGTTTGATTCACAAATCTTGGATTATTTGATGTCTTCTAACCAAATATTTCTTAGAAGGAACAACAATGAACCACATTACTCAATTCAACCCCATGATCATTCAACCAAATCTAGATAATCATCATGGAACATATTCAGATCATAGACAATAAATCAACCTCTGCATATATCTTCCCTTGCAGGCCTTCCATTCTAAATTGCTGAGCAGAATCTGATAACAAGCATTTAGGCATGAGAAGGTCACTGCTCTCAACATCACTGCTTATTTCATCTAAAGCTCTACTGAACACATCTTTGCATTCCTTGGACAACTGACCATGAAAGTACTCCCTTAGGTACTTTGAATCATTGCAGACTGTCTTCTTTAACATCAATGTATCATCTGATATGGCACCATGTGACCATAAGTACTCACTAGCAAGTACACTAATATCCATGTCTAGAAGTGGGTTCCCAAGCTACAAAAAAACCAAGATTCACAAACAATTATTTGATAAAAAAAACGCATAAATTTCAAATTCTTAGCTATATAACTTGTGGGTTATTACAGCAATGGATTTGAGCTTGATGGGCCTGACATTAGGCTTCTTGTTGTACTCTAATAACAAGGCTGCAAGCTGTGGAATGTAGTGGCCTGGAAGCAAAACATTTCAACTTTCAAATCGAATTTTAAGGATTTTTCTTCTTTGATCATGTTTAAGAAATACCTGCATAGCTTTCCCCAGTTAGGAACAATTCCGAGTCTTTGTAGGCTGGGAATTCTTCCAACCAGTTAATGATAAATCTCAGATTGTCTTCAGCTGCAACCACAAGAAATTAAATCACTTGGTTCTGGTTTGAAAATAGTAAAGGGGTGAGAAACATGGAAGTTCTTTTCTAGGAAAATGCACATATACCTGTCCTTGTATCATTCCAAAAGTAATTTGAGCTTGAATTTGAGTATGAAAATCCAACCCCAATTGGCGACTCCACATATAACATGTTTGATTCTGTCAAAAATTTCAAACTCAGAGAGAAAATCAAGTAAAACCAACATTTTCCCTCAATCCAATCATAGTTCTCTACCTAGATTCCATGAATGTTTGTTCTTGACAAGAATCCCATTCTCTCCTGGTTGGAAAGGACCATTCTCCATGAATGCACCAAAACCAAGTGAAGAACAACCAGGGCCTTGAATCAAATGAACACAAAACAAAATCACCAACATAAAACCTCAGATTTAATTATATGATGAAATAGGGAGAAAAGAAGTTATAAGTTTCACCTCCATTTAGCCACAAAGTTAAGGGACGTGAAAGTGGATGAGCAGTTTCAGCTTCAACAAAGTAATAGAAAAGAGCTCGACCATATTGATCATCTGTCACAATAAAACCAGAGTACTGCTTGAAAGAAACATTAGCAGGCTGTCCTGGAAGGGCTGTTATCAGCTCGGAGAATGATTTCGAAAACAACAGGAAGAAGAAGAAGGAGATGGCCTCCAATATGAACCCTAAAGAGCTAACCATTATGAGATACAAGATAAAAATTAGTTTTCAGTTGTAGCTGGGAAAACTTTTTTTTTACTTTATCCTTTTGTTCAAATTCCAACAGTTTCCATCTTCTCGGCACCAAGACCCCACAATTTGACTCATCAAGCTGTTGTTTTCAAATTCCCTCTCTCAAATTTCAAAGTTTCATGCAAGAAAAATGTCAGATTTGTGTTCCGAATTTAGTTTTGAGTTTATGTTCTACCCGAAGACTTTTTGTGAAAAAAAATTAAGAAAATAATATAAATTAAGAAAAAACAAAAATATAAACCTAAATCAAATTAACATAACAGGGTTTATTCTCTATTCTAATATACTTTGTATTATATGATTTATTATAACAAAAAAACTAATGCCAAATTTGGATCGTTGACGCCGGGTTTTGGGGTTCATTAGAAATAAATGATGGTTCCTTAGAAAAATGTTTTTAAAGCCTAATTATTTTATAGTTTTTTGAAAACAGAACAGACTTGCCCTGGACTCTCCTTGTTCTTGGAAGAAGTGCTTTATATATATATATATATATATATATATATATAAACTACTTTTGTTTATTTTGTTATTTTCTACTTTTATTTTATTTGACACATTTTCTGCTTTTTGTTTATTTTATTTATTTGTCATCACCCCATTGTATTACCTATTACCTATATATATATAAACTACTTTTTGTTTATTTTATTTATTTGTCTTTCCCTTCCATTATGGCCCACTGTGAAGTGGGTGTCCTGTCTATGGAGCTTGATGGATACTTTAGATGCCAGATGAATGCATTACTAAGTATAAAGGAAACTTCAATTGAATTATTTTTAATATTTGAGGTTTGGGACATAATTTTGTTTTGAAAAACTGTTTCTCCAAAACGGTTTTTAGCTCATATCTATGCCTTTAATCATTCAGGGACCTTCAAAGTCTATTACAGTACAGTTTGTCATACATGAATTTTTTTCGAAGTGTAATGAGTAGCTAGAAATCATTCATGGGGCCTATGAATTGGGGGATGTGAAGATAGGTACCTAACTCCAATAGGACTAGTATGTCGGTTTGATAGGTGGGAGAGCATACCCGAGTTTAAGAGCTTAAGCACGGCTAATTCTTGTGGGCCGATGTGGAATTGTATCGTGGGATTGCTAGATTCTTAGAGAAGTCGAATGTCACTGAATGGAACTACGGATGGTTTCATTTTCGGACCTATTTTTGAGACAGAGATAGTTAACTACGTTTACTTGGAAATTCTAGTAAAGCCATTCAATGATAGATATAAGTGATAGAAGAAGCCAGAACGATAGACGGACAATAAATGAAAGGCATTTCAGTTTAGAAATGCAATTTAATATTCTTATGAAAGCACATATGATCGTATTATGACATCATGAGCTGCCGCCTGCATCTCTAGCCGTTGCAAATGTGATCAATGTTTCCTTCTCAATCCACCAAATGATTGTGACCATCCCTGGCCCAACCTGAAAAATGCCAATTTGATTCCAATAATTAATGTGAACATTTTTCAGTCAGTCACCCCCCACTGGGTTCAAACCCACCAAAAGCCAGCATGTTGGCACCCATCCTATCACATTGCCATGTGATACGCTAGAAACAAACACCAACGTTGAACACAAGTTTAAACATAATGGAGTATAAGAAGCTGAAAACCTGAAAAGCAATATGGGAATGCCCCTCTTCAAGTAGATATTCAATGAGGGCTACAAGTATCTCAAGACCGCTACACTCGACTAATCTCGAGAACACAAAGTTACTGTGAGTAAACACTTGACAATTGAAGGGGCTGGTCGATAATGGTGAGTGGCTGAGCTTCTGTCTCGGTAATCTGAACCCCAAAGTTAACAAGCCCAGGTAAATCTTTGATAACACTAAAAGAGCTCGAATTAGTAACCATTAGATAAATTCAAGGCCTTAAATGACCATTGGATAAACTCGCACTTGGCAGACCGTCTTCTCGCACGGTCGAAGTTTATCTTTTAATTACCATAGAAATTTTTTTGATGGATAAAGAAGCGCCATTGATGCAGTAAGGTACTCCCAAAGCTCTGTTGGGAGTATCTGAGGAATGGCGGGAGAAGGACAAAAAAACATGAAGAAAAAAATCCAAACCGAAAACAATTACCTATACCCCATCAGTTAAAAAATCCAAAATATACATCCTAATCCCCTTAGAAACGTTGGCGAGGAATATAGGATTCTGAATGAAAGATACATAATCTATGCGTAGAGAAGGTCATTATCGAAGACCACTCTGTTTCTTCGCTGCCTTGTCGGAGAAGAGGCACAAGGCGCGACCCTCAGAGACTTTCTTCTTAACCGCGTTTGTGAAATTTGAAGGACTGTATGAGAAGGAAGACTGACCAAACCTTATGTGACCAAGTTAAGGAGCAATTACGGCCCGAAATGATGTTTAGAGATGGTTTAAGGTTTCGCTCCTCCTCTTCGCAAGGTAGCATCGTTGGTTAAAAGATCTTATACTCTTTTTGAGTTGGTGCAGGGTCGCTCAGCTCGAGGGGCATCTGAAGCAAAAAACCGCTTTGGGGGTGTGTTCGGCCGATAAGGCGGGAAAAGGTGTTGTCTCGACTTCAGAGCGATTCAAAACCTTATACAAGAGCTTTATTGATGAGAATGAAAGTTGAGAACTGGTGAAGGGCACTGAGAAATGCCTTTTTGAGTTAGTTATCTACCCATATTGGTGAGAATGAAAGTTGAGAACTGAGAAATGCCTTTGGGATCATTTGTTATCTTCAACCTTTTCATTCTTTAAGCATGGAAGCAACTACAGTAAACATTGAATAGAACTAGAAAAACGACCAACCATAAATCCATCTGCCTACAACGAGTTACAAAAGTCAGAAATGAAGGGCACTGATTTCAAACAACTTTCCAATCTCTGTCATTTGAAAATTATGAAAGAATATCGATTTTCAATTACAGTAATATCGTAGTTCAAATCATGAGAAGAAGCGAACAGAAGAAGAATGGAATCCAGAAAAAAAGACCCATCATGGTCAAGAAAAAAGGGTGCACTTTCTCATTTTTTTTCTCTCAATGCACTTACAAGCTTCTTTCCGATTCACTTCAAACACTGTGATTTGTCCTTTTCATCTTTTTTTGTATGTACAATAACTTTAGAAATGAAAAGAAAATATAAGAAAAGAAAACCAGAAAAACCAAAACGTTCTCTCTGCTAAACAGAGAGAGATCAACAGCAGCTGATGAACAAGCTAAGTAACTGAGCTACAAATCAGCACTCCACGATCTTCGGGCCGTTGTAGGCTGCACCATCTACAGCAAAGTCCTCAAGCTTGTCCCTCTCCTGGAGCCATGCATAGCCTTCCCTCTCCTCTTCCGGCACCGACACCCCATCAGCTGAAAATTCAAGAATCAAATGAATAATCAGGATTTCATGCCAAGAAAATCGAAGAAATATAGTCTATTTGGATGGACTGTACTATTATACTCCTGGTTAGAACTAGATTGAAGTCCAAAAATAATTCGTGCAGTTTCCATTCTCACAAGGAATAAAAAGGTCAAAAAAGAAAGGAAATGATGTTCAATGTTTCCATTTTCTTCTGCACTTTCTTATCCAAGAACCATACGGAACCATTAAGGATGAAGATGAACATTCATCCATTGACAATTGTTCCCAAATCGGAAAATCATTTCTAATATCCAGTTTCTAATAGACATTGTACCTGAGAAGTTGGCGAACGGGAAGTCAAAGTAATAAGTGCAGTCCCGGTCTTCAGGATAGGAGTATGGCGGGCCAAGCACGTCCAGCACTGCGCAGGCCGTCAATGCTGTGAAACGGTGCATATTCCCCCCGGCAGCCGGGTACAGGATGGAGCTGTTGCAAGGAGCAGTAAAATCAGCATCTACCTTAACCTTGGCCAGCCGAACACCAGGGTGCTGGACTGCAATAACAAACACCCAATGTGAAAACTCCTTAAATCAAGCAAAAAAGAAAAACAGCAATACTAAAATTAAGATATATTTGGGTCTTTGTTTTTTAAAACCGTTTTCTGTTCTCTTGTTTGGTTCCCATTTTTTTCTGTTTTGAAAAACACTAAATTCAAATTCAGAGAGCAAGAATAGTGTTCAAAATCACTGAAGTGGTGTTTTGTTTTAAAAAAACAGGAACCAAACAGTACCACGTGTTCTGATCAGGATCAGGAATCTTTATGAAAGAGATATATATTATTAATATTATGATCAGGTGCATGAATCTTCACCAAACAGCCCTTTCAATGACATAAAGGGGTAGCACCATTGCAAGACAAAACCAACAGCCTACTCAAATTTACAATTTTCAGTCCGGATTCAGAGAACTTCTTGGCAACAAGGTTTCGGGTTTTCGTCAACCAAAAAATTTGCTGCTGAAATCAGATATACAGCACATTTGTGAAAAACTTCACCAAACAGCCCTTTCAATGACAGAGAGGGGTACCACCATTGCAGGAAAAAACCAACACCCAACTCAAATTTACAATTTTCGGTCCGGATTCATGGAACTTCTTGGCAACAAGGTTTCGGGTTTTCGTCAACACACCCACAACTTTTGCAGCCGAAATCAGATATATAAAGCACATTTCTGGAGAACTTACCCTGTGAAGGATTCCCATTTGGAGCTGGATTAATGCTGAAATCATCGTCCCAGTCATATGACTTGATATGCATCGACCCGAAAAGAAGCTTACTGAAAACAGTCATTCCAGGATGATTATGAAGTGGAATTACACCCGAAGGAGGCAAGCAAAAGATCCCAATCTGAAAAGGGTGAAACACATATTATAGAAAGTTCAATCACATGAAATTACAATTCACAGAAACACCTAAGAGAAATCAGCTTACTGAGAACTTATCGCATTCATAGACGTGCATGTATGTGATTTTCGGGACTTCGTCCTGAAAATCAGTCCTAAAATAAGGCATTCCCGGATTCAGGCCGACATCCGCCAATCTCATGGTATCTGCAATAAGAACCAGAAGGGTTAGAATCATCATATAAACCATAAACAAAGAAAGAATGGAAATATAAGTTCAAAAGACAAGCGGCAATTGAGCTAGCACATGTCATGTGGGACAGGTTTTTGTAAGCCTATAATTCCCATTGAAAATGCTGTTTTTAAAGAAATACATACATAGATTTCAAATGCAAGGTATAAAACAAGATGAAAATATCCATTCTGGCATTCCAATGATTACCAAATCATGGATCTCTAGTTTGGAAAACTTTCACTAAAAACCCATAGTTCTACTACAATATGAACGAGATTAATTCAGAATCACCCAGAAAGTTTTTCTCGGGATTTAGGACTTGTGTGGAGGAGTAAAATCATATACATAAACAAATTTTCTGGGGGAAGAAAATTTGATCACTAGAGGATCAATGAAGAAGTTTCAAGGCAACCCAATTGGCGAATTTGAGACACATGCAACGAAGAATTCAAATCAAAACATTGTCAGGATCAACCCCATCAAGAACTGGAGTTGCAGACATAAGAAAAACAAGCAAAAGAAGAAGAAGAGGAAATTTTCTGGGGGAAGAAAATTGATCACTAGAGGATCAATGAAGAAGTTTCAAGGCAACCCAATTGGAAAATTTGAGACACATGCAATGAGGAATTCGAATCAAAACATCGTCAGAATCAACCCCATCAAGAACTCGAGTTGCAGACATAAGAAAACAATAAAAATAAAAAAATAAAAATGGAAGCAGAAGAAGAAAGAGCATACTCAAAACGGAGGCCAGCTTTTCGACATCATGAGGAGGAGGAACAATCCCAGCCCCGCATGAAGAGAAGACCTCCTTGCAAGTGTCGAACAGCTTCTGTACCGGCGACACCTTCCGAGGCCGCCGGCGGCTTCTCTTCGACCGGCTATTGGTCTCCTTCGGCAATTCACAATACACCTTCCCTTTTCGGTCAGCTAAAGCCGTCTCAATCCCCATTCAATCTCAAAACAAACAAACAATTCAAGAAAAGTACCACGAAAACAAACAAACAAAATGCAGAATCACGATCTGCGCACCCACAAATTTCGCGGGGACCGTAAAATCCGCAATAAAGAACAGAAGCCACCAACTGGGTATCGCCCAAAACCCCAAACCCACCGACAAATCACCACCACAACACAAACCACCTCCCTCCTCTGTGAAGAAGAAGAAGAAGAAGAAGAAGAAAACGACGACGACACAAACCCACAAAATTGACTATTTCCAAAGGTGGGTTTCCCTAATTCAAGATTGGCACCAATCCAGAAAAGCAAGATAAACACAGAGATGGGAATATTTGCATCTCTGTAGTTGAATATGATATGGGGTCGAGATGATGCTGAGTATAAAAGGAGCCAGATAGCTAGGGTTGGCTGAAAGAGAAATACAGTTGGTTTTGGGAGTGTAAAACCAGGGGCCATGGTTGGAATTCCTATGGGCTGTTCCAACAGCGGATTTTTATCCTAAATTTCTCTTCTCTCCTCCATATTTTGCCCTTCTTTTTCTTACTTTTCACAGTCAACTCATTACTCTGCCATTAAAATCCACCATCCAAATACCAACATTTTTCACTTTCAGTTTCATATTTCAACAAGTTTCTTTCTTTTTTTCTGGATTTTCTCTTCTGCTCTTTATTGCATCCTAATCATCCCATTAATGGGTGTTGTCGATACGTGAAATTTATGTCTTGCAAATCCTCCTATATTTTATTTATTTTCAATTAAATCCCACCCATCACCTGTCAAAAAAAAAAAAAAAACCCACCCATTACTGAAAATGATTCTTTTTCTGATTTGTCAAAGTTAATGGCTCATAATTTTTCTATTTCAGTTTAAATTATTAAGTCAATCTTCTGAAATTATTATTATTTTAAACTGTATTTTCGACTTTCGAGGCAAGGCCCATGCTGTATAACATCAAATTTAGAACCAATATATGAATTCAAATTTAAATTATTTTAAACAATCATGTATGTGATGTTAATATGAATATATATATTTTAATTTATTCTTGAAGGCTTTTATATAATGAACTGCATTTTTATTTTTGCTGTTAAATTGATCATTTTAATTTACAGATTTAAATAAATAATTTAATAATATAATAAGATCAAATAAATGAAAATTTATTATTTATTCGAAAACATTGGTTAAATTTAAATAAATATAAATTTTAAACTTAAATATTTTCTGTGTACAAGCAAAATAACTCAGAAAAAACCTTATAAACCTTAACAATAAAAACAAATTAGTTTAGGACGAAATATTATTTGTATGAAGGTAAATTGATTATGACTAATTTAATCACATTTTATGATAAGAAAATGGAATAATACATAATTAGTTCAATTAAAAGTAATATAAAACATTGCGAAGTAGTACTGAAATTAATTAGATGTTTTTTGAAGAATAGGCAGAAAGTAGTAGAGCGTCGCGGGTAAAGCAGTATAAAGGCATGGAAGGAGATACCGTGATCGAGTTTGTGAAACGATTTGCTACTGTTTATCGATTAGTGTGATATGTCAATGCAGGCCAATATCTGAGGTGATATGACTATGTGGAGGAATATAATCATTATGATTGATAATAATGATCATAATTTGATTTATTATATCTTTTTAAGATCGATCGAATATGATTTGTTCGTTTGAATCGTTCACATACGAATAAAATATTATAATAAGTCGATAAAATTATGAAAAAATAAGTGAAAACCCATATCTATCTAGAATGACTAATTTTTTAAAAAATGAATCGATAAAAAAGAGATGTATAAAAAAAACACGAGAAAACTCATATTTATATGAAATAATTAATGAAAGGGATGTTAGGGTTTCATTAATCGAAAAGGATAGTAAGGTTTCATTAATTGAAAATGACGTTCGGGTTTCGTTAATTACGCCTTTCACGTTTAGACTTTAATTATTATAAAATATTTTAATTATAAAAAATATCACCGAAACACCATTTGGTGACGTACTTTACAAAGCCTCTGAATATCTCTAAGCTAACAATAAAATATTTATGAAATATGGTAAGTGACGACAATGTAGAAAATTTAAGATATTTTCTTTACAAGACGATAAAGTATAAAGAAAAAAAAATATTATTCTCAAAGAAAAAAATATATATTTGTTGTTATTTTATATTTATTTCGACAAATAAGGATAATAGCCAAAACAAATTTGACGGGACGGCGCAAATCGCAGGCTTTCCTTTGTCGTTTATTTATATTATATACAAATGGGATGATAGGACGGAGTTGTGAGTATGAGAAATTTTGTCTGCTTCAGTTTGTTTTTAGTTATATTTTAAATTTTTTATTATATTAAAATCAATACATTTTATAAAAATAAAATATTGTAAATTTTATAAATTATTTTGATTAAAAATATTTTATTATTTTTAATTTTTATATTCAAATATAAAATAAAATAATTAAAATTTATTTTTAAAATATAATCCGACGGAGAGGGGACGTACCAAACAATATTCAAACTCGTCCCGAGTTTGAAAAATAATCCGAAATCATTACAAATCGATTACACTTAATCAAACCAGTCTCATTAGGGCCAAAGCAAAAACTCAAGAAAAAATCCTACTTATACCCTTATAATTAAAAAAATCCAATGTAAATTGGTATCGGTTTTAAAATAAAAATGTTGGATTTGATGATCATTTACAAAAATAATTTACTCATATATATTGTGAAAATTGAATTAGTTTGACACTAAACTCTTGAACCAGAGCTTTGTGTTTTCCCTTCGAGCTTCCAACCAAAATTAAAACCGTAGTTAATAACAATGACTTTAGCTTAAAAATTAAATTATGGTAAGTAACTAAGACTTTAATTTAAAAGTAAAATCATAGTTGGTAATTGTCATTATAGTTCAAAAATGAAATCATCGTTGATAATTATGACTATAGTTTAAAAATGAATCCATAGTTGATAACTGCGGTATTAGTTCAAAAATTAAACTATAATTCATAATTACGATTTTAATAACGCATTTTTTATATTACATTTTGACCTGCTTCTCTCCTATACGGCATTTCTATATAGTATGAAGGGGGTTAGATTGAACATATGTCTATAAAATGGGTAAAAAGTATTTTTTTTTCAATGATATTAACTCTGAAAACTATAGTTCTTTATTTTTATCACAGTAGAAAAAATGGGTGGTTTTTTTGGTCGGTTTTGGCCTAAAATCACCCTCAAATCATTCATTCATTCAGATTTAGACTTACTCTCTTAATAAAATAGTTAATTTCACTCGATCTTTATTTATTTTTTATGATTTTTTCATCAACTTATTATGACGTATGATTATATTGTCATGCATGGTTTGTTATTGGTTTTTGTGTTGCGTGATTAAGAAGATAGCATTATTTTGATCAAATAGAAAAGTCATATCAAAACCTTGTTAGTCAATATATTTCATCAAATGTATAATCTTAAGTATTCTACGTATTTTAAGATTTTCAATTATATATATCTTGAGTCATTTATTTTTACTATTAACCCAATAGTATATCTTCCTCTAAAATAACTTAGGCAATTTACTTTATGCGTTCTTCACATGTAATGCATTGCTGATATGAGAATCAATGAAAGTTTTCTTCTAAAAAAAAATTATGTAAATATTTTTTTTCAAAAAATGAGTCAATCTTGATCCAAAACTCCATCTCTCTCTTTCCCATCCCTCCAAAAAGCTGTGCCAGTGACCTCAAATCTATACATATCCTGCATTCCCCTCTCTCTCTCTCTCTCTCTCTCTTTTTATTTTTTTCTTGTAAAATCGTCACATGAAATCTTTGATTCTGGGTCTAGAAAAAGGTGGTTTGGGGAAGCTTCTGGGAAAGAGATAGAGAGGTAGGCTGGTGTGATTCTCTCTGATTCTGAATAGTGACAACATAGAGAAACTTCTCTGTTTTTGGAAGCTTTTGGGAAAAAAACAATGGAGTTTGGGGGGGTCAATATCACCTTTTTATTAAAAACAGAAAACATATTCAATATTTTTTTTTAATTTTATAATACAAGTTAAGAACCCGTAGTTTCTGAATTAAAACCACGATTATAAACTGAGGTTTTATTTTTAAATTAAAGTCCCAGTTAGTTTTTTAAAAAATAAGAACATTTTTTATAGGTGACAAAAGATGGTCATTTTAACAAAAGTTTAATAAGTTGCCTAAATATTTATTTTATAGAAGGGTTATTTAACTTATTTTCAACCCAAACTCAAAACAATGGACGTGATCAGATCTATCCATACACCATGGAAGTTGCTTGCAGTAGTTTTTGAATTGGAGTTTTGTACTGGAGTGAACGAATATGGTGCCTAGTTAGGCTAGCTGTGGCTGCTTCTATTTTTTTTGTACAAATTTGACAAGAAATTAAATGAGAACGTGACATGACAGGAGATGTTTAAATTTAATCATGGGGAGCAGCTAGGAATGGGAATATGGGATCAACCCAAAATTACCATAATGTTTTATTTGAAATTTCTATGTAATTTGGTTTTTTCTGACATCATTCATGAAATGACTTCTAAAAATATTTGAGTTATTTGCTAGCTAAATGAGGATACAAATGTGTTTTGTAGTAGAGTTTTATCATTTTTATAGTTTCTCTTGATTCATATGATGATTAGTTTCGGTGTGATATGATTTAAAAATATCTTCCATGTTACAATAAAAAAAAAAATCATGAAATGCATCAAATTTGGTAGTATACATCCCATGACAATGAGTAAGAAATAAAACAACCAAGCATTCTTGGAGTTTGATCATAGAGTTATTAAGTTAACTCTTTGCAATTTCCATACTTATTCTTCATTTACATGTTTTAATATATATATATATTTTTTACGGCTATTCATTTTATATATTACATTAAAGTAAATTATTATTACAAGGATTCGAACTTGAATCTCCCGTAATTATTTTCCCGTTCCCATCTTTTTACCAATTAAGTGAAGCCTCAACAACGCATGTTTTAAAGTTAATTATTTTTTGCATGCAAATATAAAGTCTAACGTAAGGATTGATTTTTTAACATCTAAAATTCATCATATATTTGAGTAATGAATCAATTCTTTTGTGTCATCATGTAAACATGAAAATATATTGTTACCATTTTTTATAGTTATAATTACTAAATAATAAAAATGTATATAGTATGAACTCAAAATAATAGTTGGCAAACCACGATATCAAAATCTCCCTATAAATTATTACGTGATATTGTTTGGAAAGTTCTTAGTAGACTTTACCACCATATTTAAGATGACTTTTTCAAAAAAGATGACCTTTTTTAAGTTTTTGATTCCTTAAACTTCACGAAACATAAACAATTTACATTGAAATTTGTTACAAAAAAACGTAATCATATATTGACTATTAATTTTCTTTAGGATAGTTTTCTTTAGCAACCTTGACTTTGAAATTAGCCTAAAGTCACATTCATATTTCTGCCCACTTTTTTATTTGATTCTTTAGAGCTTTTACAGATGTACAGAAGGTGTTTTGATTTTCTGAGGAAAAAAAAATAGTGAAAGGGATTTATTTGATTTTGTTTGAACCCTAAACTTTTTGTTACATTAAATGGACTTTTATTGGCATATAGGAATTATTTTTTTACATTTATTAGAAATGAAAAATACGAAAATATCTATAGTTTTTTTTTTTTAATAAAACCTAGCTCCAGTGATTAAAAAGCCGATATGGGTATAAGGAGATAGTCGAAGACTGAATTAGTATGAAAAATTTGTAAGAAAAATAGTATAATGTAATAAAAAATAAATATATATATATATATATATATATATATATATATATATATATATATATATATATATATATTAAAGATGACATAAATGACACAGGAGGACTCTACATAAAAAAATATTTATGAATATAAGAGATATTGTAATTTATTCTATTTGCAATCTCTTCTAGGTTTAGGAAAACGAAGAGATTATTTATTACATCATTTAATAATTTCATTTTTTATTTTTTATTTTTCATTTTAGTGATGATTCAATAGCAAGTAAGATTCTACCATTTTTATTTTCAAATATTAATTAAAAGATAAACACAAGAGATATTCCCAAAACTTTTATTATCTTTTTTTAATTCTTACTTATGCTTCTAATGAAATCTTAACCAAGAAAAGCTTAATATTCTATTTGATTTCTAAAAATTTGAGATTTTTTTTCTTTTTTTTTTCTAAAGCTTGATAAGATCAACAACAATTAATGAAAACAATATTTTTATTTAAATAAAATTTATATAACATTAATATTATTTTTCAAAAAATATAATTTCCATCGTCTTTTATTAAAAAGGAATGCGAGGAAAATATTATAATATAGTATTGATATTTAGTGAAGAAGATATTTAAATGATTAAAGATAGTCATTTGATTGAAAGGGTTGAGTATTTAATTTCAGAAGCATATTCTTTTATCAAATTTTTTTATCTTATTTTAATATTAATTTCTTCATTATTTTCATTTAAAAATAATCATTTTTAAAACATGAATGAGAATAGACATAAGTCTAGAACATGTTATTTAAAAAAAAAAACGTAAGGGGAGCTAAATTTACAAATTTGAGATCATCTGAGGTACTTTTTATTAAAAACATGTATGATTATAAAATAAACGAAACAATAAATTACCTGAAAATATAAAAATATAAAGACAAATAACCTTGAAGCTTAACTCAAGTAGTATAGAGGAGTAAAACCGATGATTTAAGCTGGATTAATTTAGGCTAAGCCTGGGGTCGATCAGAAATTATGTTAGTGTTATTTTATTGGCTAGACAGTACAGGAATTTAGGCGGAGTCGGTTGTCTTAGTCGAGTGTTCTTACGGCGACAGCTCGGATTAATGACCGTAAGCGATTTAGTCTGCCGCTTTCATTAAGATGGGTTGGCTGTAATCTGCCCCAATGAAAGCAGGCTAAATTTAGCCCAGGCTTAATTACGCGGTGTGATTATATAAAACGGCTTGAGCCCCGTGCTGAAATTAGGGTTGAGATTTTATTGACCCAAAAAAATCAGGTCAAATTTAGTCAAACTCAATTTTCCCTCGACTCGAAGGACTCGGTTTAGTTTGATCGAAATTGCTGGGTGCCATTCTATAAAAGAGATAAAGGGTTCTGACCTGCAAGATTTGTCACTGGTGCTTGCCACAGTATCTGCTTCTCATAAAAAAAACATCTCAAGTGGCCCACACAGTTGATCAGTCAAAGTATGCCCAAAACAAAATAATAACCAATCCAAACAAGTGACGAATACAAAATCCTTTAGACCCATAAAAAGCAAAAAAAAAAAGAAAAAAAAAAAAAAAAAAGGCAGCCCCTAGAGGACCCATTATGGAAGGTAGTGCAAATTCAAAGTTGAGGTCATGAACCCAACTTTTATCCTATTGACAGCAACTTTCTAGGGTTGTAGAAAATGGGTATCTAATTTATGGTCCAATTGGCATCCACAATTTTTGAATTTTGTGCTTCACATTTTTTGGAAGTTAGGGGACTCATCATGGACAGTGATGAAATGTGACAGTTATGGAGGGCATGTTGTACAGTTGGGAGTTAAGATTTGATGACCAACTTGAAGAAAAAAAGGGTCACTGCCCCCCATATCCCTTTTGAAATCTGAACCCTCTATTGTGAAATTTATTTATTTATTTTTTCTTGAAATATGTGAATTTTCAATTTTGGGTATGATTTGGATTTTGGACTCACCTTTTCCTTTTTCCTTTGGGCACACTTAAATTTTCTGTTTTATGGACTTTAGACTTTGGTGTTGTCATGTGATAGGGATGGTAGTGGTTGAATGATGATGTGGAGTTCTTCTTTAGATGTGGATAAGAGAAAATAAAGAAAAAGAAAAAAGAAAACCTCATATGATGTGAGCATATGTTGAAGGTGGGGATCATAAGTTAGATTATTATTATTATTTAACGGGCTCGACATGTCATGATCTGACCAAAAAAAAGAAAAAAAAAAGTAAGTTTATTCCCATTAATTAGGTATTTCCAATTATTTGTTGGCTTTAATGATTTTCATTGTTTGTTGAAGGAAAAACACGCGGCGGAGAGCGTGGATTTTATGATATGATTAAGCGTCTGTTGTATCTGGGGTGATATTAGTGCGCATGTAGATTCTTGGATCCGATCATTGGGGCAGATCGTGCCAATGTGATCACAGGTCGGATCTACCTGCAATGACGGCCCAGCGCAGCCGGCGGTCTGGCCGTCGTCTGCGGATCAGCAATGCACTTGGGTGCGATCTTGGGATACATCGCCGAGGGGTGGTATGGATGTGTGACATGATGAATCAGTGGCGAATCTTGGCAGCAGAGAAAAAAAAGCGAAGAATAAGAAAAATTAACAACTTCTGTGTTCACGTATTACCAATATATATAAAAAACTCAAGAAAACCTTAAAACCCGTTAAATGAGGAATAATACGATTCGTATAATAAATTATATTTATTATAATAATTAAATATAATAAATTATATTTATTATAAAAAACCGTTCGTATAATAAATTATATTTATTATAAATAACCGATTAAATATAATAAATTATATTTATTATAAAATTTATAATTATACATATATTTGAGAATCTTAAGTGGGACGAAGCGCGTAATTCTTATAATCTTCATTGTTTCTTAGTCTGGCTGACGTAAAGCGCAAGTGCTTCGGCAATTACATAAGGTTCAATTCTTGATATGAGCTCAGCACTTTACATTGCTTTGGGGATCCGGCGGTATTATTAATTGGGCTCCTTATAATTGAATCCAACCCGCTTATTATTAATTAAGGCCCTTATAATTGAAAAGCAATTATCTAATCCGGTGCCACTCCAATTAAAGGCCCAGAGTTGAACTCCAAAATTAATAATATTGATATATATATTAATTTCCTCCATTGTAAAACATCGATACCAATTGATTATATTTTTCTGTCATCAATTAATTATTTTAATCTCTCGATTTAACAAATAACTGATCAAATGCACCTACAAATGACTTCATTACATCCAAGTACCGAAACATATCAAGAGTGATATTTCATACAATTTCCATTTTGCTTATTTCATAGCATCGGTAATTAAACAATCACGCTCCCAAATCATCTGCGATCGGGCTCAAAATAGCCCCTACATATTGACAATTCAAAGACCGATAATTATTCAATTACCTATTTAAAATAAACTCAGATCGAGGAGAAAATAATAATCCCAAATATCACTTGAGATTTAATTCCTTCACGTAAATTTAACTTAATTAAATCTTTCTTCGATCCTATCAATGCAAACATTAATCTGCACCAATATTTTATATTTCAACTAAGACAGATTATTTCATAAAATATTGCAGCCTAAATAAAAGCATCCAACTTTATTCAATAATAATCAAGTGATCTTATTCATTAATTAGCGAGAACTTATGATCATGTCTTCCATGGACTTATCCATATGACCATATACCGCATAATTAATCCGGACCTTAATTTAAAAATACTAGTGCGCACAAGGTGAAATTAATACCTCATCAAATTTTATTAACACGCAAAATACAATAATTTTATTTGTCTCATACAAAAGCTCAAATAAAAAAACTCCCACTAGTCCTAAAATAAGTCCCAGAATCCTAACACCCATGTGACCCACGCCTTCAAAACTCAACAAGGCAGGTTCTTTCATGAATTCGTCCGCTAGGTTTTCCTCCGACGCATTTCAGAATCCACCGCTACTCTCGCTCACCCACGCCCCCTGATTAAGTGGTACTCTCCTTAACGCGCTGCCAGGATACCAATTTTGATCGGTATACGGCCCCAATCGTTGTCACAAAGAGCGGTAATGCATCGACCGTGACCTGCATCACCCGAAGATCCATAATTAACTTTTTCAATTACATAAATTTTCCTTAGCCGCCTGTGGCAAGAATATATTCAAATCTTCGTAGATCACACACACGCCCTGCTTAATACTCCTCCAACAGACATTACTCCACCATATACAAACACATAACCAGGTGTAGATTTCCTCGAGTCAATATCCTCTAAGTCTCGAGTCCTGTGGAAACCAATGGTTTCTAAACTCCTAATCGAATATACTGGAAGATATAATCTCGTTTCCTAGATACTTAAGATATGCCATCGTTAATCCAAAGGTTCTTCACCGGATCGATTGATAATGGGCCATAACTCTTAATCGTATAATGTATATCCGCCTCAGATATAACATGGCATACATGACCACGGCGCCTTAGGCATAAGGTATCCTACTTATACGCTCTTTTCGTCAGAGTTTTTAGCGACGCTTCCTGTAAAGATGAATTTGCGTTTCCAAAGTAGCGATCCCCTTTCGAATTTTCCCATGTTAAACCTGATGTAATTTAATAATATAAGAGGTTTCGAGATAAGGCTAAACAACTTATTCTTCCGTGGTCTCGTATAAGTTTGATTCCAAGAATATAGTCAAGCCCTAAGTCTTTCATATCAAACTGCTTATGCAACCAATCTTTTACACCCGACAACACTTGTTTGTCGCTTCTCCGATTAACAGTACCTAATGCAAAGGATCAAAACTACCTTCCGTGCTCGATTCTTTTCAGAAACACAAGCTGCCTAATGTGGCTTTTCAAAACCAAAACAAGAATTACCGATCAAACCCGGGACACCCATGATCCTGATAAGTCATGTTCATAAATGCAATCTTGCAGAACCCAGATACCATGTGTTCCTTTTCATTCCTTTAAATTTTCAACCCTTCCGTTGTCGCATGTAGATGTCCTCATTTAAATCACATTTCAAAAGGTTTCGCTTTGACATCCATCCGCCAAATCCGTAATTCCACTCGGTACAGCCTACAAATGTTAATCCCGATAGATTTGCTACGGCTACTCGGCGAAAGGTTCTTCATAATCTATCCCCTCGTGTATAGCCTTTCGCAATTAATCTAGCTCAGCGTTTCCACCTTCCCATTCGATCCTCTTTTTCTCAGAATCCACTTACACCCTATCGTTTTACCCCTTCGGGGTGCCTCTACAAGAGACCTCCCACCGAATTGGAATATATGATTCCATTTCACTTGGCCCATGGCTTTTTGCCACTCCCGTACACCACATCTTCAAGGCTTTGTAATTGATGGGATCATCTTCACTCGCTTAATAGTAATAACTGTAAGACTCGCCAAGAAGCATATCTCGTGCGCCTCCGCCTTACTCTATCACTACGACGAAGCTCCACCGGTCGCGGGTTCATTGCTCGAGCCTCGCAAAGGTACTAGTTCCTCTCAGATCGGCTCTTCAGGCTCGGGTTCCACATGGTCAGATCTCAGTTCCACCGGGTTCCACTGTGCTCGTTTCACCTTCTCGTACATTTTCCCCTCTCAACATGCATAGAACTCGCAGGCAGAGGCCAAGACACCGGTGAGTTCAGTTTGTTCGAGCCGAGTCAAGCTCCTCAAGAATTATTTTACTCTGGGTTTGAAATCATGAGATACTCTCCTCCGTGCCGCGTGAGTACTCACAATAACCTTTTTTATCCGAAGGACTATAAAATAGTCCACTCCCTGCCTTTAGGGTAGCCAACAAACAGGTAACTTCCTCAGACAGCCAGATTCCAACTTATTCTGATCTTTCTTAAGACATGTGCGTGAGCACCTATATTCTGATATGGTTTAAACTGAAGCCAAGGCCTTTCCACACTTCGCAGCGCTCTTAGAACCGCTTTTGGGGAGTGGAACCAAATTCAAGATACATTGCGCTTCTATGGCATATCCTCAAAACGATATAGGTAGAGATGAATAACTAAGCATCACCTCACCATATCCCGAAGAGTTCTATTTCTTCTTTCCAGAACTCCATTTTGTTGGTGTTCCAGTGCGATAGCTAGAAACTATCCCCCCGAGTCAAGTAAGACTTAAACTCTCCGCATAGGTATTCACCACCCTATTGACCGAAGCTCTCGATACAGTCCTAATCGCTCTTCCGCTCTCAAATTTTATACTTTCGAAATTTAGTGAAAGTTTCAGACTTTCGCGCACAGTAAATATATCCATATTCGAAAGTAGCCATCTCGTAAAGGTGACAAATACTCAGATTCTCCCTTCCTCGGGCTTCGTGACATTTATCGGCCCGCACACATCAAAGATGTACCAATTCCAACTGGCTTGTCAAGGCGATATCCTTCGCTTTAAAGGGCCTTGGCCATTTTGCGGGCCTTCCAAACAAGATCTACATACCGGCATAGTTCAAAGTCTGGGTGAAGATCCCACTTTACTGTAAACCATGAATCCTGTATTAGGATTAATATGACCTAATCGCAAATGCCAAAGGTACGTTTCATTTGAAACTTTCCTTTCGCTAGGTGATCATGCTTATCAACAATTTCGTGATTTAAAACATCATAGGACATAGGACTTAAATAATAAGACCATCTATCAAATCAACGGCATAAATAACTCCGAAGTCAACTTCTTATCAGAATAAAGGAATTAAATTCCACCGTTAAACCTTGGTTCAAACAACTAAATGTAAATTAAATCTCTTTAAAATCGGGTACATATAAACAATTTACTAAACATAAAGTCCTATCATTATTGAAAATAATTTATTTGTCCTAATGCTTTTAACTGAGACATGTTCTCCATTTCCAAGCCTCAAAACCTCTCGCTCCTCGGGCCCAACCAAGCTGGTTCGTCTGAATCCATCGCAGTTATAAATGCATACTGCTAGCGGTCGAATCAACATCCATTTCATCATTATAATTTCCACTAAACAAGCTTCAACTACATTTAAATTACCTATACCTTGCTTTTGGCAATCCGAGGGCAATTGCCTAAAGGACTTCGCCCGCACTGAAGATCATTTTCTGGGCTTCTTCTATACATGTTTCTGTAATCGTAATTAATTCCTTCATTGTTTTATTCTTTTCCCCACCCTTAGGTTTCCTCGTCAAAGTAGAACTCCTCATCATATGAACACCGCCGACTTTCCGAAGCCCTTTCTGCACTTTCAAGTTCATGCATCAACTCAGGAGTTAGATCCATCTTGTTCATATTATAATTAACTTTAAACTTGAGTAAACGATCAGCAGTGGGATTCAAATATGAAATCACTCGACCTGGCCCAACTTCATCCCCTAACACTTCAAATTGGACAGATGTGACATCATTTTCGACAATGATCCCCCACACTTCCCACTATTCTAGTGTTCATTATGCTCTAACTCCGCAGCTCATTTTAAAGAACTTGGCTGACAAGTAAAACATCTTATCGGTAGTCCTGGACACTCTCGCTCCACCTCGAGATGAGATATCCGTCCCTTCAAATGACTAAAGAACACCTGGCAGTTAATATAAAGCAAAATGGAACCATTATATTTGCCTCGTCCCGCCCATAAATTTTCCTCGACTCGGGCCGATGCACTGGTCACGCCACGGCTTCGTGTGGTTAGACAAACTTCGCTTTTTCAAAATCCGTCAATGTACGTTGGTTTTCCATTCACTATAATTATTTCCATCCACAAAGCCACTCAAAATCATCGTAAGTGGGTTAAATGATGCCATTTTCTCAAAAATACACACTAGTATTAAAACGTACATCTTACAATAAACATAATCTTAAAATTTAGCTTAATCCCAAACTATTTTCTCGTTTATTGTAAACAATTATTTGGTTTATTATAAACACTTACGTTGGACAAGATATTTATAACAAATTCACATCAGCTTAAACGATTAGTATCCTACTAAGTTGGTTCCCGTGAAAGATGGGGGAGTCACAAGCTGACTACTTAAATCCCACCTTCTGCATGTAACTTTTCTAGATAATACATAATCATTTCACTCTAATTGTTTCCAAAAACTTTGGGCAATTTAATAAAAAAATATCATAGCCTCGCTGGAGTGGTAATACTAAATTAAGTTTGAATGTTTTTAACCATTGTTTTAATTTCAAAATTATCTTTAATATCCAAGATCGCGACGCTAGTCGATCAATCTTAGCTGCACTTGAACTTAATTGAGGTCTAATCCAATAAAAATCCAACCATGTTTATCCGTCCGCTGGGGCATCACATGATCATTTTATTATTAGACCCATTAATGTGGAGCCCTTAGGTTTAAAAATTAATTAAATTAATTAAAACTTTCACCATTCAATATTTTAAATAATAGGATTTTCTAAAATTATTTCAAAAAAATATACTAATTTTTCCATAATAATTATTAAACTAGATAATAGAATCATAATAATTATTATGCACATGTAATTATCATTGATGCAAATTTATATGGCACCACCTATTCTATATGGCAAGTTATCACATAAACATGTTATAAGCATATAATTTAAACTATTCACAAAAGCATTAATTAAATAACCCTAATCCATGGTTTTCTCTAAAAATTAAAATTGGGCCTATTACAATATCCTAAGGTTCTTAGTCTAATTATTTTAGTTTTACAAAGGCATAAAGGCCCAAACTAAAATAAATTAAAACCCTAAAAACCCTAACATGTTCTAATTTGAAGGGTAGTAGGTCCCGCCGTCCACCAAATCAAAACCGCCTAGGGAAGAACCACTACCGCACGACGAGCCGTACCACCGAAGTAGCCGCCAAAACGACCAGACGCCCACGCGCCCAAAGACTATCAAATGGCGAGGACCACGCCAGAAACTTCCCACCGGCGCGCCAGCGCTGATGACGCTTTCTCGGCACCGATCCCGGCCCGACGCCGCTCTTCCTCCTCTAACGCTTCACGGTGGTCAATGCTCTCGAGATGGTGTCCGATCTTCTCTCTCCTGTGGCTTTCCAACAATGGAAGGTGTACAGATTTACAGGATTTGAAATTTAAAATTACAAACTATTTTTAATTAAAAAAATGTAAATAATAAATAAACTGCGAAGGAAACCCGATCTTACGACTCCACCTCCCCGTTACAAACCCAAAAATTAATACAATCAAAAATCTACCATGGATCTAGGGCAAACCATTAAAATAATACATCCATTCATGAATAAAAATCATAAAATTAACGTAGATCTAAATCATGCGATCGAACAACAAATAGAACCTAGGTGCCATATACTAAATCAACATCAAATTACATGCATTATCAATACCTGGGGATACACATATCTAATCATGCGACGCCCTCGATACCAAACGGCTGAAAAACACAATGAAGTACCATCTAGCAATATGATTAAACATGCAACTCGTATCTAAAATTCAATATTAAATAAAATTACCGTAGATTTGCATCCGTCAACTAGACTTCTAGATCAGCCACCAACCAAAGAATTCACACCGTCGATCTACAAAGAACAAAGACGCTAAACCAACGATCTACACTGGGTCCAATCTACGACGCACCAGACCGTGCGATCTTCCGCATCTATCCTCGGTGGTAATATGGATGTGTGCGTGGGCACAATGAATCGATCGTAACTCGAATCTAACACTTGTATAAAAACCAAAGAATAAAAATTCTTTCTTTTCTCTCGTTTCGTATTCTCAAAAAATATATATATATAAAAAAACTCAAAGAGAAAACCTTAAAACCCATTACATCACAATAACTGCTCATATAATAAATTACATTTATTATAAATAACTGCTCATATAATAAATTATATTTATTATAAATTTATAATTTATACATATATTTGAGAATACTAAGTGGGACCCAAGAGCACATAATTGCTAACAATTTCTTGTTCTACATATCAATTAATTTCCAAAATTCAATTTTCAAAAACAATTTTATAATCACAATGTAGAAAACATTTTTTCACAATACAAAAAATTTTTTTTTAACAGTTAAACATTTTACTAATAATATAGTAAATTATCTCTAATGGAATTGAAATATTGAATACTCTACTACACGAGCTATCCATGATGAACAATTAAAAACTATATTTTATTTTCCAAGCATGTTATATGAAAGCTACCATATTTTTCATATTGTAAATTACACAAATTGCATGTTGTCACACTATGAAAATCATAAGACCCACATGGCCATGGTCACAAATCTTTTTGTAACCTAATTTTGATTGACTTGTGATATTATCCATTTGATTAATCATATGTCCTAATGTTGTTATATTGGACCATTATCCAACAAAGATCATGGCCCCAATGCCTAAGACCTTGTTTGGGGGTTTTCCAACTCACACGAAGATAAGTGACACTTGATAGAATTCCGGTATGGATTAAATAAAACTTTGATTAGTCTTGAACACGTAAGTGAAATGGTTGAGATCTCTTATAATTTAACCGATGTGAGATCGTATCACCTTAGTTGAGGGTTTTCCAATTCACAAGAAGGTAGGTGACAACTGACAACATTTTGGACGTGGATTAAATAAAACTTCTATTATATTAAAAAAAAAAACTTTTATTAAATTTTTAATCCCTTGATATGGAATCTCCAAACAATGTCTAGGGTTGTATGCCACATGACCCCCATCACATGAGCTCAAGAAGATTAAAAAAGTGTACACATTAACATATGTTATTTTTTCTAACTTGGTGGGCACTTGAAGGTCTTTAATGTTTGGCACATGATCATTTTAAATAATTATTTTCAAGAATCACATTTGGAATCATAGTGGGTAAATGTGACACCACCACCACCTTCTATGGTTTTGTATGATTTGATTCTTTTGAATTAGTTTATTCATTTATTTATAAATACTTTTACGATGCATTGATTTTGTTTGATTTGATTCTCTCAAATTAATTGATTTATTTATCAGCAAATAAATAAAAAATCATAAGTTACAAACAAACGACAAACTAAATTCTAATACAATATTGAGATATCAATTTTTTTTAGTTCAACCGTAAAAAACTCGTTTGTATATGTGAACTATTTTTTTTTACGACTGAACCCATTTTTTTTGTTTTGAGTTGAAACTTGTAAAATCCAAGTTGAATGCATATCTAATTTAACTACGTAAAAATACGTGTAAAAACAATTAGATGATATTATATTACTATTTGAAAAATGCCTTTAGTAAAGATGTGGGCAATGCCAAAGTTAGGTTATAACCTAGTAAAGCTTATTGGAGAATCATCACCATTAAACATTTCCTTTTTTTATCTTTTAAAACATTATATCAGATGTTCTTTAAACCCGACTCAAGTAATAAATGATAGGATTTGTTTATAGAAAGTTTTAGGTTCAAATCCTTATAAAAATATAATAGATAAAATACTATAATAATGTAATATAAAATGAATAGTGAAGGACACTTGAAAAATAATAATTCAAAAACTAATTTCAAGGCTATAATTTGAAAACTTTAATATCTTATTAAATATTTTTTAAATTATTCTTTTGGAGGTGAAAAATCCCAAAGCCCAATATGTAATGGCCATGTTGGGTGGCTAGGTGGTAGTTGTGTTGTAAGGTGAGAAAAGGGTAATACTCAAAATAAATAAATAAATAAATAAATAAATAAATATATATATATATATATATATATATATATATATATATATATATATATATATATAGTTTGTTAAAGATATTTAGAGTTATTTTTATATATATATATATATATATATATATATATATAGTTTGTTAAAGATATTTGTATTGTTTTGTGAAATGGGAAGGGTACTTTCAGTACCATAGGCATGGTTAGAGTAGATATAGGCTACCACTTTCACATGTTTTATGTTTTAATGACAATAACACATGGGCCAAAATCCAAAGTGGGAGGTAGGTGGTGTGGTCTACCCTGATGATGACTCTTTCAAACTTTATTTTTTTGACACGTAAACAATTTGCATTACGTTATATTTGTAGTATTTTATATTCATAGAAACTCGAACCTATGCTCTACTTAACCTAACTCATCCTTTCCGTTGTCTCGTATAAGCCTTTAATCATTGAGTTAAGTTTCAATGACACGAAGACTATTAGGATATGGGTTTCTCTACCCATCTAAACCATCATTGTGCAAATACTCATATATTGTTGTGTTATACTCAGAGCATACGAATACTGACATTTTCTATGTCCCGCCTTGCCAACCCTTTAACAATCGAACAAATCTCACCCATAATGCAAGACTCATTACGACTTGCATCTGCCTTCTCTACCCATCTAAACCATCATTGTGCAAATACTCATATATTGTTGTGTTATACTCGTAAAGACTCGAATATTGTCATTTTCTACGCCCTACTAACCCTTTAACACCGGGAAATAACTTCAATGACACGTAAGCACTATGACTTGGTGGTATGGGTTTTCTCTACCCATCTAAACCACCATCTTGCAAATACTCATATATTGTAGTATTATACTTATGAATACTCTAATCTTGTCATTTTATATGTCCCACTCAACCCTTTAACCACTGAGTCAAATCTCAATGACATGAAGACTATTGCGACTTAGGGCATGGGTTTCCTCTACCTATCCAAACCACTATTGTGCAAATACTCATATATTGTAGTATTATACTCATGAAGACTCGAATCTTATCATTTTCTATGTCCTACTTAACCCTTTAACCACTGAGTTAGGTATTAATGACATGAAGACTATTGCAACTTATGGCACGGGTTTCCTCTATCCATCCAAACCACCATTATGCAAATACTCATATAACAGAAGTATTATATTTCCTTTCCTCATGCATCAATCTCGCCCTTTTCCTATATATATATATATATATATATATATATATTTTTTTTTTTTCAATACTTCCATGAAGTTAAACCCATTCACTCTTTTACCATTTTAATGATCTTTGGTGTGAAAAACAATGTTTTGAAACCCGACCGATCGTCGTTGACGGTCAGACGTCGACCGCCATAAACCTGGGCCGAATTCACGTAAAAGCCATTTTTTTATCGATCGACAAGAACTATGAATCGGTAATCGAATCGGGATGAACCTGACGAACCTGGCGGCTCTCGCCGAACCCGAACTGCTCGGCCCTACAAATATATTTTTGTTTTAAAGAAATCACGCCGCTTTTGATGCTTTTACATCGAAACGACGCCGCTTTTGCCACTATAAAGTTTGTATGTTATAAGATCAGAACTAAAAACAAATTCAATTAAATACTTCATATTTTAGATGTTAACAAAATTATATATTACTACTAATTAAATATATATTTATATAAATAAGTTTTTTCCATTTTTAATATGTTTTCATATTTAAACATTATACATTTTTTTAAAATACATTTTAAAATACTTTATTTATATAAAAATAATAAATAATATCTTAAATATTATTAATTATATATTTCAGAAATTAAATAAAATATAACACATATTTATTACGTCACCTGCTCGACCGCTGCTCGACCACCTGTCCGATCATCGAACCTTGGACCCAGAACCTCTTCAGCCTTCACCTATTCCGCTTTTTTTAAAACATTGGGTGAAAATGATATTTTATTTAAATATTTTACATAATAAGAGTACGTGGTCATGTTTCACTATTGAAAAAATACAAGGAAAAAATAAAAAATGAAAAAGTAAAGGAAAGTGAAGAAATAAAAAAGACAATAAATTAATTTTTGTTTTATCTTTAAATTTAATAGATTTATTTTAATCATTAACATAACAATTAAATAATTTTAAAATATGTAAATTTTTAACTAATTTTAATTATATATATATATATATATATATATATATATATATATATATATATATATATATATATATATATATATATATATATATATATATATATATATACATTAATAATATTTTTAAATATATTTATAAATAAGCTGATAGATATCCAAGCTCGATGAAAAAGTCTAATCCAAAAGACTAGCATATTAAATGGGATAACTCATTAATCTTAAGTACCACTCAACACTTTTGTATGGAACTGATGTGAGATCGTATCATTTTATACCATTTGAGAAATGAGACGTCGGTGAACGGTATTCACTTTAGGTGGCTTATACTCTGGTTAGCATTCACTTCTGATCCACCTTTTGAGCATCGGATAACCCTCTCCTGCTATGTACCAACTCTTAATAAATTTTGTGCTAATGCTTTATTTAAATTTTTTTTTATGTTTGTCTCATTATTTTTAAAACAGTTTTAAAAAACAATTGAAAACAATTTAAAAAATGTTGTTTCGAAAACACCTTTTATTTGTGAATTTTTTGTTGTCAATATATATATATATATATATATATATATGTATATATATATATATATATATATATATATATATATATATATATATATATATATATATTATTTTATTTTTTTGAAGAAGTCAAACATATTTTCTTAATTTTTGCTTATAAAACAAAAAATAAGTCTTTATTTTCACAACGATCAATAATTCATTGTTTTGTTTGTTTATTTATTTATTTTTTGAAGCAATGATTGAATCATGGACTCGCCATATCTTCTCACCTGAGGCCCAGCCCATTTACCAATTATTTCATCCGGCCCAGAAAAAACAAACCAGGGACCCCATAGTCATTTGAGAAAAAGAGGAGGGTAAAGCAGGAATACAAGCAAGAACAGCAAATAATTAAAACGCCGGCAGATCTAATCTTCTCTCTAAACCAGAGAATCCTCTTTCCGGTTACCTCCGACCTTCCTCCGTTGGGGTTTTTCTTGAGGAGGGCTTCTTCTGGTCCTTCTTTGAAGTTCGATTGCTTTATTCCTCAGTTTGTTTCGCTTGAATTTTCAGTTCGGATCTTCTAATCGTCTTTCAAAATGTACGGATTCGAAGCTATGACGTTCAACATTCATGGTGGGTACCTTGAGGCCATCGTGCGCGGTCACAGATCTGAATTGCTCACTGCCTCTGATTACAACAATTTGTGCCAGTGCGAAACCCTAGACGACATCAAGATGCATCTCTCTGCCACTGAGTATGGTCCTTATCTCCAAAACGGTACGTTCGGATTGGCTTATCGACTCTGCTTTAATTTGTTTGGCCTGTGATCTATTGAATTCTGAAGCAAAAGGTTGTGGCTATTGATTGAGCTTTGAAATTTTTGATAAGAATAGTTGATGGTGCAGAGGTAATGAGAACAGAAAAGTGAGCCTTTTTAGGGTTTAATAAAGATTATGTTAATTTAAATATTTAATTAAGAAAGTTTTTGAGCTTTTCTGGATTTTGTTCAAATGAATACACAATGTGTGCACAACTTTGTCAGTTGTTTCATGTTGTTCTAGCTCTTCAAATTGAAATATGCTAAAAATATTGGTAAAAATTGGTGAAGGCATTGAGGAAATGCACCGAGTAATCTCAGTCTGGAACCAATTCAGAATGAGATTATGCACACCCGTTTACTTGTGCTGAACATAGCACTGGATCCAGACCTGATGCTGATTTATTGGTTTAAAGGATGGGGGAAATTTATGGAAGATTTAAAGGACTAAGGTGTGTAGTTGCTATAGCTTGATATTCTCTATATCTTTTGGTTTGGTGCCTTGGGAACTTTAGGACTTGGGTGAGATCATAAAATGCTTGAAAGTGGCCACCATGCCAACATTCTTATTCACTTTGGGCATGTCTTAGTCTGGTAAAGTTTAGCTTGGAAGGTTTGGAATTTCATTTGTTCTATAGCTACTTGTATGCTGCTACATTTTACTGCTATTTACCCTCTAGCTGTATTGTCTAACTGGATCCCCCACCCATCTCTTCATTTTCTTAATGCACTTTTTTGTTTTAACTTCTACACTGACTTTTGCATTTTGATGTTCTTGCTTGCAGAACCTTCCCCATTGCATACAACTACGATAGTAGAGAAATGCACTCTTAAACTGGTTGATGAGTATAAGCACATGTTGTGCCAAGCCACAGAGCCCTTGGCAACCTTCCTTGAGTACATCACGTATGTGGGCTTTGTCTCTGTTGATAACATTAATTATATCTTTACCCTTCAATTGATCTGTCTTTAGCCATCCCACTTGCATCAGCTATATACCTGGTCTGTGAATTAAAATTCTAGCATAATAAGGAAAGAAAAAGGGTTTTTCAAAAAGTACAATGTTTTACTGACTGCTTACGCAGTTTTAGTGCATGTGATTGATTAAGTAATAACCTAAAGCCTTATTTGGAAGGTTTCAGAATGTTTTATGTGAGTGCGACTACAATTGTCTTGACTATTTGCTATGTTATCGACCAAATGGATTTGAATGATGTATCCATTGTTATTTTATCATCATTGTCTTCTAATAATGAATGAGTAGATGATCATGTGATTGATTGATAAGATACATCCCCCCATCTATTCCAAATTAGGCATCGTTAAGGTTTTTCCCTTGGGAAACAATTTGTATCAATCTGGCCTCTCTTTGTGCATGTAATTGTGTGCGGCAATTTGCTACTTCTGAATGACAATATATGTTATAGCTGATTGAATGATGCCACATGAAAGAGTCTCATTCTTTGGTTGTGCATGCATGTGTGAACTTGGTCGTACCTTACTTCCTGAAACATTTAGTTGGATAGATGGTATTTGTCTGGCCAAACCCATTGTATGGCCCCTACTGGCTTTTGGTGTTCTGGGGCTGAACTTTGTGGTTGTGAGCTTTGTTGACTTGATCACTAGTAGAAAAAATTTAGCTACTCTGAACCTATGGAAGGGTGATATTTCTGCTTTTTGTCCAGATATGGTCACATGATTGATAATGTTGTCCTGATTGTTACGGGAACCTTGCACGAGAGAGATGTCCAAGAACTGTTGGAGAAATGCCACCCTTTGGGAATGTTTGATAGGTAATGTATGGTTCAGAAAATATTCCCTGTGATAATTTGATAAATTGGAATACCTTTTTCCATCTTGTGCCTTTTTGTTTCTCAGCATTGCCACTCTAGCAGTTGCTCAGAATATGCGGGAGCTTTATAGATTGGTTCTTGTTGACACACCATTGGCTCCATACTTCTCCGAGCGAATTACATCAGAGGTATAAATTTGACACTTGTCTTTCCTCGAATACGTTCATTGCTTTTAAATATAGTCTCTGTTATTAGGAAGATAATCACCTCCTATTTCTCTTTTCTTTGAATAAGAACCTTTTCTTGGAGTATTTAAGAAGGTTCTGATTCAAGACAATTGCTTGTCATAAAGATGATCATCTCAAGAGCAATTGCTTTTAATTGATGTTTAATTGGTTTTTTCCCTTTATGGTGTTACACCAAGTGTTTATCCCTATCATTGAGATAATTTTTAGCCAAATTCTAGTTTCCTAAAATTTTTAGGTGTAAAGGTTTGGACACCTGGACGCTTGTTCCTAACACCCCTACTAATTATCCATATATTTTATTATACAACATTGTGCTTCTGAAAGCTGAGATCTATGTGTATATAGATATGTTGGTAAGTTTGTGTCGGATTTTGTGTTTCTGCAGGACTTGGATGACATGAACATTGAAATTATGAGGAATACTCTTTACAAGGCATATCTTGAGGACTTTTACCAGTTTTGCCAGGTAAGGGCTGATTGCTATATAAAAAATATATGAACTCAATACGATTTTATTTATGTATATATGCACGTATAAAAATCTATTTTTCTTGCATATACCATGTGTAACATATTCATTTTTAATTAGAAACTCGGTGGTGCCACTTCAGAAATCATGTCTGACCTTCTCGCTTTTGAGGCTGATAGAAGGGCTGTCAATATAACCATAAATAGGTACTGTTTCTGTGGGCCAATTTGCTTTAATGAATTTATAATAGTTTCCTCTTGATGGTTTTACATAGTGCTAATGATCTTTCAACTTCAAGAAAATCTTGTTCAGTATGTCTGGTTTGTGTTTTGCAGTATTGGTACTGAGCTTACCAGAGATGATCGCAAGAAACTGTACTCTAATTTTGGTTTGCTGTAAGCTTTTTGCTTGTGCTGCTTCTTTTTGTCAATGGTAGATATTTTAATCCTTCTTGGAATTTTTATCGACCATAGTTTGCTTGTGTAAACAGTTATCCCTATGGTCATGAAGAACTTGCTGTCTGTGAAGATATTGACCAGGTACTTTTTGAGTTTTAATCTGAAAAGGTAAAAAGGATGGCGGCTTACACTTTTTTCATGAAAGGTGTTGATGATCTTTTAAAGGAATACTTGATGTTCACTAGTGTAATCCACTTAATCTAGTTTCTTCTGGATCGTTAACTGGTAATATTAAGTGGCAGAATACACATGAAGGAATTTTACAAAAATATATTTTGGAACTATTGGGTGTTTCTCTTTCTTAGTCCTTTCCTGTTTTCGCAATTGTAGGTTCGTGCTGTTATGGAAAAATATCCTCCCTACCAGTCTATTTTTGCTAAAATGGCCTATGGAGAGAGCCAGATGCTTGACAAGGCATTTTATGAAGAGGAAGTGAAGAGGCTTTGCTTAGCATTTGAGCAACAGGTTTGTATCTCAGATCCAACACAACCAAAATTTCTTTCCAAACTCTATTTGTTTCATCTAGATGCTTGTCAGAATAGGGGCATGGCTAGACCCGACTATGGTGCCGTTTGTTTTTCGGCTTTTTGTTGAAAGCAAATTTTTTTTTTTTTTACTTTTTCATGACTTATTGCTTATTTTTTGAAATTTTTAGCTGAATAGAAAAAACCAAAATATTTGGTTTTTTGACTTTTTTTTTTAATATATTTTCTATTAAGAATAGACTAGATATTAAAATATAAGAATTGAAACTCTTATGATCCGTTTTATCTTCAGTGGTAAATATAAAATCATATATATTTTTTAATTTTTGCCTAAAAAGATTGATTTTCTTTTTAAAAAAAACAAACGACTAAATACTTATTCCTATTAAGCACTATTCGAAACAAAAGTTCTATTAATCATTAAGTAAACAAAAAAAAAAAAACAAAAACAAATGCCAACTACATCTATTATCTTGCTTCTGAATAGGGTTGCATTCGATATTCTAGTGGACTCTGATCCTCATTTTCACTAACAATGAAAATATGTGTTTCCTTGTCTGAGTTGCAGTTCCATTACGGCGTTTTCTTCGCTTACATGAGGTTGAGGGAGCAGGAGATCAGGAATCTGATGTGGATATCTGAATGTGTAGCTCAGAACCAGAAGACTAGAGTTCATGACAGTGTTGTCTTCATATTCTAGTTTCTGATCGTTGGTCAATGGTCATTATAAAAAAAAAAAAAAAAAAGAACATTCTTGGGCTTTTACACAAATCGTCTGTAAATCTCTCCTAAGAATTCCAATATGCATGTCTGATTATTTTGTCTAGACAATTGGCCCTTGGGGCACTCACTCTTTTCCATGTTTCCCCATGTGGAAAATAAGTATCTCATAATGCCCTTTTTATGTCATTCAGAGGGAGAATCCTTGTACTCAGCTTCGTCATGAGTTTTAAATTATCTCTTTTGTATTATTATTATTAGTTTTTTGTCCTGAGGTGTTTTGAGCAAGCTTTTAAGTCATATCACATTCACGTTAATCCTCGTACGTGTTAGGAGGGATCATAGATAAGGGTGGTAAAACTCTATTATAAAACATAATTGCATTCTTAAGACTTGAACTCAAGTCGTTTGATTAACCTAGGAGAAATTTCAACCATCTCACCTATATGTTGTATTCTTAGAGTCGAATTCGATACGTCTGCTTAAGTTAGAAAAGATCTTAATCATATTATCTACATGTTCGCTTGTGCTTGAACTCAAAACATTTGGTTAAGTTATAAAAAATCTCACTTATCTCACTTATATGTCTGACGACTTGAGTTCATTTGTAGGAGTTTTCTTCTATTTGAGACTTACATTGTGTTTGGGTAAAAAAAAAAATGGAAAGATAGGAAATGGGAATTAATAATAAACTTGTTTATACTTATAAGTGATAATAAATTTGTATAACTTTTATTTTTTATTTTTTTTATTTTTTATTTTTCACTTCACTATTACGTTTATAGCCTAGACAATTTTAAGAAGAAAAAGATTTAAGATTAATCTACAACACTATAAATTAATCTCTTCATTTCCTCTATACACTACATCACTTTTTTCTTTACTATTTTAAGAAAATCTTTTTATTTCACACTTAAAATAAGAACTTTTTTTTGCTTTGATTTTTTCCCTTTTATGTTGATTATCAACCAAACTTGGTAGAGCTGGTTGACTAATTTCTTCCCCTTTGCTTTCTTGCTAACTCCTTTCGTAGTGATATGGTAGCTCAAATAAGTAAAACGCTTCTTTATTTCCATTATACTTCTTTTATAATAAAAAAAAAATCCAATTACAAAAGAGATTTGGAATTAGCTAGAGGCCACACACCTAGGGTGTAATCAAGCCAAGTTTGAGCTCGATTCGATTAGAAAAATTGAAACTCAAATTCAATCTAGCCTTTGGTTAGATGTTCGAAACTTAACTCAAAATAGTCGAGTTACTCGAATTTGACTCAATAAAGATTGATCAAATTCGACTCAACTAATAAAATGATAAAGCTCTTAAACTGGTGAGCAATTGGAGTTGAGTATCATAATACTCGACTCGATAGGATTATTCGAGGCAGGCTAGATTAAGCACTAAATCGAATTCAAATAAACTACAGAATGGTCGAATAGAACTAAGTCAACTCAGTAACAAGAATAGTTTGACTCGTTTATGCTGACATCACGTGCGGATTAGGCCTGGTAGAACGGATGATGTGTGCATCAGTCTCATCAGTCGGTGGCATGACGATTCTCTCTCTCTCTCCCTCCCTCCCCCTTGTCTCACCGCTTCAAAACCAGCCTGTGTGTTTTTTGAGAAGTGTATTTATGCATTTATTTCTCTATCTGCACATTAAAAATACCCATAGAGGAAAATATAAATTCTGTAGCATATTTTTACATTTCTTTTCTTGGCACTATTTTCATCTCCTCTGCGCTACCCAGTGACTCCTTCTTCCTAAGTGAAGCCGTTTGAAAAATAGTGAGAATGAGTGAAATTACGTTGAAAAATAGTGAGAATGGCGTTGAAATTAGGCTTTAAAGCGGTGGAGAAGGAAGGCGAGTTGATTTCGTTTTTTCCGTAGAATGTACTTGGTCGGATTCGAAAAGTAAGATGCTGCTTTCGCAGCAGTTTAACAAATCCGGATTACAGACAATATCCCGGATATCAAAATCCGGATTGGATTGTTATAGCGAGTTGGATTTAACGATACGGATTTACAAATCCGAATTCATTTTTAATTTTGAATTTTTTAAAATTTTCTAAAATTAGTTTAAGTATATTATATAAATTATAAAAATTTAAGTATATTATATAAGTATAAAATTTAAGTATATTATATAAATTATTTTATTAATTATAAAATTTAAGTATATTATATAAATTATTTTATTAAATATAAGAATTTAACTATATTATATAAATTATTTTAATATATAAAATTTAACTATATTATATAAATTATTTTAATACTTGAAAAATTTAAAAATATATTTTATAAATTATTTTAATACTAAATTTAACTATATTATATAAATTATTTTAATAGCAAAAAATTTAAATATATTTTATAAATTAATCTAACAACTAATATAATACAATAAAATTAATCAAAATTTATTTTAAACATTAAAGTCTAACAACTAATACATAAACATAAAACTAAGTAAATGAGGTGTAAGGAGGGTACGTTGGGAAAGTAAAGTATTGAAATGGGGTACAAAGAGTATATTTTGGGGTTTACTTAGTAAATGGGGTGTGAAAAGATATTTAAGGGGTATATATAGAACCTCTCGTGTTTTTTTTTTTACAAATGACTGGTGAAGGATGGAGACTTCCACCACCATCACCGACATGGACGCCGACTCTCCGGCCGAGTGCGGGCGCTACCTCGATCTCCTTGATCTCTCCAACATGGCCATGTCCTGCAAATTCCTCAAAACTGTTGCCTATTCTGATTCCATCTGACAGCGTTGGTTCAGGTTCCATTCCTTCCTCTCTTGATTTTTTTTTTTTTGTAATTGCATTGATGTTTCAAAGACTAAGCTTATGGAGTGTAACCTTTTCATTCGGAACTTTTTTGTGAATTGTGATTATTACTCTTTTATGCTTTCTCATTTTTGTTTCCCAAAGAAAAACAAAAGAATAAAAAAAAATTCATAAATATATTTTTTAATGTTTGTGGGTACCATGGGCCCGAGGTGGGTTCACTATTGGCAGAGCCCTGACCCGATGGCCCACGGCGGAGTTAAGGCCCTAAGGTCAATCGGCCACAAGGCATGGGCTACCTTTCACTTTCGGAGGAAAGCGCCACTCTTTCGCTCGTCGGCATGCTTGCGATTTTGCATGTTGTTCTAATATATTTCTTTTATTACTCTTTGGTCCTCCAATTCTCTATTACTCTTGATTTAACTTATGCATATTCCTACTTTGGCATGTGAACTTATTATATTATGACCCTTGGATCATGAATCGGTAATTTATTAATTTACCCTTAACTGTTGTATTAATTCCAAGTTCTTGCTTATTTTATTTTTATCTTTATTTTATTCCGGATAAATATACTTTTACTTTTATTATACCCTAAACATGTTCCAAAAAGCGTAGGGTATATTTCGAATCTTACAACTCTACCCTCCTTATAAAATTTAATCCTGAGAGACCATACTCTGTCATTTGCATGTTACATGTCGAGTCATATTTTTTATGTCTTTTATATTTTCTTTTCATTTCCATTCTATATAGTGTCTATACTACTTCATTATCATCTATACATGAATCTTAATTGTCATCGAGAATACATACAGCTGATCACATCAGAACATCTGCTCCTCGAGCTTGCATAGCATATGCTCATCTTTGAGTCTTTGTAGGCATAGGGCGATCTTGTCTCCCAGAAACTATCACCTCTCGTCCTCTATATACGAGATGGGCTACCTCGGCCCTACCACGATCACGAGTCGAAAGTGTGCCGAGATCTTCTGCCACTTCCTTGTTGGCTTCTATTATCCTCTAACTCTCGGGGGACAACGTGCTTTCAAATGCTTTCGAGGCTTCCCTGCAGGAAACACCCTCCTGTCAATATCCTGCCAAACTCCAATGCCTTTTATGGCAATGAGGCGATCAATTTCTCCTATCAAGCTGACACCTCTACACTACGTGCTGCATTGGTTGTGTCTTCTACACTACTCGTAGCGGAACTATATTCTGATTGAGATGGAGATTCTCTAGCTCTTTTTCACAGGAGGAATGAAGCTCCTCTAGAACTTCTTCTTTGAAATCTTTCTTTGTTGCTCGTTTCTAATCTCTCTACTTTCATTGCGGCTTGGACGGTAAAATCCCCTTTGCTTGGAAAGTCATAGGTGCGAATATCTCTTGATGGAATCCCATGCGTCCATCCTCAAATTGCCTACAGAATGCCTCGGTGAGGACCCAGGTCAGAGTGTATATTTACTAAGATGGCTAAATTCTTTTCATATTCAGCCACCGATAAGCCCCTTTGTTTCAAATTGGTATTTCCACTTCAGAATCCACAGCATCAGTAACATACTTTGCTGAACTCTTGGACAAAGAACTCCCAAGTCATAGGATTTGGAATCCTTGGACTTCTCAAAGCTAGTTCCACCAATCCATGCCTCACTCTATAATAGGTGAGACTGCACCTGGCTCCACTTTTCCGATTAGGAGGACATTTAACCTCTTCTAATACCCTTTCTGGCTTTTCTAACGGTCGGCTTTCTCGACTCTTCCATATAGGCCCATGGAATTCCTCTGCTCCATGTCTTCTTACTGTGTCTATTGGAGCTTTAGGAGAGGTCAATCTATCGAAGCCGAGCCATGTCTTGCGATATTCTCGGCAAGGCTTACAGTAGATAACTAGGTACATTACTTTCCGAAGGTTCGGAAGCTGATAACCCTTGTTCCATTGGGTTAACACTCTCAGCAGCTTCTTTGGGACGATCCATCTATACAAAACACAAGGACATCCACATCGAGCGGCACATTACTAAGCTGCGGGATTTTTTCTATCATATATACTCCCTATTCAGGCCGGCAAACCTAGGCTTTTCGAAACGCCTAAACCTAGGCTCGTGCCTAGGCTTCGATCTGGTGAAGCACCTATCTACAGCGGCTGTTGATGGGATGTCACATCCTCTATCCTTGTCTTACCTTACGTACCTGCGGATTGAACACGGTGCTAAGCTTTATGTAGTGGGAACATAAGCATGGACAACCACCAATGGTGGCCGTCACAAGCTTATACATATGCATTTCATATATCTATACTATTCATATAACTTTATTACTTATCAATACTTTACATTTCTATTGCATGTCACATGTTCTGTCTGACATATCTCTATCTATACTTTCTTTGTATTTACGTGCTTTGTCATCTTTTACTTATCTCTATCGTTCTTAGATCTTATGCATTTCTAGCATGTGTTCATATCATGTTCCATCTATTCATTTAGGTATGTCTATCATATATTTCTTATTCTAGTACTTATCATTTGATCCATTATCTTTCTAATGGTTCATAATACACATCGTATTTTGTGCATGTCATATTCTTATACATATAGCTTTCATGATTATATACTATACCATTTGTTATGTTCTATTTGCATATCTTGTTATCTTATATCGCATCATCATGTACTAATTTCATATATTGTGACTATGTCTTATTTCATATCACTATTTTCATATCTTATTTTCTGTTATACTTTTCATATTACTTTCTCTTTCATGTACTGTACTTGTTCATATACTTTTCGTGTCATTGACACTTTGCTTCTTGTACTTGTATACTTGTCATGCTATCATCGCATAGCAGTGCTATGCTTCTTGATGAGCTTAAAAGTCATCTATTTTTAGTCCATTTTTCTGTTCGATTTTCATCTAGAAATGAATAATTAATATACAGAAATATGAAGAAACTCACCAAATTTTTATTAGCGGGAAGAAAGGCGAAAAATCTGACGTGAGTGGAGGAAAGATGCGGTCGAGATAGCGGAGCGAAATGAAAAAGAAATGTTTGAGTCATTGATGCGGTGTTGGGGTTTACAGTCCGGTCATGGTCGCGACGTAAAGAGTGAAGGAAATCCCGATTGGTCGCGACATGGATAACAAAATATTGAGGTCTACGACTTGAGACTGCTCTTGAGAAAGCTGCAAGGAAATAAGTTGATGTCGCGACGTGAGATTGATGTCGCGACATCAATGATGTCACGACAAGAGGCTGAAGTCACGACCTCAGAAAACCATCAAGTGAAGATTGCAAGCCATAAGTTGATGTCGCGACGTGAGATTGATGTCGCGACGCGATTCTTTCGATTGAAGGGTAAAGCTTCATGGTGGTCCGCGAAATTATTTCCGAAGTCGCGACATCGAAGACAAGTTAGCGCAAATGACTTAAGTTGATGTCGCGGCGTGGGATCGAGTCGACGCCGAAACGACTCGATTGAAAGCCCGAGAACTAAGGCGATGTGCGACATGGTCGAAATCGACGCCGAGGCGATCGAGATCAATGATGCGAGACCCATAAAAGAGATGTCGCGACAAGATATTGAGGTAGGCAACATGAACAACCCGGTTAAACCTAGTTCCATAAGATGAAGTGACGGAGGTGATGTCGCGACATCAGGTATCGATTGAAGCTGCGGATGACTGTTGAGGTCGCGTGAATATCGGCGTCGCGACATCGGGGAAGAATGTCGAAACTGCCAAGACATGAGAGATGTAGCGGCAAGATGGTGATGTCGCGCGACATCCAAGAATGACAAATCAGGCTATCAGTAGTGAGGTCGCGACGTGAAATTGATGTCGCGACATCGTTGATGTCACGACAAGCTGAAGTCGTGACTTGGAACGGTGACGGGCTGGATACTCCTAAAATCCTGGCGACTCACATTGGGATTAGGGCCCGAATTAAGAGAACCTATGCATCTGTGACTATCGGCATGAAAGAAGCTTGGCGGCCCGCAGGCGGAGTGCCCGGATAGCTAGCTCATTTTCTTTATTTTTCTTTTCTTTTCTTTATTTTTTCTTATTTTTTATTTCCGTCGTTTTAGAAGCGATTATGCTCGTATTTTTATTTTAGTTGTATTTTAAGATAAGGATGTTATCGTTTGAAATTTGAAAATTTGAATCTGATTTCAATTTCTTTTCAAATTACTGGAATGTTTGAAGTTCGAATAATTCTGGAATTCGGTCTTGATTTCAAATTGCGATTATTCTTATGATCGGAGGAATGTTGTATCGTGTAATTCGAGTAATTGAGAATCCGGCTTCCATTGATGAGCGTTATGAGTCGGAATTTATCTTTCACCATGAAGTCGTTTCCGGCGACTTATTAATTTCAATTAATGAATTTACTTCTGGTTTTGGGTTTATTGTCTTGGGATACGAATATCGACTTCTTATACGTTAAGATTTCGCGTCATTGCGATTTCAAGGAGGTCCTCACAGTGACCGCAGGGAAGACGTTCCCGAAGGTAATGTACATTTCTTTGAAGGTATCTTAATATGCTATTAAAGGGATCTTTTGAGCTTTGTAAGGATTCACTTAGATAAATCCTCTTCTCCTTGAAATCAGAGAGAGCAGTTGAATGAGTTATCTATTTAAACAAGCAAAGAGTTCACCTCGGTCGGATAGTGAGGCCAATCCGTGTTATTTGTGATCTAATCAAGGGAAAGGTTGATCTATTCTGAATTTGGAGGAGCAATCTGGAAGTTGTATATCCTTGCTTGACCGATAACTTGGGAGCTAGGTTCTGAGTCCATAAAGCGGGTATGAAGTATTACGAAAGAAAAATACCAGTTAAGGAAGTCCCTTTTAAAAATGAATTATCTAATTCCTGTGACCGAGAATCGAGTCATAAATTAGATATTGATAATGGAGTAATGGAGAGATCAGCTGTCTTACAACGCCTTGGAATGATTTTGAAACTTTAGATAATCAAGAAATTTTATCGAAATTAACTACGAGGAATTGATAGTTCACTATAAGCTGTTTTTTATTGATGTCTTTGAGGATAACTAATCGAGTATTCATTTCTTTATTAGAAATTCATTATTCTTTATTCTTTATCTTCAGTTTGTTGGATAATTTGATTATTTTCCTTTGTTCTTTCAATTTTCGGCATCGAATCTTTGGATCCTAGTATATCATTTTGTCGTCCAAATAGTAGCAAATTGAGTAGTCGGGGTAGTTGATTTAAAATTCTTGAGATCTCTGTGGGATCGATATCTGGACTTAAATCCATTTTATTACTTGTCGACCTGTGCATTTGCAGAATATAAGACCAAAACCAACTTTGAAAATGAATTACTCTAAGAGATTGGTGGTGTATATAGTATAATGTCAACAAGTTTTATGGCGCCGTTCTTGGGGACAAACATTAGTCCTTGAGTATGCGTCGCAAATTTGTATGTGTTCTTTGGTCTATCAACAAGTTTTATGGCGCCGTTTCCGGGGATTAGACAATAGTCCTTTGGTGATAACGTCATAAATTTGTTTATATGTCTTTTGGTCTCTTTACAAGTTTTATGGCGCCGTTGCCGGGGACTAGACAATAGTCCTTGGTAATAACGTCATAAATTTGTATGTGTTCTTTGGTCTATCAACAAGTTTTATGGCGCCGTTGCCGGGGATCGAAAGAATTTTATAAATCAATATTCATATGAAAGAAGGAAATACTAATTCGGACATTTTTAAAAGAAAAAGAACAAAAATAAATTTTCAAGCAGTGGTTCAGTTTGGCCACTAACTTTTAACGAAACACATTGAATATTGTTTGATGATTGGCTAAATCACATTAATGGGGTGTGTTTGCTGAAACTTTGATGCATAGGAAGCCAGAACACCCGTCCTAATTCCGGTAACCTACGAAATAGAAAGGGCGACTGGAAGCTTGAAAAAAGACCAAGAGCGAGAAAACTCAACCATAGCGGAAAGAGGCGGGATCGGTTTGATACATATGGAGAGAATTTAGAAGCCTCAGTCACTGTCTGATGGAGGATTTACGGAGACCCGATTATACGGGAGAATGCTTTCGTGATCGAGACGGCCTGCGGTTGATGCTAATAATTTTGAATTAAAGAGCCGGCCACGATTACAATGGTCCAGCGGCATCGAGTTTGCGGTCATCCTTTGAAGATCAAGCAGGCACCTGGGAAGATTCCTCGGGATGGCTAATCTTGTTAAGTAGATAGGGTAGAACCAGAAGTTATAAAACTGCATCTATTCCCATTCTCCCTAAGAGATACAGCAGCTACATGGTATGAATCATTACCATATGGTTCTGTTGATACTTGGGAGGAGTTAGTTGAGGCCTTCCTAGGCAGATTCTTTCCCCCAGCCCTAACCACAGAAAGAAGGAGAGAGATCATCGTGTTCCAGCAAGGGGAAGATGAAAGCCTGTATGTAGCTTGGGAAAGATTCAAACGGTTGTTGAGAAGATGTCCAATGCATGGGATAGATCTGAAGACTCAGATGGACAGTGCATCATACCGCCAGATGATATATCAAAGGGGATCATTGATGCTTCATCTTGTAGGAGCATTCAAGCGAAAAGTCTTTGAAGAGAGCGAAAAAGGCTGATTGAAGATGCGGCTAAATGTAGCATGAAAGCCGAGCTTTGAGGAAACAAACGAGAGGAAGAGGGGATCATGGGTGACGAGATGACGGCCATGGAGGCGAGTTGGATGCCATTATGCACGAGTTAGACAAGCAGAAAGAAAGACACACACACCGCTCATGAAATAGGAGCAATTGAAGGAGTTAATGAAGGAGTCTTGAAAGAAGTAAATGAAGGACTTTATGATCTTTGAAGAGGTTAATTGTTGGGTGAGCCAAGGGCTTACCATTTCAAACCCAATCCCTAACCTTCCCATTACATTATGCGGCACTTTCGGGAACCATGAGAACTACGTATGGTGGAGAGCTTCTCAAGGCCCAAGGCGGTGAAGGAACCCTCATCGAGGTGTCAGCCACAGTTCGGCTGGCCGGCGGCAAGGGAAATGAGCACAAAAGCGAATATCGAGGTGGAGAGCCCCGTCTTTTGAGAACGAGATCTTTGCCAGTTTATGGGGGATAATAAAGAGCTGTTGAACCTCCATGAACAAAAGTTTGGAGAATTGGAAGCAGTTGCCACCAATTCTCAAATTTTTCAGAACACTACCAATGCATCCCTGAAGAACCTAGAGACACAAGTAGAGGCGGGTTGGCCACTAACCGCAAAGCAGGAGGAAAGATGCCTTCCCAGTGACACAAGGAAGAACCCGAAAATTTGCATGGGTGCGGTGAGGAGTGGAAGGTTAGAAGAGAAGAAGAAAAGGTGACAACAACAAAAGAAGTAGCAAGACCGAGAGAAAGGAAGAGACAACTGGAGAGCGACAAAGAAGGAGTAGAAAGAAGAACATCAAAGAGCAAGCCTGGAGTCCATTTCCCACAAAGGCTGCGAAATCGAGATGGAGGAAGCGGTTGCAAGGTTTGAAAACTTTCCGGAAAAAATTTGGAGATCGGTATGCCTTTGCCCCGGAAGTGGTGACTCGGATGCCACTTTATGCAAAATTTACGAAGGACATCTTGTGAGCAAGAAAGAAAAATAGTAGAAGGAATAGTGAATCTCACTGCAACTTGCGGTCTGCGATAATCAAAGGAACTACCGGTAAAGATGAAGGACCAGGAAGCTTCTGATTCCTTGTATTGTTAGATGGAATTCCATGAAGCTACATGTGACTCGAGAGCTAGTATCAATCGATGCCTCTTTACGTTGCCAAGAAATTAAGTTTGGGGAGCTTATTCCCACAAGCTGTTACTCTTCAAATGACGGAGACGAATCGATGATGAAACACGAAGGGGGTCATTGAAGATGTGTTGGTCACTTTGTTGGGAAGTTTGTATTCCCAGTGGAGCTAATCATTTGGACATGGAAGAAGATTCACAAGTACCTACTATTAGGAAGACCATTCCTATCTTTGGAGTAACTGATTGACGCAAAAAGGAGTTCTCATCTTAAGGGTTGGAGAAGAAGGCTGCTATGTTTAGCTTTGATCAAAAGTATGCAAAATATAGGCCCCGAGGGAAAAGGGAAGGCTACAATGTGGCGGATTTTGTCTCTGTTTCCCGACTCGTGTTAACAATGATTGTAACACTCCCGAGTTTTATCTATGAAAAGAGATGAATTCCCGATATCTTTGAAGATATCTATTACGAATTTCCATCCTGGCCCGGTTCTCATGCTATAGAAGCTGTGTTGATCTTGAAGCAAAGCGAGAAAGATAATGGGAAGATAGTGAAAGAGGGTCATCAAAGAGACCCGGTCTACCGAAAGGTTTAGTTTGAAGGATTGCCATGTCGTTTAAAGTGCTACCGATATAGAGCCAGTGTCATTTAAATCAAGTAGTGATAGGAACAAAATTATAGATAATATAAAGCTCATAAGAATGCATTTGGTGCCAAAGTGGATATCTGAGTCCATCAATTGTAAAATTTCTATCAGAAGAGACTTGAAACCATGCAGCGAACACGGAGGAGGTGAGATCCGGTGATGAAGTGATCGGGAAGGAGGTGCTCAAATTGTTAAATTCTGGTTTTATCTATGCTATATCAGACAGTCCTTGGGTGAGCCCAGTTCATGTGGTTCCAAAGAAAGGGAGTTTCTTGTGATCGAAATGAAAAGCGAATTGATTCAGACAAAACGGTGACGGGATGGAGGGTTTGTATTGATTACGAATTTGGAATCTGACAACGAAAGGATCATTTTCCTTTACCTTTCATTGATCAGATGTTGGATAGGTTAGCAGGACACCCTCACTTTGTTACGGATGGAGTACTCGGGGATATAATCAGATTGCTATTGCACCAGAGGATCAAGAGAAGACCACGTTCACATGCCCTTATGGTACCTTTGCATTCAGAAGGATGCCGTTTGGGTTATGTAATGCTCCAGCTACATTCCAGAGATGCATGATGTCTATATTCTCAGATTTGGTCGAAGAAGTGATGGAAATTTTCATGGATGATTTTACTGTGTATGGATCGGCTGCGTCCGATGTTTAAACAATAAGACGGTACTTCAGATGCGAACAAGCGGCTAGAATTGGGAAAAATGTCATTTATGGTAACAGAAGGTATTGTTCTTGGGCATAAAATTTCTGCTATTGGACTAGAAGTTGACCAGTCCGAAGTATCCATCATCAAGACTCTTGCACCACCTACCACAGTAAAAGGAGTAAGAAGTTTCTTGGGGCATCTTTGGATTTTCACCGGAGATTCATCAAAGACTTTTCAAAATAGCGGACCACTATGCGGATTCTTTGGAAAAGGATACAAGGTTCAATTTTTGATGACTCTTGCAAGGATGCTTCGAAGAAATCAAGATCGGATTAGTAGAGCACCTATATTCATTTTGCACGAATGGAATCGAGGTTGGAAATAATGTGTGATGCAGTGATTTTTGCTGAGCTGTGTTGGGGCGAAAGAGAGAAATATTGGGAGTATATACTATGCTAGTAAGACCTTCAATGAAAGCACAAGAGAACTACTCAACAAGCGAAAAAGGAGATGCTAGCCATAGTGTTTGCTTATGAAAATTTAGACAATACATTTAGGATCCCCTGGTAATTCATGCGATCATCGACGATCAAGTACGATGTCGAAAAGAGCTAAGCGATTGATGAGTGGGTGCTATTGCAGTTGATTTGGAAATAAAGGACAAAAAGGAGTGTGACAATGTGATAGCCGACCACTTGTCAAGAGTAGAAAGAAGCGATGAAAGAGAAAATGCGATTAACGAGAGAACTTCCCGGATGATTATTCAAAGTTTCTTCTGACCATGGTATGCTGATATTGTAGATTATTTGGCTTATGGAGTAAATACCTTGAACTCATTCTATGAAGAGGAAACTTCAGGCCCGACGTAATTATATTTAGGATGACCCACTATTATTCAAGAGAGGTGCGACATGATAATAAGAAGATGTGTACGGAAATTGAACAAGGCAACATTTTAAATGAATGCCATGCATCACCATATGGGGACATTTTCTGGAGAAAGAACAGCTCTGAATACTCCAATCGGGTTTTATTGTTACTTATCTTGAGAATTGTGCGAGTGGAGTGAAATTATGTGATCGATGCCAAGGATTGGAAATATCGGCCGAGCGGGGATGAAATGCCCCTCAAGGTATTATGGTGATACAAATTTTTTGATGTTTGGGGAATAGATTTTATGGGACCTTCCCACCATCATTTGAAACATATACATCTTTGCTATGATAGATTCGTCTCCAAATGGGTGGAAGCGATGGCTTTGTCAGGAATGATGCTAATACGATTTGTGAGTTTCTTGCAAAGAATATTTTGACGGAGTTTGGAACCCCAAGGAACCATCATTAGTGATGGGGGGAACTCATTACTACCAATAATATTTGCAGCTCATGGCGGAGTATGGGATCAAGCATGTAATGAGTTTAGCATATCATCCCCGGACGATGGACAAGCGAAATTTCAACGGAGAGATCGAAGAATGCAGAAAAGCGTGAGCTCAGCGGGAAGGGTGGTCTTCCAAACTTGATGATGCACTTTATAGGCTTCTGGGGACAACATACAAGACCCCCATTGAATGTCCCCATACAGAGTTGTTTGGCAAACCATGTCATCTACCTCTTGAATTAGAATCTGAGGCAATGTGGGCCAATTAAAAAAGTTAAACTTGATTTCAAGGTTGCCCGAGGAAGAAAGATTGCTCAAGCGTCTGAATTGGAAGAACTGAGAAATGAAGCCTATGATAATGCTAGAATAACTACAAAGAAAAGACAAAGAAATGGCATGATCGGAAAATCTGAGAAGAGTTCGAACGGGCGAGCAGTCTTCCTTTTAATTCTAAGTGAGAGGTATTTCGAAGTGAAATCCATTGGAGTGGGCCATACGGTGGTATCAGTACTACATTTGGAGCCATTAACGAAGGCGATAATGGGGAAGAATTCAAGGTCAATGGACAAAGAGTTAAAGCATTATCTCAACGAGGGGAAGAGGAAGAACTCCCAGTGGTTCTTTGAGGAAAGAAGATGAACCCTGCAACGGCAAGTCCGACTAAGGACTTCAAGCGGCGACTAATGGGAAGCGTTGTGGATTTAAATTACAGATTTAAATTTTAAATATTTCTTTTCTTTAGTTGCTGATAAATTAGGTCAGATTTGTTTTTCTAGAAGGATAATTTAAATTTTAGAAATAAATTGTAGTTTAATTAGAATTTTTGCTTGAATATTGCGGTGATCTTCGAGCAGTTTAAGCTTATGAATAGCAGAGCAACTACGGGGAGTAATTCCGGCACAACTTGCGGAGGTCGCGACACTAGAGAAAAAGGGGAGTAACCTTCTCCCTAACCCAATCTGTAGATATATTTGAATTAATTGTTAAATCTTTGCTTCAAATATGCCTGAAGAGATGTCTAAACGGGTTAGGAACAATAAGAGAATTCAAAGTTTTTGAAATCATGGAATTAAGGGCTTGGTCACGACAGCAAGGTTTTGTCGTGACAAAGCTGTTGTCCTACAAATATTGATGTCGTGACCAGTAAAGAAAGAACAATTAGTGAGTATGGGGGAAGGGAGATACATGTCGCGACATAAAAGTGTGACATGTGCCAACCACACACTTCAAAAGCCCTAAATTTAATGACCTCAAATAAAAAGTGGCGGAATTGAAGTCGCGACAATTCTTAAGTGAAGCATTAATTAGCCCACAAACATTGATTGAATTGCAACAGTTGGAAACTATTTCATTCCTCCAACCCACATAACCCGTTTCACAGCCGTCTTCCTCCTGAATCTCGACCTCAGAAAACCACACAGCATTCCCGAGCTTTCTAAAAAGCTTTCCTCTTGTCTCCCAGATGTTGAAATTCCCACCCTGGTCCTAACCTAGGCGAGATTATGGGGGAACCTGAACAATCGAAGAAGAAGAAACTTACTAGGAAGCAGTTAGATGAGATTACATTCGGGAAGAGCAAGCGGGAGATCTTATCAAAACACCGGAAGCTCACGTGCTTCTCGACGGAATGAAGGGGAAGGAAAGAGGAGAGAAGAAGAAGAAGAAGTAGAAGATTTCATATCCGATGAAGCTTATTCCCAGTGGAAGAAGTACTATGCTAACAAAGGTTTTGTTACAGAGAGGAGATTCAAAAACCCTGTGACTCCTTTCAAGGAGATGATAGAGCAGAGAGGATGGGAGAGTCTCTGCTTTTTGCGGAATTATCTGACCTTGGTGAGAGAGTTTTATTCCAATATGGTCGGAAGGAAGGATGGAGCCGTTTATGTTAGAGGAGTCTGGGTCTCATACGAAGCCAAGGCCATCAATGAGCCTATGGATGACAATACACAAGCATGGCTCCAAATTGAAAATTTTGGAAAAGCCGTTTTAGAAAGATTGCGGAGAAGCTCAGATGGAGGGCAATTAGACCGGGAGAAGAAGAAGCGAGAACTACGAGCAGGGGAAGCCTCGAGAGCGAAGGTATGGTTTTGCTTCCCTTTAGCGTGCATGTTGGTTCCAACAAAACATTTATGCCACAGGTGAGAGAACAAGAAGGTGCTCTTCTTTGTATGCCATACTAAAGAAGTCTGAAGATCGATATAGGAGTTATCATAGAGAACTCTATCATGAGAGTATCATAAGAGGGAACAAAGGGTATGCTTCCCCACCCGGCAACAATCAGTTCTATGTAAAAATTTGGAGTGAAAGGAATTTAGGGTCGGAAGTCGAGGCTTCACCATCCTTGTGAAGGAGTTAGCAAGGGACGAAACCCCGGAGGAAGGAGTCTTGGTAAAACGGAAGTGAAGCCCAATCGGAAGAACCGAGGAAAAGGAGACCCGGAGAAGGCCATGATCAAAGAGGTGAGCACCTGTGAAATCACACGACAGCTCACGATTACATGTTTGCTGCGAATATGTTTAGGATAAGAAAACTGACCGATAAACTTCTCAATCCCGCTGGCAGTTCCTCACATGCAGGCGAAACTTCCAAAGCGGAGAAAGTTCAAAGAACACAAGAGAGCGGTCGATCTTGGAAGCTATCCATGCCTGAGAGAAGAGAATAGATGAAAGAGAGGATTGGAAGTCGGCGAGGTCGGGAAAGTATTTATGAAAGGTGAAAAGAAGAGACCAACGGTGGGAAGAAGAGTTAAGCGAGAGAAAGAAGGGAGCATGGTGGAGATCGAAGAAGAGAACAACGTGGAAAGAAGAAGCGACGAAGAGACGGATGGGAAAATGTTGAAGCAGCAAAGGAGAAGAAGAGTTCAAGAAGAAATGAAGGGAAAGAGATCCAAAATTTATTCATGAGAGCTGGCGATCTTAGAAGCTTTCTATATGAAACTTGATTTAGTCGAGATGCTCAACTCCTAGCATTATTGAAAAGAGATAAAGAGCATGACATAATTTGAGGGAGCTTGAATAAGGGTTTCAATTACTATACAAATCTCTCTGAGAGGGGAGCTGGAAAACAAATTGGGCAGCCAGAGACAAAAACAATGGGAGGCTGAATCCTACGAGAGGCGTAAGGAATGGGTGGAAAATTTAGATTTGATTAACAACAATCTTTCTAAATTCTTGGAAGTCATAGGCCCGAAATGGAAATACAATGAATGGCTTAGGGAAGAGCTGGGATATCTTGAGCAAGAAAGTTGATCTCTCACAATGAGATTGTCATTGAAGAGCAGTTAGAGAGGAAACGAGAGAAAGGAAAGAAAGGGAAATGAGTTACACGCCCGTTCCAGCTCATTTGAACCTTTAGACTTGTATCTGATATTTTGCCCACCTCTTCCAAAAGAAAAAGTAGACCTTCTCATTGCCAAACCTTCTTTACCATCCTTATCCATTTCTTGTGTATCCACGATTGCAAGTGTCGGAAATAAAATGAAAGTTAGAATTGAATTGTTGTGTGATATCTTGCATTTGATTGTTCAATGTTATATTTGCCTTGTGGTTGCATGATTAGAAATCAAAGTAGGAAATAGTTCGAATAAATGTTTGTGATGCAATGAATTGGAGTGAATAGACGAGTTAGATTAGGAATAGTGAAATGAGAAAAATTAGGAATAAGGGCCCAAAGATGCATATAGTTTTAATTGAAACACAAGGTGCAAAAGGAAGTACTTATATTTAGCGATAAGTCAGAGGAATAGAGGAAGGTGATACAGAAGGAACCAAAACATATTTTTGAGTTTGTGGTATGAGCAGTAAGTCGAACTGTTGAATATCAATTAGTAACTACTCATAAATAAAAATGAGTCAGGTACTCCACACATGGTTAGTCTAGCAGTTCAGCAAATTCTAGAATTTGTTGATTATTGGGCGAGCGAAATCTTAGGTGATCTGGTGACAAGAGATGATCGACCATTCTTGGGCTGATTTGAGCCATTCTAGCCACCATCCTATTCATATCTTGTGCATATACGATGGATTCAGAAATTGAGCCAACAAGCTTTATTCTTCAAAAAATAGACCAATGGGGAAACTGACTCATCCTAAGACATCAGTCAGCCAGTAAAGAACCTGTGATTACCCATGAATTCAAAGGAAGAAGAAATGAGTTTAGGGAATATATATTTTGAGGAACTCAAAGGAATGAAAAGAAAAGGCAAAGAAGCCGAAAAGCTGACCGAAAGGAGGTTTCTAGGGATAAGTTTATCTTGGCTAACTCTCTTCAGACAATTAAGTTCTTAGGGGTGTTTCAACACCTAGTGCCCTGTGCCATAAGTATAGAGCTACTAACCCAAAGTTAGCTAAGAGTGTTAGAAAGCCTAAAAGTTAAAACATTGCACTATACGAATGAAGTGACAAACTAAAGAAAAATTCACTCATTGAAAGTACAAGTGAGAAATAGGGGCATTAGTTAAGATTGAAGAAGTCAAGAGATATCCCAAACATGAAGTTTAGGGAGTTTATTATAGAAGCCACAAAAGAAGGAAGGGGCGAAGGAAGAAAAGGTTGAGGTAATCTGCTAAAAATTCCTTCCATCTACCCGTACCCAGGCCTAACAATAAAGCCCAAAGACACGATTGATCTTGAAAATTTGAAATCACCTACATTAGTGGAGATCAATATGAAAAACAAGCCTATGGAATTTGGAAGAAAGGAAACAATCGAAATTGTGAAGAACTTTAGGGAGTTAAATGACTCAGTATGAAAATGAGAAAGGAAAACAATTCATTATTCAACAGGATCCAATGAGTATATTGTTTGTAAAACAATTTCAACATCTTAGTTTTGCATAGCATAAAGAGAAGAGACCAACCTTGAACTGGACTTGAAGCTAGATGTACAGAAAATTTTGCATACCTTGCATTGCAATTAAATTAAATACCACTGCAAAACAAAACAGAAAATGTCCTTCTTGTTTGAGGACAAACAATTCTTTCTTTTTCTTTGCTTGAGGATAAGCAAAATTTTAAGTTTGGGGGAGTTTGATTAGCTTAAAAGTCATCTATTTTTAGTCCATTTTTCTGTTCGATTTTCATCTAGAAATGAATAATTAATATCTGAGAAATGAAGAAACTCTGAAATTTTGTGCGGGAAGAAAGAGAGTAGAAAATCGGCAATAAGTGGAGGAAGATGCGGTCGAGATAGCGACGAAATGAAAAGAGCGTTTGAGTCATTGATGCGAGTGTTGGGGTTACTACGGTCGATCATGAGGAGTCGCGACATCGGGGATTGGAGAATCTCTGGTCGGTCGCGACATGGATAACAAAATATTGAGGTCTCGACTTGAGACTGCTCTTGAGAAAGCTGCAAGGAAATAAGTTGATGTCGCGACGTGAGATTGATGTCGCGACATCGGCGATATCGACAAGAAATTTGAAGTCACGACCTCGAAGCCATCGAAGTGAAGTGCGAGCATAAGTTGATGTGGCGACGTGAGATTGATGTCGACACCGGACTGCTTTCGAGTTGAAGGAATTAAGCTTCATAGTGAGAGTCCACGACAGCATTTCGAAATCCGCGACATGCGAAGACAAGTTGAAAGCGCAAATGACTTAAGTTGATGTCGCGGTAGGATCGGTCGCGACATCGAAACGTCGATTAAGCCCGAGAACTAAAGGCGATGTCGCGACATGAGATCGAAGTCGCTGGCATCGAGGCGGTGGCGGATCAATAGTGGGCCCATAAAGAGATGTTGCGACAAGATATTGAGGTCGCGACAACATGAACAACCAGTTGAAGCCTACAGTTCCATAAGATGAGGTCGCGACAAGAGATTGATGTCGCGACATCCAGAAGCATTATCGATTTGAAGGCTGCGGTGAAACGGCGAGGTCGCGACAAGATATCGGCGTCGCGACATCGGGAAAACCGTCGAAACGCCAAGACATGAGAAGATGTCGCGACAAGATGTAGTGATGTCGCGACATCAGAATGACAAATCAAGGCTACATAGAGTAAGTTGAAATTATGACGTGAAGTGATGTGTGACATCGTTGATGTCACGTTAAGAGGCGAAGTCGTGACGAGCGATGACTTGGGCTGGATGCTCTAAAATCCTGAGGCTACATTGGGATTAGGGCCCAATTGAGGAACCCTATAAATCTGTAATTTATCCAACTCATGAAAAGCTTGGCGGCCCGCAGACGAGAAGATGCGGGATGGCCCGAAAGCTCATTTCTTTATTTTCTTTTCTTTTAACTTTTTATTTTTCTTATTTTTTTTTATTTCGTCGTTTTAGAGCGATTATGCTCTCGTATTTTTATTTTTATTGTATTTTCTGAATCTGGATGTTATCGTTTGAAATTTGAAGGTGAATGCGAGATTTCAATTTCTTTTTAATTACTACGGAATGTTTGAGTTCGGACAAATTTACGGAATTCGATTGTTTCGATTTCAAATTCTGATTATTCTTATGATCGGAGGAATGTTGTATCGTGTAATTCGAGTAATTGAGGAATCCGGCTTCCATTGAGTGAGCGTTATAGTCGAAATTTATCTTTCTTGTAGTCATTTCGTGACTTGTTAATTAGTTAATGAATTTATACGGTTTTGGTTTGTGTCTTGGGATGCGAATATCGACTTCTTATGCAGATTAAGATTTTAAGATTTGTGTCATTGCTCTGATTTCAAGGAGGTCCTCTGAGTGACACAAGGAAGACATTCTGAGAGTAATGTACATTTCTTTGAAGGTATACTAATCTGCTATTAGGGATCTTTTGAGCTTTGTAAGTTCACTTAGATAAATCCTCTTCTCACTTGAAATCAAGAACGAGTTGAATGAGTTATCTATTTAAACAAGCAAAGAGTTCACCTCAATTCGGATAGTGAGACCAATCCTATGATAGTATGATCTAATCGAGAAAGGTTTGATCTATTCTAATTTCGGAGGAGCAATCGGAAGTTGTATATCCTTGCTTGGCCCAGATAACTTGGGAGCTAAGGTTTAGTCCATAAAGCGGGTATGAAGTATTCGCGAGAAAAATACCCCGGATTAAAGGAAGTCCTTTTTAAAAGTAGTTATCTAATTCCACGTATTCGAGGAATCGAGGTCATAAATTAGATAATGAGAGTAATGGAGTGTGGAGAGATCGAATTTATCTTACAAACGCCTTGGGCTGATTTTGAAACTTGAGATAATCGAAATTTTATCGAGAATTAAGCTACGAGGGAATTTGATAGTTATTTATAAGCTGTTTTTATTGATGTGTCTTTGAGGATAACTAATCAGTATTCATTTCTTTATTAGAAATTCATTATTCTTTATTCTTTATCTTCCAGTTTGTTGGTTAGTTCAGTTATTTTCCTTTGTTCTTTCAATTTTCCAGCATCTGAATGCTGGATCCTAGTATCATTTTTGTCGTCCAAATAGTATGGAAATTGAGTAGTCAGGGTAGTTGATTTAAAATTCTTGAGATCTCTGTGGGATCGATATACGGACTAAATCCATTTATTACTTGTCGACTGTGCATACGAGAATATAAGACCAAAACCAACTTTGAAAATGAATTACTCTAAGAGATTGGTGGTGTATATAGTATAATGTCAACAAGTTTTATGGCGCCGTTGCCGGGGACTAGACAATAGTCCTTGGTAATAACGTCATAAATTTGTATGTGTTCTTTGGTCTATCAACAAGTTTTATGGCGCCGTTTCCGGGGATTAGACAATAGTCCTTTGGTGATAACGTCATAAATTTGTTTATATGTCTTTTGGTCTCTTTACAAGTTTTTTATAGCGCAGATTCTTGTGGATCAAAACAATAGTCCTTGGTAATAACGTCATAAATTTGTATGTGTTCTTTGGTCTATCAACACTTCTCATATCGTGTCATATATTCTCTACATTTCATTTGTTTTATGTTTCATGCTTGCAGAAACCTTAGAAGTGGATAAAGGAAACCATGAGGGCGAGAAGGGGCGCTATACTCAACTGTGTAAACGGTGGTCCATCACAGAGGGCAGAAGTATTTGTGATATATTATGCGAAGGTATCATCCTTTGTCTGAGGCAGTGACCATCCATGAGGGCCCGGAGGCGTTGTGATGACCCTTTCGGGGCCACCATGATCCAAACGGGATCTATGTCATCGACCCAAACGGGGCCTCGATATCTGTATCTGTATGCTGCAGACTTATTCTTCCTAATAGGCATGCCTATCTATCCCTCTACCAGGTTCTAAATGAACCCGATCCATGTATGCATTTTATGTTGATTACATATCTCATATTTAGAATCATTATTATCATTCGGTAATCATATGTGAATATATCACAAATCATTATTCTTAACTTTTTCATTTTCATATTCTATACTTGTCATATACCGATGCTTATATATGTTCCATACATATAATTTACACAGGCATATGCAATATATACTATCATTACTTTAATCTGTATTCGTTCTCATATCTGTAGCTTCATATTACGGTTTTCATTTTTCTCTATAATCCATATATTCCTATATTTTTATCATGCATGCATTTACTCATTCTTATATTCATCTATGCCTATCATTCGTGTACATGTACTCATTCCTGGTAACATCTTATATCTTGTTAACTTATATATTCATGTACTTTATTAGATTTATTCGTATCTTATGACATATACCAATACATTTCTATTCTTGTACGTTTTACTTGTACTTTATCAGACTGTCCTAACTCCCATAGGAATTACAGAACTTATACCTATACGGAGGTACTTATACACGTACTTGTACTTTTATCTATCTTATCTTGTATCTATCTTATATTATGCATGATATCTTATGATTATCATATCACCAACTACTTATTTTCCTTATTTCTGGACCTAATATGAGTTCCACTTTTATCATACTATGTATGGCTGTATTCTTGACTCAATGGGCTTTCCATAGAGTCCAAGAACACCCGAATCGGAGTTCGGACGAAGGAGTTATGACCTTCCGAAGTTGGAGGTCAAACGTAATCAAATCCTGAGAAGCTGGACGAGGCCCCCGACCCACGAGCCTGGACGAGGCTCGATCCTATCACCTCGGTCTGACACCCCTAATATCCTCCTCAGGCATATCAATGTATTCTGACCAATGGCTTTCCAGATCCCGAGAACACGAATCGGAGTTCGGACGAAGGAGTTATGACCTTCCGAAGTTGGAGGTCAAACGTAATCAAATCCTGAACTGGACGAGCTGACCTGACCTCAGTGAGCTCGGTCTAACATCTCGGTCTGATACCTAATATCCTCCTCAGTAATATCAATGTATTCTTGACTCAATGGGCTTTCCATAAAGTCCAAGAACACCCGAATCGGAGTTCGGACGAAGGAATTATGACCTTCCGAAGTTGGAGGTCAAACGTAATCAAATCCTGAACTGGACGAGCTGACCTGACCTGGACGAGCTCGATCTATCACCTCGGTCTGACACCTAATATCCTCATCAAGCATATCAATGTATTCTTGACTCAATGGGCTTTCCATAGAGTCTAAGAACACCCAAATCGGAGTTCGGACGAAGGAGTTATGACCTTCCGAAGTTGGAGGTCATACGTGGATCTTTCCAGCCGAGGCGACACAGACTAGCCGAGGCTGAGGCTGACCTGGTTGAGCTTGTTCTAACACCCCGATTAACACCCAATATCCTCCTCAGGTATATGAATGTATTCTTGACTCAATGGGCTTTCATAGAGTCTAGAGCATGAATCGGGTTCGAGACGAAGGAGATATGACGCTTCGAAGTTGGAGGTCATCGCAGAATCAAATCTGACGGTGACTGGGTGGACGATTTGGCTCTGAGGCTGGTCTGGCGGCCTCCTATAGGATGAGGTCTCATGACCTCTGTTGCATGAGGTCTGTTTGACCTCTGCTTTGCTGAGTTTGTGACCTTTCTTCGACCTCTATTGCATGGTCCTGGCGACCTCTGTTGCATGGTCTGTTGTTGACCTCTATTTGCATGAAGTCTGCTGGCCTTTGGCGACCTACATTGCATGAGGTTTATGACCTGTTGCATGAGGTCTGGCGACCTCATTGCATGGTCTGGCGACCTCTCTTGCATGAAGATACGATTGACCTCTATGGGCGATTTCTTCGCCCATTTATTCGAGTAAAATCTTAGTAGCAGTCTCTGAGGTCAGAATTGAAATTCAAAAAGCCTAACATCAAGTTCATTGATGTGGATACAATTTATAGGACTCACTTCAAATTCCACTTTATTTCTTACCCAATCAACTCTAAGATTGCAATTTAGTTGACCGGCTAGTAGAGACGACATTGACCAGATCAGGCTACTTGTGACCTCGATAAAGGACCATAACTTGAGTGCAAGGTCGAATCGAGAAATTCAAATCTTAACATCAAGTTAAATTTGATGTGGATACAATTACTAAAAGGACTTACTACCCAAATTCCCTTTATTTCTAGCAACACGTTCTAAGGTCAGAACACTAAGTATGATCAAAAATAGGGAAATTTCTTGGTTCAACTTTACTGACTAGACCCTTCCCAGAAACACACTATAGGAGCCTTAGAACTCTTCTCGACTCAACCCTAACCGAAATGAGTTTGGGAGTCTCAAACCGTGTATTTATACTTTCTATACGAGAAACTAGACAAACCCATACTATTGTACAAACTTCGATACTTTTCATACGGAACAACAAGTCCCATTACAACTCAGAGACATGTATCCATGTCTGAAAACCATACTCAATTATTGGTTCCTCCTTTTAAACCATATTTCCATACTTGTCTATACAAAATCATAGTTCTCCTGTGATCTTCCTATTTTCTTCCCTCTTTCTTGCTTTTCTTTTACCTTCATCTTCTTCTTCAGCTATGCCCTTACCATTTTCTCTTACTCTCTCTGCTTACTTAGTTTTGCTCTATAATATACGAGACCAAAATGAGATATTTATTTTTTGTCTTATCCTTGATCTTATCCGCATTTCACTTTCCAAGGAGGAAACTTCCTCACTCTTTCCTTTAAGCCACTTGTCTCTTCCACAATTTTTCTTCCTTATGTTATTCTAATATATTTCTTTTATTACTCTTTGGTCCTCCAATTCTCTATTACTCTTGATTTAACTTATGCATATTCCTACTTTGGCATGTGAACTTATTATATTATGACCCTTGGGTCATGAATTGGTAATTTATTAATTTACCCTTAACTGTTGCATTAATTCCAAGTTCTTTCTTATTTTATTTTTATAACATTTTGATGGGATAAATATACTTTTACTTTTATTATATTTAAACATGTTAGCGGTAGGGTATATTTCGAGTGTTACGCTCTGCCTGGGGTGCAGTCTTAGGCGACGGGTTTCTCGAGTTGCGGACTTGGAGTGTAGTTCCCCAGCATCGCCCGTAGTACCTCGGGAGGTATTCTACCCATTTTCCTTTAGGTTTTCGGCTTAGTCTTCCTTCTTTGCCTTGAGAATCCTTATAGTGACTTACGCTGTCGGATTGAATTTGCGGATGAGCGGGACGAATGGTAATTCTTGATTTCAAGCTCAGCGCAAAAGTTTTTGAATTTCGGGTTATTGACCCCTTTCCATTATCAGTTACCGATGCTTTGGGATTCAGAACACGCATATTATAGATCATGAATGAGTTGCGTACCTTTTTGGTGATTGTTGCGTATGGCTCGACTACGCCCATTTAGTGAAGTAGTCCACTCCTATAATTACCAAATTTGCATTGACCTCTTCAATGGGCAAGGGCAGAGAGTATGTCTAATCCCCGCTGCTTTGAAAAGGCCGGGAGGCACATGATTGGTCGAGTGGCTCGGATGGGAGATGGGAGATCTTGGCATGCTCTTAACAGATATTGCATCTTCTAACTAGTTTTGTGGCGTCTTTGAGCATCGTGGGCCAATAATATCCCTGCCTAAGGACTTTTTCTGCCAAAGTTCGAGCTTCGATATGGTTGCCACATATGCCTACGTGTACCTCTCTGAGTACGTAGTTAGAGTTTTCCTTCCCTATGCAGTTGAGGAGGGGTGCAGAAAAACCTCATTTATAAAGGGTCCCCCGCAAAAGAGCGAATCTGGCGGACCTTGCTCCTAGTTTAGATGCCTCCTTCTGATCGCTTGGCAATGTAAAGCTTAACAAGTAGTCTCAGATGGGGTCCATCCAGCTCGGCGCAGTCATTACTAGGAAAATTTCTTCGTTATTGATGTTTATTAAGGGCTCCGGGAGGTGCTCGGCCCAGTATCCCAGCCCTATCGAGTCTTCTGTGAGTATCATTGCTAACTTTGCGGGGCATGGCTTGTGGGTCTGTTCTTGGGCAGTGTCGAGGCTTTGAACTTCGTCTACGGAACTTTTGAGCCGGTTCGTGTACCTTTTTAGGTAAAGGATCATTTTCACCTAAGCCGTGGGGAATCCTTATACCTTCATGACCCAGCTAAGAATCATTTGCATACCTCTAGGTGATCGGCCTCCATGGAGTAAGGCGAGTTAAGCCTAGCAATGGCTTGACTTCATATTCAGCCACGAGTCGAATCGAGTGCATATTCACGTCGATCCCATGCGGGAGGCTCGGGGAATCAGCCCGGCTTATGTCGCTTCCTTAAGCATTGGCAGCCCCATCTACGGACAACCTCTAGATGGGGAGGTCGGATGCTAGCTGGGTGGCTTTGGTAGGCTCTATTGAGGTTAATTCCATGATGAAATTTTCCAAAACTTGTCCTTTGATCGGTGTTCTTGGCTTGTACCTAATGTCGAACTCACTCAGCTTTATGGCCCATTTATCGGTCTTGCGAGGTCTGCGGTTTATGCGTGTTGCTTCATTGGGTGTTCTGTTGGAATCTCGATGATATGGGCTTGGAAGTATGGTCGAAGTCTTCTAGTGGTGGTCACTAATTCTAGAACTAGCTTTGCAATCTTCGAATCTTAGTTCCTGCCTCTCGAGGCTCGGCTCTGATAATAGGCCCGTTTGCTGCGCTCTATCCGCTACGGCCGGGGCGGCACTAATCGGAAACGGCTAAGTAAAGCGTAAGGAGTTCCCCCTCGGAGGGGCTTACTAGAATAGGGGGGAGCTTAAGTAGGTTTAGTGCGAGACGCCTCTTCACGAGTGAGCATCGATCGGCCTTTTTGAGGAGCAGAAAGAAGAGTGACACTTGTCAGCGGACTGGACACGGACACAAAGCAGCTCCAGCCGCGGTTATTCTCAGTTAGGCGATGAATTTCTTTAGTGTTTGAGGGTGGTTGCGTGTCGAGCACGACTTTTATCTTGTCTGGATTTGCCTCTATTCTACGGCTGTTGACTATGAAACCCAAGAACTTCCTTGCAGAGACTCCGAAAGCACACTTGGTTGGGTTTAACTTCATCTTGTAGTTCTTCAGGACCTGAAACGATTCAGCTAAGTGGTCTATGTGGAGCTTGGCCTTAACTGACTTCACCAGCATGTCATCTATGTATACCTCCATGGATGCGCCTATCTGTTTCTGGAACATCTTGTTTACTAACCTCTAATAGGTGGCCCCCTCGTTCTTCAACCCAAAAGGCATCACCTGATAGCAATACGTCCGCTATCCAGTCATGAAGGAGGTCTTCTCCTAGTCGCTGGAGTCCATCCTGATCTGATTGTAGCCCGAGAAAGCGTCCATAAAGCTAAGGAGCTCGTGGCGGCGGTGGCATCCATGAGGTAGATCAGCGGGAAAGCTATCTTCGAAGCGGCCGGTTAACATCGGTGAAGTCAATGCAGAGTCGCCACTTGCCATTTGCCTTCTTGACGAGAACCACATTAGCCAACCAGTCGGGATAATCTACTTCTCGGATAGCTCGGGTTTAGAGGAGTTTGTCGACCTCTTAGTTTGTCGTATACGCCTTTACGGGTGGACCTTCTTTGTTTAGCGGGTTTGAAGAAGGTGACATTCGGCTTATTAATTGATAACGAATTGATTCCTTCCATGTCTTCTTGCTTCGGCCGAATACTTCAACATTTTTCTTTAAGAAGTGGATGAGGAGGTCTTTAACGTCCTCGGCTAATTTGGATCCGATGTAGGTGAGGTGTTCTGGCTGGATGTCAAGTTGTACTGGTTCTAGCTCTTCTGAGGGCATAGGTCTGGTGTTTAATTCATTTCTCATGTCGAGCTCATCCATGTGGAAGTTGTCAACCGCTTTTTGTTTCATTGATGTTAAGTAGCACTCCCTAGCTACCCGCTGGTATCCTCGAACCATTCCTACTCCATTTTTCATAGGGAATTTGACAACCATATGATAGGTGGAAGGGACGGCCCTTACGGCATTGAGAGAGGGCCTGCCCAGTAACATGTTGTATGCCAATGGGGCATCCACTATGAATTTCTGCGTCGTTGTGGCACGGCATGGGGTCTCCCAAAGTAAGTACGGTATGTCGACCCGGGGTAGCACTTTCTCTGCGAGGAATCCAAATAAGTGGGCGTTCTGGGTTCGACTTCTCCGCCGTCACCCGTTTTAGCCGAGTGCGGGTGCGAAGATGATGTCAGTCGAGCTCCCGTTGTCGATTAGAACCCTATGAAATGCTTTGTTGGACATGATGCGAGTCATCATGGGGATCGCCGACCTTCCATGTCAGTCAGAAGGTTATGGTGGTAGTATCAATGGGAGCTTGGACGACGCCTACAGTGTCTCCTGATCCCATTCTCGTGTGGTGAGCCTTCTTGTGCATTGGATTCCACACCACACTGCGAATCCCGAAATCACATTGATCTCTCACAGGGGTTCTTGATCTTTGGCCCAGGGTGGTGACGAGTGGTGGAAGAGATTGTGACCGTCTTTTGGAGCCCGTAGCGGCGAAGATGTCCACATCGAATTAGGAATTGATTTTCTTTCTTCAGCGAATCCACTGAGTCATCTGTCGGTGTGATGATCTCTGGAACTCACGGTACGGTTATGTCCTCTTTGTGCGGGATCCGTCTTCATACGAGATGGCCACCTTAGAGGAGCTTCTCATGTTGCACCTCGTATGGGACTTGAGACAGGGGCGTCGAGGGGGGTGAAGCTGTTGAGGTGGAGTCACCGCGGCCCCTGTTTCGAGAGTGGGGTGGACAATGGTCCTGACGTTACCTCTTCTTTTTGGAGATCGAACTCTGTCTTCTCTGTTCCTCCGTGGAGATCTATCTTGGTCTCGTCGTTTTTTGGGGCTTCAGTCCCGCTTTTTCTCGTCCTTGCTTTTCTCCTTTTGCGTGAAAGAGCTCCCCCGCTTAGACATAGCGGCCTCTCTACTGCAGAGCGTATTTTTCCTGCTTTGGCGAGCACCTCGGCCATACTCGCCTGAGGGTTCTTTGAGATGGAGAACATTAGGTCTTTGGACTGTATGCCTAGCCCGGCGATAAAGGCGGTGATGGAGAACTTTTCATCTGGAATGTCTACCCTCAATGACTCCGTGTTGAACCTCTGGACGTAGGACCTCAGGTTTTCTTGTGGGCCTTGCTTTACGGTCAGCAGATGGTAGCTCGGCTTTCGGTACGTCCGGCTCCAATGAAGTGGGACACAAAAGCAATGGAGATTTCTTTAAAGGATGAGATCGAGGCTAGCGGGAGCCTGTTGAACCATGCCAAGGCCGAGCCCTTGAGCGTGATGGCAAAGGCTCTGCATCTCATGGGGTCTTGGTATCCATGTACCATCCGATTCTCGTAGTGTCGAGGTGGTCTACTGGTCTTTCCTTCCATCGAAGCTCGCATTTTGCGCATTCGAACTTGCTGGAAGAGAGAAATGTAGAACCCCGGCCATGAACGAGGATTTGTGTCTTTGTGAAAGGCGTCCATTGATATTGGGGCTGACCTTTCGGCTTCCTTTATGTGTGACTCTTTAGATGCCTACGAAGCAATGTTCCCAAGTTATGCCCACTGGGTTGGCGGAGGATTAGTTGTCCTGCCGTCGTTCTGCCTTGCTCCGCCCATGCCATCACCCGAGTGGGTTTTGTAAATTAAGTGTTCCTAATAATTTATCTTCTCCTTCGCCCGACATCGAGTTAGGTGTCGTTTACTCATAAGTGTGGAAGTATTCACGGCCTTCATGGACACATTTGTAGCATAAGTAGACATTGCCCATATGGTGAGCTCTTCCCGACTCCTTTAACAGGACATTGATTGTGGCGAGGCAGTGCTTCTGTCGTTGCTAGAGGCGTGAAGGGTTCGGCGTCTCACGGTTTAATGCTGTTGTCAACGTCATCCTATTGGTCTTGCGTCCTCGAGGGGTTGGCATGACTCCTGCTCATGTTTCGAGTCAATACCATCAGTCATTGATAAATCAGTTGATTTGTAAAGGAACAGTCGTTCCCGACGGCGCCAAAGCGGTAATTCTTTTCTATGATCAGAAATTTGGAGCTTCATGATCATTTGGGAATTTGATCAGTTAATTTGAATCGATGTACAAACTGCGAGAAATGGTGGTCGACGGGGGATGTCGTACTCTAGTGTCAAAGTCACTTTCTTCCTTCGAAGGAGAATCGATTGTTCACAATGTGTGATTTAACGCGTGCACTTTTCTTTGGTGGAGTAACCGATATTTATCATTGGGTGATCATGATGGCTTTCCTTGTTAGACGGTGATCTTTGACATCTTTGATTTAATTTAGGGAAATCTTCTCACTTCCTTATCATTGCTTAGATAATAGAGGATAATTAGGTAGCGTAATGGTGGGGATTCTTCTTGGCCAGATATCCCGGATCATGAAGATGGAGTGCTCACTTTCTTAAGCCGGCGAGTGGACGGTGGATTATCCACAGTCACACATCAGGCCCATGACTCGATCTCGACCACAATTTCCTTTAGAAATTAACGGGCTGCCATCATGGTCGAGCTCTCTGCTGGGCTCGCTTCGAGCTGCCTAAAGCTCATATTAAGCACTTGTTAGTGGTTTGTCTCTTGGGCCTGCGTTCTGGGCCCATACGCATATTTTTTAGTCATTATCAATCTCCAATAATTTGCTTTATAAATTTGTGTTACTCTTTTTTATATTATATTTTTATTTTAAATTAATTTTCTTATCTATCTCATAATTCTCATTCAACCTGTTTTATTAGCCTTTGAAGCTAGCATATATATATCAATTGGCTTTAATATTTTATATTTATCTTTTTAATTTTATATAATCTTGAATATTTTTATTTTAAATATTATAAAGTATAAATTTATGTAGAATTTGATAAAATATATCGAAAAGGGAACTTTTAATACTTTATATTATCATATTAATTTGAAAAAATTAATTATTTTAATAAAAGAAAATTATATCTCAAATAGAATATTATATATAACTAGATTTTATTTTGATTTAAAATTTAATAAAGTAGCAGTTTCCAAATTTAAAAATTAATTGAAGATAATTTTTAATTTAAAAAAAAAAAAATCATGAATATTATCCTTAAACATAACTATATTCATCCATTGTATATTTTGTTTAGATCTGTTTAGGACCTTTTAATTTATTAAAATAAAATTAATATTATTATTGGCTCATCGATATTTTATATCCTTGAAATTGAGTTAGCGTGTGTGTAGTCATAGTTACCCATATCTTCATTCTTTTTTGTGTCATACTATCTCATTGACTCATTGTGTTGGGTTTTGGTGAAGAAGACGATCGAAGACAGCATTATTAATAATGTTGAAGAACGTCGTCGTCCTGCTCCTGCCTGATGATTTGATCGTGGAGATCTTAGCACGACTGCCGGTTAAGAGTTTGAAGCGTTTCAGTTGTGTATGTAAGTCATGGTATGATATCATTAAAGATCCTGTTTTCATCGCCAAACACTTGGATCAGACTAGGTTTTACGACTATGAAAGTAAAAACTTCTTGATTAGTGACTTTCTAGCATTCTCCTTCTTAATGCTTTCTTCTTCTGGTACTAGTACTGAAACACCACCTAATAATAATAATGGTACTGTTTGGACCAGAATCCACATAACGGGTTTTGAAGATTTTCCCCTAGTTTATGGTATATGTGATGGTATAGTTTGTCTACATAGTTACAGTGATGGAGTTGCATTATGGAACCCTGCAACCAGGGAAACAAAGTCTATTCCAAGGACAACTATGAGGAATTGGCGATATAAGAGAGATACGATTATGTATTTTGCATTTGGTTATGATCCTAAAACCGGTGATTACAAGATCGTCAAATTTGTTACCAGCCCTATTCAGGAAGTGGAATTATACACTTTAAGCCGCGATTCTTGGAGACAAATCGACTTAGACAACGTGACAATCGACATTGAGCTGAGTAGTCGATCATACACATCCCTGAAGGGACGTAATCACTGGTTGGCATATGATGAACAGAAGAATTCTGACCTTGAAATCCTTTATTTTGACATGAGTGATGAAGTTTTTGGGGTTATACCTTTACCAGATTCTTTTCGCGAGCTGACAGGGAGGATTACAGTCTACAATGAAATGATCGTTTTGATTCTTTATCAAAACAAATTGGCATCCACCATAGAGGATCCCATTGACGTGTGGGTGATGAAAGAGTATGGGGTGAAGGAGTCATGCACTCTTCTCTCAACAACTGTAGGTGTTCATATGGCTTTGGTTGTTTGGAGCCATGACGGAGTTTTCATGGAAAGCAGCAGAGGGAATTGCTCATGTATCATCCCACCTCTCAACAATTTAAGAATCTTGGAGTTATCTCCGACGGTACACAGCCTGTCCTTTACCAGGAGACCCTAGTTTCTCTTAATGGGATGCATGAAGAAGAAGAAGCTGGTATCCTTTCCCCATAGCTGCCCATGCTTTCTCTAACTTTCTAATTATTTTATTTATTCAGGTTTTAATTAATTATATATTGGATTAAGACTTTTATATAAAGACATTTATAGACCCTTTTTTTTTTTTTTAGAGTTTGTCAATTTATGGATGATTTTCATATATTTTTATTTTAAAAGAATTTTATATATTTTTGTGGAGTTTGTAAATTTATATATGCATGACTTTCATAGAAAATAAAAGGCTTATGTAATTTGAAGGGACTTTTACTAACTGTAAATAATTATAATAAATTTATATTTATAATAAAGGAAAATATTTTAATTAAATAATTTTTATTCAACAAAGTTAATAATTTTATACACACGTGTCTTAAATTATAGCCTCACCTATGAGTTTCTTTCGTCATGAAAGTTGAGACTTGATACTCTCGAATCAAAGTCAAATGAAGAAAAAGACTTCGTTGAAGCAACAAAAGAATTAAAGACAAGTCCATCTCTCTTTTCGGGACAAATTGATGGGACTATAAGCCAACAATGTTAAGAAGGAGGATACATATGATTGGTCTCGGATGAACCCGAAGAAGATGAGGACCCTTGTTGGCCCTTCTCCAATCCCTGTTGCAATCTTAATTGGACTTAACTGAAGCATCTCACATGAGTGCTTCTCATGTTTGTCAAGCCATATATAATTTTTATTTTAGTTTTGTTGCTTCTGATCTCTTTACACTTTTTTTTCATATATTTTTTTTATCAATAAAGTGGTTATTCCACACAAATATAGATTTATTTATTTTTTTATGATTTGATCATCATCTGTCTGATGTGATTGTCATTTGTCTTGTATCACGTATGATTATTAAATCGTTTTGATCTGACGGATAAGGTATTTATTTGTATTTGTGTTTGAAGCGATTAACGAAGCGAAATATATCTGATTAAGAGATAGTAAATCAAATCCAATGGTTGTCGATATCTTGGCAATTAAAGTCATAGGTATTAACCGTATTATAGTCATAATAGTAATATCAAATGTGTAGACTCAATTATCAAATTTATAGGTTTTGGTCGTTTCGTTTATGTTATTAAAAGATATTATTTAAATACGTTTATGGTTTAATGAATTTGGATATTTTTAGCAAAAACCGAAAAGCCAGATATAAGAAAAGCATGTTTTGAAAAATAATCCCAACTCATTGAAAAAAAATTTCACATAGACTTTCCACTTGTGAAGTATGATGAAGATTTAAAAAAGTAAAGGTGTTTCTTCAAAAGAAATTTTCAGTCCAAATTCAAAAATTTCAAAATTATAAAAGTATCAGTCCCCCAAAAAATATTTTGTGATATAAATTAATTTAAAACTTTTAAAGTATATATTTAGAGAAAACAGCTTTCAGTTTGAATTCATAATTTATGAAACTTTAGAAAGTGTTTCTTCAATAGAGACGAGACTTTCAGTTAAAATTTAAGATTTTTAAAATTATAAAAAGTATTTTTCACATGGAAAGAATTTAAGATTTTTAAAATTATAGAAGATATTTTTTACATGGCAAAAAGTACACTCAATTTAGAAATATTTAGGAGTCTTGTCTCAAACTAATACAAATTTAAAAACAAATCTACCAAAATAATTTGAAAAGCACACTAATACCTAATGTAGTGTATTTGTGACACGTTTTGAAATTTTTTTTAAATTAATATAAATGTCGGTATTATGAGCTTTTGCTTAAAAATTTATTGGCATAATCGATTATTGCAGTATTAAACTTGCAAAAATTGATAAAAAGAAAAAATATTAGCCTGATGTGTATACTTGATGTGGTAATTATAAATCTTAGTTTGGCATTATTTAGTTTTAAATCATATTTATAATTTAAAAAAAAACTATTTTAATCAAACTCAATATTTCTTATTCTTTGAATTTTTATTTTATTTATAGGCTAAATGCCCAAAAGCCCTCTCTCCAGTTGTCATGATCTCTCCCTCAGCAAGTAATCGTCAGACCTTCGATTCAAACACTCTCTCTCCTTTGACATTAATCTATCACAAGCTTGCTTCAGGGATTTGCAATTCCGCTGTGCTCAGACTCATTCTGGTTCTCTCTCTTACTTATTGTGAAAATCACTTTGTTCACCGTCCTTAATCCCCCATTCTCTTCAATTCTAGGGTTCAGGCTCTGATTAGAGAGCTCCAAAACATAAAACCACTCATTTATGCTGAGTTGCCATGGCGAGTCCGCTCTCCTCCGCTATTACTCGATTTGTTTGGCCAGGCCAAGTCAACATCATTAGGGTTAAGGGTAAAAAATCCTAATCTTTCTTTGTAGGCAAGCATAATTGAAGACTGCCGAAGGTTCGAAGAACATGGAAGCTGTCACCGCCACTATTATTCCATCTCTTTTCAAATTCAATAGATCAATTATATTACTTCCCTGGCCCCAATTTGCTTCATTAAGTTGGTGTAATTCAATGCAAATCAATTACATTTGTGTAAATGATAGGGGTTTGTTGATTGGTTACTGTTGTTGGCCACGATTTTGATTGATAGCCATTTTGCTTGCTGAGAGAAGTTTGGGAACTACCAAATTACTTGGATTTTCAGATTTGCATCGGTCGTTTTTGTTTTATGTTTGTTTTAGGGAGGGCTTAGTATTATGAATTTTCTACTGATATAGATTATGCTTAGGCTTCTGTTCCGTGATTTCAAAATTTTTGGGGCTTCTAGTATTTTGAGCAAGCTATCTTTTGTATATTCTTTAAAGATGAGGCTGTTTTTTTTTTTCAGGTTACAATTCATTTGAACTATTTTCAGGTGACAATTCACAATATTAGATTGCCTAAACAGAGCACCGTCAGGGATGTGATTAGTGAACTTGAACAGTAGAGTTTTAATTTTCTCACAGAAAGTTTTCAAAAGTATAATTTATGTGGTGCAATGAATTATGAGTTTTCTCTCTCTCTCTTTATTATCTGTTTGATAGATGCTGTTTTAATATTGGGGAAGGAAAAAAAACGCCCCTTTTTTTGGCTTTAACTTTCTGTTTGATATAGAGGAAAATTTGTCCTCCAGCGTTCTCATAGAAGCCCATCTATCAGCGTGTACTTGTTTCTGTTTATTATTATGTTAAATATTGATCTTTTTGGTAATGAGTTTTCCGAGAAGCATGGCCTCAAGAAAACTAAAACTCTTGTGCACAATCATAGGTCCAAGAATAATTTTCCATTAGTTGTCATGGTTAAAACTTACTCCTGTGTGGTGTGCATCATGAGACAGGTTGAGTTGTCTGTTCCAAATGCAGAACTGAGACTGCTTGAACTTTTATATCACAAGATTTATAAGGTAAATGACTTTATGATCGGATTTATGAGCTGGCACTATAATAGAGTTCCTTTTCTTCTAAATACTAATTCTTTGTCTTGTCACTCTGTGGAGTTGATTACTCGGTGACCTTTCTCCTGAATGTTGTTTCCTGCATCTTTGTTATATGCATTTGAATCGGATTGAGTTTCCCTTCATTTTCGATAATTTGAATGAAAATTTAGCGATAAAGTTATGGACAAATCCTGAAATGGCAATAAATTGCTGCCAAACCTGCCAACAGGACATCATCTCCTTGCTACCTTTGGGAGATGTCCATACCTTTCTGTGATATGCACAATAAGCTAATGTAGAAGCATGCATAGGGAGTTTAAAAATCATGGTATGTCATCAGTATTTTTTTTAAAATGTAAATTTTAATTGCCATTCATGTCAAATGTACTACTCTCCTTAGGTGCATAGGCTGTCTATGCTATAATAGTTATCTCTATTAGGTTATACTGTAATACTGGTTAAGGAAGCCTAAGCTCTTGGGTTCTGGATACTATCCTTGATGGTACTTTCAAGTCAGAGTGACACTACTATACCTAGTTTCTAATTTGCTTTGTTTCTTCTTGCATTTATTACAACAGGATTATCATTTTGAAGCATAATCATGTATACAACCCATTACTGATTAGTAATTGCAAAGAATAATATTTATTATTTGAAAACTATCATAATACAAAGTGATAGACATCTTTGTGAACATGAATTGCAAAGATATTGACCAGGTACTTTTTGGGTTTTAATCTGAAAAGGTAAAAAGGATGGCTAACACCTTTTTCATGAAAGGTGCTGATGATCTTCTAATCTAGTCTCCTTTAAAGGAATACTTGATGTTCACTAGTATAATCCATTAATCTGGTTTTCCAGATTGTTAACTGGTATTATTAAGAGGCCAGAATGGCTTGTGAGGCCCTAGCTCAATGAAGAATGTTGAGGGCCCAGGACATATGTGAAGGAATTTTACAAAAATATATTTTGGAACTATTGGGTGTTTCTCTTTCTTAGTCCTTTCCTGTTTTACCGCAGTGTAGGTTAGATTGCTGTTATGGAAAAATACCTCCCTACTTCAGTCTATTTTGCTAAAATGTTCTGTGGAAACAGATGCTTGATAAGGCATTTTATGAAGAGGAAGTGAAGAGGCTTTGCTTAGCATTTGAGCAACAGGTTTGTATCTCAGATGCCAACACAACCAAAATTTCTTTCCAAACTCTATTTGAATTTTGATTCATCTAGATGCTTGTCAAAATAGGCGCATGGCTACACCTGACTACATCTATTATCTTCCTTCTGAATATAGGATTGCGTTCACTATTCCAGTTGATTCTGATCCTCATTTTGACTAACAATGAAATATCTGTTTCCCTCTCTGAGCTGCAGTTCCATTATGGTGTTTTCTTTGCTTACATGAGGTTGAGGGAGCAGGAGATCAGGAATCTGATGTGGATATCTGAACGTGTGGCTCAGAACCAGAAGACTAGAGTTCATGACAGTGTCGTCTTCATATTCTAGTTTCTGATCATTGGCCATCATAACAAAAACATTCATGGGCTTTTCTTTTATGAAGGGTTTGTGGGTGATCTCTCAGGTTGTTGGTTTTCTTTAATGTATAAAAGGCATGGTAAATGCATTATAAGAAGCACAACCTCAATGAATGGTGTAGTTCTAGGAACCCCATGATATGAGAAATTCCCTTGAGGCCTGGCTCCGATGGTCCTTACCAATGACCTTTAGAACACAACCACCCTCCTACATGACATGCTGTTGACAGCTCCTATGTTATCAGATACATTACTATTTCTTCTCTAATTTATCTTAACATGTCATACCATTTCTTTTTTAGTTGTTATATTTGCTTCTAATGTACTAAAGGCACTTTGCATAGCCGCAATTAGGAAGCAGACTAGTTTCCTAATTGCACAGGTTCTCAAAAAAACAATGTCATTTATTTCATCGCAACAAGCCCTTCCCTGGCTGTCAACTAAATAGCCATTTGTCAGAAAAGCCTTACTAAGTAAGCTATAAAGTCTCACCAAATACTATATAATTGAAGTTTCTTCTCTTCTTCTTGCTCTGTGCCCAGTGGCCCAATTCTCTCATTTACCTCATCTGGCGGCCTTCTCAAGCATGCTTTTTAGCCTATATATGGCATCTCTGAAATTTGATATCCAAAAATGTTAAAATTAAGAAGTAAGAGGAATTATCGCTAGGCAAGAAAATGATTGACAAATGTAACACAAACTGCTAACCGGATGTATAATTTCAAAATGCTCGTGTAACATATGATTATAGAAGATACTCGCTCAGATCAAGCTCAGCTGGCTCCTATTGTGAATCACACTGCAGGATCTTTGCATCATGTTTGCAAAGCTGCAGAGTGAGATCAGAAAGGAATTAGCAAATAGTTCATGTGTCTAATTGAATCAGTGAATTCATATATATCCATACCTCTGCTTGATTTTGGTCTCTTTCAATTTTCTTAGACAGTGCCGTAAACAGGTAATCTGTGCTCTCCTCGTCTTTATCGGTTTCCAAAACTTGTTTATCCTTTTTGAGCTGATAATCTCTCAAATACACCTCATCCAGAATATTTGCTATAACATCCAACTCAAATCGGCCACTGTGAGATAAAGTGCGAGTGTTAGCCTCCTCTTGAAGCTCTTGGCTGCGGGACTCCATAAAGGACACGTAACTCCGTGGACGCTCACCCATCTCCTCAGACTAAGACTCAGATAGGCTTCGAGGCTTTTTCACCTTGAGCTCTCGTTTTTTGGCACACAAACTCGTTAGGCAGGAATGGTTTTTACCAAGGAGTTCCAGGATTTGCTCTCCTCTTTGTTTGTTGAGTTCTCTTTGCCGTGAACAAAAGTCTTCCAATTCACCAACTGAATTAGGTCCAGAATATAACCAAGACAAAAGAAAATCAGTCTCAGTCTCAGTCTCAGCTGGCAGGGCATAATCTCCATCATGGATCACAAAAGTTACCTCCCGACCATTATAAGATGCCTTAATTTGAAAATCGTCATCTGCTACTGCTACCGTGAACTCATACTTCTTATCGCTAGCAGCTTGAATAATCACAAGCAAATGATATAGAAGCCGCTGAAGGTGATCGACTCCCAAAAATCGGATCCCAAGAGGTGTTTCATCGAGATGAAGACATAAAAAGCTGAATGGGGACAGATAGTCTGCAGCTCAGTCTTGGCATATTGCATCTGGGTGAAGATGGCTCTCGGCAAGGCAGTGACGGCCGAGGAGAGTACTGAACATGTCGTGTATTTTGCCGAGGAACATCCGGCGCTTGGGATCATCCGAAAGGGGCCACTCTTGCGTTTCAACTTCTTCTCTAGTGCTGTTGTTGTTGCTATGACTGTGATGAATGCATTGCAATGCTTCAGAGATGTCAATAGGCTCCCAAGTACCGACCATAGTCTTGTTGCTAAACCAGTGGCTATCACGTCGTACTTGTATCGGAATAACAGAAGCTAACTCAGAGGAAAGAGTAATACCCGCCGCCATGCACGTGTGGGAAATGTGTTCCATGAAATCCAGAAATGTATCCTCACAATGGCGACAAGCCAATTGGGACCACCAACTTTGGTTGTTCTTCGCAAAAGAAAATATCTCGGATACCTTAATACCCAACACCATATGGTCCTTAAAGTGGGCTTCGAGATCCGAAAGTACCACCCGTACCAATTCCCTTTTCTCAGTGTCAACCATTGAGTTCAAACAAATTTGAACCCGTTGCTTCATCACCATAACACACTCCGTATATGCCCGGCCCTCGTTCAAAACCATCTCATTAATTTTCCACTGACAAACTTCCAACATGTCTAACAGACCTTCTCTTGTTTCCTCAACAGTCAAGTCTGGTTCAAACCCTCCCGAACCCTTACTTTCTGATGAATTATGGGCCTCTGGTTCAATGCTCAAAAGCCCGTTTACATTCTTGAGCCTAGTTCTTCATCCATTACCGTAATCCCTTTTAACTCGTATAAAAATCCGGCGTACGCAAGCCCAAGATCCAATGGAATATGGATACAACTCCATGGCTCAACACATGACTCCGCGGCTTCCTTGAGGATGCGATGCTTGAGCCTGCCGTCGGCGATTTCCCTTACGTAGTCCGTAAAAATCTTGCCCTGAATAATGTATGGATCTTCGCAATTTGTCTTCCCACGGCACACCTCCTTTATAATCGTTATAGCTCTTGAGTGGCTCCCTTTCTTGCAAGCACGAAGCGCATCCACGCATCCTTCGTATTCTTTCTCTGCTGGGCAGTAGCGGAGAGGGAGGAGGAGGGAGGAGCTTGGTTTCTTTAAGCCGTTCTTGTTGTAATACGAGTGCCGCGATATTTGGATCGTGAATTGAGTCATGCATGATAATAAAAATAAAATAATAATAAAATAAAAACATATAGTCACGTACCGTTTGAAGAACAGCGTCGCGAGGATGCTTAAGTCATGATATCTTGCTTACTCTTATCGAACTTTGTCTAGCGGGATTGTTTTAATAATTGTAATTGATGGAAGAGTGTGCGCCTTGCATGTGAAGGGATTCTATATAAACTTATTAGTAGAAAAAGATGGCCAGAATCTGCGTTGCTTGGGTTTTAAGCGATGTAGTCGAATAACCGTTCATATAATAAATTATATTTGTCTCAATATGGTTATATAATAAATTATATTTATTATAAATAACGATTCATATAATAAATTATATTTATTATAAATAACCGTTCTTATAATAAATTATATTTATTTATAATTTACCCACTCCATCAAGGTAAATATCTTTTATATTGAGTTTAAAATATATTGGGTATTGCTGGTGGTAATCTCACAGGTTGGTAGGCGGCCCACTTAATTTAATGTGGAAATAACATTCTCCCCACTTAACCCACTAAGCTAGGTGTAAACTCTTTCTCCTGCAGACGGTGTAGCCGGAGAGGGAGGAGGAGGGAGCTTGAGTTTCTTTCTCGTGGCATTTCTTGGCCAGGCCTTAATACGAAGTGCCTGATATTTCGAGGATCATGAATTGAATTCAATCTACGATAATAAAATAAAATAATAATAAAATAAAAAAGCATATAGATTCACATTACCGTTTGAAGAACACAGTATAAGAGATTTGCCTTCGGTTATAGATCTTGCAAATCTGTATTCTTTTCATTGGTTATAGATCTTAAATCCGCGATATCTTCTTCTCCTTATCGAGCTTTGATCTGCTGATTGTTTATAATTGATGGAAAAGTGTGCATAACCGCCTGTGAAGGGATTTAATATATAATTTATTGATAGGAGAAGAGGACGAGCCGTTCAAAAACCGTTTTAAACGTGTAGATTGAGATAAGCACATTCTTATAATAGGTATATTTATTATGTCTTAGTTCTTATAATAAATTATATTTGTACAAATAACCGTTCTTATAATAAATTCTATTTATTATAATTTACCCACTCCATCAAGGTATTCTTTTAAGGTATTAGGTATTCTTTTAATTGTTTAAATCTTAGGTTAGTGGGCCACCCACTTGTTTAATGTCGAAATAACATTCTCACTTAGCCCTAAACCGATTATGAAAACTATCGTGATGTAGTTTGATAAAACATGTCTGTCAAAATCATATACCATAATCTTGAATCAGTTTAGATCGCCAAATCGTGAAGGGGTTTCATTATATAACTTATTGATAGGATAAGAGGGTCGAATCTGCGTTCAGCGGATTCTAACGTGTAATTGAATAGCGCATTTAACATAATAAATTATATTTGTATAAATAACCGTTCATATAGCCATTATTTATTATAAATATAGTTAACATAATGGTATATTTATTATAATTTACCCGCTCCATCGAGGTAAATATCTTTATATGATTTAAAAAGATATTGGTGTGCCCAATTTTACTAAGTACTAGTTAAGTGGGCGCCAATTTTAATAATGGAAATAACATTCTCACTTGGCCCACTAAACCGATTATAGAAACTATCGTGATGCGATTTGATAAACTTAGCAAATCGTCGAAATCGTATCTCTGTATCTTGAATGGGTTGAATCATTGTCATTGAGGTTTAGTATATAAACATTGATAGAAGAAGAGAGATTCGAATACGTTGTCGTTACAACGTGTAATTGAATAAGCGTTAACATAATAAATTATATTTATTATAAATATTTATTCTTATAATAAATTATATTTATTATAAATATGATTAAGTTAACTTATAATAAATTATATTTATTATAAATAACGGATTCATTCTTATAATAAATTATATTTATTATAATTTGCTCCAGAAACAATCGAGGGTAAATATCGTTATAAAGATATGGGGTATTCTTTTTAATTGGTAATCTTAGGTTAGTGGGCAGTAATTTTAATATGGAAATAACATTTCTTGCTTGCTTCTGGATTGCCCAAGAAGGGAATCGGTTGCAAAGCGAGGGAGAGAGGACGTGAGATGGGTTTTCAGCTTTTCTTGAAGGAAATGGGTTGCAAGCAAGCGAGGGAGAGGAAGTGAGATGGTTTTTCAGCTTTTCTAGAAGGAAATCGATTGCAGGAGAGAGGGAGAGGAAGTGAGATGGTTTTTCAGCGTTTTTTTGAAGAAAATCTTCAGTTGCAGTAGAGGGAGAGAGGAGATGAGATGGTTTTTCTCTTTTCTTGAAGGAAATCCGTTGCAAACTTTCAAGCAGAGGAGGTTTGATGGCTTTTAGGCTTTTCTTGGAAGGAAATCGGTTGTAATAGGAGGGAAACGGCTTTTAGGCTTTTCTTGGAAGGAAATCGGTTGCAATAGGAGGGAAACAAACTTTTAAAAATAATAATAATAAATAAATTTGAAAACCCCTTTTATTCGTTATTCTTAAAGATTCTTGACAGTTTGTTAATGTTAATTTTTAATATTAAAATATTGATAGTCAGATGAGGACGTGTTTGTGGTGGTAGGAGAGTGTATGGGGGGGGGGAGGACTGTATCCCCAGGCCTCGACATCGTGAATCAACCCCTCTCAAAGGTTTGTTTGATTTCTAGTTTTAGACATGCATGCATATATAATGAATGCACAGTGGGTCGGTCTTACTTTCTGTTTGGAAGTCAGTCCTATCACCACTGCCCAAACACAACACGACTAAGATGGAAGAGAAAGGAGGTTACATTCTTAATTTAAGTAAAGAAATGGGAATGACAAATATCTTACTGACGAATAACAGTAATAGATCATCTTAGCTCCTCAAGACTGTCCAAACGTACCAATGATCCCACTCCCCTGACGTGTTAATCCTTCTGAAGGCTGGAGGGGTTCATTGACCTTTCCAAGGTAAAGTTAGTGGAATTGTTGAAGAAAGATGGAAAGAGATACACAAACAGCGTCATCATAATAACTGTAGTTGGAAAGAGATAGCATGTACATTTTTACAACCAACACAAAATATGATAATTGAAATAATGGGATGAAATATGTCGAAAGCTATAATACATGCTATGCATAGGTATTGAAATGCACATAGATGTATAAAAGTTTTGGATTGTCCACATGCTTTTTCTGGGTAAAAGCGCGAAACGAATCAGTATTTCTGACTAGAGAAAAATGCAGTGCTCCATCTATATCCAATCAGTATTTCTGAAATCGAATCAGTCATTTATTTTTATTTTTTGATAAGCAATCAAGAAAATATTATAAATAAAGAAGGAAATATACACCACTTGTGCCTTGTCATACAAAGATTGCCCATAAGACATTGCCATAAAGGGACCAAAAATAATTACTCCCTCTCTCCTATAGAGCCCGCAATCTACAAAATCAAGGCATTGAGCCTTCTCCTATGCACAAACCTTACATGACCTTAAAGCTGCCAGAAAAGCATGTTTAAGGGTAACTGAAATTATGAAATAGGAAAAAATCTGTTCCCTATTCATCGATTCAACTAGATTGCTTGTGATGCAAGAAAAAGATTTAGGACAAAAAAAATGAAAAATAAAAAGAAAGAATTCATAACAATTTTTAAATATTAAGGATGTCATCAAATAATGAAACAAAACATATAAGAAGGTTAAGATATTTTATAACTCTACAGATTTGGGAAAAGACCAAGGGCCGTTTCACAATTCAAGTATTTCAATAATATGATGGCATCTAGCTCTAAGAATATTGCACCCACCAAATCTAAGTGCAACAGTCATAAGCATAAAAACACAATATGCTAGAACTCATTTCTATGACTCTCAGATAATAATGAAGCATTCATAATTATTGTTCGAACATATGGATCACAATGTTTTTCTCCAAACTCCTATGCAACAATTTCTTTTTATGAAGTTTCATTGTCTACTAAAGTAAAAAATTTCCTTGCCTTCTAAAATTTTGATAATAATTTGATTAACTTGCATTCTATTTGACAAAGCAGAGTAAGTTTTCTATTCCCTTCTGAAATACGCTATGCTCCTTGAGAACACAAATACTTTTATTTTTATTTCTGGATTGAAAAAAAAAAAAAAAAAATCCTTCCCCCACACACCAGGACGGCCTTTTCCCTGACCTCTGTTAGGCACAGAGGAAGAGAAATGGGGTTTGTCAGCAAGGACAAAAACTTAATTAGAAAGATTAAGAATTACAGAGGATAACAAATTTTGGAGTACAAGGATACAGTGAGAATACAAGCAAACATTTCTTCTCTTTCTTCTTCTTTTGGCAGGCATAAATCTTTCATATTAGCAGCACCTAACAAAAAACCGACTTAGGTATTCATGGTGTATCCAAAGGCACCCAAAGGCCATAGTCAAAGTACAAAAGTTACTCCCAATACACAATGCAAAAGCAAACCATATGCAGCAAAAGAAAATGCAAATGAATAAATACAGTAAAAGGGCATTTAAAATGGAGGAAACAAAAAACAAATATTACTTGTGGGAGTTTAACACAAGAGCTCCTTCCATTCCACATCACAAACATGGGCGTCCCTCTCACAGCGCAAAGTCAAACCCCTGAAGCCTGCAAACTTAAGACAGAAATATTAATAGAATAAAGACATATTATTTAACATACAACTATCTCATTAAAGGAAGGATTTACAAATATACGAATAGTTGTGTCTGCGTTAATGATCACAACTGGACCTTATGTTAATCATTGTACGGAGCTACACTATCAGTTCATTAAAAGGGCCACCTAATTGATAAAGCAAGAACATATGTATAATCATCTAAACATGTGTTAGTCATTACACCTGGACCCTTCTTCATAGGCAAAGAGCTTATTGAAAAAATCACCTAGAAAGGAGGTCAGAAGCTAAGTGCACATGAAACATACCACCATAAATGATTTGAGAGCGAGATTATTGGTTCAACCATCTCATAAAACTCATTAGTCTGTCATAATAAATAAATAGACTAATTCTAATCATAGATGTATCATTAAAATCACCCAGTTTCCACTCTTTTCGCTGTGCACTTGAGCTTTTCGTCCTTTCTTCTTTTGTCTGTGGGCCTCACCCAATCTTAGCTTTGGGTTTATCTTTTTGAAATCTTTTTATGGCATTTTTATTGCCACTTGCACCTTATCAGGCCAGTTCCCTTGTTCTAGAACTCTTTTGCTTATGTTATTTTTTCTAAGAATGGGAATAGTGTAATGTTTTGTCTTCTTAGACTTTCTATCACCCTTAGAGAACTTTGGGCTAGCAACTCTCATACCAGTTGGCATTAGAGTACTAGGTGTTAAAACACCCCTACGATCTTAATCAATAAGAGTAAGAGTGGCCATTTGTGAGTCGCAAAGACAACAATAAGAGTCCTGACAGAAGAAAGTCAAGCCATAGGAGCAAAAGTCTCCTCATAATGAATCAGCATACTCCTGAATAAAACCCCTGGCAACAAGGCGAGCCTCGTATCGATCAAAAGTGTCATCCAATCGAGTCTTGATTTTATAAACCCATTTACAACCGATAGCAAATTTTCCAGAGAGGAGATCAACCAGATCCCATGTTCCAGTATTATCTGATACATCATTCTTCTTTGTATATTCTTTATATAAAAGGGTTAGAAGAAGCCTCGTGAAAGTCTGAGATTCTGGATAGAGGCAAGACGGAAAAGCGATAAGTCACGAAGGTGAGAAGGAAGAGTAGTTTTTGATTAGACGACGAAGTGCATGAGTCGGAGGACCGGTAGGATCCATGGTTGGGGCGGGATTAGTGGAGCACGTCGATGGTCGGTGCGAGGGCTCATCGGATGCATGAGAAGGAACATCCAGGCGTAGAGGAGACTCGAGACGGAGAGGTGGGAGACTCCCCCGGGAAAAGGTCGGGAGAGGATCAATGGGGAATAAGGAAGGAACATGAGATAGTTGGTAAAACATTTTGTGTTCCCGAAAGATCACATCTTTGAGAAACACGACGTTTGCTAATGGGATCATGCTTTTTATAACATTTTGACCCGATTTAAATGCCTAGAAAGAACAACACAAACGAGAACAAGGCTGAAGTTTCTTTCTTTCATGATCATGAAGAAACAAAACGAGACACACATCAAAGACTCTAAGTAAGTCATAGGAGGAGAAGAACCAAACAACAAATAATAGGAGTTTGATTTTGAACGATGGGAGAAGGACACCGATTGATGGTGTAGCGGTAGTAGATCGGCTTCCCCTCAAGGCGGAAGGAATTAGAAGCGACAGTAAAGTAGTAGCACGAACAACATCAAGAATATGGCCAGTTTAACGCTAACCACATACATTTCTTTGAGAAGTGCACCTTACAAGAGGTAAGGAACAATACAAATTGATGTAGAATAGAGGTAAATTCATAGGCTATATTCTTGGAGCATTATCAGTCCCGAAAAGAAATTTGATAGGTTTAGAAAACTATGTTTCAATCATTTTGGTAAAGAATCACGATATATTTGATAATGTTGAGCGATTTTGAAGAGATAAATCCAAGTATATCGGAAAGAGTCATCCCATGAAAATAACGAATGCGTGACCCACCGAGATTAGAAATGGAGAGGGGTCCCGTACATCAGAATGGATATCAAAAAAAGAAAGAGCATGAAAAATACTTATTTATTAAATGGTAAAGCGGTTTGTTTACAAAATTGACAAGGCATCTGATCAAAACTCTTATTTAAGAGCCGAACCTAACAAATTTTAGAAATTGGTTGTTTAACCTTTGTAGATAGATGTGTCGAGGCGAGAATCTTGTAAAGCGAGAAGAAGTGCTCTGTCCTGAGATGGCAGAAGCAGAGAGACGAGAGGACGGTAGATGAAGAAAGATGAGCTCAAACAACCTTCCATTATGCAGGAGTCCCAAGGATTTGTCTGTGCGAGAATCTGCCATGACCACACCCGGCCAAGGGAAAAGGTTAGAGGAAAACCAAGTTCGATGAGTTGCCTAACGAAGAAGATTGTAAGTGAATTTGGGAATCTACGGTAAACATTGGAAACATACAAAGTGGTGTAGAGACATTACAGATGAGAGACATGCATAGAGAACCATTTTTTAAGCGTATGGTAGGAAGAAGTAGAAGTGTGTGAAGGTACAACATGGGGAGAAGAAGTCATATGATTACGACAAGCGGAATCAGGAGTTAACCCACGTAGGAGAAGTACGATATCGTAGAAAGAAGCGGTGTTGGATCTTCGAAGATGGAAGATGAACCTGATTAACCATATCCTGTAGATCTACTATAGAGAGAGATGAGGTAGGACCAAACTTGGAATGGGAGTCCATAGCTGATCATTCAGATTGGGTCAAAGCAGTAGTGCTTTGAAGAATACGCTGACGAGTGTAACAGGTTTCAACATAATGGCCTTTGTTCTTATAGAAGCTACTTGAATGAAGAACTTCTTATTGTTATGTCGTCGACATTATTCCCTTTGCCTTTGAAACATGGTAGGTGGCGCGGAAGGGAAAAACATAATTAACGATCTGCCCGAACGGCCCAGTGAGTAGCAAGAACCATGGTCTGATAAATGGGTTCGATGCGAAGGCGGATCATTATCAACTAACTTATGAATAACGCCCAGGCAGGTTGGTAAAGGATCCACGATGGAGAATATGACTTCACGGCTGAGTTGAACTCATCCACGAAGCCTGCATTAAAAGCCCGAAAGCGATTGTCCTTGTTCACGGTGAACATAAACCAATTTGGTATCGAGTGGAGAAGAGGCTGATTCGAGATGCAATTAATTGATCCAAAATAGATTTCAGCCGGCTGTGATATACAGTGATCCACTCACTTGGTTCCTGATGAATCCGATAAACGGCGTGTGGTTGAAGTTGCTATACTAGAATAAACATCTTAGAGTAACAAGTGATCCCGAGCTTCTTTGGCAATATCAATGTTGTCAAACTCATCAACAATGGATGGAATAGGTGTATTACGAAACCACGTGATGATCTGATGATTAGCACTTTCCTAATCCTCAATCCGAATGGCATAGGTAGAATCAGTTTCTTTGTCCACTTGTTCTGGAATAGGACGGTCATCAGAGACATAAAGCCACAACTTGCAGCCTTTGAGATAACTACGCATGGCTTGAGACCACTGGACAAAATTATCTTCATTAAAAATAACATGAATCGGACGATAAATCTCACCACCTGGCATATCAAAATTCCGAATCGAAAAAGCAGGGCGACAAAGGAAATAGAGTCGGGCCTTGTAAATAAGTCGGAATGCGGGTTGGTACGGTCAGCATTGATTAAGCGAAGTCAACGGGATGACATAAAGCACCTTGGTGTGATCGTCTTGACAAGTTCCTGCCTGCAGTGGCACAGTAACTGGTTTTAGGCTTTGCGAGAGGGAGAGCAAAGGATCAATTGTGATTTTTCTTGGAAAAAAACAAGTTGTCTTGTGTGAAGCAATGGTGGTGTTCGCGGAAAAGAAGGCCTCGGTGGTTGTAATGTCTAGATCGTACTTGACTGAAAAAATAAAAATCGTTTGCTCGTCTGTGAAGAAAAGAAGCTTTGGGTTTTGTATATTATAAACTGTAAATTATAAGTATAAGAGGAAACCTTATATAAGGTAGGCTATACAATCCTAGGAAAATACAAATTACAATAGTAGGAAAATACAAATTACAATCTTAGAAAAATACAAAATAAATCTAACAATATAATAATCTAACATTTGCTTTCTGATTTTGCTTCCCTTTCTCGGGAATCAAGTTATAGAATGCTGGAGCAATTTAAAAAACACGAAGCTTGTTTCAGAATCTTCAAAGAAAAATGGGCCTTTTTGGTTTTGAAATTGTATCTTCTGAAAATGTTTTCACCTTTTTAAATGAAAACGAGAAACATGTTCCGTTTTTTGTTGATTTCAATTGTTGAAGTGGTCTCATTTTTTTCTAAAACATGAAATCAATGTTTTTCATATACATGTTTTTTTCTCTTCCGTGAATCATTTCAGCATAATATTTTAAAAAGAAATACCATTCTTCTTCTTCCTCCCGAAAGACTGATTCTTTACTCATTATTGGACAATCACTTATCTACAAACCTTGTGTGAGGTGATAATTTTTCATTTCCCACACAATCTCTACCCTTAGTTCACCCTAAGCTGCTATTAATGTGCTCTCAATAGCCTTAGATTCATAAGCTGTTCAATTGGGCCTTTTGTTATTGATCTTTTCAGAGTTCAGTGACATCTTTTCTAATATGGTTCAAAACTGAGGATGGATTTACTTGATAACAATTCTTATAACATGTTGGCATTGTCTTGAATTTATTTCTGAGATAACATTTTTGCTGTTCTATTGCAACATGAGTTCTAATTCATCAAGTGCATCGCGCATAACATTGTATTTTTATTGGTGGAAGGGCTATGTATTGTAGAAGAAAAAGGAAACTAGAGATTGTTTTGTAATGGGTGAGCTATGATGATTTGTGTGCAGATTATTTCCCCTTAGTGAAACATCTTTATTTCGAAGTGAGAAACAAGAAGAAGAAAATGTTTTGGTTACCTCAAGCTGTGATCACTCCATTAGTCTATGGTGGAAGGTATTAAAAATACATCATTTAAAATTCTTTCAGTAGGAATAACAAGGAAATTTTGTGAGCATTTGTCACCTCCATCCTTCACCTTTTTCTGGTTGATTTGAGGTTCAAATGCCCACGCTTACTATAATCATTTGCTTAAACAGATTAGAGGAATAGAAGACCTTAGTTTTCCGTTTCTTTTAATATATTTTTTTATAGTTCTAATATTTGATTATTGGCAGATAACGTTATCGATCAAAAAACAAAAAAATATTAGTAATAATGTCAGGGTCTTGAACGTTGTTTATATATTTTGTAAATAGGTACTCCTGAAATCCACCAGTGTGATGCTTTAGTTGTAGGGCTCTTTCCAGCAATGTTTTAGAGGCTATAATGGTCCAGTTTCCACTCTTTCAGATAAATTGTTGGGTATGGTAATGGCAAAGTATTTGCAAGTGGAGGAGAAGATGGTACAGTTCGACTTTGGTCCCTTAGCTGAAGGAAAACAGGGCCAGCAAGCTTTAAAGGCGACGCTATGGGCACCTGAAACCTGTAAAATTGATGTCAGTTTGCTGGGTATGATTTTGTTATTTTTATCGAGTTTGGGCATTACTAGCTATGAGATTTTGCATTTGAAATTTTTATCCCTCTTCATTTTTCAGGCTTTTTAGAGTAAAAGTGGTGACCAAAGTTTCTCTTACAATTATATTGGTTTTAAGTTATTTTTTGCTTGTATGGTTTATTCTGAAGAATTATCCTTACCTCATAAAACAAAAGATAATGAAGAATTATCATGATTTGGGAATATTATAGTTCTTAAATCTCTTGGTATTTAGTGTTGAAATATTCTGCCAGAGCAGCCTGATTTAGAAAATCTTTTTTCTTGGTTTTTTACAATGCATAGAAGATAGTGATATACTCAAGTCGTTTTCAGATGTTCAAAAATCTTTGTTCTTATGTCTCTTTATTAACATTATCATCATCCTTTGATAATATGTGCTAATGACTAATATTTATGAAGTTCCTTAGGTAAGTAGCTCTCTTACTACACTGATATGCGTTCTTTTTTCATACTTTCAGGCATAAACTTCTTTGGTGACAATTTAAAGATTAAGGTACATACCTATATTCATCCTTAAGCACAACTTGCTTTATGATTTCACTTTAGTTTTTCGAAAAGTCTTATTCCCTTTTCACTTGTTTTGGAAGATGTTAAAGTATAATAAGGCTTTAATTACTTAATAATCATTGTGGAAGCATATTTACTGTGTTTTGATGAGTATTAATTATAGAATGTATAATTGGCTGCTGGGTTAGCCCTCTATTAGGCCGTACACTTCTAGATTTTCAAATAGATGAGGATTTGGGACCACCTTCATCATCATGTTCGTTCTTCCTGCTGTGTGAGAATGACTTCTGTTCTTGATGAATCATTGCTTTATGTAGCTGCTGGTTCTTCTGTTGCCACAATTGATTTGAGAACGATGCAAAGGGTTATCACTGCCGCAATCGGTAAGCATGAAGTGTACTCATTTGATAATTTGCCCTCAAAATCCTTAATATGGACTGCCTAAGTCTAGTTTATATATACAATTAGGACAACCCATTCAAAGGAGTAAAACAATGGCCACCATTTAGGAAGCAGACTAGTTTCCTAATTGCACAGGTTCTCCAAAAAACAATGTCATTTATTTCATCGCAGCAAGCCCTTCACCATTTTGTCAACACAAATGGCCATTTGTCAGAAAAGCCTTACTAAGTAAAAGCTATAAAGTCTCACCAAATACTATGTGTTCAGTTTCTTCTGCTTCTTCTTGCTCTGTGCCCAGTGGCCTTCGAATTCTCATTTGCCTCATCTGCAGCGGCCTTCTCAGCATGCTTTTTAGCCATATACTCCAAGCGTCTCTGAAAATTTGATATCCAAAAAATGTTAAAATTAAGAAATCAAGAATTATGCAATAGGCAAGAAAATGATTAGGCAAATGTAACACAAACTAACTAACCCGGATGTATAATTTCAAAATGCTCGTCATAACCAGCATATGGTCCGTAGAAGATACTCGCTCAAGATCAAGCTCCAGCTGGCTCCTATTGTGAATGCACTGCAGGATCTTTGCATCATGTTTGCAAAGCTGCAGAGTGAGATCAGAAAGGAATTAGCAAATAGTTCATGTGTCTAATTGAAATCACGATGAAGTTCATATATATATATATACCTCTAAACGATTTTGGTCTCTTTGTTTTTCTGCTAGACAGTGTAAACAGGTAATCTGTGCTCTCCTCGTCTTTCATCGGTTTCCAAAACTTGTTTATCCTTTTGGGCTGATAATCTCAAAATACACCTCATCCAGAATATTTGCTATAACATCCAACTCAAATCGGCCACTGTGAGATAAAGTGCGAGTGTTAGCCTCCTCTTGAAGCTCTTGGCTGCGGGACTCCATAAAGGACACGTAACTCCGTGGACGCTCACCCATCTCCTCGAATTCATTCAGATAGGCTTCAAGGGCTTTTTCATAACCCACGAGCTCTCGTTTTTTGGCACACAAACTCGTTAGGAAGGAATGGTTTTTACCAAGGAGTTCCAGGATTTGCTCTCCTCTTTGTTTGTTGAGTTCTCTTTGCCGTGTTCAAAGTGTTTAATTCCTGTGAATTAGGTCAGAAGGCTAACCAAGACAAAGAAAATCAGTCTCAGTCTCAGTCTCAGCTGGCAGGGCATAATCTCCATCATGGATCACAAAAAAGTTACCTCCCGGCCATTATAAGATGCCTTAATTTAGAAAATCATCTGCTGCTTTGAATATGCTACCCATATTCTTGCTTGAATAACCACAAGCAAATGATATAGAAGCCGCTGAAGGTGATCGACTCCCAAAAATCGGATCCCAAGAGGTGTTTCATCGAGATGAAGACATAAAAGCTGAGATGAGGACAAGATGGTCTGCAGCTCAGTCTTGTACTCATGCATCACAAGGTGAAGATGGCTCTCGGCCGACGGTGTGGCCGGAGAGTACTGAACATGTCATGTATTTTGCCGAGGAACATTCGGCGCTTGGGATCATCTGAGAGGGGCCACTCTTGCGTTTCAACTTCTTCTCTAGTGCTGCTGTTGTTGCTATGACTGTGATGAATGCATTGCAATGCTTCAGAGATGTCAATAGGCTCCCAAGTACCGACCATAGTCTTGTTGCTAAACCAGTGGCTATCACGTCGTACTTGTATCGGAATAACAGAAGCTAACTGAGAGGAAAGAGTATGCCGCCGCCATGCACGTGTGAAATGTGTTCTCGGTAGGACATGAAATCCAATGTATCCTCACAATGGCGACAAGCCCAGTGGGACCACCAACTTTTGGTTGTTCTTCATAAAAAGAAATATCTGGATGCCATGCAACACCATATGGTCCTTAAGTGAGCCCGAAGTCCCAAGTACCACCGTACCAATTCCCTTTTCTCAGTGTCAACCATTGAGTTCAAACAAATTTGAGACCAGTTCAGCTTCATCTCATAACACCTCCGTATATACGGCCCTCGTTTCAAAACCATCTCATTAATTTTCCACTGACAAACTTCCAACATGGCTAACAGACCTTCTCTTAAACCTCAACAGTCAGTACAAGTTCAAATACTCCAGACCATGCCCTTTCCTGATGAATTATGGGCCTCACGGTTTCAATGCTGAAAACCCGTTCACATTCTTGAGCTAGTTCTTCGTATCCATTACCGTAATCGCACAACTCATTATAAAATCGTGATACGCAAACCACAGATCAATGGAATATGGATACAACTCCATGGCTACGCCTTACATGACTCAGCGACTGTGGATCAGTGTGACATGCATTCGATTTCCACCGTAGTCCGTAAAATCTCTTACTGAATAATGTATGGATCTTATGAGTTGTAACACGGCACACCTCCTTTATAATCGTTATAGCTCTTGAATGGCTCCCTTTCTTGCAAGCACAAAGCGCATCCACGCATCCTTTCATGACAGAAAACTCTTTCTCTACTGAGCCAGTAGTCGGAGGAGGAGGAGCTTGGTTTCTTTCTCGGCATTTCTTGTTGTGTAATAGGAAATTAGCACTGATATTTCGGATCTTAGTTGAGCTCATCTTTTGTTAATAATAAAATAATAATAAAATAAAACATATAGATTACATACTGGTTTCAGAAGAACTGACCATGAGAGATTTCCTTAAATCCTTGATCTTTCCCTTGGTTTATAGATATTAAATCCTTGATCTCTTCTTCTCCTTATCAAACTGCATTCACATACAGAATTGTTTTAATAATTGAGTAGGAAGAAAATTGTGCCCCTTAACTAAGCACATGAAGAGATTTACATATATAACTTATTGATAGGAGAAGAGGGCCAAGAATAAGCGTTAGCAGTTTTAAACGTGTAATTCGAATAAGCATTCTTATTCAGTTATTTATTGCACTAATGCGATCTTATAATAAATTCTGTTTGTATAATTTACCACTCCATCAGTTATTCTTTAAAGATATTGGGTATGCTTTTAATTGGTACAAATACTAGATTAGTGGATGCCCACTTAATTTTAATGTGGAAATAACATTCCTCTCCCGCGGCCTCTAAACCGATTATGAAAACTATCCATTGATCCACTGATTCAATGAAACTTAGCAATGCGTCCAAATCATATGCCATATCTTTGAATCAATTTAGATCATAAATGCATGAAGGGGTTTCCGTATATAACTTATTGATAGGAGAAGAGGGTCAAGAATACACGTTCAAAAACCGTTCTAAACGTGTAATTCAAATAACTGTTCTTATAATAAATTATATTTATTATAAATAACCGTTCGTTCATGCAATAGTATATTTATTACTGTGCGTTCCATTCTTATAAATAAATTATATTTTATTATAATTTATCCCATAAAATCAAAGGGTGTCTGTTATAAAGATATGGGGTATTCTTTTAATTGGCTAAATACTAGGTTAGTGGGCCACCCACTTAATTTTAATATGGAAATAACATTTCTTGCTTGCTTACAGTTGCCGAAGAATGGGTTTCTGACGAGGAGAAGGACGTGAGATGGGTTTTCAGCTGCTGCAGGAAGAATGGATTTCAAACAGCCTGAGGAGAGGGAGAGGTAGGGGTGGTTTTTCAGCTTTCTAGAAGGGAAATCGATTGCAGGAGAGAGGAGAGGAAGTGAGATGGTTTCAGCGTTTTTTAGAGAAAATCGCTGATTGCGTGGAGAAGGAGATGGAGATGGTTTTCTCTTTTCTTGAAGAAATCCACGTTGCAAACTTTCAAGCGGGAGGAGGTTGGTGAGCTTTTAAAGCTTTTCTTGGAAGGAATCGGTTGTAATAAGGAGAAGCGGCTTTAGGCTTTTCTTAGAAGAGGAAATCGGATTTGCAATAGGAGAAACAAACTTTTAAAAATAATAATAATAGCAAATTTGAAAACCCCTTTATTGGTTATTCATAGATTCTTGACAGTTTTGTTAATGCTGTTTTGTATTCAAATCATTGATAGTCAGATGAGGGCTGATGTTTGTGGGTGGTAGGAGAGTGTATGGGGGAGGACTGTATCCCAGACCTCGACGTCGTGAGATGAAAGCCCTCTCAGGTTGTTTGATTTCAGTTTTAGACAGCCATGCATATATAATGAATACGGTGATTAGATGCCACTTTCTGTTTAGGTGGTCCTATCACCACTGCCAAACCCTTCTTTCTGACTAAGATGGGGAAGAGATTGCATTTCTTCATTGATAAGGATGAGACATTAGCTAATCTTTGTGAATAACAGTTGTGGATCATCTTGCCTATAAGTTTTATCAGACATTTTAATGATCCCATACAGGACGTGTTAGTCTTACAGAGGCTGGAGGGTTCATTGACCTTTCAAGGTAAAGTTAGTGGAATTGTTGAAGATGAAGAGATACACAAACAGCGTCATCATAATAACTGTAGTTGGAAAGAGATAGCATGTACATTTTATCAACCAACACAAAATATGATAATTGAAATAATGGGATGAAATATGTCAAAAGCACGAAATATACATGCTATGCATAGGTATTGAAATTAATGCACATAGATGTATAAAAGTTTTGGATTGTCCATGGGTAAAAGCACGAAACGAATCAGTATTTCTGACTAGAGAAAAATGCACTGCCCCATCTAGATCCAATCATCAGTATTTCTGAAATCGAATCACTCATTTATTTTATTTTTGATACTAAGCAATCAAAGAAAATATTATAAATAAAAGAAGGAAGCTGTACACCAACGTACGCTAGATGCATACAAAGGGTGCCCATAAGACATTGCCATAAAAGAGAGGACCAAAAATAATTACTCCCTCTCCTATATAGAGCCACCAATCTACAAAATCAAAGGCATTGAGCCTTCTCCTATGCACAAACTAACCCATGACCCAAAGCTGCCAGAAAAGCATGTTTAAGGGTAACTGAAATTATGAAATAGGAAAAAATCTGTTCCCTATTCATCGATTCAACTAGATTGCTTGTGATGCAAGAAAAAGATTTAGGACAAAAAAAATGAAAAATAAAAAGAAAGAATTCATAACAATTTTTAAATATTAAGGATGTCATCAAATAATGAAACAAAGAGCTTATACTTATAGAAGGTTAAGATATTTTATAACTCTACAGATTTGGGAAAAGACCAAGGGCCGTTTCACAATTCAAGTATTTCAATAATATGATGGCATCTGGCTCTACAAGAATGTGCCCACCAAATCAAGTGCAACAGTCATAAGCATAAAAACACAATGCTAGAACTCATTTCTATGATTCTCAGATAATAATGAAGCATTCATAATTATTGTTCGAACGTCTGGATCACAATGTTTTTCTCCAAACTCCTATGCAACAATTTCTTTTTATGAAGTTTCATTGTCTACTAAAGTAAAAAATTTCCTTGCCTTCTAAAATTTTGATTAACTTGCATTTTCTATTCCCTTAATTCTGAAATACGCTATGCTCCTTGAGAACACAAATACTTTTATTTCTATTTCTGCATTGAAAAAAAAATCCTTCACCCCCACACACACACCCTGGGGCTGACCTTTTTCCCTGACCTCTGTTGGGCTGGAAGAGGAAATGGGGTTTGTCAGCAAGGACAAAAACTTAATTAGAAAGATTAAGAATTACAGAGGATAACAAATTTACAGGTACAAGGACCCATAGTATTGAGAATGCAAAAGCAAACATTTCTTCTCTTTCTTCTTCTTTTGGCAGGCATAAATCTTTCATATTAGCAGCACCTAACAAAAAACCGACTTAGGTATTCATGGTGTATCCAAAGGCACCCAAAGGCCATAGTCAAGGGGATACACAAAATTACTCCCAGCCACCCCAATGCAAAAACAAACCATATCTGTAGCAAAGAAAATGCAAAATGATCAGTAATACAGTAAAAGGGCATTTTAAAATGGAGAAACAAAAACAAATATTACTTGTGGGAGTTCTTCACAAAACTCTTCCATTCACATCCACAAACATCTCTGAGGCGTCCCTCACAGCGCCTTAAGAGATCAAACCCTAAGGCACCAACAGAGACGAAATATTAATAGAATAAAGAGACATATTATTTATAACATACAACTATCTCATTATGAAGGATTTTCAATATCACGAATAAATGATTGGCCAATGGGTTAATAGTCACAACTAGACTTATGTTGTTAATCTCATTGTAGAACTCACACTATCAGTTCATTAAAAGAGACCTAATTCTGATAAAGCAAGACATATGTAATCATCTATGAGCTTGTGTTAATTAATTTACACCTGGACCCTTCTTCACTTAGGCAAAGAGCTTATTGAAAAAATCACCCTAGAAAAGGAGGGTCAAGCTAGTGCATGAAACATACCACCATAAATGAATTGGAAGCGAGGTGTGGTTCAGCCATCATAAAACTCATTAGTCTGTCATAATAAATAAATAGACTAATTCTAATCATAGAAGTATCATTAAATTATGATAAGCTACTTCAAAATTCCATATGCTAGTATATCTTTTTTTCACATATGAATACCACTTCTGTATTTTGTCACTTTGTATTTTTATACTTTTGTTATTTATATTGAAATTTCGTCAATACTTTGTGAGTGTGCATGTGCATGGTTTCAGGGGAATTTACTGACAAATGACAATCATTATATTTATTCAGAAACAATTAGCTGCAACCACAATTGGGGACTGGATCTACACGAGTTTTAGGTTTGTTACATTTCTTCTCAAACATGATGGAGCGTATCAAAGGAGGCAATGCATGTCCGTATATCTGAAGTAGTTTGCAGCCCACTTATATTGCAGATATTATAAAACTAGATGGTTCATCGGAAAAACGTTACTCCAGCTCATGATACAAGTTGAACTAGATGAGGGGCTGGCCACTTGTTTGTGTTCCTATTGGCCAATATAGATCTAATATGTGATAACAAACCACACGCACAGGTGAAATACATGGAAAAAAGACCCATCAACGCCACCTAGTAAACAGCATTGATCTTACAGCACTTAGCAAATGCACATGGCCCCACAATTTGAAAACTACACCTGTGGATTATTCACCCTTCCAATGCAAATCATGCATGCCAACCCTTTATGTGAATTATAATGTCTTTGAGAAATCCCATCAAGCCTTAACATTTATCTATCATAAACATACTTTTTCTTCTTGCAGAGCACTATGAATCAAAATGGGAAGAGCTCCTGATGTTTGATCAACTTTGGATATAGGCAAGCTGTAGTGATGGGGAGCATACAATGTGGACTAAGGTGAAAAATGAGCTAAGATAAAACTGTGGGAGTTATAAGATGGCAGTCTTGTCATAAGTAATTTGATCTCACAAACCCATATTCCTGGTTAGACTGAGGCATGTTTCTTAGAAGTTTTGTCGTTTTCATGATAAATGTAGAAAGTGTTAGATGAAATCTGCATCAAAGATAATAAAGGAAACATACTTTAGACCAAAGACACCCCACACAGTAATACCACTTAGCTCAAGAAACAAAGCCTGGAAATAAAAATAATAATAATCCAGAGTGTATAAAAAAACAAAAAAAAATGAAAGTCAAAGAAAGGACTAACCATTATTGAATTTTCTGTTTTAAGACCACAGATAACTTCTTAGTAATGAGGAAGCCTGAAAGCAAAAGTACGAAATTGTCCATGATTTGAAAATACATTGAAAAATGCTAGCAATGGACCAAAACCTCGCTCATCCTAGTATAAAAGAATCAGTAGTAAATCCTATTGAGAATTTTATATGTCATCATCATGGCATAGGCAAACAAAGTATGTGGTAAAAAACCAAGAAAAACAGAAACTACAATCAAATCAAATCTACTCAAACATGAAAAAATGATAAAACTAGAGACAGCTATAAGTAACAATTTAGAGGTTATAACTTATAACAATGAACATATTTTGTTATGATGGGTTGCATGTTACTTACTGCTTGCCTAAAGGCAAGGCAAACATCTCTTGCCATTTGCTTCTCAGCAGGAGTCAGCAATCCAGGATACCTTACCTGTCAATCAAAAGGTAATTATTTCAAACATGTATCAATAACCATTCTTTCAGTCCCCATGAAAAATGAGGACAATACTGGAACTTTTTTTTTTTTTTTTTGATAAGTAACTATGCTGGAACTATCATTCATTCCCCTGTTTCATTGTAATTTGATGTATCATTGTAAAGGAAAATGTTTACTAAGAAAATAGCTAATCTTGCCAACTAGTGTACATTTACTTTGTTATTTCTCTCATGGAACAGTAAATCCTACTTCACACCCGTTCTAAAGCTCATCTACACAGTTCTAGCCTATTTTGCTAGATTAAAACCACCAAGGTCTATCATGATTGAAGGTTGCGACCTGATGTTTCTTTCTAGCCTGTTCAGATGCAACCACCTCCATTTTTCCAGGCAAGAAGATGAAGAAGCTTGGTTTTGTAATGTACATATGAAATCCGTATTACTTACTTCTTTCCCATCGAGATTTCTCATAACAATGCCATCAAGCACAGGAGACTTCCTTGCCTCAGCATATGCATATTCAGGGCCGACAGTATACACCTATTATAAATTGACAAGAAGCTTGATCAACTGATGACAAAAAAGCCAAAAATGGAAAATAAAAATCATGGAAAAGCCAAAAGACTACCATGAGCATTGCACTTAGCGATTTCAAGTCAATGAAGTAAATATCAGAAATATAACATATAATAAATATAATTAATGGCAAAATCCAATCTAGCAACTTGAGATGATGATTAAAGGTAAGCAAGGAGAAGGCCATAAACTTTTCTGTATGAACATGCCAAGAACCAGATATGTGGTGTACATGGGATGACCTAGTTCTACATGTCCTAAACTCAATCATGCACAATAAACTCAGTCTTTTTTTCTTTTTTCTTTTCTTTTTTGATAGATAAACAAAGTATTTTATTAATGAGCCCAAAAGGCCAAGCATAAATCATGCACTATAAACTCCAATTTCAATCATCATGTTTTAAACACCACAGACATTATAGAGAATACAGTCAATAAAAGTAGAGATGTACCCCTAAAGCAGAATGATTTGAAGGAACAAGATATATTTTAAAAGTTCCTATCTACTTTTTAAAACTCATGCAGTTAAGTAATTAAAAGTCCAATTTCCCCAAAACAATAAAATAAACTTCCAATTCACAACTTATTTCCATCCTTCAAAATAATATAAAAGTTACTCCAACTTTTGGCATATATATACACACCTTAAGGCCCATGAAGGGTTTTTGGCACTGGATTTTAATTACTGGAATTTACGACAAAGGCACATGCGTCGGCTCATCCATTAATGTGATCCAAAACAAGCAAGATTTACTCAAGAAATATAATCAATAGGCAACCAACCTTGACATCTGTTCCTCCAGTTGGCATAAATTCCACATATATATAAGAGCCTTCACGCCTAACTCTTCTAACCTCAGGATGGAACTCACTTTGAGCACCACAACACAAATATATAAAGTATCACGAATAAGAGCATGTTTAATAATAAAAAATGTAAAGATGAGAACCCTCTTTGATAGCAGTTAAAATCTAAAGTTTAATTTGAGAATGACACTTAGTGTAATACGTGGTGTATTTACTCTCTCTGTATGTATAAACAGCAAATAACATGATCTACAGGGAAAAGAATAGAAAAATTGCAATTGATTCTTTTTCACTTAAGTTCAATGTTAAAAAAAAAATTTGTAAGTACTAAAAAAGACAAAGCAAGATCAACAGTTTCTTAATAGGCAAAATCCAGAGAAAGTTAGCATTGATGATAAGTCAAAAGATGTCCATGCACAAACAAAAACAAACCAAAACAAATAAACCCATTAAAAAAAGTACTCTGGACCTGAGGCCTGATTACAGAATGGAAGAATAAGAATGCATACCTCATATACTTTCCTTCAATCATGGAGAAGGTGTTGCTGTTCCAATTCATTGACAGCCTGAATGCCTAAGCAACTTTTACATCCATATAACTGCAAAGTATGGGTTAAACATCCCCACAATCTTCTAAGTTACATAGTAAAGAGAAGAAAAAAAAATCAAGGGCAAAAAATCCCAAGATCATGCACCTATTAGGATGACAACCCTCCAAGATCCTAAGTCATGCAGTAAATCAAATAAATGAAAAATGAAGAGCCCTTTTTCCCTCATATCATATTCTTTTTATATATATAAATGAATTGGTTATTCCTAGTAACCTTAAAAATAATTAAAGAAGAAAATATTTTTACAAATAGAAAAACTAATCTTATGGATAAGCTCGAGTATGGGCAAAAGCAAGTTGGTATCTTACCTGAGTTTAATAAAATCGTATAAATACATAAAAAAGTAAGACTTAAAGGAAACCTGAAATATTTTCAAAGTTAAAGAAATGATATCCTGTGTCATGGTACCCAGAGAAAACACCTAATCTAATGTAGTTCAGCACAAGTTGGAACCTGATTAAGCACTTATGTTAATGATCTGAAAAAATCAACCCAGGAATGGCCTCTTTATGTATTTTCAGTCCAACCCAACAGCTCATTTTCCTCTCCAATCATCCACCCAAGGAATAAAGCATGGCATAAAGGATGTCAAAATATGGGGATAGTTTTTGAAAGGCTGATCATATTTACCACCAGTAACCACCAGATAGAGCTCAACTCTATACTGCAGCAAACACTATCAAGCTATCTCATACCAAATGCTCCAAAACCATTTGCCAAGGTTAAGTTTGTTCTTCAACACCAACATCCCAGTTTAAGTTTAATTAATAAATAATACCAAATTACTGTACTAACTGTTCTAATTTATGATAAAATAAAGGAATTTTGCTTTATAAAATCAATAAGTCAAGTAGCGTTCCAGAAATTTTTCTTTTGAACAAATGTCCTATAAGTCAAATAGTGTGATATAATCTAAGAAATGCCAGTTGGGTTACTTGAGGAAATTGCTTCAGGTTTAACCATTCTCTCACTGAAGAGTATTGCTTCTACTTATTCATAAAAACCAGTCTTCTGATTAAACCAAGAAATAAAAATCATTAAAGTACAGGAATCCATTCTGGACCTAAGACTTAAAACCAGTTTAACTAATAACTTAGCAGTCAAATTAACATTAATTTGAAAACCTTTTCAGGATAAGACCTCTTTTAAGTCAATTGGATTTGAAAATATTTTGTGGCTGTCTTCCACTTTTATGATAAGAATCCAGGATAGTACTGCAGAATCTTAAGCTGTTACAATGATGGTTCAAGTCCTTTTTTGTGTTTTTTTCTTTCAGATTATTTATTTGATTTTGTTTTATTTTTTAATAGAAGAGTCTTTAGCTAGAGTTAAAAAAACAACACAAATAAATAACATCCTTATTCCAAGAGTAAAATAGCTTTAAGATCTCTCCTCAGTACCCCACAATCCATGTCTTGGAAAATGTTGCTTCTTTGAAAATATGACAATTTGCTTCTCTTCTTATTTCCAGGAAACTATTTTCCATAGAGCTATCATTCAGAACTAGCCAGCTTCATTAGTTCAGCTCTAACAAATTCTTCAATCATGTAGCTTAGGAATTCAACAAGACAGTTCGATAATCTAAATTCTAAGAAAAAGAAAAGAACCAACTCACATGTATTACAATCAAACAACAATACACACTTGAAACTTTATATGCCAGTGACGACATACTCCCATGCTACATTAATTGCTTAGTAATGTACCTCTCCACAGGATCTTCTGAGAACAACCTTGTCCCCAAAAGGTACGATCTAATGATCATTCCAATAGCAAAGAGAACTCGTGGCAGCATGTTATTAAGACTACTTCTTGGCTCCATGAATCATCCACCTCCCTCTACCCTTCCCATTGATCCGCAATCCTCATAATATATCTCTCATTTCCAGAAACGAAAAATGGGAATCATCAAATGAACTATCTCTAGTTGTAAATCAAAAACTCATTTATTACTAATTCACCCAAACAACCTATCACTTGAAAATGGCATGTATAAAGTCATCAAATCGCGAAAAACGATAAACTCCGGTTCAAAATAAACTCAGATACCTCAAATTCACCAAATGCTTGGGCCCCCTCAAGAATCTGCCATGGGAAAGTAGAGAACACCTGGATCGATTTATAGAAGAAACCATGAGGACAAAACTAGAGGTAACTTGTAAATCCATCAGCAGACTGAAAAACAGCATCAAATAAAACTAAAAAAAAAAATCTATTCTCTTAAGTTTCCACATCTGCTCTGTTTTGGTCATGCCTAGGGTAGGCAAAGGAATTGAACCTCGGATCCACATTTCACCTTCTTTTCCATAACACAAACACCAACCGCTATCTTTTTACCAACACCTCCCCCTAACACCACCATCTTCCTCTTTCTCTTTCTCTTTCTCTTTCTCTTGCTAAAACAAACTCTCTTTCCCTCTCAACAGCTCCAGACTTCGGAACGCTTCCGAATCTCAACTTCACCACTCTGTTTCCCACAAAAAAACAGAAAAAATCATTTACAAAAAAGAGCAGAGAAAGCGCGTCGAAAAGATCAAAAAGCCAGAAAACATTACCAGAGACTGCGAGAAACGACATCGGAGGAGAGATGAGAGGAAGAGTTGAGAGTGAGTCACGGTATGAGAGGAAAGAAAAGGAGTGGGTCATCTTAGGAGTCTTGGGAACACTAATAAAAAAATTAACATAAGGCCTCATAACACTTATATTTGACTTTAGAGTGCTAAACATTTCAGGACAAAATCACCGCCAATGATTCGCATCGGTGATGGAACTCGAGAATCATTTTTCTTTGTGTTTCCTCAGCCGATCAAAAGCTGCCTCTTTTCTCTTTCTCTTTCTCTTTATCTTCAAAACCTCTTTCCTCTGTTGTCTTCTCTTTGCTCTCAGTTTTCTTTGTGAAAATGAGCCATGGCCGAGATGCCAGAGCCCAATGGAAATATCCACGGTCTTTGCCAGAGCAGTGGGAGGGAGATCTAAATCATGATCCGCTACCACCCCTGGAGCCCTGATTTGAGGATGTTGGGCGACCATGTAATCGAGGCGAGTCGACCCGGTGAAGAGCAGGAAGAGGAATTTGGAGTGTGGAAATGGGAGAGTCCTGTGAAGTCAGTCGACTCTTCTACTTATTGCAGATGAGGTGAAGACGATGGTGATGTTTGGAGATGATACCATTTACAGGTGTCGGAAAGAAAAGCCAGATAGGTTGGCATGAATTCCTATTTTTTTCTCATCATACATTTTTAAGGAGTGAAGAATCGAAGATGCTACCATTTCTAGGAGAGGTTAAAGAATAGAGAAAAACCTAGATTGGGGTTTCTCCCCATGTAGGTTATCATATTTTTCTTGGCATCCAAACACAATGAAAAGAGGTCAAAAAATAAAAAATTTGGGTCTTCACACATATAATAAATCAAATTTGTTTTACGAATTTTTATTTGTTATGGCTATTGGGTTTCTATGAAAAAAGCAAAAGCAAATATTAGTTCAAATCAGCAGTATTAAAACCTGAATTTGTTATAGTGTCTGAGTGATTACACCTAAGCGCCTGAGCAAATGCACTAATTGTAAGAATTATACAAGCCTCGCATTTCATAGGATTGTTTGTTTTCCACATTTAGGCTGCTTTTCCCTATACACCACACGAATATATATTCTTTATACGCTGCATTGGTGGAAGCAAAAGTAGCTTATTAATGGGAAAACACAGTACACATATTTAAGAGTGTAAGCGAACTCGGTTCCAGAATAAGTGCACTAGCACATAGTTTGAGTGTGTTTATAATTTATTTCATGAAAAATAGATGTTATATGCATATCACAGTCTTTAAAAACAGAAGAAACCACCGAATTTGGCCCAAAGTGTCTGAGAATTACACTAGCTGGCCTAGAAACCGATGCACTAAATGATACAAGGGGTGTACAAGCCTATGCATTTCATAGGATTTGCATTTTTTTCATTTCAAATGCACCCTATACCCACCATTATATATTCTTTATACGCATTAATTGAAGCAAAAACAAACGCTTAATGTGAAAACCACGATTACATGTTTAAGGTATAAGCAGACTCGGTTTATAGATAGGTACACTAGCACATAGTTTGAGTAATGTTTATAATTTATTTCCATGAGAAGGCTGATTAATATCACTAGTCTTTAAAGCAGAAAACCACGAATTTATTTACCTGTATACAAAGTGATTACACTAAGCTATGTGAGGCAAATGCATAGTACAAGGGGTGTACAAGCCTCACATTATCTAGGATTTCATTTTCATTTCATTGAAACTTTCCCTTATACACCCACCTGATATATTCTTTATCTCGCATTACAATAATTGGAAACAAAAACAACGCATGATGGCTGGAAAAACAGTACATATTTTAAAGGTGTAACGAACTCGTGATTTAGAATAGATTACATTGCTTTGTAGTTTTAATATTTATAATTTATTTCATGAAAAATAGAGTTATATGCATACTAGTCTTTGCATGAAGGAAAAACACGAATTTGTTATAGTGTACAAGGTGATTACACTAAGCGTATCTGGGAAGAACGATGCACTAAATTTGTACAAGGGGTGTACAAGCCTACGCATTTGACAGAGTTGCATTTTTTCCATTGCAAATGCGCTTTCCCCTATACCCACCGATATAATGCTATACGTGTTAATTTGACGAAAAACAGCAACAATAGTAGCTCTGGAAAAACCACGATTACATGCTTAAGGTCGTTATAGCGAAACTCGGTTTAGAATAGGTGCTAGCACATAGTTTGAGTGTGTTTATAATTTATTTCATGGAAAAAGCGGATGTTATATGCATATACTAGTCTTTAAAGAAAGCGAGAAAAACTGCAATTTGTTATAGTGTGCAAAGGTGATTACCACTATTGCTACGATGAATGCACTAAGCGTAGAAGATTGTGCAAACCTCATATTCTGGATTGCATTTTTTCCATTACGATAAACTTAATATACACCCAAATATATTCTTTATACGCATTGGTTCGCATTGGTGGAAGTAAAAAACAACGCTTATTAATGGAAAAACACAGTACATGTTTAAGGTGTAAACGAACTCGGTACATGTTTAAGGTGGAAAAACACAGTACCTGTCGATGCATTTTATTAAGGCGTAGAAAACCTGCTAACAAACAAACAATTATTAAAAATTCATATATTTTAATATCCAGTCCAAATTGATGGAGGCTTGACTTATTCACTTACTTTGGAATGATGTTAATTCGTGTGGCAGCTAATGCAGATTGTGTGCTTGATGTACTAATTCATATCTATTGATTGTGAATAGGACATGGAAGGAAAAGTGTAAAATAAAGTAAGAAAGTGACAAGGCAATTGATAGATTTGTGTTGTCAAAGAAACAAAAGCAGTGCTAATCACGAGGTTCAGATACATCAACTGATCGATAACATCATAATGTAGAGCCCAAGCGAATACGTGAAGCAATGATAATTCGACCGATGAACAAAATGACATGGAATTAAATCTAACACACCTGAGGAGATAGCTTTTCGACATGAAAATGATTGCCCTCACGGTAAAGGATTATTACATTTTGACTATTGTGCTGACTTCGAATTTGCATCACAAGACGATGAATATTAGGCCTCTTATCGTGACGTGACTTTCAATGCGACTTTGTCGGAGTCTTCTGGAAATTAAACCACATTTTGGGGGTAGGAGGGTAGGATATGAATGACCTTCTCCATCTTGTAAACTTCCATCATCGGAAGGTTTAGGCATGTTATGCGTCCTTGATGGTTGAAATTATTGAGAATATATCAAATTATGAGTTGAGAGAAGAAAACATGTATCCACATAGTCATAAACATCTTGCTTTGAATAGCATTATGTGACCTGAGCATAGGCACATATGAAGCGGACATTTGCCATGACATGCGAAACGAGATCGTTCGTTCGTAGTAAATGACTAAAGATACCTCGTAGGTGAACACCACCCAAATGTACCTCTAATGTAGGGCATAACGGATATCGGAGGACCTCATAATGTCGCGAGCTTCTCCTCGGTTTAGGTCCGAGCCACGCTACCCACTTTTAGGCGCATTAATGTGGTTAGTTAACATCGACAAGCTTATCCATGTCGTCAGCAACAATGTATAAATGGTTTGATGGCGCTCCTCTCGACCATGAGTTGAAGGACTGCGATGTTGGTGGTCATTTATCCACCGCTTTTGGGAACCCAGGCATCGCCCGATGTTGAGGGTTGTTTTCGGTAACCCATTTGCGAGTCCTCATTAGATTGAACAAGTTTTTAAATCATCATTGTAGTCGCTAATCTTGAGAAAGCAACAGCCATCTAAAAAGCGCAATGTGCTTCCTTTCCTTTCTTCCACACAATATTTTGTATACCAATCAGCGGGTAGTGAAGTTTTCCTTTAAGTGGCGGTAACAATATGCATGATTTTACTGTCCCCGAGCAACTCTACGAAACCTTCTTGCGAGATCCTTGATGTGCATCGGAAATAATCACAGCTTCTTTACCATCGATAGATGCTTCCGCTGTCTCTAAGAGACAGTGCCCGATCTTCATAATTTTCCAATGACCCAACCTGATAGTAAAGGAAACATCCCGTCATCACCATCATATGCAATGGCGGAAATGAAAGAGCTCCCTTATATGGCTGCTAAGATTAAAGCGAAGAATCAATAGCCAATATTGATCGACATCCTTACTGTGAACCCTTAATAGCCAATGCATGTCGACAAACGGTGGCTAAAGTGACCATCGGTGGAGTATATTGACTAAAGTACCAGGATTGATCTCCCTTAGCCTATGGCCTGAGGCAAAGGCAAAAACATATAGGACTCACGTGGAGCTCCATAAATGCGCTCCTTAGCCTTCTATTTAATGTGCCAAGCTTGGTTATAAGTTAGTCCGCTCCATGATCATAGAAAAGTCCTTGCATATTTAGCGGGAGATAATCGGGAGTTGTCTAAATGCATCTCCTGATAGCAGACCACAGCTTTGAACTAGCCTTCAACTTAGATGAACATTGATCTTCTTGTGATATGATTATGATTATCGCGGAATGTGTGAACTTCGCAGATTTCATTACACGCAACTTGACATGGTACATTATCTTCCATGGTTTTTCAACGATTGAGCATTTGGCCAGGCATATGCTTGGTGAGTTTCAAGTACTTATCTTAGGACCTTCCACTAAGGCATCGATATATGTCGCATTCTGAGAAACTCTTGACATTTTGAAAGTATGACTGAACTGATATAGCTTCACGAGCTTGATCAGGCTCCCATAATGGGAATTACATGTCACGGTTTCTGCACATCGGGATGAAAAACCTCTTGATTGTAGCATCATCATGTTATGTCATTGTTGGAGCGCATGGGAGAAGATAGTACTAGGGGGTAGGCTTACGCATGGTATAAACAAAAAGTGAATAAATTAATTCCGCTAATAAGGAGATCTTTCAAAAAACTACAGTTCATCTAAAAATTACTAACCTATTTGCCACATGTGTAGTCGGCAAATTTTCCTCGGCTTTACCTTCCAAACGGGATGATTCTACTATGTAAATACTCAACAAAATTATCAGCATGAGATCCACATTATCTAAGTCACCGGCATCTTCCAAATCTTGGATGACTTTAGGATTGAACTTGAGGATATAGTGCATCTTAGCAAACTCCATGATATCAAATTTCTCGATATTCTACTTTGTGAATTACGCATATGACATTCCCTTATATACATGTATACCTTTGTAGGCACCAATGAATTTCCATGGCCATCATTTTGTTACTTGCAGTTTACCTCCATAAACGTAACAATAAATGTTTATTGTATACTCATCATTTATTTAAAATGTAAAAATTAATTTAAACTATATAAAAAATGTATTAGATAATAAACATGTATTGCATATTTTTGTGTAAATGAACTATGAACTTTGAAATTTCATTAAAAAAACCTAAATTTGTTTGTTGTTATTACAAATGGAGGCCCAGTCGGGTTGGCTCCATTCACTATAATAAAAACAAATTTGAGGTTAGTGTTATGTTATTTTCAATAAATTAGTTTCCCTTGTCTATTATTTGTTTTGATTCGGGTGTATGATGATTTCTCTCTTGCAACACAATGTTATAATGCCCCTTTGCCTTGTATTTAATTTTATTTTTACACCACTATCATGTTGACATACTATACGAACTTGCCATGCCTAAGTGTATTACACTGCATAATGAATCTGACAATGCTCGAGCAAATGTCTGAAAACATAACTTTAACATCAACCTAAGTGAGCGTGAGTTTACGTTTTCCATACTAATTGTTTGAATATTACAACCACAATACCGAAAACTATTAATCATGAAAAACATAATTATGGAATGTACCCATAACTTGTAACTTCACCAAGCACCATTGAATATTCCAAAACCTAATTGAAATGGGTAAAATGCAACAGCATACGTGCAGAATTTTATGGAGTTGTTGTTTTCAAGGTGCTAGTGTTGCATGAAAAATTTGATGGTTACATAGGGAAATTCACTTGGAAATTAATAATTTTACAAAATTGAGGATCTTCGATAAGGAAGAGAATCAAGAACCTTTATCAAGAGTAGGAAGTTTCTGATTACAAGTAGTGATTTTCGTCTCTTACTTTATCCTAGAGGTAAATTATCAAGAGCAAGTTAATTTTCTGATCAACTCATTTAGTAATTACTTTTAGAGTGACAAGATTTGGATAGGATTGATCTATTCAGGAGTTTCTTACTCGATTATTAAGTAAGGAGAATCAGGAACTAATTTGTTGTATTTATGTGAAAAGTAAAGCCTGGTAGAAACTAGAAATGATTTTTCCCATTCAATAATAATCTATTGTTTCCTTGTGGATTGTCTTCCTTTAACAGACAGTTTTGTACTTGATGGTTGGCTTAGCTTAAGCAGTTTATGAAGATATACAAATACAACCCTTGAAACATGGCTAAGGCACAAAGATTTGGAGTGGGGACTAGGGATGAGGAAGTTCTAGTTCCAGAATTTGAATAACACCAAAAAAGAAGAAAAAGAAAAAGAAAAAAAGAAAAATATTATAAAAAATAAATATAAAAACTCATAAAGAAGCATCAAGTCAAGTTAAGTTGAGTGCTTATTGTGTGTACATCTTGCTTGCTTTGTTCAATTCCTCACACAAGTTTGAATTGGTTTTTTAAAAGTAACAATTGACTTTGGGTATTTGAGACAACATTTTCACGTTTTTTTTTTTTAGTAAGGCATCGAGGTTGAAGAATAACTGATAATGCACTAGGTAAGGCCTTTGATGGATCGAGAAAACAATGATTTTTGGATAATAATTTGCGATTAGAAAGCTGACAAAAGTCGAAAAAAATTCACAACATTTGATAATTATATTCCTGAAATGGAAGATTTTAAAATCTAGTTACAACTTTTACAGTATGCAATTTACGTTCACAATGGGGACAGTGGATGATAACACCAAAGAATTCAAAACTAATCATCATTGAAAATCTTCAATCCCTTTCCCGAAGACAAAAAAAAAAAAAAAAGGAAAGAAAGAAACAAAAATAAAGTGAGAAAAGGGGAAATGGAGGGGGGGGGGGGGGTGAATACAACAGGTGCGCACAATTTCCAAGTTCTCAGCGGAGAGAAAAAAGAAAAGAAAAAAGAAAATGAAAGGAAGAAGAAAAGCAAGCATCACTCGAACAAATCATGAATGACAAACACAAAGAAAGATGAGCCAATTGAGAGAACTAGACAAATGAAGCATAAAAAACAATTTTAACACAAACATAGAAACAGCTAAAAAAAAAAAAAAAAAAAGAAAATTATTTGGGAATGAGGAAAGTCTTTAAATGATCGGAGGATAAGGCAAGAGAAATATTTACGGAAATGATCGGATTGTTAGGAGTTAGGGTTTAGATGATGGAAGAAACCACAGCAGGAATGATAGGGGTAGCACAGTATGTGATGCAAGGAAATATTCTCTTTTGTCTCCGAAAATGGTCGTTTATATTCTTTGGGACTAAAATATCTTCTTCTTTGATTTGGCCTCCCTTCTTGTAAGAGGCAAAAATAGTCGAGGCTTCCAAAAATGAAGGAGAGACTCCCTTCCTTTTTCTTTGTTCTTCTAGATTCTTTTTTTCCACCTCATCAAGGTAACTTAGGTATTATGAAATTTCATTTCCTGAAAGTTAATTTTAGTTGGATTCATGGGTCTTATGCTCAAATGGAGTGGTTATATGGACTCTTTATTAAATAAGGGGCTCCATCTCACCCTAAAGCATAATTCTCCCAAAGAAAAAAGCTACGCAAAGGCAATGGATATATGACTGTGTAAGGGACTGTTTGGAGAGGTGGATATTGGATTCTGAAATATTCCCGAAGTCTCGTAATGACTCAAATTTAAATCATATTATAATCATTTTATTATTTTTCATTAATTGATTTGAGTTCAATCGTTAATATACCATTGTTCAAACTATAACCTCTTACTAGAAGGTTTTAGGGACTTATCTGTTAGTTGTTTAGGACAGGCGGTCAGGCCCAGGCGGTCCACTGTCCTCCTATTCCATTGCTTTATGTATGTTTCGGTTAGGTTGAGTGATGTGGTGGGCTTGCCCAAGGCCTGGCTGGCTGCTTCCTTTAGTATGTTTTTGGGCAAAAAACTGCTGTGGGCTGGGTTCGGCCTTGAGTCTAGACATTATGTCGCTTTCCTTTCCCATAGACACTCTCCCTTATGGGTGTGTTTGGAATATGAGACACTCTCACTTATGGGTGTGTTTGGAATATGGGATTGATTGTTTATTTTTATTTCAGTATTTTTTAATATTAGAAATTTCAATAAAAAAATAAAAATAAATTGACAATAATAATAATACCATATCAAATGATTTTAAGAGTTTCATAAAACTTTTTCTCTCTCCTTGTGAGAGTTTGATGGTATCCCTCTCCTTGTGAGAGTCTCATGATATCCTCTCCTAGTTGAGAGTTAAAAGATGTTTCAGTGGCTGACAGACGGTCTCGTGACGGATTACCTCTCCACTTAACAGGGAGCAATGGAGAATCATATTGCTCAATTATCATTGACCGACAAAGAGGAAGAGATGCTTGCCATCCAAGGGCGAAGGACGCAACCGGTGGGGTTGGAGTTATGCCTCGTCGGTCGATTCCTGACGGACAAGACGATTAATTTCCAGGCTATGAAACATTGTATGGCTGGTGTTTGGAGACCCGGAATGGGGATCACAGTGAAGGAGATAAAGCCTCATGTCTACCTAATCAGGTTCTATCATATTGTGGACTTGCGGAGGGTTCTTGACACAAGGCCCTGGTCTTTTAATGGGCACACACTTATCCTTTATCATCTTCAACCGGGGGAGGATCCTTTGTTAGTTCATTTAACGCATGTTCCGTTTTGGGTCCAGGTGTACGAATTGCCTGCGAGTTTTATGTCGATAGGAGTGGGGGAACAACTAGGGAACTATGTCGGCAGATTTATGGAGTATGATGCAAACACCAATCTGGGGTTATGGAGGAATTAGTTCTACTCGATGTGCGGTTGCCATTAAAAAGGAGAAAGAAAATAAGGATGGAGGACGGTGCATGGGCCTATATAGAATTTAAGTATGAGAGAATGGGGACTTTATGCTTTCTGTGTGGACATATGGGTCACTCCGATCACTTTTGTAACATCCTATTCAAAACACAATCCGAAGAGTTGGAGAAGGGGTGGGGGCCATGGATGAGAGCGCCGACACGACGTGCTGGTGGTACTGGAGGGGAACGATGGCTGAGAGAGAAAGGGGAAGCGATCCCGGGTGGGTTGAAATCCGGCACAGTTGTGGATAAGGAATTAGGAGGAGTGCAGGCGCCATATTCGGGGAGAAAAGTTTATCCACAAGAAATAAGGCAACCAGATAAAGAGATATTCTCCGCCAAAATACAAAACTCCGCTCTCGCTATCAAAACACCCTGGAAGTCAACTAATAATGCCCTACCCAAACACGATGAGCTTGGGGGCAACAGTTGGGCCTGGATGAGGGGAACAGTAATCTAGGGTTGGAAGAAGGGAGGCTGATTTTGCATGAGGATGGACGTAAAAGAAAAGCCACCAAACTGCTGGGCAATAATCTTGACACGGACGATATAATGGCAAATACCTCGACTCTTATTTCTCCAGCGGGGATTCAAGACGAGGTGGCACCAGTTTTTTCATCGGCGAGCCCTAATAGGCAGGCTCCCCGACAGCTATGATCATCATCAGTTGGAACTGTCGGGGCCTCGGGAACCCTCGGTCAGTTCGGGCACTAGGTGAGTTCATTCATTCTCGCCAACCCGACATTATTTTTCTTTGTGAAACTCTAGTTCATGCAGATAAGGTTGAAGATATCAGGCGCCGCTTCAGTTTCGAAGCTTGTTTTTGTGTCGATCGATCGCCTAGGTAGGGGAGGAGGTTTAGCAATGCTTTGGAAGAAAGCCACCCTCTGTTCAATAACATCTTAGTTAAATGAACTTCGTTGATGAGGTTAGCTGATGGGGCATGGAGTAGGCGCATATGAAACAAGCGAGATCGAGTACAGTCCGATGATGAATTTTCTTCTTGATAATTATTTATTTAATTTTATTTATCCGATAGTATTTTTGGATTTATCTATTAGTATTTTTGGATTTATCCGTTACGATTTTTGGGATTATCCATTAGGATTTTTGTTTGTGCTTATAAATAGCACCTTATGTTATTATTTTTGGTAGACTTGATTAATATTGAAAAATTCAGAATTTGGTTCCGTTTCTTTTATTCGCTTTCTTTTATTCTTCGTAGCCGAGCTACATCAGTTTGGTATCAGAGCTAAACTTCGATCCGAGATCGAGTTATTTTTTGTTTATTTCAAGTTCTTGATCCGAGATCAGAGCTTCTTATTTGTTCGATCCCTTTCCGCTATTCTCTCTGCGACCTCCTCATGCGCCATCCAATCGATGCATTCTTGCCGTATTGCCGGGGCCCAGAAACCGACGACAACAACGTCTATGTAGGCGAAGTTCCCAATCTCTCGCCCCCGTTCTTGTTTTTCCCTTCAGCCAAACACCAAACAGTTGCAAGGTCTGATTTTTCTTCTTCTCCTGTTGCCGACGTTGCAAAGGAGAACCCCGACGCTGCTGTTGTTGCTACCTCCGTTAGTTCCTCTTCGTGTTGAACTCGTGGGAATCGCAAGGTTCGATTTTTATGGCCACCGCAGTCTCTCTGCCCATGACCGTTTTTACAGTTCGCAGGCAACCCCCCGTCACTGCATCTCTGCAAAGGATCACCCCTGCCATTGCTTTGCCGTTGATCGACGCTGCTGTTGCTTCCAAACTCGTTAGTGCCACTGGAACTCTACATTCTGCAGTGAAATAAATTAGAGGTATTTGTGCCCTTTCTTTGCCGTTGACCAAGAGGGGATTTTCTGAGGTTAATGAGGTTGGAGGTTGGTTGGGGGAGGTAATATTTTGGTCCACAGTGGAAGATTTTTTCAAAATTACATCCCGTATTGCCAAATTATTGTTTTGGCACTTCAAAGTTGTGAGGGCTCTCATTTGATAACTATTTCAGAAATTTGATCGTTGCTCGTGAGCAATTGCACGCAGTTGATTTCCTTGCAGCACGCTAAGGAATTGTAGGCGTCCTAAAGGTTCTTCAACGGAGGACTTGCTACCTTACCGAGGCACTTTTGAGCCTTCTACTTTGCCTTCTAGTGTGTCTGCAGGTGAAGCTAGCAAAGGTGCACCCACTATGCCTTCGTTACAATTTTCTAAGGAGACGGTGGATACTATCCTTGATGATGAGTTCGTGACTTCTAGAGATGGTGGGTTTCCTCGTTTCCTTGTCAAATGGCATGATCGTCCTGATTTTGATCTTTGCCGTCTGGGGAGGATGATCTTGTCATTGGATTCTTAAGTTAGATTGCTACCTTTCCTTTCACTTTTAGAATTAGTTATTTTCAACGCCGGAGGAATGATGGGAGCATGGGTAGGCCCTTATATGAGCCTATTGAGATAGGAAGGCCAAGAATCGATGATGAATTTAATTACTATTAATTATTTATTTAATTTTATTTATCCAGATGGTATTTTTGGTTATCTATTAGTATTTTTTGGATTTATCGAATTCACGATTTTAGGATTATCCATTAGGATTTTTTGTTTGTGCTTATAAATAGCACATATGTTATTATTTTGAGTAGACTTGATTAATATTGAAAAATTTAGAATTTAGTTATATTTCTTTTATTAAACTCTTTTTATTCTTCGTAGTGAGCTACATCATTAGCATTAAAGCATTTATGAGACTAACGAGGATGTCCTCTGACTTCAGACCAAGCGAGACGAAGGAAGCTTGGGACATGATCCGGAATCTAGGACTAAGGTCCTCTTTGCCATGGTGTCTTATGGGGGACTTCAACGAAATTTTGAGTATCGGGGATAAGAAGGGAGGGGTGGAGCATCCACCATGGCTATTACGAGGTTTCCGCTCCACCCTTTCAGATTGCTCATTGTGTGACTTTAGGTTAGAGGGTACCGCACACACATGGGCACGGGGAAGAGAAGGGACAAATGAAGCCATCGGGAGAGACTAGATAGAAGCCGATCGTATCCATTGGCTGGTTGAACACTTTCCAAATGCAAGACTCTGAATCTTGTATCAACAACCTCGAATCACACCTGACAGAAATAAACACATGTGGCTCTAAGCTCGCCACGGGCGGCCACCGCCTAGGTTTGAAAATAAATGGCTCAGGGCGGCATTGACAAGATTGTTTTGGGTATTGGAAACACTCACAAGAAGCCCCGATGGACAAACTTAAATTTTGCGCAAGCTCCTTACAAACTTAGGGAGCGAGTTTAGCTAGACATTTCAAAGGATAAAATCGAGCACATTCTGGCTAGCTGAGGCCAGAGGCTCTGGCCTCCTCGACCACAGTGTCTACGGCGGACTAATACGGGGCCCAGATCTACCATTCAAATGCATCTAGCTCGGAAGAGATGTCTTTGGAAACAACTTGCAAAGTGCCATTGGCTTGAAGGTGGGGACTCCAACTCAGGTGCTTTCATGCGATGGCATCAACAAGGAAAGCGTGCCAACGGTGTCGAAGAATCGAAATGATTCGGGAATTTGGAGGTCCACAAAAGATGAGATAAACTTGGTAGCAGTAGAGTATTTCTCCAACATCTTCCAAGAAGACCTTAGTGAGTATGAGTTGGACCTCCACTTTATCCAGCCTATGATTTCTATCAAAGATAATGCGAAGCTCACAACTCCTTTCTCCATTGATGAGTTTAGACAGGCGACATTCCAGATGCACCAAGACAAGTCCCCGGGGGCCAGGAATGGCTTTAATCAAACTCTATCGAAGTTACGGCGCTTGTGGGTAATGATCTTTTCCTCCTATGCTCTAGATGGTTGGAGCCTTCTAGTTTCATACGAACTCAACAAGACAAATATTGTTGATTCATCGACTGACCATATGATGAAGGACCTTCGTCCTATCGCCTTATGTAATGTGGCATATAAGATTATGGCCAAGGTTTTAGCCAATCGGCTCAAGGAAACCCTCCCTCTTATCATATCCGATGCCCAATCGGGGTTTGTTCCTAGAAGGTCAATTTGTGACAATGTTTTGGCTGCTTTTGAAGTAATCCATTACATGAAGCGCAAAACAAAAGGAAAACGGGGAAATGTAGCACTGAAAATCAACATTAGTAAAGCTTATGATCAAATTAACTGGAAGTACCTGGAAGCAACTATGAGAAAATTGGGTTTTGCCACACTTTGTTGATATGATCATGTTATGTGTAACAATGGCCTAGTACAACATAACCGTTAATAGTGACCTGGTGGGCCCTATAACCCTGGGACGTTGCTTACGACAAGGTGATCTGTTGTCTCCCTACCTGTTCATTATCTGTGCCGAGGGTCTCTCTGCATTGATAAAACAAGCAGAGGCAAGGGGTGATCTTCATGGATGCGGCATTAATAGAGGTGCGCCTAGTCTTTCTGACCTTCTATTCACTGATGACAGTTTTTTCTTCTTCAATGCCTTTGAGCGGGAAGCTCAACAAATGTAGTCCATACTAGGAGAGTACGAGAAAATCTCAAGTCAAGCTGTCAACTTCCAAAAATCAGGAAATTTCTTCAGTAACAATGTCCCTGACACCTTAAAGCGAAATATCTCATTCTGTCTAGGGGTGTATACCCCCTTAAACACTGGTAGATATCTGGGGTTACCCTCCCTCATAAGGAGAAGCAAGAGGGCAATTTTTGCGTACCTTCGGGAGAGACTATGGAACATACTACAGGGGTGGCAGTCAAAATTATTATCCCAAGCGGGAAGGGAGGTTCTTGTGAAAACAGTAGCCTAGGCCATTCCCACCTACTGCATGAGCTCTTTCCTAATCCCAATCTCCCTTTGTGAAGAGCTTGAGAGGATGATGAACTCATTTTGGTGGGGTACGAAACCTACTGGCAAGAGAAGGATAAACTAGATAAAATGGGACACTTTATGTATGAGAAAGGAGCAAGGAGGTATGGGATTCCCGGTGCCTTCTTCAACCTTGCATTCTTTGGGCAAACATATTTGGAATTTTATCTCCTACAACATATACTCTAGCTAAGCAGTTGATCAAAGCAAAATACTTTCCTATACGGGGGAATTTTCTATCGACTCAATTAGGTTCGAGCAGAGCTACTTATGGAAAGTATATGGTCGGCACAATCCATCCTTAAAATGGGGTGCAGGTGGTGTATAGGAAATGGAAAATCCATAAATGTTTGGCAGGACTCTTGGTTGAAAGACGATACTCACCTACACCTCATCACTCCTATCGTGGAAGGCTTGGAAAACTTAATGGTTCAGGATCTGTTTATTCCGAGAACACGGGAATGGGTCATAGAACTACTATAAGAGCTTTTCTGCCCTAGAGATGTACAAGCTATAGCACAAACATCAACTTCAACAACAAGGGGAGGGGATCAGCTTATATGGCACTTCACAAAGAATGGAATGTGATACATTAAAAATGCGGGTATAGACTTTCCTTAGTGAGCCACGAACCGGCATGTGTCCTCAAGTAATCGGGGTAATTGGCTAACTATTTGGAATCTCAAACTACCCCCACACGTTAAAATTTTCCTCTGCCATGCATGCTTGGGCTACTTCTACAATTCTTGCTACCCTTGAGGTGGGCATCAACTAACCCCCTTTCTTTTTATGTAATCACTAGGAACCAGAAACCATAACACATGCTCTCCTATTATGTGGAAATGCCAAAGAACATTTTGCAAACTACAACCTTGATTTAGAAAAATGGGCAGCAAGCTCCCTTGCAAACGTTATACTCACAAACTCCCCCCTTCTGAGCAAGGCAGAGGTAAGCACACTAGCTACGGTATTATGGACGATATGGAAGCAACGAAATGCAAAGGTTTGGAATGGTTGAAATCTTCCACCTCTAGTGGCAGTCCAATTGAGTTTTGACTTTGTGAGCGCTTACAATCTGGTAAGAGATAACCATCCTCCTAGCAACCCCATAAACCCATCAATCCCATGTCGATGGAGTAGACCTCACCCAGGCCACCTCAAATGCAACATTGATGGCGCTCTCTTTCGGGAATTACTGCAAATGGGTGTCGACTGTGTCATTAGGGATGACAACGGGTGCTTGGTTCGAGCCTTTACCCGCACAACCTCAGGTTGTCCTGCTCCAAATGAGGTTGAAGCCTATGCTCTTAGAGAAGCTCTCCATTGGATCATACAATTGCAACTTGGTAATATCCTTGTAAAAATGGACTGCAAAAGTGTGGTGGACGCCTTCCACTCCCACAAAGCCGACCTCTCAGAGTTTGGCTGTTTGATTGCCAATTGTAGGAGATTAGCTTCATTTGTAGAGAATTTAACACTCTTCTTTGCAAAGCGGCAAGCAAACTCAGTGGCTCATGCACTTGCAAGGGCGAGTTTCATGCTAGCCTATCCTCATGGTTAAAGGCTCCATCTTTCCTTGTGGATGCCCTAACTGCTGATGTTCTTTCTAGTTGAGTTATTCTATCTATCCCCTTGGTTTCTCCAAGGGGTTCTTTCTTCAAAAAAAAAAAAAAAAAGAGTTTAAAAAAAATATAAGTTAGATAATTATTTACCCAAATAATTATTTTACTTGGTCAAACAATAAACTACCATTCTCATTTTTTTAGTAGTAATATCTTTCTTTTTTTTAAACTTTAGGATTTAGTATTTTATATTTTAAAAAAATATATATATAATTTTTTTTTTGTATTTAGTTGTAAGGAATTAAAAAAAAAAATTATTTTCATGTAATCTTGTTTAATATTATGACGTAAAAGGTCATTTTAGGAAATAACCAAGAATGCATAAATTTTAAAATATTTTTAAATTGATGAAGATAATTTTTATGGTAAAAATTTAGAAAAAATAATACATTATTGTACTTATATACAAAATCAAGATTGAAATTGGTAAATAATTTTGAAAGCAAATTAATAGGAAGGTAAAACTCTTGTGGGAATGAGAGAGGCTTGATGAAGAAATTAGAGGCAAAATGATGATTTTAAGTTTTTATATTTTGTAAAGGATAATAGAAAACGAGAATACAAACTATATTTGGTGTGTTTATATTATTTTGGAGAGAAAATCAATACTTTATTTTATTTTCCATTAAAAAAATACTTTATCAAAAAATCATTACTTTATTTTATTTTCGATTAAAAAAATACTTTATTTTATTTTCGAGTAAAAAAATACTTATTTTATTTTCGTTTCTTGGTTTATAGCTTAGAGCATTGGACTATCACAAAATATAGGTAAAAAAATAATAATTTTAAGTTTTTATATTTTTTTAAAGAGAAGGTGCATGGAATCAAAATACCACATATATTTAAGGAATCAAAATTCTACTTAGAAGTAGGATTTGATTCATCCCTTAATTAATTTTCATTCTATTACCCCTTATTTAATCTTTGGTGTGTTTGGAACATGAGAACGGGGAATGGAAATCAAGAATCCCTTTCCATTCTTATTTCTAATGGAATGAAATCAATCATTTGATTCTATTCTTGGTGTTTGGATTAGTTTATAAATCTTACATGGGAATGATTGTTTATTTATATTTCAGTATTTAATGGAATGAAAAAGGAAATAAGTTAACAATAATATTATATCACAAGATTTTAAGAGTTTAAAAAAAAGTATAAATTGGATAATTATTTACCCAAATAATTATTTTACTTGGTGAAACAATAAGCTATATAATTAGTTCTTATTTTTTTAATAGTAATATTTTGAAACTTTAAGATTTAGGATTTTATATTTTAAAAAAATATAAAATTATTTTAACCAATTAGTTTAAGGAATTTTAGAAAATAAATTATTTTCGTGTAATCTTATTTTATATTATGATGTAAAAAGTCATTTTAGGAAATAAAATGTATGAATTTTAAATTTTTTTTAAATTTATGAAGATAACTTTTTTGGTAAAAATTTAGAAAATTTTAGAAAAATATTCATTATTTTCTAATTTGACTTATATACAAAATCATGATTGAAATTGGTAAATATTTTTGGAAGCAAATTAATAGAAAGGCAAAACTACAGAAATACGAGGCTTGATGTAAAAAAATTAGAGAAGCGAAATGATGATTTTTAAATGGGCAAGAAATTTCAATTTACGGAAAAAGAGCAAAAATACGTAATTTCGGTTACAAAATTGTAATTTCGGTTAAAAATCCATAATTTATTCTCTAGATCTCAGATGACAAAACGGATTTCACCGTTGGAATCGTCTCACGAAATCTAGTAAAATTTCATCGAATTCTGAGACAGTCGGAGTTGGCACGTTTTTCGAGGCATCGCTTTTCGGGTGTCGTAAAATGGTATTAGATGTGACAAAAGTCACATATAACACGTACTCATGTGCCATAAGTGGAATGAGTAGAGAAATGATAAAATGAAGCTATGAGGTAGTCTTAGAATGTCAAAACTGGGAAAAGAGGGACATAACGGTCATTTTTGGAAAAGTTTAAGTCACTAAATGACAAAATAGTAAATAGTTCTCTTCCCCAAATGTTAAAAAGGGCCAAGCAAACCGTGAAATGGGGATTTCAGAAATCGACAGTAGCCATTTTTGAGAGATTTTCTTTAGAGAGAGAAACTTCTCTCTAAGTTTCTACAGCGTCCAGGATGATCGTGATCTTCGGGACAAGAAGGAGAAGCGCGCTCTGCAGCGGAGAGGACTACGTGGACAAGTTTAAGGAGTTTCCTCAAACTCATTGAGGTAGGGGTTTCTCCTACTTAGGTTTATTCTTGGTTAAGTACCATGTAAATGTTTGGTTGATTGAGGCCTTGAGCAGTAGTTTGATCGATCCCCAGGCAGGATCGAATTGATATGATTTTTGAAGCCAAATCGGAGCAGTCCGTGACTGTCCATAGCTGGGATTGGAGTGGATTAATTGTGCATTTATGTGTTGATAAGTGTATTGGTTTGTATGAGGTCGAATGGTAGTGAGGCAGGGTTCACCAAGTGAACCGATAATTTGTGCTTTGAAAGGAACAGTGACCTAGGGTTTTACTGTTCCCGAAATAGTGATCACGAAAATATATTTTTGTGAAAATATGTGTTTGGTCGAGTGATTTAAATTAAATTGCTCGTGTTTGATCATTAGCCCAAGTGAGCTAATTTTGATGTGGAAATGTGGAATTTACATGACATGATTGTGTGAATTGAATGTTTTGTAAATATATGCATGTTTATATATTTACATATGAATTATTGTATTGGAATTAGCATCTGTCGTTCGCATTATCTTGTTTGGAAACAGCTACTAGGACTATAGAGTGAGTGCATGAGAGGAGTCTAGAAAAAAGGGTTAGGAGGTTGTCTAAAAATGAATTATCGGAGGGTAGTCAAACTAAAAATATGTCGTCGGGCGGCCCAATTGATATTCATCGGAGTAGTTCACAAACAAATAATATATCAATCGTCGAGGCTGACCCAGTTGATATATATTCATCGGAGGGTTGTCCACAGGCTAACAAAATTAATGAATTCTCATGCGAGGCTTAGGCGGAGTGTGAGAGAGGGAAGTCGATGAGGGACTCGGGATACGGAGTTGGTCATGTAGACATTCAAGTAGGATCATGCATTTGCTTGAATGTATGTTTATTCTTGGAACATTTAACGCACTTAGGTGGAGAGTAGCCCGCTTAGGGTGATTCCACTCACGAGCATTAGCTCCTGCAATCGAGGGATACTATTTCTGGTGCGGGAGCGTGCGAGGACCGGCTCGTCCCTGAGGCCCAGAGGACTAGAAGAAAGCCGGGTTGTGGCTTTAATGTATACATGTATTAGAACTTTTAAGTTTAATGTATGTATTGTATAAAGTAAAATATTTGAGCTCTTAGAGCTGGCTGGATATAGTGGATTCATAGTTGGGTATGTTTTTTTTTTTTTATGGATATTGTAGTATGGGCCAAAGAGGCCGTTTTTATTCATATTTGTATCATTGTGATTACTAATGGAATTTGCCAGGACGGGTTTCATGCGGGTGTTTTATTTAGGTAGAGCTCCAGGTACAAAGGAGACTCTGCAGATTTTCTGAAGTGGCGTCGGGTGGCAGGCATTCACCTATGTTTCGCGGATTGTGGGTGATCAAGCGGACCCGGGAATGGGCGATTCTGACTTAATTGCAGAGCTTAGGTATCACGGGTACCTAGGGCTCGGGTTTGGGTATCCATCGTCATGGATTGTGAGTTCGATCATTGAGTTTAGGTATGAGATTACCTGAAATCAGGGAATGGGACCGCTGCGTACGTGTTTTGTGTGATTTGGTGAATTATTGTGTTTTGGTGTGCATGACATGTTTCATGTGTTGAAATTTTATGTGTGCTTGGTGATTAGCACATGGATGTGTTAGAAAATATTTTGAGTAGTACAGTGTACAAAACTGGAAAAGAAAATGAAAATAAATAAATAAATAAATAAATTTTTAATAAATTTATTGGATGAGAATTGAAGAAAATAATTTTCTAAGGTTTTACAAGTTGTAAAATTGAAGAAAATGGAAGAAAATAAATTTTTATAAATTTATTTGAGTGTGGAAAATGAGAAAAAAAAATATGTATAGATATATTTTTGGAATTTTTCGATAAGCTAAGAGATAAGTGAAATTGAAAGAATGAAAAAAAAAAAAAACTAAATTTGTATATTTTTATAGATTTTATTCTTGGAAGTAACTGAAAATAATAATATGTAATAATAATAATGAGAAAAAAAAAAATTAGTGCGAGAAGCAGTTTTTTAGAGGCTGCGCCCAGGTATATTGTGAGAGGATTTGTATTGCAATATTGAAATTGTATTTAAAGAAAGCGGGGAAGAAGGCTGTGGGATTGTATTACGAGAGGCTTAAAGTAAAGGAAGTGTATTGCAATCACCGGTCATTATATTCTTTGTGAGAGAAAGGAAAGAACTTGAGGAGAATGGAAATTGTATTGCAATACAGAGGTGTATTGCGTGAGGCACCTAGGATGTTGAGAAGTGTGTACCAATACAACATATTGTAATGCGAAGAAGGCTGAGAGCGCCTTCTTATCTGATCTAGTGTGTAGCGAAAGGTTGTGATAGGGGAGAATTGTATTCTGATCTGATTCAGCATGTGTGACTGGAAGCAAAGACATGGGCGATCTTGTATTGCAATCTGACCCGCTGCGCGGCCACGACACGCGGGCGGGGCAGGCGCGCGGGGCGCGCGGTGAGCGCGAGGGCGGGCGGCCCCGGGCGCGCGTGGGGGAATCATCTTTGACGGGCGCGGGCGGTAGAGCGACGGGCATGCGGTATGGCCAGTGGCTGGCGGAGGGCCTTGGTGCCTTTGGCTGGAGATCTTGGCGCTAGAGGCTGTGCACTCGGTGCACTCGGCCTGTTTTCGACCCGGTTTGACTCGGTATTTTCTGAGTGGATTTTTTGAACATTGTTCATGAACAGGTTCATGAACAACATTCATCACAAATTTTCGAAAAAAAATTTATTAAATTAAATAAAAAATAAAATAAAATCTGACAAAAATTAAGAGCGATTTTGAAAATAAAATTTTCAAAATTGAATTTTCAAAAATAAAATTTTGTTGAAAGCTTGATATTTTAAATGCGAAATTGATTGCGTATACAGCGATTTATGTGTATGATTAGTGTCACCGGGGGCCGTGTTTATGCCTTGAGATCTTGTTTTAAGATTGCTGTGTGTGGTGTGGTGACTAGTAAGGACGAGGACGTAGAGGGATGTCGCGGGAACTAGCGGTCGAGCGCCGCAGACATTTGACCCCGGCCGCTGTATTTGATCGCGGGCCTTTCTTGTTTGTAGGTGTTGCGTAGTGCTATGCCTGGCTGCATATGGGTGATGGGAGGACCCTAACAACCTCGATTTAGAGGCGCACCACCCTCGGCATTCGCCAGGGAAGGAGACCCGATGGTGGCAGACCATTGGTTTTTGCAGATCGAGAATGTACTGGAGGCTATGGAGATCTCCAGATGCGGGATCGGAGTTAGGCGCATTCCGGTAGAGGGCGAGGCCCGAGTATGGTGGAGATGGGTTAGGACTTCTCGAGACTTAAAGGTTATGACATGGCGTGAAGTTCCGGGGAGCTACGGGCACCTCGTTTCTAGCCGGGCCTGAGAGACGGAGTATGGAGTAGGCGGAGGGACGGGGCCCTGAGGGCGGGGGACATCAGGGGTCGAGTCTCATCGCTCGCTGCCGCGGTGGGTCGACGGATCGACCCGAGTTATACGGGAGTGCGTTTTGCTATCTCGCTATGGGCTAGAGTGTATTTTGATTCTGGTGCTTCGCATTCTTTCATGTTGCATCCCGGTTGTGATCGAAATTGGGCTTAGAGGTTGAGACCTTAGAGGAGCCTTTATATGTGAGTTCTCTCCTAGGGATTAGGGCGAGAATAGGGAAGATATGTCGAGGTTGCGAGTTAGAGATCTCGGGGACTCTACTTACAGTGGACCTGAGGATCATGGACATGTCAGAGTTCGATGTCATCCTAGGGATGGATTAGGCGACGACACGAGTCGTTATCGATTGTGTGAGCTGGGAGGTTACCGCTACATGTCTGGGGCCCGGTACTCGTGTGGTATTTCGGGAGAGCCAAGCATGACATTTGCCCCCCCCGAGACGGTATCGAGTCAGTGTCAGGGCCGATTAGGCGGGTTGGCTAGCGAGCCTTACAGAAGGACGGAGAGACCGGACCAGATCTACCTCTCGAGTAGTACATGCGAGTATGTGGATGTTTTCGGATGAGCTACGGACTACCTCCACACGAGAGGGTAGTAGACTTGATGTCGAGGTTACACCTGGTGCCGCGTCTCTATGACTTTGCATAGGATGGCTGGGTTGAGTTGCGGGAACTCACGGTCAGGTTCTGGGAGCTATTGGATGAGGTTTCGTTAGGCCAAGCGGCTTCACCATGGGGCGCTCCGGTTTTATTTGTGAAGAAGAAGGACAAGACCCTTCGTGCGTTGACTCTGAGGCAGGTTGAACGGGGGTTGATCAAGTCGGTACCCGGTACGAGAGGATTGGCTTGATTTGTTTAATCGAGTTGGGGGGCGAGTCTGCTCAAAGATAGACCTTCGCATTACCATCGGGTGAGGGGTTAAGGATCTGAGATATCCTAGGCGTTTAGGACGCGTTATGGGCACTTTGAGTTTACGGTGATGCCCTTAGGATTGTCGAATGCGTTCATGGATCTCATGCATAGGATATTCCAACCCTATTTAGATCAAGTTGTCGTAGTCTTCGTGGATGACATCTTGATACTCCCGTCGAGTGGGGCATGAGTATCTTAAGGATCGTTTACGATTGTTAAGAGAGACCATCGGTTAATGCGCCAAGTTCGGTAAGTGCGAGTTAAACTGCGAGGTGGGATTTTTAGGACATGTGGTGTCAGCGTCAAGTGTCGATCGACCGGAGAGGTCGAGGCGGTGATGAGTTGGGAGAGAAGTGAAGTCGGTCTTCGAGATCACGTGGTTTCTTCAGATTGGTGGGTATTATGAGATTCATTGAGGATTCTCGGAATAGCGGCACCTATGACTAGCTTGACCCGGAAGGAGGTCAAGTTTGATTGGGATGACCGATGCGAGGCATTCCAGGAGTTGAAGAGGATGCCGGCTCCCATCTTGATAGTTCAGACGGGGACAGGGGTACATAGTGTGTGTGATGCCTCGAGAGCTGGATTGGGATGTGTTTTGATGCGGTAGGGTAGTGGCTTATGGTTCTCATCGGTTGAAGAATCACGACGGAATTACCCACACACGACATGGAGTTAGGCGTATTAGTCTTCGCCTTGAAGATTTGGCCTTCACTTATCTGACGAGGAGTTCGAGGTGTACTCGGACCATAAAGTCGAAGTATATTTTCACCTTGTGGGACCTCAATATGGGAGCAGGATGGATGGAGTTCCTAGAGGATTATGACTTCACTTTGCATTACCATCTGGTAAAGCGATGTAGTGGCCCGATGCGCTCGGTCGGAGATCACGGAGCGTTGTTTGATATAGCTTCTCGGGAGTGGCGGATGCTCGAGACTGTGGGACAGTTTGGGCTATAGTACAACGAGCAGACTCAGGGTACCTTGGGGAGTTTAGTGGCTACACCGTCTGTTGAGCGAGTGATTGAATCTAGTGGCGGGACACGGAGATAGTGTCCATCGGGGGACCGAGTGCGGTCAGTACGGGTGAGGCCTAGACCGTTCTGCGGATGGCGATTGACAAGGGGCGGATAATTGGTTCCCAGGTTGACCCATTGAGAGGAGATTTTCGGGGAGTTTCATTGCTCGATTTGCGGTGCATCGAATTGTACGAAGATGTGGGATCTTAGTCGCCCGGTACTATTGGAGTGGGATGAAGAAATGATAAGGGACTTTGTTCACGCAGATTTACGCGCGTGTCGGTAGGTTAAGAGCGAGCACGAAGCGGCGAGGGCTACTTCAGCCATTGGAGGTGGCTGAGTGGAAGTGGGAGCACGTGACGATGGACTTTGTGACCCACTTGCCACGGACAGCAGCGAGCATGACGCGGTATGGGTGATAGTGGACTGGCTCACGAAGTCGGCACATTTTCTAGCCGTGCGGATGACCTTCACCTTGGAGAGATTCTGCCGGTTATACATTCGAGAGATAGTCCGGCTACATGGAGTACCAATATCCATAGTGTCGGATAGGGACCCGAGGTTTACGACACACTTTTGGAAGAGTTTCCAAAAGGCTATGGAGTGGTGGCGATGAGTACAACGTTCCTGCAGACGGATGGTCGATCCCGGGGGACTATACGGTGCTAGAGGACATGCTACGGGCATGTGATCTCTTTGGATCATAAGGGCAGGTTGGGAGGAGCATTTGCCCATAGTGGAATCTCGCCTACAACAACGGTTATCAAGCGAGTATCTGAGGATGTACTTAGGTATGAGGCCTTTGTATGGGAGGCCGTGCAGTCACTTGGGTGTGTTGGGCCAGGAGTGGAGGCTCCATCATTGGTTCTGATTTGATTAGAGACACCTCCGAGAAGGTGAGCTTGATACGATAGCGTCTTCTCATGGCTCAGAGCCGGTAGAAGAGCTATGCGGATGTGTGACGTCGACCCTTAGAGTTCGAGGTTGGGGATCACGTCTTCTTGAAGGTGATACCTAAGAGGGGAGTGGTCAGGTTCGGCAAGCGCGGGAAGCTATCGCCGAGGTTTATTGGACCTTTCGAGATACTCGAAAGGATAGGCACCGTTGCGTACCGGTTGGCGTTACCGCCTGACATGATAGAGTGTCATGCGAGGTGTTTCACGTCTCCATGCTCTAAAATATACTCAGTCCATTTCGTATGGTGGATTGGGGACATATTGAGGTTGACACGGATGTGACCTTTGAGGAGGGACCAGTGTGCATTTTGGATAGCTGTGATCAGGTTTTGCGACGCAAGACCGTGAGGCTAATGAGAGTACTATGGAGGCACTATGGAGTGGAGGAGTCCACGTGGGAACGCGAGGACGCGATGCGGGCCACCTATCCATTTTTGTTTAGGGATGAAAGTACGTGGTTTAGTCGTTTAAGATTTAAATGACTGTTTACATGCATGATAGAGTGCGCGTTGCATATGCATGTGAGTGATTGTGATTGTCCAGAATTTTGGGACGAAATTCCTTTTAAGGAGGGGAGAATGTAAGACCCGAAATTTCAATTTGGAAAAGTAATCGTAATTTCAGTTACGAAATTGTAATTTAGGTTACGAAATTGTAATTTCGGTTAAAAATCTGTAATTTATTCTCTAGATCTCGGATGTGAAACTAATTTCACACGTTAGGTCGTCATGAAATTTAGTTGTGCGTAAATTTCGGTCGAATTAAACGATCGGAGTTGACACGTTTTTCGAGGCATCGCGTTTCGGGTGCCGTAAAACGGTATTAGATGTGACAAAAGTCACATATAACACGTACTCATGTGCCATAAGTGGCATGAGTAGAGAAATGATGAAAATGGACGGCCGAGGTAGTGACGAATGTCAAAACTGGGAAAAGAGGGACATAACGGTCATTTTTGGAAAAATTTAAGTCACTAAATGACAAAATAGTAAATAGTTCTCTTCCCCAAATGTTAAAAATGGCCAAGCAAACTATGAAATGGGATTTGAATCGACGAGTAGCCATTTTGAGATTTTCTTTGAAACTTCTCTCTAAGTTTCTACAGCGTTAGAGCGGAAATTCGGCGGTCTTAGGGACAAGAAGGAGAAGCGCTCACGAGGAGAGGGCTCTGGCGCTGATTTGCCGGATTACAAGGAGGTTTCTCAGAAGCTCAGTGGGTGAGGTTTCTCCTCATAGTTTTATTCTTCGGTTAGTACCATGTAAATGTTTCGGTTAGCTTGAGTCCTTGAACGGCCGTTTGATCGATCCCAAACCTTGGGATCGAATTGATATGATTTTTGAAGCCAAAATCGACGATCCGTGGCCCATCCATGGGCGAAGTTAGATGGATGGTGTGCATTTTATGTGTTGATCGTGTATTGGTTTTGTATGGGGCGGAAATGGTAGTGAGCGGAGTTCACCAAGAGTGAGCGGAGTGTTGTGCTTTGAAAGACGATGACCTAGGGTTTTCTTGTTCGAAGCGATGATCACGAAATATATTTTGTGAAAATATGTGTTTGGTCAGTGATTTAAAATTAAATTGCTCGTGTTTGATCGATAGCCCAAGTGAGCTAATTTTGATGTGATATGGAATTTACACTGACCTTGATTGTGTGAAGCTGAATGTTTGTAAATGTATGCATGTTTATATATTTACATGTGAATTAAAACTATTATTGGAATTGACATACATGCATTTCATATACCTTTGGAACACCCTAGGACTATAGGGTGAGTGTATGAGGAGTCTAGAGAAAAGAGGGTTCGGAGGTTGTCTAAAAATGTGAATTATCGATTAGTCAGTAAAAATATCAATCGTCGGAGAGGCCCAATTGATATTCATCGGATGGTAGTCCACAAACAATTAATATATCAATCGTCGGAGCGGCCCAATTGATATATATTCACCGGAGGGTTGTCCACAAACTAGCAAAAACAATGAATTCTCATACGAGGAAGCAGGCGAGTGTGAAGAGAGATCGGTGAGGACTCGGGATCCCGAGGAGTTGGTCGTGTAGACATTCAAGTAGGATCATGCATTTGCTTGAATGTATGTTTATTTTGGAACATTGCCTTTGCACTTGGGTGGAGAGTAGCCCTCTTAGGGTGATTCCACTGCAGTGTGCTTCATACGTCGGGGATGCTATTTTACGGTACGGGGAGGCGTGCGGGCCAGTGCGTCCCCAGAGACCGAATTTAGAAGAAAGCCGGGTTGTGGCTTTAATGTATACATGTATTAGAACTTTTTAAGTTTAATGTATGTATTGTATAAGAGTAAAATATTTGAACTCTTAGAACTATTGGATATAGTGGATTCATAGTTGGTATGTTTTTTTTTTATGGATATTGTAGTATGGGCCCAAGAGGCCGTTTTTATCCATATTTGTATCATTGTGATTATAATAGGCGCTTGGGACGGGTTTCATGCGGGTGTTTTATTTAGGTGAAACTCTTCGTACAAAGGAGACTCTGATTTTGAAGTGGCGTCGGGTAACTTGAGCATCCACCTTAATATTCGCGGGTTGACGGGTAGTCAACGGACCCGAGGAATGGGCGTTACATTAAATTTTATATTTTTTAAGGATAATAGAAAATGAGAGTCTGAAAACTATCTTCGCAAGCACACCACCCCGGTCCGACTTCGATTGGTGGGCCCGAACCGGATTCGGAGGCGCTAACCGAATTCATTTATCAAACATATTTCATTTAGACATTTGAAAGCCTTTTTTTTTTTGAAAAATTGCAGAAACGTTTTCAATCGTTTCGGTTGACCCATACAATTTACATTTAACCAAAATATATTTACAATGAAGGCATTCCATCTTGGAATTCAAAATAATATACAAAATCGTTTTAGAATTTAACTCTTTTGATCACAAAACATCAATTGTTCAAAAATATGATGGATGCATATGACAAAGTATATACTTTTACTTCGCAACTTTCTTGATGACTCTGCGCTCCTTGATCTTGGGCCCCACCATTAATCACTCGATACCTGCGCATTGGTAAAAGCAATACGCTAAGCATTTTCATGCTTAGTGGTTATATGGAAATTGTCTCTTTATTTCATTTTAAATTGAAACATGCAATATTTATAAAACAATGCTTTTGTACAATTGTCAATGACCAATGCAGTACAATATGTATCTATATATATTTTTTCAATAAATCAATTACAATTCATTGGTCATCTCAAACTATGCATTTTCATATGCACTAAATCATTCAAATCAAAAATCGTGCACTTTTCAATCTCATTATCTGTTTGCATTTTGTATATCGAATTTAACCTATGATTTCGGTGCATAGGATAACGAATCATCGGCCACACGATCCATTTGAGTATGAGGCGGTATATATATATATATATATATATATATATATATATATATATATATATATATATATATATATATATATAAATATGTACTTGGTTGGAGTGTATACTACGTCTTGTCGGCAGGTTCACGGTCGGTATGCCACAATAAAATACGTTTATTCGACTCTTATTGGTATGCCAATTTGTAACTGAATTTAACGATTAACATTCCTATTAAGGGCATTCAAATCATTTTTAGGAAAATACAATATAGTATGTATTTTATACAAACAAATCATTTCAATACTCATGCAATTTCATGTCATTCATTTACTTAATCAATCAATTTCTCAGAAGATGAAGATGAAGACAGGAAGTTCTTAGCAAGCAAAAATTTATTTTACAATTTATTTGCATCAAATCAATTTAAAACAATTCAACATGCAATTTGAAATAATGAGAGAAAGGTGTAGAACAAACCAAAAAGCTTTGCACTTTGATTCCAATCCTCGGAATCTCGATCTCAGTTCGAGTTTTCCTCCTCGTCAACCCCTATTCCAATAAAATTAAAGAACAATATTATTCGTGTGTGCTAGTGATTTTGGTTAGGGTTGATTTTCGGAGCTTAATATCGTATTCTTAATCTCATTAGCAAATAAGGGCAAGATACAAGCCCGGTATAGTTGTTAATTTCCCAAACTTTAATAAATCACATAACCAAAATACTAAAATTTTTGCCCTGCCTTATAATCATTTTCCAACAGTACTCTTGATCAACTAAACCATCAACAAGGAGATTAAGTCAAAAACCTCAAAACGACCACTAACACCACATACGAGAATTTATTATTTTCAGTTTGTACTCTCTGGACTTTATTACCCAAAAATTATACAAACGGTATTCAAAAATTATGAAACTATCTAGTTTAGTCCTTTATATATCTAATGAGATCTCTGAAAATTTTCAATTTAAAATTCCTTCTCTAAAGCCCTTAACCACATAACACAAATAGGGCAAACACATGCTGTTTTTTTTCAAACAACAGTACCTTTAAAACGTGTCACCAAAACCAATCCTAATGTTGTCCAAAATTAACTTGAAACATTGATTTGATTAGCTTAGACCAAGGCCTAACCAACCCCTGAGCACCCAAAATTAGATTATAAACCAATTGGTACAATTTTTAACTTTAACATCTAGACTACTCTAATTTGTAAAACATAATCTACAAATAGCTCCACTTTGACAGATTTTTGGGCACTTTGGGGTTTCAAATTACATACACTTCCTTTAAGTAAATTATTCCCCTAGAAGTCTAGTTTACCCATAATTTTGAATCACTCAAATTGGATGAGTGAAACTCATTTTATGGCCAAAACACTACAACTACTCCCAAAACAGGGCATACCCATGAGCTACCTGAAACTCACCTTTAAGCCCATTTTCGGGAGCATTAGTGCTGCAATTGGCTTATGGTCCCTTCTATACATTTTTATCTCTATCTCTTATGGTTTTTTTACCAATTAGAATCACTTCGTTTGGTTGATTATAACTTAATCTATAGCCAAAACAAGAATAGGGGTTTTGACAGCATTTCCTTTGAAAACCAAACATTTCCTTTTACAAACCTCCTCCAAACCAATCAAACCAGTAAACCAATACCAAACCCATTTACAACCAATACAAAACACCTTTATCCACATTTGAGGTTTTCCCCAACCCAAACACAAGAAAGAGTTTAGGGTTTAGTTTTCTTACTTTGAATCTCTTGATTCTTTAATACCGAAACCTTCCCTTCTTCTTCTTGATCCTTGAAACCATAAATGGGAGAAGATCTCCACCAAAACCTTGGTCTTCTGCTTTCAACCTAGCTCTCTTTTCTCTCCTTTGCTTTCCAGAGCGAAAATGCACAAACGTGCCTTATCTTAGACCACATTTGGTCTTAATCTCATTTAATGGTTAAGGCCTTGTTTGGCTTTCAAAATAAGTCCCATTTCTCATTTTATGACAATTAAGTCTTCTATTTCACTTTATTTAACTCACATTAGCATTTAAGCTTATTCTATTTTTGGCCTTTAGGTCCCCATTTTACAAATTCCAAATTTTCCCTTTACACTTGGGTAAATTCCGGGTTGTATATATATTTTTTGTTCTTAGGATTTAAATTCCAAAAAAATTTCCATTTACTTTATTTTATACCTTAAACACATAATAATAATAATAAAAATCATAAAAATACTAGGGTATTTTTGGGGCGTTACAATATTTGGACGTGTTTATATTTTTTGACTTTATTTTATTTTCAATTAAAAAATTGCTGTAAGGAAAATCAATATTTATTTTTATTTTAGAGTAAAAAATAATTCATTTATTTTGTTTCTTCGTTTAGCTTCCAGAGCATTGGACTACTCGAGTTTGATGAATAAAAATAGGTGTAAGATAATAATTTTAAGATTTTATATATATATTTTTTAAAGAGAATGTGGAATCAAAATACCACCTATATCTAAGGAATCAAATCCTTTTTTTTTTTAAGGAAGTATTAGGAAAAAAAATATTAAAGAAAATGATTTTCATGTTTGGTTTCACTATTGAACATATAAAAGAAAATCAAATATAATCAAAATTCTTCAAAATTCTCTTTATTTTTTAAACTCTATTTTTAAATTTCTTAGGGAGTGTATTGAATTAGGACTTTTAATGACATTTATAGACTTTTTTAAGATAATGACTTTTATAGAGTTTGATAGGTTTTTAAAGACTTCTATAGATTTTTGTAGAGTTTGTAAATGTATGTATGACTTTCATAGACTTTTATTTTAAAAGACTTTTATAGACTATGATATAATTTTGTGGATATTGATAGACTTTTATAAAGTTTGTAAATGTAATGATGACTTTTATAGATTTTTATTTTAAAAGACTTTTATAGACTTTGACATAATTTTGTAGATATTGATAGACTTTTATAAATATTGATAGACTTTTATAAACTTAAATAAATACAATAACTAATATTTTCAATAAAAATAAATAAATTTTAAAAATCATAATTAAATAATTTTATCAAAAAAAAGTACCAACGCTATTTAAAATAGGTTTGAATAAATAAATTTTCATAACTTCTTTTATTTCAGATTTTCATAAAATTTCATCTATACATTTAAAAATAAATTTTTATTTATTTATTTTTATATTTTATTTCATTTCAAATTTTCTAATTCCTCATCACTTCTAAGGTTTTTTTTTAATTTTCCAAGAATTACAAATTCTCTTTTTTTCCTTTATTTAAATAATCAAAATCCCCTAATTTATCAAATTTCAAAATTTCTAGTTTCCAAAATTTATCATTTATGAAATACAAGAAATATGTATTTGATGTGATTTAACATTAACATTAACGATGTAAAAAATTTATTTTTATACACATACTTATATGAAACGATTCAAACAAAAAACAATACATATATGATTCTAGGAACAATCAATAACTATAATTCGAATAAAAAAAATCATATTTTTTTTCACCACCTGCAATATGCATACATGATTTTAAAAATTAGAGCAAAATTTAAAAATTAGATTAATCAAATTACTACAATACGAATAGATCTCGGGTTAAACCTTTACTTAAAAAAAATTATATTATATACGATTGGAATTGGCATACATGCATTCCATATGCACTGGAACACCCTAGGACTATAGGAGTGAGTGCATGAGAGGAGTCTAGAAAAAAAGGGTTCGGAGGGTTGTCTAAAAATGTGAATTATCGGAGGAATTAGTCAAACTAAAAATATCAATCGTCGGAGCGGCCCAATTGATATTCATCGGAGGGTAGTTCACAAACAAATAATATATCAATCGTCGGAGCGGCCCAATTGATATATATTCGTAGGAGGGTTGTCACTTATTATAAGCAATGAATTAAATACGAGGGCAGCGAGTGTGAGAGAAGTCGATGAACTGGGATCTGAGTTAGTCATGTAGACATTCAAGTAGGATCATGCATTTGCTTGAATGTATGTTTATTTTGGAACATTGCTTGCACTTGGGTGGAGAGTGGCCCACTTAGGGTGATTCCGCTCTGAGTGGCTCTTTGTCGAGGATGCTATTTTACGGTACGGGAGCGTGCGAGGGGGACGGCTCGTCAGAGGCTAGGGACTAGAAGAAAGCTAGGGTTATTGGCTTTAATGTATGTTTATGTATTAGAACTTTTAAGTTTAATGTATGTATTGTATAAAGTAAAATATTTGAGCTCTTAGAGCTTGTGGATATAGTGGATTCATAGTTGGTATGTTTTTATGGATATTGTAGTATGGGCGAAAGGGCGTTTTATTCATATTTGTATCATTGTGATTATATTAATTTTGCTTGGGACGGGTTTCACATGCAGTGTTTTATTTAGGTAGAGCTCCCATTACAAAGGGGCTACTTGCCCAGATTTTACGAAGTGGCTTCGGGTAACCCGACATCCGCTAGTATTTAGCGGGTTGACAGGTAGTCAACGGACCGCGAATGGGCGTCTGACTTAGTACGAGCTTAGGTATCTGACTACCTAGGAGCTCGGGTTGAATCCATCATCAGCCCAGGTGTGGTTCGATGTTGAGTTTGGTGGCAGATTACCTAGAAATCACGGGAATAGGACCTTTGCATGCACGTGTTTTGTGTGATTGGTGAATTGTGTGTGTTTGGTGTGCATGACATGTTTCATGTGTTGAAATTTATATGTGTAGTGATTAGCACTAGATGTGTTCAGAAAATATTTTGAGTAGTCTGAGTGTACAAAGCGGAAAAAATGAAAATAAATAAATAAATAAATAAATTTTTAATAAATTTATTGGATGAGAGTGAAAATATTTTCTAAAGGTTTTACAAGTTTGTAAAATTAGAGAAATGGGAAGAAAATAAATTTTATAAATTTATTTAGTGTAGAAAAATGAGGAAAAAAAAATAAATTTATGTATAGATATTTTTTTTCAGAATTTTTCCAGTAGCTAGAGATAAGTGAAATTGAAGAATGAAAAAAAAAAAAAAAACTAGCTGTATATTTTTTTTATGATTTTTTTTAGCTGCTGGAAGTAACTAGAAAATAATAATAATAATAATAATAATAATGAGAAAAAAAAATTAGATACGAGAAAGCAGGTTTTTTTAGGCTCTTTGCCCAAATTATATTGTGAAGGATTTGTATTGCAATATTGAAATTGTATTGCAAGAAACGGGAAGAAAATTTGGCTGGGATTGTATTGCGAGGAAGGCTTAAAGTAGAGAAATTGTATTTACAATACAGTCATTGTATTGCGAGAGCTTGAGGAGGAATGGAAATTGTATTGCAATACGGGTGTATTGCGGTGGGGCTGGATGGGGTGGAAGTGTATTGCAATACAACGCCTTGTATTATTCTGAAGAAGAGGTGAGGCTTGTATCGCCATCTGATCTAGTGTATTAATAGCGAAGAGGCAGCAATAGGGAAGATTGTATTCTGTCCTGATTCAACGTATTGTGACCGTTTTTTTGTTTCAAGACATGGCTTGATCTTTGTATTGCAGCCCAAACCAAACTGCAGTAGCGTGCATTCCTGTTTCTGTAGTATTTGAAATTTGCGGCCTTGAGGGCGCAGTGGCTATGGCTTGAGAGCGCGCGCGTAAGGGAATCTTTGACGAAGCGCAATGACGGTAAAATGACGTGCGGTAGTGGACGCGACGGCGCCCAGGAGCGCGGGGTCTGTGACTTTGGAGTGTCTTGGCAGCTAGAACATTATTGCACTCGGTGCGCTCGGCTGTTTCGGCCGGTTTGACTGGGTTTTCTGGTGGATTTTGGACATTGTTCATGAACCGGTTCATGAACCTTTATTCATCTAAATTTTTCGAAAAAAAAAATTTATTAAATTAAATAAAAAAATAAAATAAAATCAACAAAAATTAGACAATTTTCGAAAAATAAAATTTTCAAAAAATTGAATTTTCAAAAATAAAATTTTGTTGAAAACAATATTTTAAATGCAAAATTGATTGCGTATACACTGATTTATGTGTATGATTAGTGTCTCGGGGCCAGTGTTTATGCCTTAGAGATACTGTTTTAAGATTTAACTGCCATGTTAATTGTGTAGATGACTAGTAAGGACGGGGACGTGGGGGCGTCCGCGGAGCCTTGATCGAGCCTGCCAGACATTTGATATTGCTTGTGTTGATCGCGGGCTTTCTTGTGGCTAGCAGGTGTTGCGTAATTTCTTTATCGCCTGGTAGCATGCGGTGGTCGGGGACCTAGTAGCCTCCGAGATTTGGGCGCACCACCCTCGACGTTCGCAGGGAAGGAGACCAGATGGTGGCGGACCATTGGTTTATGCGGATCGAGAATGTCTTCCCCAGGCTATGGAATCACCTCCGATACTAACGGGATCGGGTTAGGCGCATTCCGGCTAGAGGGCGAGGCAGAGTATGGTGGGATGGGTTAGGACTTCTACTCGAGACCCAAAGGTTATGACATGGGCGAAGTTTCGAGGGGGCTGGGCACCTGCATTTCCTGAGCGGGCCAGGGGGCGGAGTATGGAGTAGGCGGAGGGCGAGGCCCACGGGGCGGGGACATCGGGGGTCGGGGCATGTCTCGCCATCACACCGCAGTGAGGTGACGAGATCGGCCCGAGTTATACGAGTGCGTTTTGCTATCTGCTTTATGGGCTAGAGTGTATTGATTACAGTGCTTCGCATTCTTTCATCATTTGCACTCCAGATTGTGATCGAGAAATTTGGGCTTAGAGGTTGAGACCTTAGAACTTTATATGTGAGTTCTCTCCTAGGGATTAGGGGCGAATAGGGGAGAGATATGTCGAGGTTGCGAGTTAGAGATCTCGGGGACTCTACTTCTGATGGACACGGGGATCATGGACATGTCGAGTTCGATGTCATCCCCAGGGATGGTCGGCGGCGGCTACGAGTCGTTATCGATTGTGAGCGTAGGAGGGTTCTGCGCCTACGTACGGGGCGAGGCCTTCGTGTGGTATTTCGAGGAGACAAGCGACATTTGCCCAGACGGTCCTCCTGAGTCCAGTGTCAGGGCCGAGTTGGCGGGTTGGCTAGCGAGCCTTACCATAGAGGACGAGGAGAGACGAGACTTAGATCTACCTCGAGTAGTATGCAGTATGTGGATGTTTTCGGATGAGCTACTGGACTACCTCCACGGAGGTAGTAGACCGATTGTCGGGTTACACCTGGTACTTAGCGTCTCTATGACTTTGCATGGGATGGCACCGGTTAATTGCGGGAACTCACCAGTCCGATTCGAGCTATTGGACCGGGGTTCATTAGGAGCCGAGCACTTCACCATGGGAGCTCAGGTTTCTTTGCGAAGAAGGGCAGTGAGACCCTTGGCTGTGCAGTGACTACGGAAACCGGAGTTGAACGGGGTTACGATCAAGAATCGGTACACCCATTACGGAGGATTGGCTTGATTTGTTTAATCGAGTTGAGAGGAGCGCGAGTCTACTCAAGATAAGACCTTAGCATTACCATCGGTGAGGTTAGGGATACGAGATATCCACTAAGACGGCGTTTAAGACGCGTTATAGACGCTTTGAGTTTCTGGTGATGCCCGCCGGTTAGCGAATGCGCCAGCGTATCATTCATGGATCTCATGCATAGGATATTCCAACCCTATTTAGATCGGTTTCGTAGTATTCGGTGGATGACATCTTGATCTGCTCCCAATCGGAGTGGGAGCATGGTATCACTTAAGGATGGTTTTGGAGTTGTTAAGAGACCATCGGTTATGCATGAAGTTCGGTAAGTGCGAGGTTACGGCTTGCGAGGTGAGATTTTTGGGACATGTGGTGTCAACATCAGGAGTGTCAGTCGACCCAGAGAAGGTCGAGGCAGTGATGAGTTGGGAGAGGCCGAAGTCAGTCTTCGAGATACGTAGTTTCTTGGGATTGGCTGGGTATTACAGGAGATTCATTGAGGATTTCTCCAGAATAGCAGCACCTATGACTAGGTTGACCCGGAAGGAGGTCAAGTTCGATTGGGATGACCGATGCGAGGAGGCATTCCAGGAGTTGAAGGGAGACTTACTTCAGCTCCCATCTTGATGGTCCAGGAGCCAGACGGGGGTACATAGTGTATTGTGATGCCTCGAGGGGCTGGATGGGATGTCTGTTTTGATGCGATCCCAGGAGGTAGTAGCATGGGTTCTCATCGGAGTTGAAGGATCACGACGAGAATTACCCCACACACGACATGGAGTTAGCGCGAAGTAGTCTTCGCCTTGAATTTGGCCCCACTACTTATCTGACGGGAGTCGGGTGTACTCGGACCATAAAGTCGAAGTATATTTTCCGCCTTGACGGGACCTCAATGAGGCAGCATGGGGATGGATGGAGTTCTGGGGATTATGACTTCACTTTGCATTACCATCACGAGTAGGCAAATGTGAGTGGGCTGATGCACTTTCGGTCGGAAGTCACGGGCGTTAGCTAGTATAGCTTCGGGGTGGTGGATGCTCGAGGCGTGTGACGGTTTGGGTTCACGATCTGGCTTGAGCGAGACTCGAGTACCTTGGGGAGTTTAGTGGCTGGAGTCTACGTTGGCGGTGATTGAGTCACTAGTGGCGGGACAGAGATAGTGTCCATGAGGGGCCAGAAATGTCTGATCGGAGTCTGGTGTGAGGGCTAGGCCGTTCTGAGATGGCAGTCTTCGATATAGGGACCGGATAGTGGTTCACCACAGGTTGTAGGTTGAGAGAGGAGATTTTCGGGGAGTTTCATTGCTCTCGATTTGCGGGTGCATCCAGGAGTGGCACGAAGATGTACGGGGATCTTAAGTCGCCCAGTACTATTGGAGTGGGATGAGAGACAGTAAAGGGTTTGTTCACCGATTTGCACGTGTCCCGTGAGTTAAGAATTTGAGCACCGGGAAGCCCAGCGGGGCTACGCCGACCATTGGAGGTGGGCGAGGAGTGGAAGTGGGAACACGTCCGCGATGGACTTTGTGACCAGCTTGCCCGCGAGACGCGACGGAGAGGCATGACGGTATGGGTGATGGTGGGCGGCTGCAGTCGGCACATTTTCTAGCCGTGCGGATGTCCTTCACCTTGGAGAAGATGCGCCGGTTATACATTCGAGAGATAGTCGGCTACATGGAGTGCCAATATCCATAGTGTCGGATAGGGACCCGAGGTTCTGACACACTTTGGAAGAGTTTCCCAGGAATTTATGGGTGACTGACGATGAGTACAGTTCCACCCCTTAGACGGATGGTCGATCCCGAGAGGACTATCTGGTACTAGAGGGACATGCTCTGACATGCGTCTGGATCATAAGGGCAGGCGGGAGGAGCATTTGCCCGCTAGTGGAGTCGCCTACAACAACGGTTATCAAGCGGTATCACAGTGGCGCGTATGAGGCAGCATGTGGGGAGGCCATGCAGTCAGTTATGTTGGGCCAGAGGTGGGGCTCCGTCATTGGTTGAATTTGATTAGAGACACCTGGGAAGGTGAGCTTGATACGATGCATCTTCTCATGGCTGGAGGCGGTAGAAGAGCTATGCGGATGTGTGTGTGTCGACCCTTAGAGTTCGAGGAGGTTGGGGATCACGTCTTCTTGAGAAGGTGATACTGGGGGGAGTGGTCGAGGGTTAGAGCCCAGGCGGGAAGCTATCGCCGAGGTTTATTGGACCTTTCGAGATACTCGAGAGGATAGGCACCGTAGCGTACCGGTTGGCGTTACCGCCCAGCATGATAGGTGTCCACGAGGTGTTTCACGTCTCCATGCTCCGAAAATATACTCCAGATCCAGCTCATGTGGTGGATTGGGGACATATTGAGGTTGACACGGATGTGACCTTTGAGGAGGGACCAGTGTGCATTTGGATAGCTGTGATCAGGTTTTGCGACGCAAGGCCAGGTGAGGCTAATGAGTACTATGGAGCGCTGAGTGGAGGAGTCACGTGGGAACCTTGAGGGACGCGATGCGGGCCACCTATCCATTTTGTTTAGGGATGAGTCGTGGTTTTAGTCGTTTAAGATTTAAATGACTGTTTACATGCATGATAGAGTGCGCGTTGCATATGCATGTGAGTGATTGTGATTGTCCAGAATTTTGGGACGAAATTCCTTTTAAGGAGGGGAGAATGTAAGACCCAAGAAATTTCAATTTCTGGAAAAAGGGCAAAATCGTAATTTCGGTTACAAAATTGTAATTTCGGTTACAAAATTGTAATTTCGGTTAAAAATCCATAATTTATTCTCTAGATCTCGGATGACGAAACTAATTTCACCGTTGGAATCGTCTCGCGAAATTTAGTTAGTACGTAAAATTTCGTCGAATTCCGAGACAGTCGGAGTTGACACGTTTTTCGAGGCATCGCGTTTCGGGTGCCGTAAAACGGTATTAGATGTGACAAAAGTCACATATAACAACGTCTTCGTGTCATATAAGTGGCATGAGTAGAGAAATGATAATGGGCCAGTAGGAGTAGTGACGAATGTCAAAACTGGGAAAAGAGGGACATAACGGTCATTTTTGGAAAAATTTAAGTCACTAAATGACAAAATAGTAAATAGTTCTCTTCCCCAAATGTTAAAAATGGCCAAGCAAACTATGAAATGGGGATTTCGGAAATCGACAGTAGCCATTTTTGAGAGATTTTCTTTAGAGAGAGAAACTTCTCTCTAAGTTTCTAGATTCAGGCCGTCGATCTTCGAGGACAAGAAGGAGCGCTCTCACGTGCGAGGAGAGGGAGCTACAGCGTGGACCGCCGGTTGGGGAGTTTTCCTCAAACTCATTGAGGTAGGGGTTTCTCCCTACTTGGGTTTTATTCTTCGGTTAAGTACCATGTAAATGTTTCGGTTGATTGAGGCCTTGAACGGCCGTTTGATCGGTCCCAAACCTTAGGATCGAATTGATATGATTTTTGAAGCCAAATGGGGTCAGTGGCTAAATCATGGCTGAGTTAGGTGGATAATTATTGCATTTATGTGTTGATGACGTGTATTGGTTTGTATGGTAGGAAGCTATGGCGGGTGAAACCGGAGTTCACCAAATTGAGCCAGAATGAATTTGTCTTTTGAAGGAGCGTGACCTAGGGTTTTTCTTGTTCGAAGCGATGATCACGAAAATATATTTTTGTGAAAATATGTGTTTGGTCGAGTGATTTAAATTAAATTGCTCGTGTTTGATCATTAAGTGAGCTAATTTTGATGTGGAAATGTGGAATTTACATGACATGATTGTGTGAGCCCCGAATGTTTTGTAAATGTATGCATGTTTATATATTTACATGTGAATTAAAGCTAGCATTAGATTGACACATGCACATTCCATATGCACTGGAACACCCTAGGACTATAGGAGTGAGTGCATGAGAGGAGTCTAGAGAAAAAGGGTTCGGAGGGTTGTCTAAAAATGTGAATTATCGGAGGGTAGTCCAAACTAAAAATATCAATCGTCGGAGCGGCCCAATTGATATTCATCGGAGGGTAGTCCACAAACAAATAATATATCAATCGTCGGAGCGGCCCAATTGATATATATTCACCGGAGGGTTGTCCACAAACTAACAAAACAATAATTCTCATACGAGGCAGGCGAGTGTGAGAGAGTCGTGTGAGACTCGAGGATGAGTTAGTCATGTAGACATTGAAGTAAGGATCATGCATTTGCTTGAATGTATGTTTATTTTGGAACATTGCGCACTTAGGTGGAGTAGCCCTCTTAGGGTGATTCCACTGCAGTAGCTCACCTGTCGAGGGATGCTATTTTCTGGTACGGGAGCATGCGAGGGACGGCTCGTCTGAGGTAGAGAGGGTAGAAGAAAGCTAGGGTTGTGGCTTTAATGTATCACGTGTATTAGAAGCTTTTAAGTTTAATGTATGTATTGTATAAAGTAAAATATTAGAACTCTTAGAGCTATTGGATATAGTGGATTCATAGTTGGTATGTTTTTTTTTTTTTATGGATATTGTAGTATGGGCCCGAGTAGTTTTATCCATATTTGTATCATTGTGATTATAATAGGCACTTGGGACCGGGTTTCATACGGGTGTTTTATTTAGGTAGAGCTCTTCGTGCAAAGGGACTACGCCGATTTTGAGTGGCGTCGGGTAACTTGGAGACATCCACTTATGTTGTCCGTAGGTTGTGGGTAGTCAAACGGACCGAATGGGGCGTTACATTAAATTTTTATATTTTTTAAGGATAATAGAAAATGAGAGTACAAACTATCTTCGCAAGCACCCTTTTTCGGTCCGACTCGATTGGTGGGCCCGAACCGGATTCGGAGGCGCTAACCGAATTCATTTATCAAACATATTTCATTTAGACATTTGAAAGCCTTTTTTTTTTTGAAAAATTGCAGAAACGTTTTCAATCGTTTCGGTTGACCCATACAATTTACATTTAACCAAAATATATTTACAATGAAGGCATTCCATGCCGATTCAAAATAATATACAAAATCGTTTTAGAATTTAACTCTTTTGATCACAAAACATCAATTGTTCAAAAATATGATGGATGCATATGACAAAGTATATACTTTTACTTCGCAACTTTCTTGATGACTCTAGCTCCTTGATCTTGGAGCCCCACCATTAATCCTCGATAACGCATTGGTAAAAGAAGCAATACGGCTAAGCATTTTCATGCTTAGTGGTTATATGGAAATTGTCTCTTTATTTCATTTTAAGTGAAACATGCAATATTTATAAAAGCGATGCTTTTGTACAATTATCGTGACCCGATGCGATCTGATATGTATCTATATATATTTTTTCAATAAATCAATTACAATTCATTGGTCATCCTCAAGAAGCTAATACATTTTCATATGCACTAAATCATTCAAATCAAAAATCGTGCACTTTTCAATCTCATTATCATTTTGCATTTTAGCCCTTATCGAATTTAACCTATGATTTCGGTGCATAGGATAAGGAATCATCGGCACGATCCCGCTGGGCTGCAGGCCGGTATATATATATATATATATATATATATATATATATATATATATATATATATATATATATATAAATATACTTGGTTGGTGTATACTAACGAATCTTTGTCAGGATTTGCGGATCGGTATGCCACAATAGTACGTTTGTTCGACTCTTATTGGTATACCAATTTATCCTTAACTTGAATTTAACAGTTAACATTCTATTAAGGGCATTCAAATCATTTTTAGGAAAATACAATATAGTATGTATTTTTATACAAACAAATCATTTCAATACTCATGCAATTTTCATGTCATTCATTTCGCAATCAATCAATTTCTCAAATTTCTTAACTTAAACTTGAAATTTATTTTACAATTTATTTGCATCAAATCAATTTAAAACAATTCAACATGCAATTTGAAATAATGAGAGAAAGGTGTAGAACAAACCAAAAAGCTTTGCACTTTGATTCCAATCCTCGGAATCTCGATCTCAGTTCGGGTTTTCCTCCTCGTCAACCCCTATTCCAATACAATTAAAGAACAATATTGACCGTGTGCTAGTGATTTTGGTTGCAGGGTTGATTTTGGAGCTTAATATCGTATTCTTAATCTCATTAGCAAATAGAACTGAGATACAAGCCCGGTATAGTTGTTAATTTCCCAAACTTTAATAAATCACATAACCAAAATACTAAAATTTTTGCCCTGCCTTATAATCATTTTCCAACAGTACTCTTGATCAACTAAACCATCAACAAAGGAAGATTAAGTCAAAAACCTCAAACAGCCACTAACACCACATGCAAGGACTGTTATTTTCCAGTTTTGTACTCTCTGGACTTTATTACCCAAAAATTATACAAACGGTATTCAAAAATTATGAAACTATCTAGTTTAGTCCTTTATATATCTAATGAGATCTCTGAAAATTTTCAATTTAAAAATTCCTTCTCTAAACCCTTAACCACATAACCTGGAAATAGAAAACGAACACATGCTGTTTTTCAAACAGTACCTTTAAAACGTGTCTGAAACCAATCCTAATGTTGTCCAAAATTAACTTGAAACATTGATTTGATTAAAAAGCTTAGACCAAGGCCTAACCAACCCCTGAGCACCCAAAAATTAGATTATAAACCAATTGGTACAATTTTTAGCTTTAACATCTAGACTACTCTAATTTGTAAACATAATCTACAAATAGCTCCACTTTGACAGATTTTTGGGCACTTTGGGGTTTCAAATTACATATACACTTCCTTTAAGTAAATTATTCCCTAGAGTCTAGTTTACCCATAATTTTTGAATGCTCAAATTGGATGAGTGAAACTCATTTATGGCAAAACACTACAACTACTCCCAAAGAAACGAGGCATACCCATGAGCTACGAACTCACCTTTAAGCCCATTTTCAGGAGCATTAGTGCCTTACCAATTGGCTTATGGTCCCTTCTATACATTTTATCTCTGCTCTCTTATGGTTTTTTTACCAATTAGAATCACTTCGTTTGGTTGATTATAACTTAATCTATAGCCAAAACAAGAATAGGGGTTTTGACAGCATTTCCTTTGAAAACCAAACATTTCCCTTTTTACAAACACTCCTCCAAACCAATCCAAACCAATCCAAACCAATACCAAAACCCATTTACAACCAATACAAAACACCTTTATCCACATTTGAGGTTTTCCCCAACCCAAACACAAGAAAGGGGTTGGGTTTAGTTTCTTACTTTGAATCTCTTGGTTCTTCAACCGCACGAAACCTTCCCTTCTTCTTCTTGATCACTTGGAAACCATAAATGGGAAGATCTCCCACCAAAACCTTGGTCTTCTTTCAACCCTAGCTCTCTTTTCTCTCCCTTTGCTTTCCAAGAACGAAAATGCACAAACGTGCCTTATCTTAGACCACATTTGGTCTTAATCTCATTTAATGGTTAAGGCCTTGTTTGGCTTTCAAAATAAGTCCCATTTCTCATTTTATGACAATTAAGTCTTCTATTTCACTTTATTTAACTCACATTAGCATTTAAGCTTATTCTATTTTGGCCTTTAGGTCCCCATTTAAATTCAAATTTTCCTTTACACTTGGGTAAATTAGGGTTGCCTATATTTTTTGTTCTTAGGATTTAAATTCAAAAAATTTCCATTTACTTTATTTTATACCTTAAACTTAAAATCAATAATAATAAAATCATAAAAAATACTGGGAGTATTTTGGGCGTTACAATATTTGGACGTGTTTATATTTTTTGACTTTATTTTATTTTCAATTAAAAAAATTACTTTATGAGAAAATCAATACTTTATTTTATTTTAGAGTAAAAAAATAATTCATTTTATTTTCGTTTCTTCGTTTAGCTTAGAGCATTGGACTATCGAGTTTGATGAATAAAAAATAGGTATAAAATAATAATTTTAAGTTTTTATATATATATTTTTAAAGAGAATGTGGAATCAAAATACCACCTATATCTAAGGAATCAAATCCTTTTTTTTTTTAAGGAAGTATTAGGAAAAAAAATATTAAAGAAAATGATTTTCATGTTTGGTTTCACTATTGAACATATAAAGAAAATCAAATATAATCAAAAATTCTTCAAAATTCTCTTTATTTTTTTTAAACTCTATTTTAAATTTCTTAGGGTGTATTGAATTAGGACTTAATGACATTTATAGACTTTTAAGATAATGACTTTTATAAATTTGATAGGTTTAAAGACCACATAGATTTTTGTAGAGTTTGTAAATGTATGTATGACTTTCATAGACTTTTATTTTAAAAGACTTTTATAGACTATGATATAATTTTGTGGATATTGATAGACTTTTATAAAGTTTGTAAATGTAATGATGACTTTTATAGATTTTTATTTTAAAAGACTTTTATAGACTTTGACATAATTTTGTAGATATTGATGAGCTTTATAAAATATTCAGTAGACTTTTATAAAGCTTAAATAAATACAATAACTAATATTTTCCAATAAAATAAATAAATTTTAAAAATCATAATTAAATAATTTTATCAAAAAAAAGTACCAACGCTATTTAAATAGAGTTTGAATAATAATTTTCCATAACTTCTTTTATTTGATTTTCATAAAATTTCATCTATACATTTAAAAATAAATTTTTATTTATTTATTTTTATATTTTATTTCATTTCAAATTTTCTAATTCCACTCATCACTTCTAAGGTTTTTTTTTTAATTTTCAAGAATTACAAATTCCTCTTTTTTTTCCTTATTTAAATAATCAAAATCCCTAATTTATCAAATTTCAAAATTTCCTAGTTTCCAAAATTTATCAATTTATGAAATACAAGAAATATGTATTTGATGTGATTTAACATTAACATTAACGATGTAAAAAATTTATTTTTATACACATACTTATATGAAACGATTCAAACAAAAAACAATACATATATGATTCTAGGAACAATCAATAACTATAATTCGAATAAAAAAAATCATATTTTTTTTCACCACCTGCAATATGCATACATGATTTTAAAAATTAGAGCAAAATTTAAAAATTAGATTAATCAAATTACTACAATACGAATAGATCTCGGGTTAAACCTTTACTTAAAAAAAATTATATTATATACAAATAACTTTGCCTGATAAAGAATAGATATCGGGTTATACGAATAGATCTCTGCTGATAATGAATCGAGAAGAAGAAAACAATAAAAAAAACTTGATAATGAATTAAGAAAAAGAAATTTTGTCGATAGGATAAGATGAGATGATTAGAAAGCGGATATAACTTTGTCTTCTCTCTCAATTGTTCTTTCTTCATGGAGTGTGTCATTATAATTTTGATTTTGAATGAGACAATAAGATGTATTTGAATAAAATTATGATTCTGAAAAAATATATCATATTTTTAGTTCTTAAAATATCTTATTTGTATATGATTCTGATTTTGATATTTTTTTTTGAAAACAATTATGATATTTTTAATTCTTAAAATATCATATTTGTATGTAAAATGATTAAAAAATAATAATTCATATGTGATTTTGCTCAATCATATATATATTTTTAACTTTTTAGTTCTTAAAATATGAAGAATTAAAATTATCAATTTATGAATCGTATGAATTTTTAAAAATGATCTAACTCATAGGGTTAAACCCTTATCTCTAAAAAAAATTATGATTGACTTCACTTACACGATGAAAAAGTCATTTCAAATATTGCGGAAAAACGTAGGAGAATTTTAAAAAGTGAATATTTATACTCCTATTAGAAAAATCATTAAAAGTAATTAAAAGTCTAATGTCTATGAAAGTAAATGACTTTTTCTGTAAGTCCCGAGAAATTCCAATTTATGGAAAAAGGGCAAAATCGTAATTTTGGTTACGAAATTGTAATTTCGGTTAAAAATCCAAAATTTATTCTCTAGATCTCGGATGATGAAACGGATTACACCGTTGGAATCGTCTCGCGAAATCTAGCTAACGCGTGGAAATTTAAGTAGAATTAGAGATAGTCGAATTTACACGTTCGAGGCATACGTGGTTGGTCTGTAAAGCGAATTCGATGCGAAAGAAAGTCACACCTTTGCGATACTCATGTGTTCCATAAGTGGCATGGTAAGAAATGATAGTAATGGATGTAGAGATAGTCTTAGAGATATCAAAAAGCGGAAATGAAGGGACATAATGGTCATTTAGAGAAAAGTTTAAGTCATTTAAAGGCAAAGAAGCATAGTAGTATCTTCTCTGCAAATGCTAAAGGAACGTGGGAGAAAGAAAGGAGACTTAAAGTGAGGTTTGAAGTCGGGTTTTAGAGAGGCGTCTTCCTTCTCTGCAGTTTGCAGCGATCAGGCCCAGGTCGGCCGGTCTTCGGGACAAGAGGAGGCGCTCTGCGCGGAGGGGCTTCTGCGTGGTGCAGTTTAAGGGAGTTTCCTCAAACTCGAGTTAGGGTTTCTCCCTACTTGGGTTTTTATTCTTCGGGTAAGTACCATGTAAAATGTTTAGGTTGATTGAGGCCTTGAATGACCGTTTGATCGGTCCCAAACAGGACCGAATTGATATGAATTTTTGAAATCAAACGTGCGATCGTGACTGCCATGGCTGATTTCCCAGGTGGTTGAATGTTGCATTTTTGTGATAAATCATGGATTGATTTGGATGAGCCGGAAATGGGCAGGCAAATGCGAGGTTCTAAAGTGAGCAGATGAATGAATGTTTGAACCATAAAACCTAGGTTTTTTACTTGTTCATAGGAATAATTGACACAGAATATATTTTTGTGTGAAAATGTGTAGTCGAGTGATTGAGGCGAATTGCTCGTGTTTGATCATTAGTAGTGAGCTAAATTTTTGATGTATGAATTGATTAATTACATGACATGATTGTGTGATTGGATATTATGTGGATATGTGCATGTTTACATATTTACGATTAGACAGTATTGGAATTGGCATACATGCATTCCATATGCCTTTGGAACATCCACAGAGTATAGGAGTTGGTACATGAGATGAGTCTAGAAAATGGTTCGGGAGGGTAGTCCTAAAATATTAATTATCGGAGGGTAGTCGAATGAAAATATCCAATCGTGGACCGATTGATATATATATTCATCGAGGGTTGTCCACAAACTAACAAAACAATAATTCTCCTCTGAGGCTTAGGCGAGTGTGAGAGGAGAATCGGTGAGGACTCCGGGATCTGGAAGGTTGGTCATGTAGACATTAATTAGGATCATGCATTTGCTTGAATGTATGTTTGTTTGGAGCATTGCATTGCACTTAGGTGGAGAGTAGCCCACTTGGGTGATTCCACTGCGAGCATTAGCTCCTGCATTAGAGGATCTTATTTTCACGGTCTACGAGGGAGCGTGCGAGAGGAGACGACAGATCTAGGGGACCGCTTTAGAAAGAGAGCAGTTGGCTTTGAAAAGCTCATTGATGTTTACATGTATTAGAATTCAGTATTTTTAATATATGTGTTATATAAAAAATTAAAACATTTGAACTCTCTTAGAACGCTATTGGATATAGTTGGTATGTTTTATGGATATTTGTAGTATGGGCCCGAGGCCGTTTTATCCATATTTGGCATCATTGTGATTATATTGGGCTGCTTGGGACGGGGTTTCATGCGGGTGTTTTATTTGGGTAAACTCCGGAGTGCAAGACTACTTTCGATTTTTACGAAATAGCGTCGAGTAACCCGACATCCACTTGTATTCCGCGGGTTGACGGGTAGTCAACGGACCCCCGGGTTTGGGGTGTCATAGCTTGGTATCAGAGCATAGGTATACGAATACCTAGGGAGCTCGGGTTTGGGTATCCATCACCACTAGGTGGTTTGATGTGGAGTATAGGTAGATGGAAACCTATAGATTGAGGATTTGGGCTTAGGCCATAGTTGGTGAAGGCATCACACTAGGTGTGGATTGATATTTAGATTTAGGTATGAATTACCTAGGAAATCGGAACAAAACTAGGACACTACGTGCACGTGTGTTGATGTGTTTGTGTGATTTGATGAATTATTGTATGATGGTGTGTATGCCATGTTGTATGTATGATGTGAATGTTTGTGTGCTTAGGCAAATAGCACATAGGTGTTGGAAAACAAATTTTGGGGTTTACAGTGTGTAAACTGGAAGGATAAAATCAAAGAAATAAATTTTTAGAAATTTGTTTGGTTTATTGGATAATGAAATCAAATTCTAATAAATTTGAGGTTGAACACTAGGGTTAGTGTTGTATAAAGAAGCTTTGAGGAAATTCTGGATCATTTTCCAGAATTAAATGAAAAAAAAAATGATAATAAACAAAATAAATTTTAAGCAAGTTATTTGGTTTATTGGAAAAAGAGAAAATAATTTTCTAAGATTTTACAAGTAGCAAAATTAAAGAAAATGGGGTACAATAAATTTTTATAAATTTATTGGAGTGTCCAAGAAAATGAAAAAAAAAAAAAATGAATGAAAGGTGGAGAAATTTTTAGTGTAAGCAAAATAAATTTTATAAATTTATTCGGTTATGAGGTGAAAGAATAATTTTCTAAGGTTTTATATGAGGTGTAAAAGCGAAGAGAGAAAAATAAGAAGAAAATAAATTTTTGTAAGTATTTGAGTGTTAAGAAAATGAAAAAAAAATATGTATAAATATTTTTTTGAGTACTCGATGAAAAATTTGGAAATAAGGGAAAATGAATAATGAAATTTTTTTTTTTAGTGCGAGCTAGTTTTGAGCTCTTGCGAGAATGACATGGTGAGAAAATATTTTTGTATTGCAAGAGTGGGTTGTATTGCGATTTGGAAACTAAATATGGCTAGGTAATTGTGTTGCAAGACGAGGTTGTATTGCAACAGGTGTCTGATAATTTGGAAAATTGTATTGCGGTGAAGGATGAGGTGTATTGCAGAGACCTGGGTGGGGTAGGATTGCATGTGCAATACGGTTTATAAAAGCGTATTGCAATAGGAAGGCTGCGGGAGGGAGCAAGCTTGTATCTGAGCCACAAGCAGATTGTGTGTGACGGTGGGCACTGTTGAGACGAGGAGTGTCATAATACACTCCTAGTGTATTGCGTGGGAGGCGAAGGGCGGCGACGTAGTCAATGCCGCAACCTGCCAAGGCCCAGGGCTGAGGTGACCCATTTGAAGCCGAAGCGGCTGGCCCAGGTAGAAGCCTTGTGGCCAGCGTTGGCCTTCGAGGCGCGGCGCCGAAAACCTGCGGCGCAGCCAGGCGCGCGGCGTGAAGCCGCAACCGGCTCGCGAAGAAGCCTTGAGCGTCTGCGGCTGGCGCTGGCCTTATGGCCCCAGCCAAAGCCCAACATCTCGGTGCACTCGGCTAGCTTTGGCGGTTGACTCGGTATTTTCTGAGTCGGATTTTTTGGACATTCGTGAACTTGGTTCATGAACCTTGTTCATCACAAAATTTTTGAATTTTTAAAATTTGACAAAATAAATAAAAACCAAACAAGGCTGACCAAAAATTTTAGAAAAATAAAACATTTGAAAACAATGTTTTAAACGCAAAATTGATTGCGTATACATTGATTTATGTGTATGATTAATGTCTACGGGTAGTGTTATGCTTAGAATCTTGTATTGGATTTAGCGCCATGTTAATTGTAGATGGCTAGTAGGGGACGAGGGCGTAAGAAGGCGTCCGCGAGGGCTAACTGATCGAACTTTGCAGACATTTGACGGCCGCCCGACATTTTGATCAGCGGGCCTTTGTAGGGTTGTAGGTGTTGCGTGGCTGCTATGCGCGCTGAAGTAGCGCAGCGGTGGTCGGGGAGGTCCGGTGGCCTCGGAGATTTAGGCGCACCGCGCCAGGCATTCGGGGAGGAGACCGATGGTGGCGGACCATTGGTTTATGCGGTCGAGCGTCTTTGGAGGTATGGAGATCACCTCGATACGACCATGATCAGTTAGGCGCATTCCGGCGCTAGGCGAGGCCGGGTATCTTTGGAGATGGGTTAGGACTTCTAGAGACTTAGAAGTTATGACATGGCCAGAGTTTCAGGAGTTGTTCATGGGTAAGTATTTTCCGGAGAGCTGTGAGCATGCCCAGGCTCGGGAGTTCTAGAGGCGGGCGGGCGGATGGCTGTGATGGACTACGTGGCTAGATTCACGAGTGGCCGTTCTTGCGATGATTACGTGACCGAGCACCGCGGGTGAGGAGGATCGAATGGAGCTGAGAGTTGTCCATTCGGGCCAAGATCTGTAGGACTTCGCCTACAAGATATGGATTCCATGGTTGGGACAGCCCTGACCATAGAGAGAGAGATCGAGGATGCTTTCGGGCACTTTCGGGATGCGGTAGTAGTGGTAGAGGAAGGATGGTCGGTCTTAACTTCCCGAGTTCGGGGAAAGAGGCGAGATCTTCTAGTTCGCGAGGTCAGTACGACCATCGGGCCGGGCCAGGATGAGTTGTCGGTCGGGGCGGGACAAATGAGAGAGGTTGCCGATTAGGCGGGACAGATGGTGTGCTACCATTGCCAGCAGTCTGGACACATGAGGAGGGATTGCCCCAGGAAACGGGGATCGATTTTGGGACGGCCACCGGTCCCAATTAGTAGCGGGGCCGGGAATGTGTCTGATCGTTCCTCCATAGCCTTGGTACAGGCCGAAGGCCCGATCCACGGTTGGGGGGCTACGGGCACCTCATTTCACGGGCGGGCCCGAGAGGCCCGGTATGGGTAGAGCGGGGCGAGGCCAGCGGCGGGGATCGAGGGTCGGGGCATGTCTACTCCGCCTGCGGCTGAGTCGGCCCGAGATCAGCCGGTTATCACAGTACGTTTTTGCTATCTCTCCATGGGCTGGGGAGTGTTATTTGATTCTGGTGTAGCATTCTTTCATCATTTGCATCGGTTGTGATCGGCGGGCCCAGAGGTTGAGACACCCCAGAGGAGCCTTTATATGTGAGTTCTCCCTAGGGATTAGGGCGAATATGGATGTCTTCGAGGTTGTGAGTTAGAGATCTCGGGGACTCTGCTACCGGTGGACACGAGGATCATGGACATGTCGAGGATTAGATCTCATCCCAGGGATGGATTGGTGGCGGCTCTCTGAGGGTTGTTGCTCGATTGTGAGACGGGAGAGTTCTGCTGCACGCGGGACGGTACTCGTGTTGTATTTTGAGGGGGACAAGCCGCGATGTTTTGCTGGCTTGATGATCGAGTCGGATGTCGAGGGGCCGATTAGCGGGTTGGCTAGCGAGCGCTACCACACACCAGAAGGGCGAGAGAGACCAACTTAGATCTACCGGTAGTGTGCGAGTATGTAGATGTTTTCAGATGAGCTTCTGGACTACCCCTCCCGCAGGTCGTAGACCGGTATCGGATTACACCACGATACTTCACCTGGCCCCATGACCGCCTTAGGATGGCATAGGGTTGGGTTGCGGGAACTTCGAGTCGATTACGAGACTATTGGACAAGGGTTGTTAGACCGAGAGCACGCCTTCACCATGGGGCGCTAGGTTGTTTGCGAAGAAGAAGGACAGACCATATTTGTGCATTGATTATGTCGGCTTGATTGAGCGGGGATTACGATCAAGAATCGGTACCCATTCACAGGGGATTGACGATTTGTTTGTCGGTTGAGAGGGGCCAGTCTACTCCAAGAGACGAACCGCCATGGCAGTTACCATTAGGCCCGAGGGTTAGGGATACAGATATACCTAAGACAACGTTTAGGATGCGTTATGGGCACTTTGAGTTCTGGTGATGCCCTTCGGATTGGCCAGATGCCAACAACATTCATGGATCTCATGCGCCAGGATATTCCAACCTATTTAGATCCAGTTTGTCGTGGTCTTAGTGGATGACATCTTGATCTACTCCGGTCAGTGGGAGCTGGTATCGCTTGAGGATCGTTTCTGATTGTTGAGAGACCATGTTGTGCATGAGTTCGATGAGTGCGAGTTACGGCTGCGGGGTGAGATTTTTGGGACCGTGGTGTTAGCGTCGGGAGTGTCGATCGACCCGAGGTCGAGCGGTGATGAGTTGGGGAGAGGCGAAGTCGGTCTTGATCACGTGGTTTCTTGCGATTGTTTGGGTATTACAAGGGAGATTCATTGAGGATTTCTCGAGAATAGCCTTTTTATGACTAGGTTGACCGGAAGGAGGTCAGGATTCGATTGGGATGACCGTGCGGGGAGGCATTCCCGGAGTTGAAGAGGAGACTTACTTCAGCTCCCATCTTGATGGTCGGACCCGGGAGGGGATAGGTGCACGGTGTATTATGATGCCTCGGCGGATTGGGATGTGTTTGATGCGTCGGGAGGGTGAAGTAGCTTATGGTTCATTCGAGTTGAAGAATCACGAACATAATTACCCCACACGACATGGGTTGGCGACGTGGTCTTCGCGTAGCCCGGGATTCAGTGCCACTGCTTATGCGGTGAGGAGTTCAAGGTGTGCTCGGTTCGCAACAAAAGTCGAAGTATATTTTCAAGCGGCGGGACCTCGATGAGGCGCGCGGATGGATGGAGTTCTGAGAGGATTATGACTTCACTTTGCATTACCATCACGGTAAAGGCAAATGTGGTGGGCGATGCACTCGGTCGGAAGTCACGAGAGGCGTTGGCTAGTATAGCTTCTGGGAGTAGGATGCTCGGGCGTAGGATGGTTGGGCTGATTACAACGGCGGACTTCGAGTACCTTGGGGAGTTTAATTGGCTACACACCGCCTGCGGTGGCGGTGATTGAGGTCAGTGGCGGACGGAGATGAGTGTCCATCGGGGGTGAGTGCGGAATGCGGGTGACGAGGGCTAGACCGTTCACGCAGATGGTAGTCTTCGATATAGGGGACGGGTAGTGGTTTCCCTAATTGGCCGGTTGGGGGGCTACCGGGGGGAGTTTCATTTGCTCTCGATTTGCCGTGCATCCGGGTGGCACGAAGATGTGTACTACAAGATCTTCGTCGCGGTACTGTGGAGTGGGATGAAGAGAGACAAGTAGGGACTTTGTTAGACGATGTCTCGCGTGTCGGCGGGGTTAAGGGTGAGCACGGAAGCCCGGCGGGGCTACTTGACCATTGGAGGTGGGCGGTGGAAGTGGGAGCATGTCGATGGACTTTGTGACCCGCACACTTGCCCGCGCGGATTGCCCGGCCAGAGAGCATGATGCGGTATGGGTGATAGTGGACCGGCTCACGAAGTCGGCACATTTTTGCGTCGCGGATGACGCCGCCTTGGAGATTTTTCGGTTGTACATTCGAGATAGTTCGGTTACATGGTGCTAGCATCCCATGAGGTATGGGACGGGACCGAGGTTTGCGGCGCACTTTTGAAGAGTTTCAGCATGGGCACACGGTGACTATGAATACAACGTCCACCCTCCAGACCGGATGAGGTCGGTCAGAGAGGAGCTATCTGAGATATTAGAGGGATACTCTGAACATGCGTGCTGGATCATGAGGAGGCTGGCTGGGAGGAGCATTTGCCCACTAATGGATTTACTGCAACAACGATTATCGAGGGCGAGAGTATACGAGATGTTAAACACCGTATAAGGCCTTTGTATAGAGGCCGTGCAGTCGCCATTATGTTGGGCCGAAAGTGGAGAGAGCTCAATCAGCGGTCTGATTTGATTAGAGACACCTTCGAGAGGGTGAAGCGATGTCTGACGGCGTCTTCTCACGGCTCGGGCGGGTGAAGATATCTTGGGGATGTGCGCGTCGACCCTTGGTTTAGGGTTGGGGATCACGTCTTTGCTGAGGTGATGCTAGAGGGGAGTGGTGCGGTTAAACCAGCGTGGGAAGCTATCGTAGGGTTCATTGGACCAGGATCTCGAGAGAGTAGGCACCTTGCAGTTGCGTCTGGGATTAGCATTACCGCCAAACATGTCGGGTGTCACGAGGTGTTTCACATCTCCATGTCTTTCGGAAAATATACTCTACAGATCCATTTCGTGTGGTGGATTGGGGGCGAGTTGAAGGTTGACACGGGATGGGACCTTGAGGAGGGATCGGTGTGCATTATTGATAGCGTGATCGGGGTTTGTGAGCTGGGCCGTGAGGTAGTGGTACTATGGAGGCACTACGGAGTGGAGGAGTCCATGTGGGGCGCGAGGACACGATGCGGGAGCCTCTATATCTGCTATCTTGTTTAGGGATGAAGGTACGTAGTTAGTCGTTTAAGATTTAAATGACTATTTACATGCATGATAGTGTGCACGTTGCATATGCATGTGAGTGATTGTAGTCCTGAATTTCGGGACTAAATTCCTTTTAAGGAGGGGTGAATGTAAAGACAGAATTTACAATTTACGGAAAAGAGCAAAATGTAATTTTGGTTCTGAATTGTAATTTCGGTTAAAAATCCAAAATTTATTCTCTAGATCTCGGATGAGAAAACGGATTGCACCGTTGGAATCGTCTCGTGAAATCTAGCTAGCACGTAAAATTTCGTAGAATTTCGAGATAGTGAATTTACGTTTTCGAGGAGCATGTCGCGGTTCGGTGTAGTAAGCGAATTCTGATGCGAAGAAGTCTTGCTATAACACGATACTGCTGTGCTATAAGTGAAATGATAGAGAAATAATTAAAATAGGCAATGAGATAGTGTAGAATATCAAAGCAGAAATGAAGGGGACATAATGGTCATTTAAGCAGAAAGTTTAAGTCACTAAAAGGACAAAAAAGCATAGTATTGTCTTCTCCAAATGCTAGGGAAAAAACGTGGGAAAAGAAAGGGAGACTTACAGTGAGGTTTGAAATCCGTTTTTAAGAAAGTATCTTCGCCTACCACAATTAAAAGAAAAAAGTTTTACTGCTTGCGATCCGGTAGTCGCGATCTTCGGACAAGAAGGAGAGCGCTCTGCAGCCCGGAGAGGCTTGAATGAATGCGGATTTAGGGAGTTTCCTCAAACTCGAGAGGTAGGGAGTTTCTCCCTACTTGGGTTTTATTAGCCGGGTAAGTACCATGTAAATGTTTTAGGTTGATTGGGGGCCTTGAGCCGGCCGTTTGATCGATCCCAGACCTTGGGGCCAGAGATTGATATAATTTTTGAAATCAAGCGTAGCGGTAGTGAGCGCCATGGCTGATTTGGGTGGTTGATATTGCATTTTTGTGATAAATCATGTATTGATTGGATGAGGCAGGAAATGGCCGTGAAATGCGGGTTCACAAAGTGAACCGATGAATGGATGTGTTTGAGCGAAATAAACCTAGGTTTTTCGCGTTCATAGGAATAATGACACAGAATATATTTTTGTGTGAAAATGTGTAGTCGAAGTGATTCAAGGCGAATTGCTCGTGTTTGATCCATTAGCCAGTGAGCTAATTTTTGATGTATGAATTGATTGAATTACATGACATGATTGTGTGATTGGATATTATGTGGATATGTGCATGTTTATATTTGCATGTGATTGGAAATTTTGTATTGGAATTGGCATACATGCATTCCATATGCCTTTGGAACATCCCCAGGACTATAGGAATTTAGTGCATGAGATGAGTCCCAGAAAATGGTTCGGAGGGTAGTCTAAAATGTTAATTATCGGAGGGTAGTCCAAATGAATATCAAATGCGTCGGAGGCGGCCCAATTGATATTCATTGGAGGGTGATCCTGAGCTCTGAAATAATATATCAATCGTCGGACGGCCAAATTGATATATATTTATCGGAGGGTTGTCATGGCCAGCAGCGTGATTCTCATACAGTAGGCGGGTGTGAGAGAATCAGGATACCCAAGTTGGTCATGTAGACATTCAAGTAGGATCATGCATTTAGCAGATATGTTTATTTAGACATTGCCTTGCACTTAGGTGGAGAGTAGCCCACTTGGGGGCGATTCCACTGCGAGCATTAGCTCACTTACTGTCGGGGGATACTATTTTCACAGTACGGGAGCGTGCGAGGACGACAAGTCTTTGGGAACGCTTTAGAGAGAGTCGGATTGTGGCTTTGGCTTTTGTTGATGTTTATGTATTAGAATTCGAGTATTTTTAATATATGTTGTATAAAGAATCTGCGTGAACTCTTAGAACTATTGGACTCAGTTGGTATGTTTTTATGGATATTGTAGTATGGGCCCGAGAGGCCGGGTTTTATTCATATTTGTCATTGTGATTATAATGGGCTGCTTGGGACGGGTTTCATATGCAGTGTTTTACTTGGGTAGAGCTTCAGTACAAAGGAGACTACGGATTTTACCGCAAAGATGAAGCATTCGGGTAACAGAAGCGTCCACTTGTATTCAGCGGATTGGCGGGTGATCGGCGGACCCCGGTTCAGGGCGTCACATTTTCAATACCAGTATACTTTTAGAGAGTGTATAAAAGTCTTAATCGAATACACCATGACTTTTATATATTTTTTTAAAGTCTTAATCGAATACACCATGACTTTTATAGATTTTTTAAAAATTTTAAAATTTTTTAATCTAATACACCATGACTTTTATAGTCTTTAAAAGTCGTAATCCAATACACCATGATTTTTATAGACTTTGTAATTCCATGAAAGTCAGTAAAAGTCGTAATCCAATACACCAACTTTCCTTAGAGATAAACAAATAAAATGAGTTTGAATGAACATATAAAATTAATTTATTAAGTTCATACCTATTTTTTATTTTCTCTAAATTTTGTTTTCTTCCACTATAATAGATTAATTAAACTTAAATAATTATTTTCTTTCCTTCCACTATAATAGATTAATTAAATTTAAATAATTATTTAGCATAGTTTAGGTAGTTGTTGGCCTTGACGTCCCAAAAAAAAAAAAATCAGGATTTTGCTTCTAAAAGAGGGTAAAATCTAAAAAAATCATAGGAGATTGAATGCTTATGGTTTCTAATCATCATCAATCTCTAGCTTCTTCTGACAATAGGATTTGTAATATTGAACAAACAAAGAGAGGAGTTGCTTATGTAGGATTCGTGATATTGAATAGAGGAAGAGAGGAATTAGGGTTTACTACTGATGGTGCTTTTTCTATCGATTCTAGGCTAGATTGTCTTGGAGTCGTTGGGTCGGTCTGCTAGGTTGAAGCGCTGTATAACCTACAACCTGCATTGAAAGGATGGTCCGGCGAGGGTGCTCCTACCAGCTCTCCGATGCCTAAGTCAGTTTCTTTCTTACTGAAAGGAAAGAATTCAACTATTGATGGCATTATGATTGCGGTTACTTTCCTTGTTAGACAGTGATACGATATCTCTCCCATTGGGTGATGAGTTTCCTTTTCCTTATCATGGATCGGCTGTTAAGGGATAATGGAGGAGCCATGATCATGTAAGATTCTTCTTTCCTAATCTGTGGGGTGTGGATCATGGAGACTAGGTGTTTTCCTTTTTGCATGATTTGCAGAACTGCTTTGTATCGCTTGAGTTATTTGGCGGGGTGGTCTGACTGCGGGCCGGGCAGTGTGCCTGGCATGGGTGGACCAATCTTGTAAGTGGTGAGCTCTTGAGTTGGGTGCATTGCCCAACTCCCCTCTCGTAAGGTGGAGAATTAGGCTTTGCGCTCTAGGCCGGTGCACATATTGTTTTCTACCCCATGTTAGCTAGCCCTTGGTACGAAGCAAGCAGGCGGTGAAACTATTTCTTGGATCGGTTGCGGCTTCCACGTGGCTATCCGGGGGTGGTTTGATATGGGCTTTGTCGCTATCAAACGTCTTGTGATAATGATGGCGCTCTTTAGGTTTTCGCGCACGTTCCGACTGTTGCTTCTCATACCTTTAGAAACATTCCTTGTATCGCCCTTTTCCACTTCTTCTGCGAGTTTGGAAGCGTCTTTGATCAGTGCTTAGAACTGCTGGTGGTGCTTTCTGTCGCCTTGTCTCTCTAGGGGCCGTTTTCCCCGCTTTCCTTCTTAGTTAGGTGCACTTTTCTTCTTCTTCGCTCGTTTTTCTTTCCTAGTTTTGAATTTAGGGCGTGTTGGGTTGGTGTCCCGCCTCTCTCGTCGTTTTGTTCTCCGTCGCTTAATCATGCGTGCTTCTTCTGGGTCTACTCGTTCTGTCGGCCTATGCATAAAGGGAAGGCCGGTTGAGGATTCTGAGTCGGTGTGACCTAGCGGCCGAACCCGACAGATCCTCTTCTTGTGGTTGGCGGGGGTCCTTCCAGGTGGGTTATCTTTCTCTGGCAAGAGGCAAGGAGAGAAGATTAGCGAGAGATTAGGTATCTGTGGCTTGAGATATATCGGGCTGAGTGAGGGTATGTGTGGATGCGAGTGGGCCTGCTTGAGTTGGGCCTTCGATTTGCTAAAAATTTCGCTACCCGTTATGAACCTCCTTCCGGTGTTCCGAATGCGATTATGTCACGATATTCTTACATCTTACTGTTGTTCTGTTCCCAGAAGATGGTGCTTCTTTGACCTTTGAGAAACGACCTCAGTTTCCCTGCACCACTCATAAGCGTCCTGCAACATTTCAATGGCGAGTCTGACTCTCTCCTAATTTTTGGGGCGTCTTGAGTGAATATACAGTTTTTTTGGGGATACCAAGAACCTCTCGAGATCCCTAGTATAGCTCTGTGCTCAGATTTCTTTAGCATAAAGGAGGCTTTGGAAGGCTATTGTATGTTCGAAGAAGTCCTTTGCCGGACCTATTATTTCCAGGCCTCCAGGTCTTCACCTGAATCATTGGAAGCGCTATTTCTTTGTCGGGGATCGACATTGGGAATACAACCTGGCCAGTCAAGGCCGATATCTTTGGGGATTCCGGCCAAATTATGGACTTCTACTGAGAACTGCATGAGTTTACGTCTATCTTGGTAGGGGGTGAAACTTTTAGGGGTCGTGCCATGTTCTTGACTTTGCTTTGGTTGTGTTGCTTTTAGGTCTTTGTCCTGACCTTACTCCTGAGGACAGGGAAGTAAAGCGTCAGTTGGGCAAGTGTCGTCCTCGAGCGTATTCCGATCTGATCAGGTCAGACATTCTTGGCTCTTCAGGTGTGAGCCCTTCTTGTTCCCATTGTTCGACATCTCCTCCGCCTCCTGCTACAAAAACTTCTCATGGGGGGCCTCTTGTTATGAAGCCAACTCGGGGAGAACGTCGTGCCCCGGAAGTCGGGATTCTTGAGAAGAGGAGGAGAGTAAGCCTTAGCTCCCGGGATCCTCACGAGGAAGCGACCTCCGGCTCGGGAGTAGGTCTTGAAGTGGGTATCGATCCTCGCTCGCCCTCTCAAGTTCGGGGTGAAGGGCGGCGTTGTCCTCTTCGGTCCCGGGGTGCTCAGGGTGGTGGGTCTCTTAAGCGTCGCTCGTCCTCCACTGCGGGGGTTAAGGGTTCTTCGAGAAAGGTGATGAGTCCAAAAACTCATTAGATTTTTGTAAGTGCGCGCGTACGCTAGAGTCCCGCAATATAGTGTAATTTAACGATGATATCGACATCCACAGAAAGGCAAACTGACTACGAGATTATGCGCTTTCGCATAATATCCAAGAATGATTTAAAAGTGGAGTTCAATTAGTAAAAACTAACTTAATCATACTAATTAAAGTGTCGTTTAAAGCCTAAAGCATCCCTGTCACATTCAATGGATTGTTTTTCTAAAGAGAGTGTTACACTAATACACTGATATCCCGCCATGGTGAGGTGATCTTGCCTACGATGATCCTTCCAGGTGAGCATCCGCCTATCTCGCAAATTAATCGAGCATATCTCATCTCGACCCCAGATCTCAAATGCTTAAATGTTCTACCCCTAGATACCACCTTCACCCACGGTTATCATCGTCGAGGCTGATCGATCCTCGAATACCTCATCTCGAATCCTGGACTAAGGCTTATGCTAATGCCGGCCAAACATTATCACATAATTTACTACATGTAGATTCGACAATTTATAAACAATCGAATAACATAAAAAATCAATCCTTAATCCATATCGTATGACGTGGTTTGATGTAACCCTTAAAAAGATCTAGAACATAATGGAAGAAAAGATGAAATCATAATAAATGAAAACATTGTTCTAAGATCCAAAAATACAACGAAAAATGAAAGCGCTACACCCGCACTTCCTCGAAATCAAGAAGCCACGCCTCGAAACCCGTGCTCGTTTCCTGCGGCGCTTCTCGATCTCCCCTCTTTTCTGAACCCTCATTTGCTTTTAATGATGAGGAAGATTTTTCGTGTCGACGCCGCTGACGCTGTGGACGCCGCGACGCGTGGTGACCGTCGATCGATTCGGTCACCCCCACGTCGCGATTAGTGGACGTCAGCGACGCGGAGACGCCGCGACGCGGGCGCTGACTTCCTGAGATGCTCCTATATCTAAAATGGCTTCAGAAGTTGTTCTTTCATCATCATGCCTCGTATTCCAAAACAAAACTAAATAGCGACCCAACACTAAAATTATATAAATAATCTTTCAAATCAACATGAAAATGCAAGATCGACGCGAGTATAATCCGAGTGTTTTAAGCACTCATCACACCCTGAACTTAATTTCTCGCTTTTGCCCCCAAGAAGAACCGACTCTAAACAGACACCACACCTCGACATTACAACTCACACTCAAGACAAGAATGCCATGTCGGGTAACAGGATCACTGACCGATTCATACCCACTGCTACCGATGTTCAATGAATGCGTGGCTACGTGATACTCGACTTTCTGGCGACCTGATCGAGGTATGTGAACCATTAGCATCCACTCCCATGTTCAATGGCCGTCTCAAAACCCTACGTGCCTATGGTAGGTGACCTGCATCAAGCCCGAGTTCCGATACTCCCAAACTTAAGTTCAACCCACCTATTGTGAAGAATCGAACTAGGACAAGGATAGGAACGCACCCAATTATTCATGTCTACATATCTAGAATTTCCTATGTACTGAAACAAAATGGAAGAAGACCTGAAGCAAGAAGTTTTAGCCAAGTGTTCCCCCCGTATGGATCCATCGGGTGACTCCTCACCGCCGCTGGCGGGCACCGCATTAAGTTCCTTCAAACTTCACCCCGAACACTAACCAAACCGCGATGGCCCTAGGTCATATGGAATGATCCATCTTTCCGGTCCCATGTAACTGGCGTTGAAGCCACTGACTCCTACCACTGCCTGGGTGGCATTAGGCTTTGATAAATAGATCGCGTCTGATTCCGATCGATGATCCCGCTTTATTCTTATGCATATGCTCTATTTTTATTTCTTTTCTTTTTCTTTCTCATGTTTTTGTATTTTTCCTTTTTCGTCAGGGGCTCGATGGCAATCCTCTGCTTTAGGTGTCCCATCACTCAAATGGTTTCGAATCTCCTAGGTCGTCGACTTTAGTAGTCGGGGTTCTGCATTTCATGCATACTCGATCGTCACTAGTGTGTGAGCGAGATAGAGTTTTGAGAACTGGGTTTTCGACTACCCTGGGATTGGTTCACTAGTTTTTCAATCTATTCAATCTAATTACCGAGCATCAACAAATGTACGCATCCTAACAAATCTATAGTGAATTCACCGAAAATCGATCTCAATTTTTCAACATGGTACAAATCGAATGCAATTACTACATTATGCATGAATATCCTAAAACAACAAACAACTAACAACCGACTCACCAACATAAGCAAATATGCGATGCACAATAACTCAAACAAATACTAACAATGCCTACAACCGCATGCAATACTAAAAACAAAACACAACCCAAAATGCGAACAACTAACAATACTATAAACTACTAAAACTAAAAACGCAAATAAAGCAGTTGATAAACAAAACATGTGACTGGTCAAATACCCCCCAAATAAAAGATCCAAGTGTCCCCAATCGGGTAAAATAAAACAAAGAGGGTAAGGGACTCCCCGTATCACCGCTTAAGGTATGGGCCGGGAAAGCCAGAGCCGCGAGTCGGGCCTCGCATGTACCGGCCACGCCGAATGACGGCCTGATCGCCGTAATCAAGGCGCATGTCGCGACGCGCCCATGTCCCGAGTAACGAGGACTCTATGGCTCCCGGTCTCATCCCGCACGCGCCAAACGCTGAGTGAGAGCACCGTCCTCAATATCGGGAAGGACTAGAGGGACGGCCGCTCGAGGCTCAGCGAGGGGGTGGAGGTCGCAGACGAACTCGGCCACGTCCTCGTCACCTGTGAATCCATAGCGGTCTTCGATAGCCTGGAAGCTCGCCCTCGCTCCGAGGGCTCATGGCCCGAGTCATAAACCTCAGTCGGGCGGACACCGTGTGTGTTCCCAGCCACCGATACGGGTCTTTAATGGATGAAGCCAGCTCATTTGTCATTGGTGGCACTCGGGCCGCTGCATGCTTCGAAGATCGGTGTTTCAGTTCATTTTCGTGATCTCGGGCGCAGTGGAGGATGGCATCTCGATAACCCGCCTAACGCCAAATGGTATACCCCGTAAGATGGTCAGAGTCATGAGCGCCAAGGCCACCACACACATTCGTCGTCAGATAAGACGCCGGCGATAAAGGCCATGCCACACCTTAGGGAATGTAGCCAAACGCTTGGCTCAAATTTACCGGCGCGACCGCGCTATTGATCCGCCACTACCCCGACCTTGTCAACACTCTACGACCTCATGGTAGTCGTGGTGCCTCGCGGAGCGATCAAAGGGGCCCGCGGGCGCGCTCGAGGCCAGGTGAAGCGCTGATCGACCCGCTACCAAGTCGCACCAATACACCTCGCGACCCCGACCTTGAGGACGCCGGAGGCGAGGTCGGGCGAGAATTCCCCGAACCACGCCTACGGGTACTGGGGCGAGGGGTTGCACAGCACGCCCAACCCTCGTCACAATACTTAAGGTGACTGTCGGGGTGTGAAACCCTTCTTCCTACCGAAGGATCTGCTGCAAATTATGCAAACCGATTCATGCAGATCCAAGGCGGCAAAACGCGAGCATCGAACGGGGAGCCTGGTTCGCCGGCCCGATTCCGCTGGGCCGGCACCTCACGCTTGCCGACATCCGGTTAAAACCACAACAAACACCTAATATGCACGACAAAAGAAATGAACTAAACACTACCTAAAGACTCAATCAATACCTAAAAGAGGACTCAAGAACCCTAATGAATCTAGTTAACCCGAAATGACCTCCTAAAAGACCTCTAGGCTACACAAAAACACAAAAAAGAAACCCTAACTAATGGCACCCTAAGCTAGAATCGGGCACACAAGGCGGAGAAGCCACTATGGTCCAAAACCGCCAACGGGCAGACTTGATGTTTCGCCTGGCGAGCAAAGAGAGGAGATCTCCTATCTGGCCCAGCCAACTCCACAAGTGCGTAGAGCTAGGGTTTCGGAGGAGATTTGTGCGGTGAAAGGCCAAAAATGGCCTATTCTCGGGTTTAAAACTGGCCACGTCAGCGACGTGCGAGGCCAATGCGTCACGACGCGGGATGTGAGCTTGATTCGCGACGCTGATGCGCGCAACGCCGCTGACGCGGGCGTGAGCATGTCAAATGATCGCCGCTGACGTGAGATTCACGCCGCTGACGCGATTGCAGGAGGTGATAAACGACGCCGCGACGCGAAAACGACGTCAGCTGACGGATAGTCCACATGACGCGGGAGAATCCCACGCCGCGACGCGACGTAGAGCCTTACAATCTGACGTCAGCGACGCGGCGCGACGCCGCTGACGCGGCGTCCACGTCGCGACGTGAGAATCCCCCGTCGCGACGTGACAGAGAAGTGTTAAAATGACGTCGCGACGTGGAAGCTCCACGTCGCGACGTGACAGAGAAGGTCTCCCAAGAAATTTTCGATACATTATGCAGCCCACTTTTTCGAGAACTCTCCACGTGAACTCATTCGGCCATCAACACGTCGTAAGACCTCCGCACCCACGCTCCGTGTCCCGCACCAAACCAACAAACAAAAACATTGATCGTGAACACAATTAGAAACCAAAATTGCTGAAAATAACTTATAACTTAAAACTGGCTGCACTTAAGAACACTCACCGCTTCCCAAGAAGCGCTTATGTTAATGTCGTTAGCTCGATAACTCGATCTCAATGTGGAGCAAGAACGTTAAACCCGTATAATTGTTGATTATACCGCTTCGCACAAGCGAGGAATGACTAGTTGTCTCGCCAACACCTCGCCTCCATAGTACGGCTTCAAACGTTGGATCGCGACTGTGAATGTGCCTTTCTCAGGTGGGAAATCCTACCTCCATGGAAAAGACTTCTGGCCATCGTAAAGGTCCGACGATCGAGACTTCACTTCTCGAAAGAGCTTTAGGCTGAATTGAATAAAGAACTTGGCTGTCCGGGCCAGAACTCTTCGTGATGCGCCACATGCCAGCCCGGGTCTTCCTATAATACGCGCTCGTAATGCTTCGCTTCGAACTCATCAAGCTCACCGAGTTGAAGTAGTCGCTTGCCACTGTACCCAATGTACCGTCCATGTTTAGTCACGAGCGGCCCAATAAGCTCGATGCCTAATTCAATCGAAGATGACAAGCCTCTACCATACACAAGTCCGAATCTGGGACATACCTTGAAGGAGTTTTAAACGCGCAAGTGTATGCCCAGAGCGCATCGCTTCATCTTTGCATCAATCTTCGAATCAAGCATCGTCTTCTCGAGAATGTATTCGATTTCACCCGATACCTCCGTCATTCATCTGACGCGTAAGGGTATGCAAGGGACGTATGAAGGACCTATACTTTCGCAAAACCTTAATAATTACCTTGTCGCAAATGTGTACCATTATCCGTGATCAAAGCTCGAGGAGTTCCAAACGTGAGAAGATATCATCGTGCGTAAATCGTGCCACAACCTTAGCATCATTCGTGCGTGTAGGAATCGCTTCTACCCACTTTGAAACATAGTCCACTGCCAACAAGATGTACAAATTGTTGTACGACGCAGGGAATGGTCCCATGAAATCGATCCCCCATAGATCGAACAACTCCACTTCCAAGATGGGATGAGTAGGGTGGTCATTCCTTCGAGATGTTCCCATCTCGGCCGACACTTGTCAAGTGGAAACGAATCACGAGCATCTTTAAATAAGGAAGGCCACAAAGCCCGAACAGAACTCGCCACGCCCCGTCACCAAAGTGTCCACCACACGATGTAGTGCACAGCTATTCAAAATACTATGATTTCATCTTCAGCACACATCTCCTTATCACTCGACAAGACAAAGGCCCGTAGAGAATAGGCTCTTCCTACCGTGAGTACTTAAGGTGTGCGAAACCTTTTTTTTCCGATACAAATTCCGGTGGAATCACCTTAGCCACCAAATAGTTCACATAATCTAAACTGCTGAACCGCTTCTTATCCTCAATAAAGAAAGTTTCATCCTGAAATTCATCGCTCACTGGAATCATCTCCGCCCTTCCACTCGCTGATAGACATGGTCTCGCAGCCAAATTCGCCAAAGGCCCTTTATCCTTTATTTCACGCGCCGACTCGAATAAGGACCCACCCTAATCAATCTGTGGTTCAGCATCTTTCGGGTCATCAAGTACTAATGGCCGAATGATCAAGATAGCAATCACGACTCATGCCAATCAAATATGGCCCCGACTATCGGAAGCAAAGATCGATGGCCAACAACTCTTCAGAGCGCATAATTCCACTGAAAGCATCATTCAAAGTCCCGCTACAGAGTAGATCACCTCAAAAGATCTTCTCCCGCTTTCGCCTAAAATCGGCCCCCACCGTAGATAGTCGCCAGATCACACACACCAAATGGAAAAGCACTAACTGGAGCTACAACAACAGGAGCTGAGGTCAACTTATTCTTCAATACGTTGGAAAGCATTGTAATGCGATTGGGAGTCAAATTCGAATCGGATCCCCGATTTCAACAAATCGATAATGGTTTCGCAACTGTGAGAAATCTTGATAAACCGCCTATAAAATCCAAAGACGGCCTAGAAAACTTTGATCCCTTTCACGTAAGGAGGAGGTAACTTCAATCGTCAATCTTCGCCCTATCTTACCCTATCCTCTTGGGTAGTAGATCCGATGTCCAAGAACAATACCTCAGACCATGAAATGGCACTTCTCCCAATCGAGTACTAAATCGGGTCTCTTCACATCTTGGCAGTACGCTCAAATTTGCTGTGACAACTGTCAAATGAATTTCCGACATCGGTGAAATCGGCCCATGAAAATTCCCAATCGCCTTTTTTCTACTATGTCAAAGAATATGGCCATCATGCATCTCTCAAAAAGTACCCGAGCATTGGCATAAGCCCAAAAGTGGCATCCACGAAAGCGAATGTACCATGTGCGCGGAATGTTGTCTTCTCTCGACGCCAGCGCTTATGGCGATTTGGTCAGAACCGGACATCCATCCAAAAGCAATAATATTCATACCCGGCTAATCGATCGAGCATCTGATCTAGAAATGGCAGAGGAAAGTGATCTTTCCGAGTGGCCTTGTTCAGTTTTCTATAGTCAATACAAATTCTCCACCCTACAATCGCTCTGTATGGCGCAGATATTGTTTTCGCCTGATACGCTTATCCCCCTTTCTTTGGTAATTACCCGAATTGTGGCTTACCCATGCACGTCTCGAAATGGGGTAAATCACCCCAAAGATCTAGCCATTTTAGAACTTCTTTCCGAAATTAACTTTCATCACTCTGATTCAGCCTCCTCCGCGTCCAATCGAGGGTCATGGACCATCTTCTAATAAAATACTGCATACATGTAAGGGCTGGGATCCCTTTAGTCGCCAGAGACCATCCGAGTGCTTGTTTGTGATCGCAAGAACCTCTGGCACAATCTCTCTTCCTCCCATTTCAGCTAGTGGATGATTTAGACAATTACGGGGTAAATAGATTCTACCCTACGATACTAAATGGCTAGGTGCAGAGGTTTTGTTCCATCTCGGGGTGGTCGTCAACTGATGGAACCATTGTTTAGCCCCTTCGCCTAGCGATTCAAGTATTTCCTTCTGACAGCCCAAAAGAATCCATCCACTTAACGTGATTTTCCGCCCGCCTCACTGTGTTCTCAGTGAATTTTACCACCAGTTAGTCTCCAAAGGGTCGTTGAGTCTCACTTTGGCTAGACACTATAGCCTCTACTATATCAACCATTAAGCACGTATCACTACTGGTGTCGCACCGCCTCGAATACATTGAATTTTACTTCTTCTCAGACTCTTAGTTTTAGTTCCGCCTCTCCGCACATCAATCATCGCCCGCCGCCTGCTAGAAAAGGTCTTCCCAAGATAATAATCTAGATTTCTTTATCTTCCCTCCATGTCTAAAACTAAGAAATCCGCCGAAAGATGATAAACTTGTCGACCTTACTAAGACATTCTATTATCCCTCCTGCTCTTCAAAGATCCGCTCCGCAAGTCAGCAGAGCGACCAGAATTTACCCAAGCCCTAATCCCAAACGCTTAAAGATGGATAAGGGCATAAGATTACTGCCGCACTAAATCACAAACAGCCTTCAAAATAGCATTTCCACCGCGCACGGATAAAGTGAAACCCGCTTCTGCCCGAGCTCGCGCGTAGCCTTCCTTTTCAAGGATGGCAATCGCATTCCTAAGTTTACCGCCTCGGGTCCGCTAATCTTCTTCTGAGACAAAATGTCTTTCATGAACTTTATATTAACCGCATTTCCGCCTGCGGCATCGCAACGGGATGTTTATGCGCGTACTTTTGAAAAACATCCATGAACTTCGTGGAATCGCTTCGGCCCGTGCTTTATGTTTCTCGAGACGCCAGGGGTAAGGGATCGTATGCTAGCCTTGGCTCCACCAGAGATCTCTCGACCGGCTTCTCCCGGTGGATCAGTTCGACCGCACCACCTCTCTCCTGCTCGGGCTGCAGGATCTCTCGCTCTAATCGTCTACGAAAGTGGGTCGGTGGCACTTGTGATTCCAATTCTCTTCCACTTCTCACGCGTGGATCGCGAACGCGTTCATTCCCATCTCTTCGGGTTTACCAATTGCTCTGCAGAGAACCCGCTGCCTTTCAGAAGTAAGCTCGATTCGCCCATTTGTGCCTCCAAACCCTTAGCCGTGCCGCTTTGATTGTTTAACTCGGGCTGTTTCACAAGCCGCGATGTTCGCCTCGTCTCATTCATAAACGCGAATGAGAAGTTAAGATCTGTGCTGTGAGCTTGCTCTCAAATCCAAATTTTATTTTCAGGGGGTGGTTCATTAGCTCTATTGATCGCAGATTGCTCGATTTGCCTCCATCCATACCCTCGTTGTTTCTGATTGCTCGTTCTGATCAGTTACGCCCATCCCGTCCCGATTCTGATTCGGTAGCCACACTCCCATACGGTCCCTTGCCGTGATCGATTCCGATTAAACCCGATACGTAATCGAGCTCGGGCTCTCCACCTGTGGTTCCTCGACCGACATTCTACACTACTATCGTCTCCTCCAGAATTCACACAACCCCATGGAAGCCGGGTCTCAGATAGCAGGCCGTCTCGCCATTTAGGCCGCTTAGTCAACCGAGCCAATAAGGATTTACCGATTGTCGAGGACTCTAATGTCTGTGCCACCCACCGTGTTTACTGTGTACTTTCTCTAGCCACTGATTAGTGTCAAGTTGGGTGCAAAGATCTTCCAATATCTCATACGCCGTCCGGGTTTTCATCAATGATCCTCCACCGGTGCATCTATCATTGTTCGTTGTATTTCGCACTAATTGTGGTGAAGGTGTGGACTCATGATCCATCCGGGTTACCTGCGGGCGAGGACACTTCCGCAATAATTCATGGAACCTGTCCCATGCCTCTGCCAAGTTCTCCCCTTCTAATTGACCGAACGTATTGATCTCTCGCACAAGTCAGGCACCGAAGGTGGAAAGAACTTAGTCGGGAACTTTGCGCTCAACTGCTCCATGTGGTACAGAGTCCGTGGTCGAATTAGTTAGCCAATGCTTGGCTCTATCCCCTGAGCGAAAGTGCTGGGAATAACCGCAATCTTAGGCTTCGCTGGACTCGTATTTCGATGGTATCGCAAACTTCGAGGAAGTAGTCAAATGCATGTTCGGGTTCTCATGGGGTAAGCGTCCATGGAACAATATGTTCGAAGATTTAGACTGCGACTCCACTTCACCCAAGTTGTCGCTTGAATCAGCGCTCGCCCGACACAAGGCTCCCAATCATTGAGGTAGAACGACCATCTAATGCCATGTACGGATCGTCGGGCCGCATGAACGGCTCAGCGCTGATTTCGAGTTCGGGCTTCCGTGGTTCGGCTTGTTCCACGCCTCAAAATCTTGTTCTTCAAAGGTTTTCCACTACTGGAGTTCTACTCGCTCGTCGTTTCTACGCAACTGCGCGTGTCTTTCTGGCCCGATCACACAAGTAAGCTGGGATTAATCTCGGCTTTTGCTGTCGTGATGTACTCACTAAACCCTTCGCATCGCAATAACACACTAACTAACAAACCCACCACAAGACTTGTAAAAATAACAAAAGTAAAGAAAATTTCGTATCACTATCTATAAAAGCTTACTACTCTATATCAATTTAAGCCTTCCTAACGACGCCAAAACTTGGTCGTGCCGAAAACGCCGCGGTATAAAATGAATGCCTATGCGCAAGTGTACGCTGCGGTGAGTCTCAAGTAATATAGTGTACTTAACGTACAGATGACATCAACTACGTGGAAAGGCAAATCGACTACGATTGGGTGCTTTCACAATATCCAAGAATGATTTTTAAAAGGAGTTCAATTAGTGTAAAAACTAACTTAATTGTTGGATTTAATTAAAGTGTTATTTAAAGCCTAGGGTTATGTTCCCCTCGTCAAGCATTCATGGATTGTTTTTCTAAAGAGAGTGTTATTCAATACATTTATAATCGCCTATGGCGAGGTGATCTTCGCTTACGAGATATCCTCTCTCTCGAGGTATATCCGCCTATCTCAGAACAGAATCGAGTATATCTCTATCTCGACTTGGTGATTCAAATGCTTAAATGTTCTACCCTAGATACCACCTTCATCCTAATATCTCTATCGACCGACCAAATTAAGGCTACTCTACCCAGATCCTCGACGCCCTCATCTCTCGAATCTTGATTCGCGCGCTTATGCTAATGCCGGCCAAACATTATCATATATAATTTATTACGGTGTATAGAGTAGATCTGAATTTATAAACAATCAATAACATAAAAAATCAATCCTTAATCCATATCGTATGACAGGGTTTGATGTAACCCTAGAAAAAGATCTAGAACATAATGGAAGAAAAGATGAAACTGTTTAATAATGAAAACATTGTTCTAAGATCCGAAAATATACGAAAAATGAAAAGCTGCCATACCCCGCACTTCCGAAATCGCGTCACCGCTCAAACCCGTGTTCCGTCGCAGGCGCTTCCCGATCTCCTCTTTCTCTCGAACCTCATTTGCTTTTAATGACGAGGAAGATTTTCGAAATGACGTCAGCGACGGGTGACGCGACGCGGTGACCGCTGACTCTCGACGGCACCCTCACGTCGCGGATTTGGTGACGTCATGACGCGGGAGACGCCGCGACGCGGGCGCTGACTTCTCGCGATGTTCCTCATTTCCTCCAAAACGGCTTCCGTGGCTGTTCTTTCGCCTCATCATGCCCGTGATTCCAAAACAAACTAAATAAGGAATCTAACACTAAAATTATATAAATAATGCCAAATCAACATGAAAACGCAAGACTGACATGAAAGTATAATCTTGAGGTTTTGGGCACCATCAATTTTAAATCCATTTTCCGAATATTAAGAGATAAATGTCGATTTGTTCGCAGAAATGTGGATATTTTACTCAAATTTCATTTCGCAGAAAATATGCCAGGGTTATCAAATCTTAGCAAAATCGCAGAAATCCAAATTTATAGCAGATTTGAGGTCACAACTGGAAATTTAAGTCACGACAGGAAGCTCAGTTGCCAGCCATTCCAATTCACGACATCAACAAATTCATCTTTGAAGAAGAAATAGAAAACCTTAACAAGTGAAGTCGTGATTTGAAGAAAGAGGTTACGACAAAGGAAACGTGGTCGAGACTAAAGAAAATCATCAAAAGAAGAAATTCATGTCGCAACATCACTCTGATGTCGCGACACCACTCTGAGGTCGCGACAAGGATCTGTCTATGAAGCCACAAGAGTGGTTTTTGCAAGAGAACAAGGTTGCAATGAGTTTTTAAATGCAAGGCTCCAATTCATTTCGCGACATCACTCTGATGTCTCGACATCAAAACAGGAAGATTCAAGTGCAACCAAAAATAGATGTTGAAAGGAGGTCGCAACCTGGAGCCGAACAAAAGCTCATAAAACTGTAGCTGGGACGCCGGCAAATCATACAATAAACGGCGTCACGACTAACCGCTAAGGTCGCCACCTGGGCCGTAAGAGGCCGGAAGCATGGCTAGATCAAGGTCGCAACTACTTTTGAGCAATTGGGACTACACGCAACCAGAAAAAGAGCAACATGAGGTCGCGACATCACCTTGAGGTCGCGACCTAGAATTAAGGAGGGAAGAAGGAACTCGCTGCAACAAAGGATCGAGGTCATAATTAAGAGAAAATAAAGGGCAAAGAAGAGGTCGCGACATCACCATGAGGTCGCGACATAAAATCGAACATGCGGCGCGTACATTAACAAACACCATAATTGCTAAATCAAAGTCATGACATGAAGTCATCATACAAACATAAAGGTGGTCGCGAATCCTGTAACCACCGCCGCGAACTGCCGGGAAGAAGCGACAATGATGTCGCGACATGTAACCGGCGGTCGCCGACATCAACACCGGCGAAACACCGAAAGCAAATGAGGTCGCGACGGTAAACGATGTCGCATTTAATCGACAAAAAGCGAAGCGTAAGAAACCGGGCCGCAATTAAAAACAAAGAGGCTGCGATCGATCACGAGCAATCAAGAGAAAATCCATGTCATACATCAACTTGAGGTCGCGAGCATGTGACAGCTGGAGCCTCGGGCTTTTCTCTTTCTGGGAATTACACCTGAACTTTTGGGATTCGCCTAAATTCCTTTACGGAGAGAGACATCTTTAGAAAAGTAAAGTAGTTTTTCTGCCTTCTCACTACCCGTAAAAGTAAGAAGAGGAACCTAAATGTATAATGTAGTAGATTTTTTTTTTTAGTTTATTTTTCTCGGTTTTGAATCGCGAATTGTGCGTAGACGAGTGTGAGCTGATTTTTATTTCTATTATTTTTCTAGAATTACTTCAAATATGAAATCTGACAAATTTCGAATTCATTTCTTCTAGTTTTTATTGCAATTACGTTGGTCATGCGGTGACCCAGATCTACTTCTTAATTCGCAATGCAGACCTGAGCGCAGCTATCGATTTGATTTATATTTAGGGTACGCCTTTTCCCGCGCACTACGGAGAACTAATTGCTAGATTTTTAATGAATCGGGTGTTGTTTTCGAATGGATAAGTTCCCAATAGTAGTACCTAATACGCTGAGGGAACGATTTTACTCGATATCCGTGGATGCCTTTCAAGGTGACACAGACGAGATTCCCGAGCGAGACGAAGTCGGGGTAGCCGATTCGTAATTCCGCTATCAACTTCTGCGGGAATGATACCCGACTTACATTCAGATTTTACTATCAGATGACCTATGTACTTGCAAAGTTGTCATAGACTTAAACCTATTTTTAAATCATGAACATTAAGAGAAAATTATTTTATCAAGCAAACGTATCCAAAGTGACATGGATACAAGAGAAGTGTAAGGCTCTTGTAACAATGTTAATTTGAGGGGTTTTTAGTCTATATAGAAAAAGACAAACAAGTTTTTATGGCGCCGTTGCCGGGGATTGAAAGAATTAATTAGATCAATATTCCGACAAAAGAGGGAAATGCTAATTTGGACATTTTATAAAAGAAAAGAACAAAAATAGCTTTTCACAAAGGCGATCAACCACCGATCTTTAACAAGCCATATTGAAAATGTGTGTTAGTTTGACTAATCCTATTAACTGGTGTGTGTTTTGATTTCGTGAAACTTTTTAATGCATAGAAACAGATTCGACCGATCTCCAAGTAGACACGAATTAGAAAGAACACTCAGGAGCTTAAGAAAGACAAAAAGAGCAGAAGACGCAGCTATGGCAGATGAGAGACATGACTAGACAGAGGAATAGAGGACAATAGCCAGAAGGCCTCCCATCACTGACACAATGGAGATCGGAGGCCTATTATTCCGTAGAAGAGCATTCGCACCGGGACAACCCACTGTGGAGGTCAACTCGAACTAAAGCCATCCTGATTACAATGGTGCAAAGAAGATCGCCATCGGTCACCCCAATCGAAGACCCAAACGAGCACTGAAGATTTCTCAGATGGCAAATACAGCTAGTTTCGAATGGTGTGAGAGACCGTGAGGTGATAAAGTCGCACCTCTTCCGTTGAGAGATATAATGTACCCACATGGTATGAATCATTACCATATGGTCTTGCTGATATTTGGGAAGAGTTGCAGGTGTTACTGGGGCGCATTCTTTTTCCCCATCTCACCTCGCATAGTTAGAGATATTAGTATTTCAACAAGGAAGACGAGAGCCTATACGTAGTACGGAAAGATTCAAAAGGTTGAAGAGGTGCCCTATGCATGGAATCGACTTGAAGACCCGTATGGATATAGTGTATCAGCGCTTTGAATGATATCCAAGGGTATTATCGATGTCATGTCAGGAGCATTCAAACGAAAAAGGCCAAGAGGCTGTAGATTTGATAGAAGACCCGCAAATGCAATATGAAAGCCCACCTCCCAGTTTCTGTAAAGGAAATAGCAGAGAAAAGTGTCAGTGGAGCTGAGCAAGATGACACCCATGGAGGTAAAGTTGGACGCTTATAATGCATGCGGATGGACAACAAGAGAAAATCGTACACTCAAGCCAAGGAACAGAGTTGGGAAAGAGAACTTATGAGAAGAAGTGCTGATGTGCCAACAAAAGAAGATTCTTATGGTGTTGAGGAGGTTAAGTATGTGAACGAGCCAAGAAATTACCATTTCAAGCCAAATCCTAACCTGCCCACACATTACAACCTGCTAAAGATCGAGGAACCATGAGAATTTCATACACTGAGGGGCATTACAAGGCCCAAGGTACGGACACCTCAATATGATATCGCTAGCCCACCAAGGTTCCAAAGAAGAAGATCAAGGAGGTGAAGGCAAATGAATATCGTGGTCAAGGGAGGGACTCCAATCCATTTGTTAACAAATGCTGCGCTCACGGGGACAAATAAGAGGCTATTTACAATTCCATGAACAAACTCCGTCTCGACTGAAGCTTCTCGTGTCCGATACCCAAATGTTTCAAGAATGGGTGCCCCTGAAAATTTAGAGACACAAGTGGTGGTAATCGCCCCTGACATGCCAAATCGTGAGCAAGGGTAAATTCCTCGAAGGATAATTTAAGAACCTAAAAGACTGCATGGCAATCGCGAAGAAGCGTCAGTTGGATTTGGAAAACAATGTAAGAAATTGTGAAAGGAAAGAAGAGACTGAGGTTAAAAGAAGATAATCGAAAATAAGGAGATAAGAGCACCCTGCATTGAACACCGAAAAGGAAGCAATGAGCGTAAACTAAGGAAGGAGTACCAGTTTATACACCTTCAGTGCCATTTCCACATAGACTTCAGAAGTCAAGAAGAGAAGAACAGTTTTCTAAATTCTTGGACATTTTCAAGAAAATAGAAATCAATATCCCATTTGCAGAGGTGATAAGCCAAATGCCTCTTTATGCGAAATTTCTGAAGGAGATACCAGTGCAAAGGAAGATAGCCGAGGAGGAATAGTGAACTGACCGCTACTTGCAAAGCATTATTCAGCAACAAATCCCAAGAAAAATGAAGGACCCCGGGCAGCTTTTACCATTCCCTTACCCATGTGAAATATGAATTCAAGAAAGCTTTATGTGATTCTCGCTTAGTATAAATTGATGCTCTATCGGGCCAGGCAGATTCTTAATTTGGGGAACTTACTCCCAACAAAGAATTATGACAGAATGGTCGATAGATCAATGCACATCCGTAAGGTATTCTTGAAGACGTATCAAGGCTGGGAAATTCATCTTCCAAAGGATTTTGTTATCAGCGTATGTGATAAGATACCCAAGTTCCTTTGTTGCTAAGACTCTTTTAAAGTGAACCTGAGTCGCTTTGATAGATGTACAAGTGAACTATTCACTACAAGGGAAATGGAAGTAAATGTATTTTAATACATTGAGTCCGAACATCCTGATGTGTATGCGTAAAGTTGTATGGTCGTAGGAAACACAGCCTTCTCACGCCAATTGAATTCTCGATTGTATCATTCAACATTCTATCAATGAAATTATTGAATTTTCATGATCTGAGAGTTCAATGAACTACTCATTTCAAATTTGTCTAACAAAGAAACAAATTTCGAGCATAAAATGAAAAATACTCACACTTAAGTATGCAACAAACAAAGAAACTCAAGGAGCAGGAAACTAGTGCGTATAAGAATCTTGAAAGACCGCTTAATCATTTGAAGCATGAAGTTTTTAGAACCGTAAAAGAGAAACCAAAGTATCATATCGCTTGCATTAATCGCTTCAAGAAATTAAGTTATCAAAATTATGAGAAAACATAAGGAAGCAATCGCTTGGTCAATCGAGGATCCAAGGGTATCACCAACCATTGCTACGCACAAAATAGCTGCTTGAGAAAGAATGTAAAACTTCATCAGCATCAGCGGAAAATAACCCAATGATGAAAGAAGTCATTTTAAAGAAGTTTGAAATGGTTAAATGCAAATTATATAGCGCACGTATAGTTCTCGCGTCATGCATGTGGTTCCTAAGAAAAGCGGATCACCGTGGATCGTAAATGAAAAGAATGAACCGATTCCTACAAGAACTGTACGGTGATGGAGGTGTAAAATACTACGTAAAATTGAATAATGCAACTATAGTATGATCATTTTTCCCTCGCTTTCATTAATCGATGTTGATAGGTCAGCAGACACCCTCATTTTTGTTTTCTGATGGATACTCCGATATAACCAAATTGCTACCAGACTGAAGATAAGGAGAAACCACTTTATAGCGCCCATTTGGTACTTTTGCTTTGTGGAGAATGCCATTCTGTCAGGTAATGCCTGGCACTTTCCTAAAGATGCATGATGTCTATATTTTGGATTCAAAGAAGAAGTTATGGAGATCTTCATGGATGATTTACAAAGGTATGGATCCGCTGAATAAAGGCTCGATAACTCGGGGATGCAGACTTCAAAGGTGCAAAGACAAGAATCTAGCCTGAATCAAAAATGTCATCTATGGTTACGTATGAATCATTTCGGGGCACATGATTTCTACAACAGGCTCGAGGTAGACCAAGCAAAGTTTCAAATTATAAGAAACTAATGCCACCCACCATACTGGCGAATTAGAAGTTTCAGGGACATGCTCGATTTACGTAAGATTTATCAAAAGATTTCAAAAATTGTTACCACTACGCATCGCCGGGAAAGTAACTAAGTTCTATTTTCGGCTTGAATCCCGCCAGAATGCTTTCAAGAAATCAAATTCGACAATAAGCCCTTCTATCATGGCAAAACCATATTGAACAGTAGAATTGAAATCATGTGTGAGATGCCAATGATTTTGCAATGAGTCGGGATTGGGACGTAAAGATGAAAGTGCGTTCAAGGCCAAGATAATATGCCAACAAAACCTTTAATGAAGCTCAGGAAATGACTTTACCATCAAAAGGAGATGCCGGCAATAGTACGGTATGTGAAAATTTAAAGCCATATATTTTCGTGGGGTCCCATGTTGTTATACACACCCATCATGCAAAAGAATTAAGTATCTAATAAGTATATAAGGTGCTAAGACTGATCATGTGGGTAATCGTTATCGCAGAATTTGATTTAGAAATAAAAGACAAGAAGGGTCATGGACAATGTGATAGCCGATCACTTGTCAAGAGTAGTAGAGAAACCCAATTGCATGTAAGAAGAAGAAAGAGAAATAGTTAAAATTTTCTTCGCATGAGCAGTATTCCAATTTCGCCACTCCAATCACCTCGTATGTCGGATGGCCAGGAATCCTTTGGGCTTCAAGTGGATTATGCCACTGCACTGGGGCTCTACCAAAGAGAAAAAGCTAAGGATCGATAAAGCAGGTACTACATCCGGATGACCCATTATCATAAAAGAGGAGCCGATATGATTATATGAGATGTACTGTATGTGAACAAAGCAAGACTTAGCTAAGAATGTCATGTGACGTACCATACGGAGGACATTTCAAGAGATAAAAACAAATTTCACAAAAAATTTCCAAACAGATTCTTACCGTCACCATTCGTAAGACTGTTTTGAACGGGCAGTTATGTGATCAATGCCAAAGAATGTAAAACATCGAAAAAAAGGCATGAGATGCCCCGGCAAGAAATCTCTGTGGTGCAATTGTTTGATGTATGGGGAATGGATTTTAAGTGGGCCTTTCCAGCCATTTGAAACATATATACTCCTAAACAGGGATTATGTATCAAAATGGGCCGAGGCAGCAAACACCCAAAGAATGATGCCAATACAATCAGGATTTATACAAAGAAATATTCTCAAGCAGATTAGGGACACCGTAACTATAATTATATGAGGGAGCCATTTCAGAATAAGGTGTTTGATAAACTCATGAGCGATATGGTATCGGGAACACATACATGAGCTGGCTTATCATCCTCAAAGTCAAGTGTCAAATTTCCAACAGAGATAAAGAAAATTCCGAAAAGACTGTAGTTCCAGCAGTAAGAGATTGGTTCAAGCTTGATGATGCACTTGGGGCATACAGATCGCTTTAAACTCCCATCGAATGTCCCCATACAGCTTGTCTTTGAATAATTTTGTCACCTACCTCGAGCTAGAATATAAAGCTACAAGGGGCCATCAAGAAGCTTAATTTTGATTTCAAAGTCAAGTAAAGAAGAGAGGCTACTACGCTTAAAATGAATCGAAGAGCTGAGGAATGAAGCCTATGATAAGGCTGTGATCTACAAGGATAAAACAAAAAATGGCATGATCAACGACTATGGTGGAATTCAAGGCGTAGAGATCGTCTTGTTATTCAACTCCAAACTAAGACTCTTTCCAGGAAAGCTTAAATCCAAATGGAGCGACCATATACGCTGGTATCAAGCACATAAATAGCGTTGACACTTAACCAAAGAATCGCGAGGAGTTCAAGGTTACGGTCGAGATTAAAGCACTACTCGGGAGAAAGCAATGGGAAGAGTAACCCTTAGTTCTTACTAAGGAAATTGAAGAAACAGAACAATGGTGCTAGAAGTCTGGCTTAAAGACTAAAATTGAAAGTGTACTTGTGGAAGGCAATCCACATCACTTTTGTTTTTAAATTTTTCTGCTATAGTTTACAATTTTGTTTAAATTTCTAATGTTTTATCGTGATTTTATTCATTAGTTGATATCAAGAGTAGGTAAGTATTTCTTTTTAGTTTTACAGACAATGAAGATTGTGCAAAAAGGAGAGTGGATTTACAACCAAACTTCAATCGCTGAGCAAGAGACAAAGTGGGTGTGATATTCTTCTGGACTATCTCTTAAAATTTGTTCATATAAAGATGATCGGAAAAGTTCGGGGAATTTTACTTATTCTCGTGATTAAATTGAACGTGGGACGATAATGGATATTGTTGAAATATTTACATGAAGAAGATGAATTATGGTAGCTTGTCTTGATTGACGGAATAAAGGAAATTGTCAGAATTTGATTGTTTGTGAAGCACGAAGAATTTTTCGTCAAGTAAATAATTAATCCAAAAAAGGTCGCAACTGAAATGCCGATGTGAAGCAAATAAAACAGAAAAGTTGAAACAAAGGAAACTCGTCGCATTTCAAAAATAAATCAAGGAAATAAAAGTTCCCCCGTCGCGATCATTGAATCCACCTGCCGCAAATAAAATCTTAAGTTATGCAATTTAAGAGTCCAAAATTCGACAAAGTAGGTTTTACACCTCATGTCGGACGTCCCAAAGATTAAGAAAAATAAAATTCATTGAAAATCATTTATTAAGAGGCTCAATATTTAATGTCGCGACTCCCATATCGCAATCATGACATTGAACCTAGCGTCTTTTCCACTTCAAATTCCAGTAAACTGCAATTCATCCCAACTTTTCCACTTCCGCATCCATCTTTAATTCAAACCCTAAACTGAGCTAAAGTAAGATTTCCGCAAGGCTTCCTAACTATGGCAAGAAACCAAGATGAAATCGCCAGCCCTCAATGCATCGACGATTTAAATCATGCGCGATAAATGTCGGGGCAAAGAGAAGGAAGTTCACCTAAACTCAACCTCGAGGAAGAAGTAAAAATGTTGAAAAGGAAACCAACCGTAGGAGGATGAGTTACTCGAGAGAGAAGCAAATGTATGAAGAAAAAGACTTCATTTTTAAGAAGCTAAAGAATTGTAATCAAGGTGATGCGATAAAGAATTTGTCTCAATGAAAAGCAGGTTTCGGGGCAAATTAATTTCCCCATTTTCAAGTTATAGAAAGAGGTCGGGAATCTTCATGAAAGCACAGCACCAGATTTTCACTCTCGCAAGTGGAATTCTATGCAAATATGGTGGAATGATCGCGATGTGAGAGGAGTCTGGGGTGCCCTTCTGATGATAGAAGAATAAACGGCGTTAAATTGAGAGATTTCAAGCACTAGTCAAATACAAGAAGTTGTTAGAAAACCCAAATTATGAAAAATAGTGAATCTGGCTGATCGGAGGGAGAAGGGAAATGGGAAGTGACGAAGAAGAACCTCACCATGCCATGTGCGGGGATCTCTCATTAAGAGGCAAAGGTTTGGTTTCTTATTTCATATGTTCAGAATAAATACTTACTAAACACTCAGACAATGAAAGCAAAGAAGCCATCCTATCAGATGCTCAAAGGATACAAAATGAACATTAAGGCCCCGATCGAAGAATCAATCAGAGGATACCACCATAGTAATAAAAAGAGGATCGACTTCACCCCTCGCCACTATTACTAGACTCTTGTTTTTCGGGCAGGTGAAGGAAATCTGGGAGGAAGAAAGATGTCCCTGCTTCTAACCTCGACAGAGGACAAGGGACCTATAGAAAGAGGCAAAGGAAGTGATGTTGTTGGGCGTTAAAACAGAGCAGAGGCAAATGCGTAAACCGATAGAGAGGATGGGGAGGAGGTGCCGCATGGCCCTTCCCGGCGTGTTAAGAACCCTTAGGTAAGACCAACCTATCCTTATTTCCGTAAGAATGAAACAAGTACCGCTCGCTGCATGATCCAGAAACAGAGAAGGAAATGCTGAAAACATGGAAATGCTCAGAGCAATGAAGAAGGAAATGGAGGAGAGAGAACTTCTAATGGGAAAGGCAAAGAACTGATTAAAGAAGAATTTATGGAAGCTACAAATGTAAGAAAGGAGCGTATACGGAAGAAACTCGAGAATCAGAGAAGAAGAACACAGGAACTCGAAGAAACAAGAAGAAAAGATGCCGAAGAATAAAGACAAGTATGCAAGCCTTTATAATAATCAATTCAAAAGGATCGAATTGTCAACATAATGAAAGCGGAAAGAGATAGAAATTTGGCACAAATACGCTAAGAAAGATTGATGGGTTCAAGCATTTATATAAGGAATTATTCAAGGAGTTCGAAAGGTTAATGAAAGAAAGAGATCAATAATAAAGAGAATGATGAGCATAGAAGAAAACCTGGTTTGAAAGTATGGACTCGACTTCAATCGAACTTGTTTAAGTTATGGAATGTATCTCTCCGAGGGGTGGAAGGAATGGAAGCACAGGGGAGAGGGGTAAGACACGCCATTCAGGCAAAGGCAACTAAACAATGAAATATCTGCAAAAGGAAAAGGAATTCCCCATGCCTTATAAAGACAAAAAGATGAAATAAAATTCCCTAGGTTTGCTCCCAACGAGGCCAGTTTTGATGAAGATCCTCCCAACATAATACCTAAAAGGCCTTCCTTACAGCAAGAAGAAAGTGGAAACTGAAGTTTGTTTTTAGCATGTTATCAATATATACATTCCCAAAAATTCTAATGGAAATCCAGTTGGTTCATCCTAATTGGCCCAAAGCATGTTTGATTGAATTTTCATTTTATAGTTACTCTTTGTTATGGAATTGCTTTCACTGTTGAGTGAAAATTTGATTGTGGATAATTAGATGTTTATTGATGGATGAACATGACTTGAGAAATTTTGTTTTTTTTTTTGTGTCATTTTCTGTTTAGCATGAAAAGGATAAATGCCTTGTCTGTGCATGAATCAAATAAACCATTATGTTCTTTCCTAAGAACAAAAATTTCAGGAAAAATAAGGGCTTATAATAGTAAACTGGAAATTAGGAGTTGCTATCTGCATTGTTTAGATTCAGTTTAGTTTGCAAAAATTGGAAAATTGGTTATTGCTGATGGAACAAAATATTTGGTTGAAATAATGTAAGCAGATGCAAATAAATACAAGTCTGAAGAAATAATATACTTCTGTCAACAAAACTTATAAACTTCTTTTGATGTCAGAATTAGGAACATCTTCTCGAAATTCGTGGATTAAGAGTCCATAGTCCTAGAACTTGTTAGATTATTGATTGAGGCGAAATCTTAGGCGAAAACAACCAACAAGAAATGATAGAGGCCATCCTTGGCAATTTGAGCTTTTCTAAGCCTACCCTCAATATATGCGAAAGATATCTTCTAAGCTCCTTAATTGAGCCAAATAAGCCTTATTTCTTCAACAAACAAGAACTAAAAAACCCAAATTCCCTTCCTTGCAATAAACCCCAAAGAAAGAGCTCAAATTCATCTAGCTCTGCCTTAAAGGTCTGGTTTATGAAGAAGAAATGTTTAGGGAAATATTTCCAAATGTTATACAGGTGAGGAGAAGAAATAATCATGCAAAATTATGAAAAGGGAATGTTGGTCTATACCATTTCCTGAACACTAAGCCTGAGGGGTGTTTTGACACTAGTACCCTAATACCAAATGGTATGGAAGTTGCAGCCCAAAGTTCTCAAGAGTAATAGAAAGCTTATGAAGACAAAACATCAGACTATTCCCAACCTTAAAAACAAAAAAAGAGTTCAAGAATGCTGAACCTGGGCTCAGTCAAGGCATGGAAATTGAAATCCCATAAAAAGAATTCAAAAGATGAATCGTGCAAAGATCGAGATGGAACTCCAGCAATATACAAAGGAAGAAAAAGGGTGAAAGTCAAGGCAAAGTACGAGAAAAGTGAAACCAGGTAATTTACAACTTAAAAATTTTCCATTATCTACCCAATTACCTAAGCCCAACATTACAAGCCTCGAAAAAGACTCCTTGGTTGATTCAAGGTTGAATTTACCTGCCACAATGAGACACTAATATGAAAACAAGCCAAGGGACTTTGATAAACAATCCAAGAATACTCCCAAAGGGATTAACTAAATTCAACATGAAGATGAAAAGGATTGAAGACCTACACACACACACAATGCACAAGGCTTGTCAATAAATTGTTTGGCACATTAGTTCATCAAGAAATTTGTGATAAAGTATACCATTTCTTATTCAATCGAAACTGAAATTTAAAATGATAATGGTATCTCTTATTTTAGAATGTAAGGTGAATGAGAAAGATCAAAGGAATAAGAAAATGTCCTTAAAATTTTTTAAGCTGTGGTTTTGCCTGAGACAAACAATTCTTTCTTTTCTTTGCTTGGGGACAAGCAAAATTTTAAGTTTGGGGGAATTTGATGAGTCCAAAAACTCATTAGATTTTAAATCCATATTTCTGAATATATTAAGAGATAAATGTTGATTTGTTTGCGTAAATGACATTTTTGTATCAAATTTCATTTTGCGTGAAAATACAAATTGTAAGATCAACGAAGTAAAAATCATAAAACCAAACTTTTACAAAGCAGATTCAGGTCACAACCGGAAATTTAAGTCGCGATGAAGCTCGGGCCAAGAAGATTCCAAGTCACGACATCAACAAATTCAGCCTTTGAAGAAGCAAATAGAAAACCTTACCGCGAAGTCGTGACTCAAGAAAGAGGTCATGGCAAAGGAAACGTGGTCGAGACTAAAGAAAATCATCAAAAGAAGAAATTCATGTCGCGACATCACTCTGATGTCGCGACACCAAAAGGATATGAATGATGTCACGACACCACTGGTGTCGCCGATGCGATTCGTCTATGAAGCCACAAGAGGTTTTTGGTAAGAGAGCAAGGTTGCAACGAAGTTTTGAAACGCATAGCCCAATTCATGTCGCTGACATCACTCGATGTCGCGACATCAAAATGCAAAGATCTGCGTAACCAAAAATGAGCGCTCTCAAAGCAAGAGGTCGCAACCCGAGCCGAATGTAGCCTTTGCTAAAACCGGAGCCGCACCATTTAAATCATACAAATAAACGGCGTCGCGGACTAACCGCTAAGGTCAGCGACCGCAGTAAGAGACCAACATAATAGATCAAGGTCGCGAACTACTTCGAAAGCAATCGGGACTACACGCAACCGTAAAAGAGCATACTTAGGCTCAAAGGAGCATCACCTCGGTAGTCGCGACCTAGAATTAAGGAGGGAAGAAGGAACTTGGTTGCAACAAAGAATTGAGGTTGTGACCAAAAGAAAATAAATGGGCAGCAAAAGAGGTCGCGACATCACCATGAGGTCGCGACATAAAATCAATACGTGAAGGCGAAGACCACCAAACACAATCATGACCAAGAAAGTCAATGGCTACGAAGTCATCATACAAATGTAAAGGTGGTCGCAACCTAAAACCGCAAATGCGAACTCGGTCGGAAGAAGAAGAAAGACAATGATGTCGCGGATATGTAACCGAGGTCGCCACATCAACATCAAGAAACACCGGCAAATGAGGTCGCGATTACAAACGTATGTCGCGGCGATCAACAAAGCAATTTGCAAGAAAAACCGTTGCAATGTAAACAAAGAGGTCGCATCGAATACGCAATCAGCAGGTCCATGTCACGACATCTTCCAGGTCGCGACATCAACTCAGGTCGCTGAGCATAGACGAAATGGGCTTCTTTCTTTCTTCGGGGAATTCCACTGAACTTGGGGACGCCAAATTCTTTTACAGTATATATAGACATCTTTAGAAAAGTAAAGTAGTTTTTTCGTCTTCACTACCCAGAAAAGGGGAAAGAAGAGGAACTCAATGTATATTTTAGAGTAGATTTTTTTTTTTTTAGTTTATTTTTCTGGTTTTGAATCTGTGAACTGTGCAGAGACGAGTAGAGCTGGATTTTTATTTCTATTATTTTTCTTAGAATCAATGTCAAAATTTATAGAAATCTGTATAAATTCTGGAATTCATTTCTTCTTAGTTTTATTGCAATTACAGTTGGTTGAAGGTGGATCTACTCCATTTCTTAACTGCACGCAAGACCGGAGCAATCACGGATTTGATTTACATTTAGTTACAATTTTTCCCGCACTACGGAGAACTAATTAAGCTAGATTTTTACTAATTGGTGTTGTTTTGAACGGATAAGTCTCAATAGTAGTACCTAATACCACTGAGGGAATGTATCTTACTCGATATCTGTGATGCCCTCTCGTGACACAGACTGAGATTCCCTTAGAGCTCGAGTACTCTTTCTCTCGGGTATGTTCGACACCATCAAGGAATCACGAGCTCAGAGTTCATTTGATAAACTCTATCTGGCCATAATTGAAGTCGAGGGGTGAATTTAACAATATAAATAATCGAGTTCACCTTAATCTAACTGGTAAGTTTCCTAACCCTTGTGTTAGCTAGATCTAATCAAGGGAAATAGATCCTCAAGGTCAGCCACCACCAAGTGGTGACACTACAAAACTTTAGAAGAAAAGTAAAGGTCATTGCCACCGTGAAATGGGTGTGAAGTATCGAGAGAAAATACCCGCATTTTGCAAGAGAATGTGGAATACAAGTAGCTGGTTTGATCTGTCGAGAAGCAAGGCCTAACTGAATATGGAGAAATCCAATTCCAATAATTAGGAAATCTGACAATAATCGATCCATACATGTAACGTAACAATGTACTCTTAGTTACGAATCGACCAAGCTTATCAGATTTCACTGATAGTTTTCGTTTCTCACAGGAAGCTGATTCAATCCATTCTTTTATATACAATTTATTTTTGTTCATTTACTTTCGTTTCAGCTTAGTTTGACAAGATTCAATAGTTTAAGATTTTTATTTAAATTTTTATTGTTTAGAGATAAAACTTCACTATGAGTTTTTAGTCCAAATAGTATGAAAGTTTATAATGGGGTAGTCGATTCAGAATTCGCTATCAACTGTGGGAATGATACCCTGACTTACATTCAGATTTTACTACTGTGATAACCCGGTGGCACTCTGCAAGTAATACAGACTAACCTTATTTTAAATCATGAACATTAAGAGAAAATTATTTTATCAAGAAATGTATACAAAGTGATGATGCGAGAAGTGTAAGGCTCTTGTAAGTATGTTAATTTGAGGGTTTTAGTCTATATAGAAAAAGTGTAAACAAAAGCGCGCTTGAGCCTCTAAAGTCCTCCTATCTCTCACTGAGCCCTTCTGGCGCAAAACGCCATCTCTCCTTCTACCACAGTGAGATGGGCGGTGGATCGCTGCTTTGAGGAGGCAGGACTAGCTACTCAATGCGTAGCTCGCTCCCGGCTGTTTCGTATATCCTTTGGGACTCTGATCTCGAGAAGGTGGAAACCCTATGCGTTGAGGAGGCTCTGGCTCTATCCCTCAAAGGCACCGTCTCGGTATGTCTAAGCGCCTTCTTTTATTTGTCTTGTTGTTGTGTTGATGTTATTTTCTAACTCCATCACATTCCTCGCGTACGACTACTTATAAAGGACTGGCGAGAGGGCCGGGCTTCTACTAGAGCTCGCTTAAGGTGGCGAGCATACAGTTAAGGTCGCTCTCGGATTTCCGAGGGTTGAGTCATGAGCTCGGATACAAAGCTTGACTGATGATGTTTTGGGGTATAAGTCCGATCTAAAGCACACCTTGACTGCAAAGGCGAGAGGTGACGATAGAGAAAAGAAGGCCATAGAGAGCCTAAGGTTTGTCGAGACGAGCCAAGGAAATAAGGCGAAGAGTTCCGGTGTCGCTAGGAAGAACTGCACCAAGGCAACGACGCTGGACGGGGCTCACAAGGCTTCGCCGAGCTCCAGGAGTGCTCGCCGAGGAGTGCAACGCCGCACGGACCCCAGAGGCGAGGCTATTATCAACCGTGAGGGATAGAGTAATAATAATCTGGCGATTTAGGCCTGACCTTATAGCCCTAGATGGTCTTTTTGAAACCGGAGCTACGGCTCGCATCGCCTCTGGTCATTGTGTTCTTTAAGGATCGAGTCGCATGACCTCTTTGACATCAGAGAGCCACAAGGCTCTTCAACCGAGCTACATGGATCCGGGCCAGAGTCGCGCATTTTTCAAACCGACACGCGGGTTTTTGAAACTGAAGCATGGTTCGCTATCGCCTGGGCTGGGTCGTGCCCTTAAGGATCCATTATACGCCCTTCGACACCGATCCACGTGGCCCTTGAAACTAAGCTACATGGCTCGCTACCTGCCTCTAGTCGCCGTGCTCTTTAAGAATCGAAATGCGTACGGCCCCTTTGGATTAATCGAGCTACAAGTCTTTCGAAATTGAGCTACATGGCTCCTTTAAAATCGGGAGCTACACGGCTCCTCGCTACCAGCCTTCCGGGTCGCCGTTCTTAAGGACCAGCCGCACGCCCCTCGACATCGATCTACGTGGGCCCTTTTCAAACCGAGGTACATGGCCTCTTACACGGCCTTCTCGCCGCCGTGTTCTTTAAGAACAGAGCCGTACGGCCCTCTTGAAGACTGGGTTACATTGCTCCTTCAACTACGACTCTTTGAAACTCGAGCTACATGGACTTCGCTACTGGCCTTGGGCCGCCGTGCCCTTATGAACCGAGTCAGCATGGCCCTTTGAGACCTGAGCTATAAGGCTCTTGAAATTGAGCTACGTGGCCTTAAGACCGAGATACAAGGCTCTTGAACTCGAGCTACGTGGCTCCTTCGAACCGGTGCCATGGCTCTTGAACCGAGCCATGGCTCGCTACCAGCCTCGGCTGGTCAGTCTTTTTAAGGACCGGAAGCCGCATGACCCCTGAGACCGTGAGCTACAAGGCTATTTTGAAACCGAGCTACGTGGCTCCTGAGACCGGTGCCAAGGCTCTTTGAAACAGCTACATGGCCTCGCTACCGGGCTCGGCCGCCGACTAAGAACCGAGCCGCATGGCCCCTTTCTGAGATCAGGAAGCACAAGGCAACTTTTGAAATCGAGCTAGGTGGTTCCTTTCGAGACTAAGCCAAGGCTCTTTTGAAACTCCAGCTACGCGGGCCCTTCGAAACCGAGCCATGACTCTTGAAACTCGGTTGCCACGGGTTCGGGCTACCGGGCCTGGGGCCGCAGGTTCTTTAAGAACCGAGCGGTGACGTGTCCCTTTGAGACCGAGCTACAAGGCTCTTAAACTGTGTTCCTGGCTTCCGATCTAAGAAACGCCATTTCTTTCGCCTTCCTTCCCTAGGAAGGCGCGGGTTTTACGCGCGACTACGGAGCTGGGCGCGCTTTAATGCGTACTCCATGGAGAATCGAAATACCAGCATCAAACGTCCAAGTTTCTTTATAAATAATTGCCTCTCTTCGACGATATGTGCTTGGCACTCAAGCCCCAATCTTCTACCTCTTCGACAAAGGTTAGGAGTTCCTGTAAATGATGAAGCCAGTGGTTCGACCGTCACTACACGAAGTTCTGTCTCGTGATCGCAGCCAACAAGTAGGGTTTCGACGCCCGCCATTTCCAGGAGTCAGGTTTTCCCCAGTTCCTCCCCGTGGGAGTCACAAGGTTTCAGTCCCGCCCATTGATGGAATCGACCGGGAGCATATTCTAAGGGGCTGTGACACTCTAGGAATATTTCTCTTAAGTCCCGCTTCCTCCATTATACCTTTCTTTCCCTATTTTCTCTTTCTCATTCCTTTTCTCTTTCTCCTTCTCCTTCGTTCTCTCTTTCTCCTTCTCATTCTCCTTCATTTTCTCTTTCTCATTCCCTTTCCTTTTCTCTTTCTCTTTCCCTTTCTTGTGGTTTTTTCCTTGACCAAGTTTGGCCGATCGTGATCTTCTGGGATGTAGAGAACAGTTGATGTAGAGAAAGGCTTTGCTGATTGTAATTTTCTGAGATGTAGGGAACGACTTTGCCGATTGTAATTTTTTGAGATATTTGAAATAAAAGCACAGCCTTTTGGAAGCGTGTGTATTTGTCTGATGTTTGTTTTTTTATTTTTTTGAATGATCTGCGAGAATATTATTCAGGCTGAAAATGAACTCAAAGAATGTTATTATAGTAAAACTGTAAATTTCTTATTAAAAGCTACAACTCGAGGTCTATCGGTAGAATCACTCGAGGTGTTCGGGGTTCAAGAATGTGGGCAGGTTTTTCCCTCTTCCGCTTGAAGTTCGTGAATCACAGCCTGACTACTCGCAATACACATGTGGTCCTTCCGGGCCACTTAATTTTCCCATGTGTGGATCTCGCTAAGGAGTTTCTTTAGAACCGTGTCACGTGCTTAAAACTGGCTCATTTCTCATCGCATTATTTGTTGTCTTTCTCTATGATGGCCTTTCTATGCGGCAGAACCCGGCCTTCACGTTTTTTCTTAGATAGTCAAGGTTTAGGGCGAAGAATCTCCTCGTTGTGTTCTGACTTGCGAACTCAACCTCGTGACTTTAGCCCGACTCGACTGAGTTACCGTCTGGGCCGAATCCAGAGCAAACTAGTTTCTCAGTTGTTGATTTTACGCGTAGTTCGTATGCCCATAATACCCTGGGAGGTATTCTACCCATTTTCTTTTGTGATTTTCCATTTAGTCTTTAACGCCGCCTCGAGAGTCCCAGATTCTTTGCTCGTCCGTTGACTACGTGATGAGCTCTGGGGATGAGTAGTAATTTCGATACCGAGCTTGGCCTTAAATCTCTCGAACTCGATTACCGAACGCTCCGTCACTGACATCGCGAACGGCCGACTCGCCACTCGGGTGAAGTAATCCACTTCTACAACACAACTTCAGACCGGCTCCTTCCCAACGGGCAAATCCCGCATGTTGCTTCCCACCGTTGAAAAGGCCAAGGGCTTATGATCGAGGTTAGCGGTCAAGGGAGATGAGAGATCCTGCACGCCATAGTTCCCGCATTTTTAACCGGGCCCATGGCGTCTTGAAGATTGTAAAGGGGTAATGCCCTCGCCTCAGGTCTTGTCGCCGTTCCGCCCCAATATACCGCTATAGATGCCTTCATGCACCTATCTCGGAAGACATAGTAAGATCTCCTTTCCTATGCATTTAAGGATGGAAGTAGAGAAGCCTTCGCTATAAAGGGTCCTAATGAATGGTGAACCTACCACCTGCCCCGAGCTTCTCGGGAGGCCTTTCGATCACTGGCAATGTTCTGTCCACCAAATAGTCCCAAATAGGGTCCATCCACTCGGCCCGAAGACACGGACACTTCTCATCATCGACGTTCACCGAGGGCTCCTGGAGGTGCTCAACTCGGGCATGTCCTGTCAGATCCTCTTATGATGTCGCTGATAAATTTTTACTCAGGCATCTCGCTCAGCATTCTCTCATTCCTTAGGACATGCTGACTAACCCGTATAAACTTTTAAGCAGCCAGACCTGAGGTAAAGGATCATTTTTCACCCGTGGCTTCGTGGGAGTCTCTAGACCGCTTCACCACCACCGGGAATCACCGCATATCTCCGCTTGATCGCTTCCATGGGCGGGTAAGATTAAGCTCGACTATGATAGCTTCGCATCACCCTCATATCGAGGTTTGAACCGAACTGGCGCGTATTACACGCCAATCTCGGCCCGGAGGTTGGGACCGACACGACGCTCCTTTGGAATCGTGGCCCTATCTACGAACAACCCCATATGGGTAGGCTCGGGCCAATTGAGTAGTTTCGACAGCCGTGCTGGCTACGCTGAGGGGGTGAATTTCATGATGAAATCGCCAAACCCTATTTGATCGCCGTCCCGCTTTGTATATGATGTCGAACTCACTGAGCCTATTGCCCATTTTATCAGTCTTCCCGAGGTTTCTGTCTTGTGTAATATATGTTTCATTGGGTGTTCAGTTGGGATTTCGATGGTGTGAGCCTGGAAATATGGTCGGCTCTTCGCAAGCAGGTTACCAACGCCAGACTAATTTCTCTCACATCTGATACCTTCCTTCTCGTCCGCAGAGCTCTACAGTAATAGACTGGATGTCAGGATTCTATCTCACTCTCTCGACCTGCATACGCTTAGTCGAGAAATTTGAAACAAATTAAATAAAGGTAAGGAGTTCTCCTTCTGGGCGGCTCACCAGACTCGGGAGGGTACCAGGCCTTAGCGCAGAACGCCTTCGCATCGGGCGTCCCAAAGGGAGTTCTTCAAAACTCGAAAGAACAACCGACATTCACGGGCCGGATCTGTATACAAATGGCCGTGAAACTATTATCCCAGCTTAATCAATTCTTCAGGTTCAAGGCTATGGTATTGTCCTGCACGACTTTTATCTTATTTGATTTGGCCTCTATTCCTAAATAAGGACTATGAAACCCAAGAATTTTTCCTACCAGACTAAGGTGCATTTGGCCTGATTTACCATGTTATACCTTCATGACTGGAATGACCTGGGCCAGCGGGCTAATGCGGGAGCTTGGCCTTAACTGACTTCACCAGCATGTCATCTATATATACCTCCATAGTCACTCCAATTTGCTTCTGAAACATTTTGTTCACTAGCCTCTGAAAAGTGCCCCCAACATTCTTCAACCCGAAAGGCATCACCTGGTAACAAGAAGTGCCCCGCTCGCCAAATGCAGGCATTCTCGACGCTAGTGGAATCCATTTTGATATGATTATATCTCGAGAAAGGCCCATGAAGCCGGTGAAGCTTATGTCCATTGCGGGCGCCCATTATAAGGTCGATCCGAGGCGGGGGAAAACCGCCTTGGGATAGGCCTGCTTGACATTCTGGCGGAAGTCAATGCAAGCCGCCACTACGTCATTTTTAACGAGGACTACATTATCCAACTAGTCAAGGTATTCTACTTCTGAGAAGCTTGGCTCGAGGAGTTTGTTAACTCTTCATCAGACGCTTCGCTTTCCTCGGGGGGCGAAGCTCCTTCTTTTTTGTTTGATAGGTTTGAAGAAGGGGCTGATGTTTAGCTTGTGTGTGATTACTGTGGGGTTAATTCCTCCCATATCCTTCTGCTTCTAAGCGAATACATCTATATTATGTTTTAAGAAGTGGACAAGGAGGTCCCTGACTTCTTTGGCCAATCTGGATTCGATGTAGACGAGATGTTCTAGCTGGTCATCGAGTTGTATTGGTTCTAGTTCTATTGAGGGCGTAGGTCGGATGCCTACCTCATCTCTCATGTTGAGCTCGTCCATGTAGATGCTGCCTACCCCTTTTTGCTTCATTGATGCCGAGTAGCATTCCCTGGCTATGCGCTGATTTCCTCGAACCATTCCTACCCCATTCATAGTGGGGAATTTGATAGCCATATGATAGGCGGAAGGGATGACCCTTACGACATTAACGGAGGGCCTGCCCAATAGAATGTTATAGGCTGACGGGGCGTCCACTATGAGGAACTTCACCGCTGTTGTGGCTTCGCATGGGGGATCTCCCAAATTGAGCACTAGTTGTATTGACCACAAGGGTAGCACTCTTTCTCCGGAGAATCCCCGCAGGTGGGCATTGACCGGTTCTAGTTTCTCCCTTCCGATGCCCATTTTATCGAAGGCTGACGCGAAGATGATGTCGGCTGAGCTTCCGTTGTCGACCAGGACCTTGTGTATTGTTTTGTTGGCTATGACGGCCCATATTACCAGGGGATCGTCATGAGGATGCTGGCAGCCTTCCATGTCGGAGTCCAAAAAGGTTATGGTGGTGTCTAGTCGGGGGAGTTTGGATATTGCTTGTATTTCGATTGCCTCAGGTGATCCAGATCTTCAACGTGGAGGAGAGATGAGCTTTATGAAGTTGAGATTGGACTCCCTCATAAATCCGGAGATCATGGATTTCTCCCGAGGGTTCTTTGGTGTTGGAGTTGGAAATTTGGGCGACGAGGTGATGAGGGCAGGCGCTGGTCAGAACCCTCTGAGGGTGCTTGATTAGTGCCCAAAGTGCTATTTTGAACCATTTAGTTATTATGGGTTTTGAGTGCTTTTTGTGTCTTAATCATTGAAATGCGATTGTACGTTAAGATCCTTTATAATTCTAATCATTTTTGTGGCTATTTTTTGTAGTTTTAGGCGGCTCTTGATACCATTTTTTACTCGAGATAGGTCCACAGCATAAAGGATTCGGGTTAATCTCCTTCAAATCCAAAAGAATCCAGTGCAGAAAAGCTTGAAGTGCAGAAGGCTTGAAGTGCAGGAAGCCAGTGAAGCTAAGTCATATCTTGAATTGATCAATGAATTCGTTGTCTGAATTGTGATGTGTTGATATTCGTCTGAAATACCTACTAAGACCTGCTACCTTCATCAGCTTATTCCACCACATATTCCTTTATCCATGATAATCATTACAACATAGCATTTCAGTTCATTCATGTTTCAAAACATATCAATATTATTGCTGTTGACCTAACGCCTCATGTGGATGAAACCACGGGTGCTCTGTTTTTACTCTCCTCTGTCTCTCTCTTTTTCTCTCCATTTCTCTCACTTTCTCGGCAACCAAACACTCCCTTGAGAATGATAACTCAAGGAATGCTTAGCTAAACCCCCTCATCCTTGAAGAGGAGAGACTCTTAGGCCCCAGGGATGTAGAGGTATACGTAGGTTACTCTTTGTTTTAATGCAAGCATTTATTGTCATTCATGTTCTGTCTTTTAACTTTAGGTTTAAAAGCCCTTAGATACATCCTCATAGGCGTGCGAAATCTTTTAGGATTAGTGGATGCTTACCATTTAAGATCGCCGACATCCATTGGTTATTGATGTACGAGCCTGCGTAGGTTGGGTCAGTGTTGGATTCTCACTTACGGAACATAAATGTTTAGTAAATGCTTTCTATGAGGAAAATGTACTAAGGGTTGGTTTTAAGTTAAATATGAAGATGGTTCGGGAAATGACTATATGTCATCCCAATCTCGAGGGAAATGAACAGGGACCTCTGTATATCCCTTTCCAATAGAGCTGTGCTTATTCGAAGTTCTTTTCATAGTTTACTCCATTTTCTTCACACATTTCCTTTCAATGCACACCATCAACCTCACACTTTACAAAACCTTTAATCAGTGAGATTCACCATTTTTGAAGCTCAAAAATCGTGTGCGAAGAAAACCATCCACGAGTTTGACCACAGAGCCATCTTTGCAGTAGCATACTACGACAATAGGAGAATTTGGGTTATAAATTTTGTTGATTCCAAACACCTGCGTAGCGCAGATCAAATGGCGCCGGATTCTGGATAGTGTAGTGCAAGTGAGAAGCTGTTGAACTTGTGATCCTCATCACAAGTGTTGGTGAATTCCAATCTCTTTTTGCCTTTACTTTTAATTCCCCTAGCAGTTCACTGTTAGGCTGATTTAAAATTTTTTACACTATCCAGATTTAATTTTCCTCCTTATTTATAACTAACAGTTAACCTTTTTGGTAGCTTGTTTTGTTTTTGTTTCCTGCTATGTCTTGTGCTCTTTTGTAGGAGTTTATGCACCATTGGGATAGGAACACAGTAGGCCTATTGGAAAGGGTCAGTGCTCCAGTTGAACAGGGGTGTGAAGTGAGCCTAAACTGTGAACAAATGGAACCTCCACTTGAAACGAGTGACGGGGGGTTCAAAGGGATCAATCTCTGGTTGATGAGGATCACATACACCCACCAAGGGTGAGTGAACCCTCATGTATTGTACCTCCTGCCGAAGATGTGATTGTCAGGCCTTATCTAGTGCCCCTGCTCCCAACCTTCCATGGTATGGAAAATGAAAATCCATACACACATCACAGGATTTTTAGGGAAGTTTACACAGCTTTCAAAGGGTCTGACTGATATGGGTAGCGAGAAGTTGAAAGCCTTTCCTTTAACCTTGAAGGACAAGGCCAAAATCTGGCTTAATTCATTGAGGCAGGGACTATAAGGAATTGGGCGAATTGCAAATGAATTTTGAAGAAATTTTTCGACACACATAAGACCCGATAACTTGAAGGAGCAAATCTATACAGCCTGCGGCTTATGTGATGAAATTCTATCTCAGTCTTTGGGAAGGTATTTAGAGACCATTAGTGCATGCCCACACCATGGTTTCGATACTTGGATGCTGGTCAACCATTTTTATGAGAGATGTCACATTTGTAAACGGTGTGGAAGATGTGTGGAGGGGACTTCTAAGCAGGAATCTAGACCCGAAGCCATGGATTTCCTCGGTTATGTGGGTAGCTTCCCAAAGCATGGAGGCTGAGCCCCAGCGAGGGACAGACGAGGATGAGGCGACTGACAAATCGAGGAGCGTAATACTCACATTCCCGAGAGGATATGGAGATGAAGGCAAAGCTGTCCACCTTGACTAGAAGGTTGGGCGGAAGGGAGAAGATCACATGAGGTGCGAGTTTGTAGAGAGGAACATGTACCCATCCGTGTAGCCCCGACTACCCGATCCTTGACCACGAGGCAACAACGCCTATGGTTCCTTTAGTGAGGGTTATGATGACAGAACATGCACCAATGTCTTAGGCGATACAAGCCCGACCCGATACATACGGTAATACATACGACCATGTGGGAGGAACCCCTGACCCTAATCTCTCTTGGAAACCAAACCGCCGGCTTATGTCCCCACGGTGCGAACAACCGGTTTGGTTCCTCATCTCGGCTCCTGTACCACCGTCCTCATCCCTTGTTGAGCAAAGCTATTTTAAATTTGGCTTGAGGTGGTAGGTGATTTTTGTGGAAGAAGCAAAAGGGAATCAATGTGCAATTAGCTCGGAGAATTGAAATCTTGTGGAAAGCACCACGAGCAAAGATAGATGGGCTCGAAAAGAAGTCTCAATCAGAAAATAGATAATCTATAGTATTCCATCACCAGGATTACCAATTTGTTGGAGGTACAGGAGAAAGGAAGATTCCACACGGACTCGTGATCTAGGGAATCCATGAGGATAGGTTCTGGCGCGACCTTGCACGAAAGGATGGATGGAAGTAAGAGGCTATCATCACTTTGAGAAGTGGAAGGTGGGTTGATCGGTGATACCCGAGCACGTTGAGGAGATCAAGGAAGAAAGGAAGAGGAGCAGGAACATATAGTTATAAAAGAAGATTCAATGAAGAAGAGCAACCTCCTCCATTTCCTCTCGAGCATTAAAAAGGTAAGAAAAGGGCCTCCGATCAGAGTGAAATCTTAGAGGTGCTAAAGGCTAGTGAGTGAAGGTCGATATCCGCGCTAGACATGATTAAACGGTTTCCACGATGGCATGCGGAGATTTTTAAAGGACGTACGGTCAGAAGAGGGTTGGGCGTGACAAAGCCTTTCTAAAGAAACGGGTTAGTGCCATCATTCAAAAGCCGAACCAGGTGAAAATCGAGGATCTAGGATCCCTACCATTTGTTGAACATCGGGAGGAACTTTGTGTGGATAAAGGCAGATTTGGTTGGGGGCCGGGTGTCGGCTTCTTTACCATGCCTCGAGTGTCTGACAGCTGGGTTTAGGGGGTAAAGCCTACCACCATCACCTTATCTTTGTACGATAGTCAGTGAAAATTCAGGCATAGTCGAAGATGTTTTGGTGAAGGTGGATAAATTTTACTATCGGGTGAGTTAAGATATGATATGAAACGATGGCGGGAGGTACCCAATCATGTACCTATCATACTTGGGGAGGCCGTTTTTGTATCAAATGCCATTATCAATTTAGGTTATGGTCGTACAGCTCACATTTGGCAATGTGACATGGGCTGTTATCTCACTAGCCGACAAGTAGCTTACGAGAATCAATGGAAAGGCTTGAAATTGCAGATGAAGTCTGATTAGCCCGGGTGCGGGAAAACATAGTGTTCTAAGCTGCAGGGAGGAATTGATGAAACAGTCAAGAAGGGTCTAATGGAGAATCCGGTGCCCCTCGATCCTCCTCCAGGCACCACTAATTCCCTAAATGGCACCACGGAGCCAGAGCCCTTAAACGAGGCGGAAGCTCAGATCTGCTGTGACTCACCTCCACGAGACATGGAGGGACTTCTCCTTGATCCGCCCATGAACGAGGCTACAGGTGGTGGTTTCTATTAGTGAAACCACTGCAATTTTGATAGACTTTTATTTCCTTTTGCCTTTAAGTTTAATTTGTAGTTTACATAATTTTCTTAATTTTAGATTTGTTTTACGTGTATTTTTTCTCATTTTCAATTGTTCTCATAATTTTGGTATTTTATTTCTGGGTGAAGCCACGAGGACTCTCCTCCATTGAAATGTAAGAAAACCCGGTCTGGGACCCGGAAGTGCGGGAACAATTTCGCCTTGTCTGAATTCGTCCATCAAATTTAACATGACATGGCGTCAGTATAATTCGTTCTGCTAGCGAAGGATTCACTTCAGGTCTTTGAGATTTTTTCTGCTATGAGTTTCATTCCCATTTGTTTAAGCCCATAGCTTTTCATCAGAACTCAGTTTTGGGTAATTTTGGTCTTGTTGGAGTGTGGGGAGTGCCAGAATCCAAATATCTTGAAGAACACTTTTAAAATTATTATGAAGGTGTAATTTTAAAAATACTAAATTGTCACTTTTTTCTTCTCTTTTCTTCTCCTAACTTGTTTTATTTGAAGCCCAAACGAGTGAATAAAATTCTTCAGATGATCTTCAAGATCTATCCAAAAGCGAGAGTACATTTCATCAAGGAGGTAGCACTTCCTTCTCTAACTTTCCAATCTAGCCCATTACGGGACAGAATGTGACATTTGGTTGGGGGGAGAGTTGAAGGAAGTGGCATTCTTATGTTTTTTGTTACTATTTTGAGCAACGATTTTTATCTTTAGTGGCTTCTTTGGTTTTCCTTTTTGTGAAATTTGTTATACTATACAACTTACTTTTTCAATTCAAATTGCACCCATTTTTGCACCTTTTTTTTTTTTTTTTGTGGTTTTGCACATTTTCTTGAGTTGAAAAATTCAAACTTTGTCCTAAAATCTGATGATGTTAGATTGATTCCATATGCCTAGTTGAGTGGATGATTGAACTGCAATTCTTGTTGCTTTCGGAAGCCTTTTTTCTTGCTTCTAGCTAACCACACACAATGCACATCAGATTTTAACAACAGCAGAAGCGCCTAACCTTCAGAAAAAACCTACCTAGTTTCGATTTGACTGCCTTTTGTAATGGGTTAAGGACCTTATGAAAAGAGACGGCGTCTTCAAATAAAAAGAAGTGAAAAAGAAAAGAAAAAAGAGAAAGAAAAATTCCAAACTTTGCCTTCAGAAACTGAGCACGGTCAGGGGGGTATGGCGAATCCTTTAAAACTTGGGTACCCTGTGTGGTTGGGGAGCCATCGACTTAGTGCTCGCTACCTAGGTGGATGGGTGGAGTTTAGCGACTTGAGAGGGAAATCATTGGTCAGGGGTGAAAACACGAAGGAGTTAATTAGTAGAAAAGACACCATGACTTGATGCCACTGGCCTTAATTGGTTGGAAGTCATCGGTGGATCATTTACATGGACTTTGGTGGTCGATTCCTCTGACATTTACCCTGCCACAGGGTGTGGAATACCAGGGTGGGTCACGATCTATTTAAGGTTGGTTGCGAGCAAAGTTGTGGCGAGTAGCTTGGTTGGGGAGAATGCGGTTTGAGCTGGTTTTCATTGTTGAGAGGCGTCAAGCAAAACACTTTAGATTTTGGTGGAAGTTCGGTTGAACCATTTGAGAAGGAAACTCTTTTAATATTCAGCATGTAGTGCAGTTCATTATCTTGAGATGATTATGGGCTAAGTTCGATGATTCTCATTACGGAGTTACGGAGTTTGCATTTCTCACCCTTTTTGAACTACTATATTCTTGTTATTTACTTTCGTTTTCCTTCTTGCATTGCTATGAGACTGATAATGTCGGTTGAAGTGTGTGATTAGTACCCCAGTGCTATTTTGAACCACCAGATTATTATAGGTTTGAGTGCTTTTTGTGTACTAATCTGACTGATAACGATTGGCACGTTAAGGTCCCTTTTATACTTCCTAATCGCTTTGTGGCTATTTTTGTAGTTTAATGGCTCTTGATACCATTTTGTGAAGATCGGTCCTGGCATAAAGTTTAGGGTTAATCTCCTTCAAATCCAAAGAATCCAGGTGTAGAAAAGCTTGAAGTCACGAGAAAGTTTGGAAGTGCAAAAGGCTGAGTCTGGGAAGAAGGAAGATTTGCTTTGCGTGCGAAATTTCTCGCGTAAAATTCGCCTTGTAGGAATTCGTGCCTTGTGTATTGTGCATAACTAGAGAACCTGCTCTCTTTTCGGCGGAAGCGACTTTCAGTTTTGCTTATTTTCCTTTTTGCCCTTGATGTAATCCTGTTAACATGGGCATTTTGGTTATTCATGATTCTGAGGCTATATATATAACCATTTTGTGTACCTTATTGGCCCTAACTTGCATTGGATAAAGAAGAAAACCACCAGGTGCTCTGTTTTTACTCTCCGAACAACTCTCTCTTTCTCATTTTCTCTCTCGCTCATAAACAACCGCCTCATGAGAATGAAAACCAACTCAGAGTCAACGGCGTAAACCTCATCCTTGAAGAGGAGGGGCTACTAGGCTAGAAGGATGTGAGGTATCTGTGAGTTCTCCTTGTTTTTAATGCAAGCATTTATTGTCATTCATGTTCCTGTCTTTTAACTTTGGGTTTAAAGCCTTGGGTCTACATCCTCTGCAAGCCAATACTTGACAATCTTTTAGGATTCAGTGGATGCTTACCATTAGATCACTGACATCCATTAGTTGTGATGTACGAGCCTCTGTAGGGTGGGTCAAGGTGTTGGATTCTCACTTACCAAGACATAAATGTTTAGTAAATGCTTTCTATAAAGGAAAATGTCTTGGGGTTGAGTTTTAAAGTTAAATGAAGATAGGTTAGGAAAGACTATATCGCATCTCAAGCGAGGAAATGAACGGGGACCTCGTATATCCACTTTCAACCTAGCCTAGTAACCGAGACTTCAAGAGTTCTTTTCATAGTTTACTCCATTTTACTTCACATTGCTTTCAATCGCACACCATCGACCTCACACTTTTCTGAAAACCACTAATCAAGTGAGATTATGAAAATTTTTTGAAGCTCAGTATTAATACGAAGAACCATCCACAGGTTATTTTCGACCGCTATCTGCGATGTGCTCTACATTAGTAAAGCGCAATTAGGTTATAAATTTTGTTGATTCGAGCACTTCACGTAGCGCGAATCAGCCCAGAAGCGGCGAAGATGCCGCGTCGGATTAGGTGTTCGATTTCCTCGACTGAATCACGATCATGCATTAAGTGTCCATGATCCTAACAGATTCACAATGCCTTGTTTGATCCTCTTATTGGGGTCTATCTTCATTTGAGATGGCCACAACCACAAAAATTTTAATGCACATCTCCGTAGGACACGTGACACTGAAGGCGTCGAGGGGTGAATTTCAAGTGGATATCGTTGGCTGCCGACTCGAGGCGAGGTGGGCTGGCGGTCCACTGATGTTGCCTGCGTCTCTTTGGAGGTGATTCTCTGTTCTCTCTATCCCTTCACGCTGGGGATCTATCCACTGTTTCCTGCCTCTTGGGAAGCCGTTCTCGCTTTTTCGCCTTTCTCATTTGCGTGGAGGAACCTGGCTTAGATAGAAAGGGCTTCCTCGCCGATTGATGTATTTCTACCTTTGGAGCACCTCGTCCATGCTTGCTTGTGGTTTTTTGGGAAATGCGACTTACTAGGTCTTTTCGACCATACGTGACTTCGACAATGAAAGCGGGAGTGAGCTTCCTGTATGGGATGTCTACCCATAACAACTATGTTAAACCTGGACATAGGACTTAGGGTTCTCTTGTGGGAAACCACGCATAGTCGACAGTGATAGCTCGACTTCCTATATGTGCCGGAAGAAAGCTCCCACCGGAAGTCGAAACGGAGCGATGGATAACTCGAAGGCGAGATTGGCGATGGCGGAATTACGTTGAACCCGAGGCTAAAGCGGGGCCTTTTAAGTGATGGCGAAGGCTACGCATCGTGGGTCTTGGTATCTGTGTAGCTCCATCTAATTCTTGTATGTATTGAGGTGATCTACAGGATCTTTCGTTTCGTCGAACGTTTCGATCTAAGGAAATTTGAACTTTGCTGGGAGGGAGGTGTAACCGTACCGTAGTGAGTTCAGTTTGCGGGCGCATCAATGGAGGCAGGCTAATCCTTCTCACGGTTTCCTAAGCTGTAGGTGGGCTCTTGTTGGATATCAGGAGCTATTGCCTCCCATGACCATTCCCATATCTCAGGTGATAAGGGCCCGGTCCATTTGCCTCCCATTATTTGCTCTTGGGAATCCCACTGCATTGCGATCCTCTCCATGGGGCTTGGGATCGTGTACAACGGCTGGTTCTCCTTCTCGATCGGCGTCAGCAGCATTCTCGTTCTTCTGTGTTCTTTTTGTTTAATACGGTGAGTTCCTCCAAGAATCTCGACCAGCCATTTGGGTTTGGTGAGCAGAATTACCTCACCACACCTCATCGATGTTATTAGAGCTTGTGGGGTTCGAGGCGTCTCTTGTAGTTAATATCTAGGTCGCCTAGGCCCAGTCTTTGCGTCCTAGGGGGTTGGCGTGACTCCTGCTCATGTTTCGGGTCGATACCATCAATCACTGAGAATTCAGTTTTATTTGTAGAGGAACAGTCATTCCCACAAACGGAGGCAAATTGATCGTGCTTTTCTCACAGATTAAGAACTTGGATCGTCTCGGTCATTGGAGTGGTCGGTGAGCTAAATCATTTGTATAGCTTTGTGACTTTACTTAACTGAAAGGATGGATTCGGCGAGGGGAGTGCTCTTGGCTCTCAGTGCCTAAGTGGGTTCTTTCTTATTGAAAGGGATAATTCACTTGTTGATAGGCGTTATGATTCGCGTACCTTTTTGTAGTGAATCAGTTAGGTATTTATAAGGAGAATTGTGGTTACTTTCCTTCTTGGAAACCCAGGTCAATCTGATATCTCCCGACGGGTGAGGGTTTCCTTTTCCTTATCATGGACAGTGACCCAAGGGATAATGGGAGGCGAGTGATCATGTAAGGAATTCTTCTTTCTTAGTAGTGGGCGCGGATCATGAACGGTGTTTTCCCTTTTGCATGAGTTTTTGGGCCGCTTGTATCGCTTGATTATTTGGCAAGGTGGTCTCAACTCTGGGTCTAGGCCCATGTACTTTGGCATGGGTGGGATCTTGGGTGGGTGGAGCTTCTTCGTTTAGTGCATTGCCCCGACTCCTCCCATGGGTGGAGTGCAGGCTTTAAGCTGCGGGCCGGTACATATTGTTTTCTACCCCATCAACTATCAAGATTTAAAGAGAATCAAGAGAAATAAACATAAAAATTATGGTTTCGGTGAAACTTTGATATGTAAATAGGAAGAGAAAAAAACTTTACCTCAAACAAATGATTGAGAGAGAGCGGAACTAGAAAGTTAGGGCAAAGAGAGTGGAGCCAAAAGAGGTAAGGTAGAGCAAGAGAGGGTGTATCCTCGAAAGAGGGGATTGAAAGAGAGCGGAACTAGATAGTTGAGGCAGAGAGTGAGTGGGAGAGAATGGAGCCAAAAGAGTTACAGGAGAGCAAGAAAGAGGATGTGCCTGCAAAAAAGAGGGGGTAAAGAACATGTAACGTATAAGCTATATGGCCCAGGTCTTAACCTAAACATGTCTATTGTCTACTATATAGTAGTGGTTTTTTGTTTTATACAACTATAGGTGCCATATAATTGCGCCCAATTAATTTCCGCAACTAAAAAGTTGGAGATAAACCCTTTTCGCTGCATATATACAATAAATGCGGCTATAAATATTATTAGTTATGAATTTTCACGATCCCTACTAAAATTATGCGGCTATAACCTATTTTTCTTGTAGTGCTGGCTTTACTGTTTTAATATTATTCATATATGCTTTTATTGGGTGCAGAACTCAGAAATTGAAGATAAGTGGTGTGGCTATATTCAAATGCTTATTTGACATCCTAAGGACAAATAGCTAATACTAGAAGTTTGAGACATAGGTAGTGTTTGTTTTTGCGGAAAAAACTTTTGTTGAAAGGTAATAACTTTTAAACGTTCGATTTGTTTTATTTTTTAACTTTTTGTGAAACATACTTAAAATTTCTAAAAAAAATTATGAATAGAAAAATCCAAAATATTTGGATTTTTGTGTGAAAAAAATAAATGTCAAAACAAGAAACACCACCGCCGTCGACAAAGAGGATAGGCTAGCAACACTTTCGGCTCTTAATGTTAAAACAACGACTATCTTTATTAAGTCTTATTGCTTGATGGGTGAAAAAAAGTTGATTCAGCGATTAAGTCGAAAAGCAAGCAATATCTGGCGAAGTCTTTGGCGGGGAAAGTGGGTGCGAAACATAAGCGATGTGTTCATTACAAGATTTGATAAGTAATGGGCAGTCAGCAACCCAGTATACTGCCAATCCAGTAAATTGATGATAACATTGTCTGGCTGCTTATCAACAGGCTGGAGCAGCTATGGTTATTTTTTGAAGAGCTCTTGCAGTAAAGACTCTTCTTCACTTCACTTTATCAAAGTTTTATAACCCAGTGAAGAGTGGATATCAATGCAATCCTGTTTGATTCTAAGAAAAATCAGAATCAGACACTTGAATACTGTAGTCTGGGAACAAGAAAACCTAAATACAGATATTAACCAAGTCAAATCTACATATGGGCATTGGCTATATTTCCATTTCGGCATGTTTTTTCCACTGAAAATATCATGGGTTACTGTTACAACGCAAAGCAAATTCCGAAAACTCAAATCTGGAGCACAAAATCTTATGGGCTTCACTTCCGGGGAAATCCAATTCGACTATACCAAAAGCAAAACCTCTATACAGCTACATGGGGCCTAACCTTTTTAGCCATTGACTCTTCCACAGAGACATAAAACCAAATATTGAACATGCAGTTCACGAACAATAAAAACAAGCCTTAACCCACTTACAGGACCATTCATTGGCGAGTTCTCGAAGGTCAGGTGGGAAAATGAAAGTGTTCCATCCCCCTCTGACGGCTGCGTCATCCTTGCTTGCTCTCCGTCCATATCCACCACCTTGGGTTGGCGGTACCGGCGATGGAATCAGAAGGACCCGAAGAAGAACACATTGTGACCGAGAACTGAACTGCAAATCATTATCTCTTTGCCGCTATGGTAACGGAATCTGACATCCAAAGTGATCTGAAACTGTTGGACTTGAGCTGGTATGAAAATTAATTAGATACGAAAATATGTAATGAATCAAAAGACAATATTAAGTATGAATGAGAAAGATGGGAATTGGGAAGCATGAAAGAGAAAAGAACCTGGTTTTGGAGGGAAGAAAGGCAGTTGTAATGTGGGGATTCCAGCCAAGGAAGGAGAGTACACAACAGTACTCATCTCTTGCTCTGGTTTCTGTGTATTTCTTTCATATCTCCACTCCTTTCTGTGAAGGAAATCCCGTTGGCTGCCGTTACAGCCCAATACCTACTATTATGAAAATAATTCTATTTTGTTATTTCAGAGTGGAAAATGCAAAGAAAATTAGATTATCTTTAAATAATCTACCACAGCAATTTTCTTCAATAATTAAATATTTTCAAATGGACATTTATAGGTGAGTTTTTTAACATATTATAAGTAAATTATATATAAAATAGTACCATAATTTCTTAATATTACATCATCATTTTGATGTTTGGTAAATAAATCACATAATTAGGGTATATGAGTGAGTCGAGTCGTCTGAGGCGAGCTTGAGGTTGACTCGAGTTAAAAACACTAAAAGCTTAGAACTCGATCAAGCATTTTTTTAGATCATTTGAAGCTCGAAACGAAAAATGAATCGAAATTTCTAACAAGACTAGACTATTAAACTCAAATAAATTAAAAATTAATAAATGATATACTTTGGTCAGGCACAATTAGAAAACCCAGAATTCCATTCTTAAAATAGTAAAGCCCGATTAAGCTCATGAACAACTTGAATAAAGTATTGTGATACTTAAACTAAACTCGACAAGTTACTCGAGCTCGATTTGATTAACTCCGAGTCGAATTCGAGTATTCTACAATTCAAATTCGAGTAGCTCACAAGTAGCTTGATTGATTTAATCTCCTACCTAGAACTGCACATTCCCACGCTCAATGGGATTTAATGTCAAACAGGGCACTCTTGAGTAACATTATGTTGTAAAGTTAACGAACTATGGTCGAATGGTTCAATATTTATGGATTTCAAGGGCTTTGGATACAAATATTCATAGAAAAGAAAAGTGAAAAACAAACATCTTCATTCCAATTGCACTCTGAACAAACAATGGCGTTTTAAAATAAGCTTTGATTTTAGTTCAGTGAGATTGGTGGTTCGCAATGGGTTGTGGGAATGACTTTGTGAAACAAGTTTGGAAGATACTGGATTGCGTGGACTGAAGTTGTGAGTTAAATTACAAACATTTAGGGCGCGAGGGCCGCAATGGCGATCATTAGCAGATTGCATTGGCCGATCTAGGATGAAGACGTAGATCTAATATATCGCCAATTTTGTGTTTGGGTTGATGGAAGATGTCGCGGTCCACAAGTTCTACTCAGGATGCGTTTAAATTATAGTCTCAACATAACCATCCCCAAGCTAACACACATCATTTTTGCATTACTTTTCTAAATGGCGAGGCTCTACTAAAATAGGATATTTAAAAAAATGATCGATGTTGCTCTTTATATGATAAAATTACTCATCTTTGATCAGCTGAAAATTGTTGAAGATTATTATCAATCAGCACTTGGTGCAACGCATAACCATGGTGCTGACGAAGAGTTTGATGATTGGATTAATTAAAGTTCATGACGATTCTTTGGCGTGTAAAATCAGATACACAGCTTCCAGCTTAGGTCAAAGGATGTTGTCAGCATTTGATATGTCTCGATGAATGATAGGCAATGTGCAATCATGATGCATGTAGGATAAAGCATTAGCAATTTCTTTAACAACATTCCTCACGCCCAAAATCAGTTCACATTTCAACTATCTCAATACTACAAACCAGTTTCCTTGTTCCATATGTTTCTGTTGAGAAACACTGTATAAGTAAAGCCACTTGAGTTGCAATGTTATTTGCGGTGTTGTATTGTTGGTAAATATTTGAACTTCTTTCAAAACTTTTCCGGTAGCTGGATCCTCACTTTCCATCCATGAAATTTTCCATTGACCCACCTTATTTTACAGAGCTAGTATGCTCCTTCACTTCCTAAGCCTCAAGATTACCTATAAATGCTCTGTTAAGTCTTGTTGCTTGGATGATGTCTTGATAGCAATCCACACCATCATAGTCCCATATGGAAGAGATATATGTGGCTTGATTCTCGGGGAACAAGTGTATTGTACTCATTTGCGCTGGTCGGTATAAAACAACCTTTTATTAAGAAGGGCGCAACACAGGTAAAAACACCACCAAAATACATTTCTGTATGCAAAATGGGTTTAATTACAACTGTTAACTACATATGAAATTGGGTTTCCCAAAATTACGAATCTGAGGGATAAGGCCAATCCTTTCTTTAATTTCTTGAACTGTTTGGTTTGCAGGATTGCCTCCGATTACCTAAAAATGATTTTCCCATAGCAGGTGATGACCAGTAGAAATCTCTCTGAAGAGTACACCCACCTAAGTGCACATGCAGTATATATTTCCACAGAATTCCCACTTACCATTCAAGTAAAGGTGTCTGATTTTCTACACGAATGCCATATCTGAGATCCCATGCCTCGGTCCTCACCAGGCTCATCTTATCATTTTTCCATGTGTGAAAGTGTTCTAAAACAATGGGTTTTTGTTTTGGATTTCTAAATGAAAAGGTTCAAATTGGATGGACTCGATCAAATCTTTGGGACCCACCCCTCAGATCTCTTTCATTTGGATGGGCTAATTAGATCTGGACCCAAACCTCAGGTGTTCTGTTTTTTGGACGGACTCAGATGTGTGGATAGCCTCAGTCTCTTTAGCATTTGGAGGACTCAGTGTGGACAGCCCTCTTTATATCTTTCAGGTGGACAAACTCAGATAGATGTGGACAACCCTGCGATGTATATTTTCAATTTGGACATACTTGATGTGATACGTTCTATAGATGTTAATTTTAGTTGGGACTCAGATGGGTTGGGTGGATAGCCTTTAGAAAAACCGTTTATTCCTTCCCATTCCCACCTCGGCTATGCTCGATCTCCCATTTACGTGAGATGTAAAAGCCCTGCCTTGGGTGTTTGGCCGTCGCCATGGGTTCACATCTTTGCATCTTCTCCCCAAATGGCACAGACCAATTCAGGCCGGATTTTCTATCGGGTTCAATTCAAAATAACCTTACAATTTCTCTACATTTCCCTTAAATCCTTTGATCTAAATTATTGCATACATACTCTATATCATCTATCTTTCTCCATGACCTCTTTATTCCTCCCAGAATACAACCATACGATTTAGATTTTTCAGTTTCCACAAACAAAACAATGAAATTTTTGAAAATCAGCAGTTCAACCTCTTTTCCAGTGGGTTTTTTAACTGCCGAAATCCGTTTCTAGCATCAAAATGCCAAAGTATACCACGGTTTGCATTCATTTTTGAGCTATTGTTTACATGCATGCATGCAACAGTTTACTTTAACATCGAAATATACCTATGGGTTCGGACTTGTTTAGAATTATATTCAAGGCTAAATATGATTTTAGGAATAAGCAGGAGATTGGGAACCAATGTGGCAAGACAATAATAATTTGCCACCTTAGGTCCTAGTGGTCATAAAGGGAAAGACTAGGGGTTCAATATATTGAAATGTTTTAAATGAAATGTAAATAGAAAGTTAACAGGATTTAAAAGTAAATAGAAAGTTGGAATGAGAAATAAGAAAATGGGGTAGAGGTAAAATGAAAAGTTAAAAGTAAAAATGGGTTTTGACGGCAGGCATGGCGCCAACAAAACATGGGATTCAAGACCAAGATTGAATTCTCATTTGGAGGAAAAATAATAGTGAGGAGAGAAGAAGAAGAGAAGAAGAAGAAGAGGAAGGAAAAGAAGAAGAAGAAGAGGAAAGAAGATGGAGGAGCAAAAGATTATGGATTTATGGTATGGATTTCTATGATTTTTTTTGGTATATGATCTAGTTTTTATTTTGGAAAAAAAGTATGGATTACCATTTTGTCTAGACTTGTATGGAACTAACCTTGTGGTATGAATTCTAGTATGGATCATATGGATTTGTATGAGGGATGCAACTATCTTGCCCGAGCCTAGGGTTTCTTTAGGATTTCATCCTAAACAAATAATTATGGAAGAATAAGGTGGATAAAACCTTAAAAGTCTGAGGAAAACATATGAAATCCTCTCTCTTTGAGGATGGCTTCATAGTTCAGTGGCAGAAACTGATGAGTTAGGGTTTATTATAAACCCTAACTAATCTACATGTTAGGGTTATGTATATATATTATAGTGGAGTTTTGAGAGTAATTCATGATAGATTTTGAAATAAAGATAAGTAGTGAAAGGATTTGAGTAGAAAAAGAGATTGTAAAGATGCATGATAAATGGTTTTGTGAGGTGTATGCTGAGTATAGAGTTGGAATTTAAGGTAAGAAAAATATGGAAAAAAGTCACGGGGAAAGCCACATTACGGAGGCAGGCCGAGCACATGTCTTGGCTACATGTAGTGCCACTGTTTTTCACATTTCGACTAGTTGTATTTAAGCATAACTTGCTCATTTTCTTATAGATGTGAGTAATTCAGGATTGCTGGTTAAAATAGACTTCAAAGGGCTTATCTCAAATGGGTACCTTAAAATTATACTCTAAGTGACCCGAAATTCATAAAGTGGGCGTGTGCAAAATACGAGTGCATACAGGTTTTGATCATAGAGTGGTCAGGGTTGTTCCGGACGTTCTGGAGATTTCGGTGCTCAGATTTGGTGGTCAGTTGGAGGAGAAGCATGCCTGCGCTTTTAACTAAAGAGATCTGAAGAACCGGTGTCAAATGTGGAGACTAGGCAGCGGAAAGGAATATTACAAGCATCCTACGAGGGTCAAAATCGGTGCTTAGACTAGTTTGGCATGAAAATGTCATGACTTTAATTTGGATGCTTCAATTGGAACCAGTTCCCAATTTGAGTAAAAATAGATTCATAAAGAATAAGAATATATGAATGATGTGTGAATACGCAAACATCATCATACAAATATGAAATTCCATGTATGGGTTAGGCATGAAACATGAACATGAACACATAATGTATTAGAACTTATATGGATCTTTGGGTTTGAGTATGGATTCTTGTATGGAATTTGGCAGGATCCTTGAACATCTATCGGTATGTGTGGAGTTATAAGTTTTGCACCTTGGTATGGGTTTCTTCCTGGGATTTGTGGTTTTGGTTTTGTGTATGGAACAGTTTTTTAGCTTTGCATGGACTTTATTAGAGTTTAGTATGGTTTGATAGCAAATTAAGAATTTGTATGGTTTGTATGGATGGTTATGGGTTGAGTGTGAATTTTGGACTTTATATGAAATCCTCATTATAAGCTAAGTTGTAGAGGTGTTGAGGTAGAAATTGCTTGTTGGGAGTATGGAATCTTCCGCTTTTGAGGATGGATTGTAGAATTTGCTGGATATGGAAGTTTGGTTTGTTCTTACTAGGGTGATTTGGGGATTGATTGTAGGATGGTTTATGCGGAGTGTGTTTGGCATGTTTGATACAATCTTGAGCTTATAATAAGTCGAAAATGACAAAACTGGTAGGCTGCTGGCACTTTATTGCAAGTGCTGCAGGATTCTTTGATTTCTTCCACGGCACGGCACAACTCTCCGTTAGGACTCAGTTTTGGGTGTTCTAGGACTCTATGGAAAGCCCTTTGAGTCTAGAATCCATATATATATATCTTGATACAATATTGAGAGCTTATAATAAAATTGAAAATGACAAAAGACAGTAGCTTCTGCTGCTATTGCGAGGTGCTGCAAGTTTGCTGATTTTCTTCAACGTCTTGCAACATAACTCCCTTTGTTAGGATAGTTTTGGGTGTTCTAGGACTCTATGGAAGCCCTTTTGAGTCTAGAATCCATCCATATATATATTGATGATACAATATTGAGCTTATAATACACCTGAAAATGACAAAGGCAGTAGATGCTGTTCTTTGCAGGTGCACACCAAGTTGCTGATTTTCTTCATGGCTTGTTGCATAACTCATCGTTAGGACTCTAGTTTGGGTGTTCTTGGACTCTATGAAAAGCCCTTTGAGTCTAGAATCCATCCATATATAGCTTGATATAATATTGATCTTATAATACACCTGAAAATGACAAAGGCAGTATGTTTGCTGCTCTTTAACGCATAGTCTTTGCAAGTTTGCTGATTTTCTTCTGGCGTTATAACTCGCATTCGTTGGACTTTCCGTTATGGGTATTCTTGGATTCGATGGAAGCTCACACAAGAAAGAGAAAGTGAGTGAATCAACCATAATATTTAATGGCATTTGGTGCCCACATCTTGTCTGAAAATTGAATTGTTGTACTAGTGTACTAATCATTTGGTTAAAGTTAAATTGGAATACATGGTAGAAAGGATATAGATATGAACAAGAAATAGCATGATATATATAGATTTGATATATATAAAGGGAGTATAGATAAGAAAAGTACCTACAGGTATCAAAGGAAGAGTCTACACATTGTACTCTGGGAGATAGAGACAGTCCCGATAAAACGAAGAAAAACATCTGAGAGTATAGGAATGTATGGAGGGTATGGAGATCTTTAAAGATATGATATTAGATAAAAGTACATGAAGATATAAGTTAACAAAGATATAAGATGTTACAAGTAAGAGGACATGATATGAATATAAAGAGTATATGATATAGACTCTATGATTTGTCATACATAAGCGAATAGATGGAACATGATAGGAACACATGAATGAGTAAAGCATACATGAGTAGTATAGAAAGTACATGAATAGCTAAATCATGATAGAAATAAGGATATGATATAAATGATATAAAGGGATATGAATAGATAAAGATATATATACTTATGAATATATGAATATAAAGTGCATAGATACATTCATGATATATGATAGGATTACATATATAATCTACGAAGCAAAAATGCGTGATAGAAAAGATATGAATATACGTATTGTAAAATAAATATGAAACAGCCCGATGCGAAACTAAGAAATATATTGAAGGTATTACAGACGAAATAAATAATAGTGTATATCTCATCAGCATACATGATAACAATAGTTGAAAAATTCAGTGTAGATGAGATAATATTAGAAAAATGTAATAAAATTGATTTAATACCTTGGCACAGAGCACAGTAGAGGGATAGATTGGCATGCCTATTAGGGGAAAAATAAGTCTGCGACATCTTGTCGGAGTTGGCCCTAGTTTAGGTCATTCGGCGCCTTGAGACCTTATAGATGGTCATTGTCATTACAATGATAGCTTGGCCTTGCTTTTGGGCATATAGATGGTCATTGTCTCATGATGATAACGTGGCGCCTTGCCCCAGATATAGACCCGGTACACCGCCACCACCCCCAGGTAGTATAGCGCCGCCAGGCCTTATAGTTCGCTTTATCGCCAAGGTTTATCACGGGCGTGAAACGCCGACGTAAAACCGATGATTTGCATTTGACGCGCAGAAAGGAATTCTTATATGATGCGAGGCGTAGCGTTTGTATGTGATGATAAGATTACACTAACATGATTATCTGACGTCCGACATGATATATAAAAATGTATAGAATGTAAAATGATGCGAAAAGTTAATATGAATCTGGTATATATGGAAAGTACAAAACCGTGCCACGAAAGTATGAACAGAAGTCTACAGTACATGAATGGAAATAATATGAAAAGTAGCGAGAGCAATATATAATAGGTACATGAAGCGATGAAGCGTTACGCGAATGGTATATGATAACAATACACATGATAACGATCACGTGAAAATGAACACAACAAGCGGTATGAGTATAACAACCGTAGGAAAAGGAAATATATATCACGAATATGACTGCTACGAATAGGATATGTAATATGAACCATTAGAAGAGAATAGATCAAATGATGAGTACTAGAATAAAGGAAACTAAAATGATATGAAGGTTATGTGTCCAGCGATCCCATGTTAAGATCTGTGTGCGTTATATGAAAATGATAAGATAAGTGTATTTGTTGAGACAATCCCATAGTTATTAGTACTAGATCGTATATGTTTCCCACTAAAGCGTGAAGCTTAGCCGCGGGTTTAATCATTGTAGGTACAAAAGGAAAACGAGGATAGAGGGCTGAGGACATCCCATCGTGAAGGCGAATGACTGGGAATGGGTGCTCACGCCCTTTGCTTGCATGATCTCATATTTTGAATAGGTATAAGCTTTGTTTATTGAGAAGTAATGGGACTCGGTGTATAGGGTGCTTAAATGAATACCACTATGGTGGTATGTATAATGTATATAAAGAATTTTTATTACAGAAATTGTGCATATGAATGAGAAAAGCAGTACTGAAGTGTCGGCTCGAAAGAAAAGGTTGAAGATTTGATTACAGAAATTGACACCCTAAACCGGCACCAGGCCGGGTCTTGGGTTGGGCGTCAAAGGTTCACATGCGCATGTTATACAATGAAAGTATGACATACAAGCCCAGATTTCCATCCGGTTCCTCTTGAAAAAGCATACGGCATTCATTACTTTATATTTTCACATAAAGCATGGTATCTAATATTGCATGCATGCACTATATGACATTTCTCTCTAAAAATGACATGTTATTTAAGAAACAAGAACACAACACATACAAACTAGAATTTTTTCAGTTTTTCCTTAATGCGAGTGGTACACAAAAATCAACATCATAGTATTATTTTCCGGCCAGATTCCGGCACGCAATCCATTTCTAGCATGAATGCCGGGAAATGCTTTGCAGTTTGCATTGAGCTATTTTTAACCGGCCCCACGTGTTGGGGGTACCAGCTCCATGTGAGACCAGCCTTTAGACAAGGATTAGCCCAGTGGGAGAAGAACCTACCTTTGTTGGGTGGCAGACCCGACTCTTTTCTCTCTCCCTTCTTCTTCCTTTTCTTTTCTTTCTTCCTTTTTCTCTCTCTTGTCATGAATAGTTTGCATTTTCCATAGCTCAAACCACTAGATTTAGATAGTTAGAATGTAGTTCTGGCACATACAAATTACACCAGGTATATGGTTCGCCAAAAATCTATCTTCCCAAGTCAAACGTGCAAGTAGTTATGTTCCTCGTTGTAGTTAATCTAATGATTCGCATAATATATTAATATACATGTATCCGGTGATTCATTCAAATATCTTGATTCGTGCATCTGAGTTCAAATGAAGTGAATAAATCTCACGATACTGTATGCATTCATCTACCTGTTTGATTCTTTCAGAACCATTTCTGTAGATAAATCAGTTGTCATAGGATCTAGAATCTAACCTCCTCTGACATTCTTACAAATGATTTGTCACATTTCGTGAGCCCAAATATCTATAATACAATAGTTACAAGATCTATTCTTACTGTTAACATTTGTTATATTCTTTGTTTTATGAATGAAACGAGAGATTTACCGATTAAGCAACAAAGGTTACGAATGTTGGCTCTTGAGAATGAGCATGTTTTGTTGCCCTTTCTTGCAATGTGGCATGTTGGTTTATCCCACACAGGTTGTGGAAGGGGTTGGTGATGAGTTTATAAGTGTGATGGAAAACCTCATCTCATGAGCTAGCTTTTGGGATTGAGAAGGCCCCGAGATCGCCTAGCTGCAGCATGAAGCAACGATCTCATCGCATGAACCTTTCTTTAAGTCCAATGGCTCAGACAATAGCAAGGTCTCAGCGATTGTGTGATAAATCAATCGATGTCGAGAAGAGGCAGTGGGAGAAGTGTTGTAGGAAAAGATTGAAACATCTAATTGTTTTAAATTTCCCAAATGGAAAGGTATCGCTCCCATAATAAGTTGTTGTACTCAAATCAGGAGTAAATAGATTTCTCCAAATTCCCTATTTCATTGAGATAAAACCAACGATTTGATTACTTTGGAAGTAGAGAAGTGAGATGGCGGTGCCTATATGATGAAGGGATGACACATATTAAAGTGGAGTTATAACTCAATACCCGAGCTCATGGCTCTTCGTTTTCCCAATTTGGGAAGGGGATATGTTTCCATTGATGTTGTTATTTCCAAGGTTGAGATAAGTTAAATAAATTAGATTGCCTAGAGAAGAAGGGATGACACCACGAAGGTGATTATAACTCAATTCCAAAATGATTAAACTCTTCATTTTTCAAATTACAGGAGGGATAAAACTAATGTTTTGGCAGGACCCAGGCGGAGTGGACCAGTCGTCTGACCACAAAGCCGAGTCTGGGTTCAATGCACAAAAACCATTTTGATCAGGCAAAGTCGAAGCTAGTTTGTAGAGGCAGGCGGGGCAGGTGAATCGGTAGAATTAGTGACCGGCATTAGAAGCAGGCGGTTACCATAATTTTGTTTTTTGAGTTAAAATAGCGTCGTTTGATCTTTACATCGAACGACCCATCGATTTTACTGAGGATGCAAAACTTAGGGTTGCAGAAGGCTTGCCTTTAAAAACAGTGGATTAAATCTTTGCAAGCGCCAGTTAAAGAGGGAAGTTCTGAAAGGCAAAAATATAAGCTTTGTGCTCGTTGTGATTATTTTAGATATTAATAAAATTACATATATTTATATATAAATAGTTTATTTCCATTTTTTTGGCATATGTTTTCATATTTAAACATTATACATATTTTTAAATAAAAATTTAAATATTTTTATTTATATAAAATAACAAATAATATCTTAAATATTGTGTTAATTATGTTTATATATTTATTATATCAGGTTCAGCGGTTGAGCCATCGAATTAAGGCAGTGAAGAAACCGTCAACTTTAAGGATTCTAGGTCATCGGTTCGGTTTTTAAAACATTGGATAAAACCATTGATGTGGTTACTTTCAAGGCTAAGATAAGTTAAATTGGTTAGATTGCTCAATGACAAAGGGATGACACCATTAAGGTGGTTATAACTCCAATCCAAATGGATCCAAGCTCTTCATTTTCCCAATTTCGGAGGGGATAAAACACTAATGTGAGGTCACTTCCAAGGCAAGATAGATTAGAATGGTTAGATTTCCCAATGAAGAAGGGATGACACCAGTAAGGTTATTGTAACCCGAATACAAACAATTAGATTCTTCATTTTTCCAAATTCAAGAGGGATAAAACCACCGATGTGGTTACTTCGAAGGGTAAGATAAATTAAATTGGTTAAATTGCCCAATGAAAAAGGGATGACACCAATCAGGTTATTATAACACAAATACAAATAGATTAGATTCGTCATTTTTCCAAATTCGGGAGGAATTTAACCATGTAATCGATTATTAGAAAGGAGGAGGTACTCCAAATGAGAGAGGTTAGCCAAGAAAAGAGGTAGCTCACCTGTAAGATTGTTAAAACTGAGATCAAGCTCTCTGAGATGAGTGAGAGTACCTATTTGCTGCGGGATGCTTCCGTTGAGTCCACACTCAATAAGCTGGAGATAAACGAGGTTGGGAAGTGAAGAAAAGTTCAATTTGCTTAGCTCACCCAATTCTTTGTCTGAATCGAATATGGTAATTTCAATGACGCTATTGGCCTCATTGCAAAGTACAAATTCTCAGGTGCAATAATGAGGAAGTAATTATTCCCACCAACCGGTGCTACTATAGAATTTCTATCATCGGTTGATAACGATGATGATATTGCATAGGCAAGGGAGAATCTCATCATCATCATGGTGATGGTTACTACCATTTCTGTAAAAATAAAGGACACCATCTTTAATTCTATCTAATTACTTTATTCATCATTGCACAATAATAAGCACCCACTTTTATAATGTAAATATAAAAGTTGTTGGAATGGAACACACAGTCAAGCAATTCTTTTTCAGTCTCCGTTTAAAGTCTTCATATTAATTAATTCCCACGCGATTAGTGATCTAATTTCTTGTACACGCTAATCCTTTTCCATACAACTGGCTCTGCCTCTATTCTTCTACCCTGCTCCATGCAAGTTTGCATTCCCAAGTCCTCTTTCCCTTCCCATCAGGTAACACTTTATAATTAATTTCAATATTTCTTAATTAACAAAAAACTATTATCTTTGATTTATGAAGTCTTTGATTAATTATTATTTACTTATCTAACAAATAATAAAAAAAGTATTGAATCTCATGAGAGTATGATACCATTTTACTTTTTAATAATTCAGTATTTCTTTTTTGTTAGGTTTTCAAAATGCGTTTGCACTAATTATTTCTTTCCAATAAAATGAAATACCCTATTCAACCTACATCATCCTATGGATACAAAAATTACATGGGCTATGCCGTGTTCCAGTGAAATAAAGATATTATTGCTGAGAATTATGACATCATATTAAATAATTTTTATATACATCCATAAAGTTAAAACTTAAAAAAATAGAAAAAAAATAATGGTATATATATGGAATATCCAAGAAAAAGTTGCATGTGAAATTCTAAGTTAAGTTGGCTTTCTGTCCAATAATTTGAAGACAAAACATTGATTGATGTTGATCAATAATGGATCTATTCATAAAATTTTCCAAGCTACACCCTGTTCAAATATAAACCAAGAAGACTTAGAGTCAACCAAAAGTAGAAAATCAATTTCCACGAGCATGAAATAGATATCAAAGAAAAAGTTGCATCCCAAATTCTACGTTAAGTAGGCTTTCTGTCCAATAATTTGCAGACAAAACATTGATTGATTTGATCAATCATGGATCTATTCATAAAATTTTTAAAGCCATCTTGTTCCGAATAAACCAAGGAACTTAGAGTCAACCAAAAGTAGAACCAAACATCGAAACACACACACACACAAGCTATATATATATATATATATATATATATATATATATATATATATATTAAATATTTAAAATACATATAAATTCTTTAACTTAAATTTATGTAAATCTCTGAACTTTTTACAATAACCAAATTAATAACAGTGAAATTTTTTAATATTCTTTTGTTTCTTCATTATTTTCCAAGAATCAGACACAAAATAGTGTTTTGCAATTTAGGGTCCTCTTAATTTAAAAAGGATGACCAATAAGACGAATAACAAGACATAGAAGAGTCAGCTTAATTTAAAGAATGACAACCAACATATGGACATAGCAAATTAGGAATTATAACATAATTTCTTGAAGCATTGGAATACATTAAAAAAAATTTCAACCCATATTCCAAATTGAGTAGACTTTGTTATTTATTTGATATTGCTCAAAGATGGATAAAATTTTCTAAATTACATCATATTTATACCAAAAAATCAATAAGAAGATCGACTTAGAATAATTAATTGAAAGAATGACAACTGACATATGAGTATAGCAAATTAAGAACTATGTAGGGCATAAATTCCAGAAGCATCGAATCCATTAAACAACTTCCCTCATATTTCATCTTGGGTAGGCTTTTCCATTAAAGATTGATAGAATTTTCCAAGCTACACCATATTTAAGCCAAAAGACCAATAAGAAGACTTAGAAGAGTCAATTATCATAGTTTCTTGATATTGCATCACATATGACATATATAAGATTTGGTGTTTGAATGTCATCCTACTATTTTTACATTCCCACTAATGTTTTTAATAAGTGGTCTTCTTATACATATATAGTCAAATAATTATAGCTATTAGAAAAATTAATAAATGAGATATTATTTTAATAGTAAGAGAGTAAACTTATTATATTCATCATATTGATGTAAATATACTACAATTATACAACTTGCTTTTTCCATAAATATTACCAATTACATTAATTGTTAAAAGGAAAAGAAAAATTCCAATAAGACCTAGTAGTTCAAGTGGTTAAGAGCTTGGGCTGGAATAGGTAGAAGAGGGGTCTAGGATTCGAGTCCCAATGGATACAAATTTGTGAGGAACAAAATACTATGATGTCATGCAAAGTGAACAGATGTGAAAATAAAAAATTAGAAGGATTTTTGTCCTTCGAAATGATGAATGTTTAGTCCTAGAAACTATGAAATAAGATGTCAAATTTTGACAATAGTTATAAGGTAATTGTGATCCCTATCATCGTTTTTTCTTTCTCATAAATATAAAGTAGGGAAAAAGATGAAAGAATAAAGAAAGATCTAAATAATTGGAAGGATTAATTATAGTGATAGGACACTAATATATAATGAGAAAGAATTCCAACCACCGTACTTGACATGACCTTGCATTTGATACAAATTTAAAATTATCATAATTATTCTCTTTAGTACAACACATAAGAACATGCCCTTCTCATTTCAGATCATCACTCATTAATAGCCTATGAAACTTTTTTTTCTCTCAATTGCAAAAGTGAAATTTGCATCAAAGGTGGAGTAAACAGCACTACAACAAGGAAACCCAACATACTTCTTGCATTGTTGGATGAAACTACGGTTTAAAATGTATATATTTAAGTTCCATTCTTACTATGAGAATTATATCACCTACAACTCGCTGATTTTGAGGAGGTGGGAGACACGAATCTAAGATATCCTTTAGAAAAATATTTTGAATTGATGATGGAGACGATGATAATAGGGTGAGAAGTTCCTTAGGATGCTTTCCCATTATTATCTCTAGTGTAACAACACCAAAGCTATAAACATCACATTTTCACTAACAACCATGGTGTAAACAAGCTCTGTAGTAAGTAAAAGGGACAAATAAACATTGCTTTCACCACATATTAGAAAAAGAAAAAGTATTAGTAGCTGTGAAACAAAAACAAAATAAGCAACAAGAAATAAAAGATGAAAACCAGGAACACAAACATTTGCATGGAATCCTGAAAAGGAAAAAACTACGGGAGAAATCCCTATCTTGAATACAGGTACAAGATTAGAGTACTAAGATTATTAGTGAAAAATCACAAAACCCTAAAATGCCCATAATATTTCTCAATCCCTCACAATGTCATAAAATTCCATACAAACATAGAGTATTGGAGTATTGCCGCAATTAGGGAAAAAACCACAAATCTAACCGGGATGGAGTCAGGATTTGGTTTCAGTAGGGGCATATTTAAGTTGTATAAGTTTGGCAAGGATTAATAGGTTAACGTTGTAGCCCAATGATAAAAGGTTGATGGATTTTGAGTGGGAGCATAACCTTGCTCTAAGGTTCCAATCTCCATGAGCCAAAAGGGAAAAAAAATTCAAATTTTTTTTCAGCCGAGCATGTGCCCCCACTGAGCTTTACTAAATCCGCCCCTACGAAAAGTAGCAACAATTTTTTTCATTATGGTAATGAGAAGGAAGCTTAAACAATTTAGGGTTTGGTTGAAAAAGGATTGAGCTTATATAAGCTTGAGCTTTTCATCCATTGGATCGGAATATTCTGACATCTTTTTCTAGAGTCAACTCCAAAATGTGATAAGAATCCAGATCCAATGGTAAAAAACTCGAGCTTATATAATTTCGAGCTAACTGTAGCTCTTCCCATTTCTGATGCAATATAACCATAAATTCCGGCAATAAGGGTTTGATTAGAAGAATCTGGATTTAATAATCTTGTAGTGCCAAAGTCAGATACAACAACTTCAAGATTGCAATCCAAAAGAATATTGTTGGTTCATATGTTCCGATGAATGATTGGCAGAGAACAATCTTGGGGTCGTTACTTTCCCATATGTGAAGTTTCTTCAGAGCTACTGTCTTGCTTGAAGGCAGCCCTGCTCTGTACACACTGCCGTAGCCTCCAACACCTATGCAATATTTGATGTCAAAATCTTCTGTTGCTTTGACGATGTCTTCATAAGCTATTCTACCATCAAAGTCCCATATAGAACACAAAACTCCATTTTTGGTGACGGTAACCAATTGGGGTCTATTCTTTTTCGCCTTCCGAAAATGAATGAAAATCCCAAGGATTGCACAGGCAAGAAACAGGGGAGTGGATAAAGAAACAACAATGATGAGTAACAGTCTGGTTGTGGAACCATTTATGTCTTGTGGAGATTAAAAAATCCATCCGGACGGTATATTGAAACTAGGAAGGTATTCTCCCACTAAAAATCCATCCAATCAATATTGCATATAAAACTAATAAAAAAATTCCATATAAATTAATACATAACAGTTTCTAATGATTTAAATGATATTTAAATAATTAAAAAGTGCTAGAATTAAATTTGTATACAAAAATGAGAAAAAAAAAACTATAGTCCTTAAATTGAGTAATATCTTTAAGAATCAATATAAAAAACAATAATCGTTACTTTCATCACAACTATTCATTTCAATCTATACAGTTTCAAAACTCGAATTTAGATAGGTACATATATTCCTTTTTCAATCTTCTTTCTCCTTAGCCTTTTTCCATGTGCGCAACACTTGTGATGTAAAATAAATCTTACCATTAGTTGAAAGAATAAATTCTTTTATACTTGATGATAAATAAAATTAAACTAATATATATATATAGGGCTTATGATAAAATTTAGCAAAGTCAATGACCAATTCTATATTTAGTCACGAATATTTTCCTTAAATTGAATAGAAACATAAAAAATAAAGTAATTTACCTCATGACGGAAAATATTTAAGCAATATCTAGAAATGCTCTAGGCCAAGTAACAAATCCACCTATCCCAACTTCTCCATAGTTTCATGATAGCCATTTGGATTGAACAACATTGTTGTACGTTCTATGATATGTGTCAATGCAATCTTGTAGTTGCCTGCTCCTAAGATAGAATTGTGGATAATGGTCGAAGGATCAATGGCAATCACTTCACCATCAGTAATTGTACCACGATGAGGAAATCCATATAACTTACAACAACATCTAACATTTGAATTAAGAATCTATATGTAAAACTTGGGAAAATTCAATTTTTATGAAAAAAGGTAAAACCGTAATTTTGGTTGAAAACCTGGAAATTTTCTAGATCTCGGATGACAAAACAGACTTCACCGTTGGAATCGTCTCATGAAATCTAGTTGCCCAGTCAAATTTTGTTGAATTCCAATACAGTCAGAATTTTTTCACGTTTTTCGAGGCATCGAGAGTAGCAAGTGACACATTGCACTTGGTTGAATGACTCATTTAGAGCCACGTGTCAAAAGGGAGAGATAAGTCAAACAAAAAGGAAAAGTCTAAGGGGGACCCATGGGGGGCCATGTGTCATAACCTTAGAGAAGGAAATCCAAGTTTTGGATAAGATAAGATAAAGAGAGAACCAATGAGAAGGAGACATGTGGCAAGGGAAGGTGGGAGAAGATTTCCCACTTGAATTATGTTGGATCAAATTCGGTGAGGAGAGGAAAAAAAAAAGAGGAAAGAAAAAAAGAAGAACTTGAAACCCCGAGAATCGGCACCGTGACTCAGAAGGTTTCACTTTGAGGATTTAGCTTCCATCGCATGCGCCTCGGGAGTTTAAAGCCTAATGCGAGGTGTTGACATAAGTGCAGGCTTTCCTTGGACTTTACCAACATATCATCAATGTAAACCTCTATGGTCTTTCCTAGTAGTGGCATGAACATCTTGGTTACTAACCTCTGATACGTTGCCTCAACATTCTTTAAGCAAAACGGCATCACATTGGAGCAGAATAGCCCATGCGGGGTGATGAATGCTGTTTTTTCCACGTCTGGTGGATGCATGGGTATTTGATGATATCTTGAGAAGGCATCTAGGAACAGCAACATTTCATACTCAATGGCGTGACAATTTGAAATCTATTCCCGAGGTAAAGGAAATTTGTCTTTCGGGCCGCTCATTGAGATACAGTGTAATCTTTGTGATTCTCATTTACCACCTTTTTTTGGGACTACCACCACATTGGCGAGCCACTCCGGGTACTTTATCTCCCTGATGAATCTTGCTTTTAAAAGACTATCCACTTATGCTTGAATAACCTGATGACAGTCCGGGTGGAAACGCCTCACTTTTTGTCTAATTGGTCTAGCTGAAGGGATGACATTTAATTTGTGAGAGGCATGTACGGGGTTAATGCCATGCGAGTGAGTCGGTAGAATCACATCCATATTATGGAGCGGAACCTGCTGTATTATTCCATTCTCCCCCTTTGGATAGAGGGAACTAACATGTGGATTTATTCGGCCGTCCCCCAGAAATATTGATTCGAGTGCATGGCGATCGCTCCACATCCTGCGCGCTGCTTGGGTGGTGGTATGGATTGCTATTATGAGGTATGGGTTTCGAGGGTCGGATTATAGGAGCTTTCATTTTTCTCATGCTCTTGTACTGACAGTTGGTAGCCTTGTGAAATTTCTTAGTTAATTGCTCAAGGAGTCAATTTCCGAGAGCTGGTCAGGTAGCTGATCATTTGATGGTAGGTCAAGGGCACGACTTTCATCCCATGCAGCTAGGGCGTACCAACAATGGCATTATGCGAATTTGAGTCCTCGACAAGCAGAAAATAAGACCAGCACTGAGCTTCACAGCGCACCTTGTGAGGAGAGCAATGTTGCACATCGTTCTTGTGGTTGCCAGATTAAACCGGACATGATTACGCTAACCCAGGAACTCGGCTATCAAGAGATGTTCATGCACGAAGGCGGGCAAGCGTAGCAGTCGGCCGCCTTGCCGAGGTCAACCCGATTACTCTGTGCACATCAAAATCGCTAATACATAGAATAAGTACGAGTGCATCATGGTGTGGAGTAATGACCCTAGATGGGTTAACAGGGGGAAAGGATGTAGGGCCGTCAATTGGTTGGATTGCTCTACTGCTGTCTGGGACGTGGATGGTGTTCACTCGGGCTCGGGATGTGGCCACTCGCAACATCCTTCTTTTTTAGCGCTTAGGTGCATGATGAATCAATCAAGCGCCCGATAGGTGGTTTATGGTGGTGAGGTTGGGGCGAACCTATATTGTAAGTTATTCTTTCAAATCTCGGGGCGGCCTTGGCTCTCTGTTTGTCTCACCGAACATGCTCTCTTGAGGTGGCTGGCCCTGATTAACCTTTCCACTAAAAATTTCAGGCTTCGACATCGGTTAGTCTCATGCCCATGGTCCCTGTGGTAATCACATCTCAGAGACTGGTTGCACTGTGTGGGATTTGATTGAATTGGTGTGGGCCATTTGAAGTCGGGGTGATCTCGGATGAGAGGAAGAGTCTGCCATTAAAGAGATATTGAGGGTAAGCTGCTTGGGTTCCCTCTTCTCTAAGCGGTCGAGGATTTTAGTTCTTACTGCAGTTCCCCTTTTATTCGGTTGTCCCTTAATGGCTTGCCTTTGTTTTGTAGTGACATGGTTTGAGAAAAGCTGCAGATATTGTCCTCCATCGTTGAATATTTATCCGCCCTTCTATACAATTCATCCATTGTCGAAGGCGAGGATCTAGAAAACAACATTGGAAGAATGGGGTGGTTTGACCCCAGCAAGCTCCTTCGGAGAGTCACGGAGGACCAGCGTCCATGCGTACGAATCAATCTGTTAGATGACCCCTCCAAATCTTCTGGTGAAATCACGGATGGACTCGTCCTCCTGCTTGAAGATGGTTTGTAGAGAAATGATATTTCCCTTACGCCGGGTGAGCACAGATGCGGGGAAAAATGTAGCCCATAGCTTCCATTTGACGAGTTGGTAGATCTCCGTGGGAGTTTACATTGGGAATAAGCCGGGGCGGGCCTTGAGGGAGTTAGGTGAGACACTTTGTGTAAGACCCGAGAAAATTTCAATTTTCTGAAAAAGGGTAAAATGGTCATTTAAGTACAAATCTAAAATTTTTCTAGATCTTAGATGACGAAACGGACTTCACCGTTGGAATAGTCTCGCGAAATCTAGCTACCACATCGAATTTAGTCGAATTCCGAGACAATCGAAATTTCACGTTTTTCGGAGACGAGTGTGGTGTCGTAAAGCGGGTTTGAAGGCGTGTGATGTGACAAAGTAAGCACTACGTGTACCCATGTGACACATGTTGCATGAGTAGAGAGAGGATGAAAGATGGATGGCTAGAGATTGTGCGAGAGTATCAAAATCAAGAAAAGGGACACATTGGGTATTAATGAAATGTTAATTGAATAAAACTAGAAATAATGAAAATAGTTGTCTTATCCATTTAAAACACAAAATTGAAACAAATGGTGGCTTAGACGGATATGCAGTGAGGTTAGATCCAAATTTTTAGAGAGAGAAGGAGTGCCTTCTCTCTAGATTTACTTAGATTCGGTGTCGGTTCTCGGCCAGACAAAGTAGCTGTTCTGCTGATGAGGGCTACGCGTGGACAGGTTGGTGGAGTTCAACAACTCAAGGGTAGGGGACCTTTTCCTACTTGTGTTCTTTATTAAGAATTCATGTAAATGGTTGAGATCATTCACGAGGCTTGTAGCGTGTTTTGATCTCAGAAAATATTTGAGCCCAGAATTGGAGAAAAATCCCCATTGTTGTGAGCAGTGACGGTGCCAACTTGAGAGTTTCACTTATGCTAGAGCTCAGTGAACATAGTTTTTGGTGTAGATTTTATGATGTTGGTGAGTTCAGAAGCGAATTGCTTGTGTTTGTTAATTGGCAGAGTGTGAGCTAATTTTGGTGTTTTGATTGTAAATTGCATAACATGATTTATGTGGATTAATTATGTTAGTATATCTGTGTTTTATATATTAGCATGAGTTTGTTGGGATTGGCATCCGCCATTCCATATGCAACTAGGGCACCACAGAGATATTAGGAGTGGGTGCATGACACCAAATTGAAGAAAAGGAAAAATGTTTGTGGAAGGAATTTCGACGGAAGATTTTTAGAAGAATTGCCTTAGAGTCGATCCGACGGATCGCCGGATGGGGACCATATTTGTTTAGGAGCGTATCCAACAATTCGCCTTGGAGGGTAGTCTGATATTTCTGAGGAAACTTCGATTTATGAGTTTTCGAGAACAAAAGCATTTTGAAGCTGGATATTCGCATTCGGCTTAGGCATATGTGAGGGAGCGGTGAGGACTTCGGGACATGAGATTGGTCATGTACACATTCGGAGTAGGTTCGTATAATTGCTTAGATGTGATTGTTTGCCATGACATATGCGCTTAGGTGGGGAGTAACCCATGTAGGAAATTTTCATTCTTGGGCTTTGCTCGCTGTCGAGGATCCTTATTTCAGGTATAAGGAGTGTACAGGAGGACGACGCTCACTAGAGGCCGCGTTTAGAAGAAAGCCGGATTGTGGCTTTGACATTTTTATTTTGTATAACATGTATTAAAATTCTAAATTTTGATATATGCTGGGTAAAGAGTAATTTATTAACTCTTGAACTATTGTATATAGTTGATGTATTTTGTGAGTATTGATGCAGGGGCTCAAGTGGCCATTATTTTACTCGCATGTGGACCCTGTGTGGTCATTGTTGATTGTTGAGACAGGTTTTGTACCTTCGGTGAGCTCTACGTACAAAGGAGACTTTGCGATTTTGCGTGAGTGGTGTCGAGGGTTACCCCGAAATCCCACTTTAGTATTAGCGGGTTGTGGGTTGTCAACGGACCCTTGGGTTTTGGGCGTCACACTTTGCATAATAAGTGGTTGTTTCCCGTATTAAGTATCATTTCTTGGTTGAAGTGTAGCATGTGATCATACGGATCGGAGGAGCCATCATACATGGTAAAAGACGGTATGACAAAGCCACGGGGCGGTTAGTAGCTCAAGATGTGCTAGCCCAGCGGGGAGGATAGCATGTCTTCAGGTCCCCGAATAGTGGTAGATGTAAGCATGTGCGGGATGGGTGCGGCTCTGAAGGTAGGATATATGAACGGAAGTGATGGCGTTATGCCCTTATGCCACGTGGGCACATTTTCAGGGGCCTGCTCAGACTGTTGTTTCTCTCTACTGATTTCTCTTTGTGCTTGGCGATGCATGCCATTGACGGAACGAATGGAACGGCGCGGGGGCCTCTTTCTTGATTCAGCCTCCACGCTGTTCTTTGGGGGTGAAAGATCAGGTAGTGGAGAGCTACCATAGGATAACTCATCATCCGTTGCGGCATCACTGTCACCTGGCAGGATGGGCTCCTTGCCTTTATTCTGTTTGGCAGGAGGTGCGGGATGGCTGCTCCCTCGTGCATTTTCACCCCGATCCTCTTCCAAAAGAGCCCGTAGGCGATCGTTCTCTTGTTGCAGATGGTCTACACGGTTCCGCAATTCAACCATCTGTTTGGCTTGCTCTTCTTGCTTCGTCTCCATGTCCTGACGCCAGCGAAGAAACTGGTCCTCAAGGGACTGATTTGTTGGGTTGCTGGCTATATCATTATGATCCGGCCAGGCGGATTTGAGTGAGTGGGAACTAGAAACTTCGGTGTGGGGATCGCTTGATGGCCGGCGTGGCTTCGCGCCACGTTCTTAGATAAGATTTTTCGATTAGGTTCCCAAAGGAAGCCAGCGGGCCAATTGTTGTCTCTTAGTTCGAGTCTCGGATCGTGGGGCATGAACAGCGACGGGACTGAAAACAAACAATGCATCGGTGGTGGTGTCTGGTAGCCTCAGTCTTAAGTTAGAATAGAGAGCTTAAATATCTTATGTTTTTCAGTAGAGCATTTTCCCATACCTTTATGGTGCGATTCCTTCCTTATTTATGAAGGAGGAGGATGGTCCACTTTTTATGGAAAGTGGGTGATTGGTTTCCGAAATGGAAGGGGGGAGGCGCTTCATTTGCGCTTCAGCCGTTTTTCCTTTTGGATAGCCAAGTCATCCGAATCTTCCACCTCAAGAATCATTTGATCATCTTAAGGTCGGTTACTTATGTGATTCATGGGAGGATGTGTTTTCGAGCTGTGAGGGATTAGTTGGGAAATTATTGGCTAGCCATCTTCTTAGAGGCAGCCCGGTAGCATTGGGGATGTGCTCAGGCGGAGGAAGTCGTCTCGTGGGCTTATTTGTGATTGGGTAGTCCACGAGTTGGGATTCGGGCCGTGGTTAGGATTTGAGTTCGTGTGAGGATATTTGGGCTTGGCCTGTGGGCTTTGATTTGCCTGGGCCTTTTGAATAGAGTCTTTAGTACAGTGTGATGCCGCATTCGAAATTACATAAACATAATATAATTTTAGATATAAAGTCAACCAATTTAGTATATAAACAAATACTATATATCTACCTACACAAGGGGGCATCATTCGCACTTGTAAGTTTAGATTGTGGGTTTAAGCTTTCAATTTCTCGAATTTTTTCCTATGCAATAATCAAAACAATTAACAATATGAAAAGGAGATAACATATTTATGTATATATGGATTTATACACATTGACTACTTACCACAATTTCAGGACATTGACTTTTACCATGCTTTTTGATATGGGCTTCGATATATACTTCAACTGAAGGATCCCGACTCGGATTAACCTCATGAACCCGAGGGGACCTCCCAGGCACTCAACGGATACGAAACTTTTCAGCCAAACAAATCAAAATAAAATCCATGGAAGCCCGAATCCCTTTTACAATCCTTAACATCTTTAGAAAATAATGCGGAAGTGAAGTGGTAAAATTTTTTCAAACACTTAGATTTTCGAAAATCGGCCGAGTTTCCTCTATTTTTGGACTTTCCCAATTTACAAAACTTTGATGAAAGCATTTAAAAACCTTAAACTTCAAATTTTCCATTTTCCATATTAGGACTCCTTGTCAGCAATCAAACACAATAGACATACATATACATTTATTTACTTCAAATCATCAAAACATTTAAACCTTCTTCTATTCCATGCATTTTTTTTATCAAAAGATTGGGCCTTGGCTAGGAAGCAAAGCGGAGTCGCCTACATACCTAAATCCTTTGAGGATCAAAACACGTAGTTCCTTTTCAAAATATATACATATATACATATATACATGACAAAATATTCAACATATACAATATGCAAAATATTTATACAATGCAGTCACAGACGTCATCTCCTCGATGACCGCGACTCAGCTGTGAGGGATGCCACTAGGCCTTTGTCTCGGTTCCCGAAAATGGTTTGAAACATATGAAAGAATGAGCTAAAAGAGCTGGAGGTGAGTGTACATTTTATTTGGATGCTGTTTTTCAATATAGCAAATTAATAAATACTTATACAATTAAAAATCAATTTATGCCTTAAACCTTCTTTCTTTCTTTATTTCTTTCTTTCTAATGGAACCCAGGGGATAAACATGCGAGCAGGTTTCAGATGCGGCCCGGTGAGGGACAGTCTCATTAGGTCATGGCCACTACGGCTGCGGAGAAACTCACGCTTTGCATGGGGTTCAGTCTGCTTACCTTATCACGATGTAAGGATCATTACTCCTAAACACTATTTCCCTCCACTCAGTTTATTAACACATCTTTGCTCTCCAAATCCTTTACATACTTTAAAAATGCCTTAGTGGAAGTATGTCGGTCATAACAGGTCATATAGAAGGGTTAGGGTAACCATCGGTAAAACCCTTTTTCAAAATACATTTCTAAATCCATTTAAACACTTTTACTTTATTATTTATACATTTATCGTGCTACAGCATTTTAAACATAATCACTTGTGCTTTTTTTATGCATACATATATAATTTAATATAAATATATATATATATATATATATATATATATATATATATATATATACTCTTTATATATTGATGCAAGATAAAACATTTCCATATGCCTTAACATTTATATAAACATTTCCATTAAACTTTTCAATTTAACATTAAAACCATTCACTTTTAAAACTGATTGTCAAAATATCATTTTACACTCATAGTTCCACTTAGCTCGATCCGTTACGGCTTCATTAAATTCAGTTTAGATTGGAAGTAGTCCTTTTCCTTTTGAGAAGAACCACAACTACACATTAACTGGCCATTTTAATCCACAATACACTCATTTCCACTAACCACATCATTCTTTAACTATTCAATTTGCCTTCAATCTGAATTAAGGAAATGGCCAAAATACCTTTATTTTACAACATGATCTTAATGCCCCTCGAATTCAAATCCTTTTCTTTTCTAACAAATTCATTGCATTTCCTGAAAGTTAGATTCACCTAAAACATGTGCAAACTACATCGACCCCTCTCATTTCCATTTTGTAGAATTATGCACAAACCATATTCCATTTTACTGTTCTTCCATTTTCTTGGCTCTAATCACTTGTTTAATGCCTTATACCTCAATTTCACTTTAAATCACTAACCAATTTCAACATATGCATACAAATGCACTATCGACCTAACACATCACTCACTTGATTTGTCAAAACCTAACCTAATCTATTTCTTTCTCAATTTATCTCAAAAGCATCATCATTCAACCTTAAATACCACTAATTTAACATCCATCCAAGAAAATCAAGGCATTAGGCATGAAAAACATAAAAATCCAACTTTCCACCATTAGAAACTTACTTGTTCTTGGGTTTTCTGGCTTCTTCTTGATTCCACTTGGAACTCATGGAAAGCTTGAAGGGAGAAGAAGGTGCCTCTCGCCTTGCTCCACCTTGCCTCACACGTTTCTTCCTCTTTCTCTTTCTTTCCTTTCTTTTCTCTCTTTTCTTCTTTCTTTCCCTCATAGCCGTGCTCTCCTCTTTTAAAGTACCTTAGTCTTAATTTAGTTTTTGACTCAAAACTTCCAAAAATTACCCTTGAATCAAAGCTCATTGGTTGGTGTAAAGTGATTTACAACGAGTCTGAATTTAGCTTTTTAACCTACACTTTTTGCCAAAATTACATTTAAGCCCCATGAATCTCATTGTGGTCCATTCTCATGATATTTAATCATAACTTAGCCATTAAAGAAGGTTTTGATTGGCTCTCCTGATAAAATATCTCACTTATATAGGAATTTTTTCAGTTTACTTTTCTATTTGCTTTTATCACAGATTAAATGTAAAAAATATTCTATGGTATTCTAAACTTTCAAATTGACCATGAAATATTCTAATTAAATCCCTTCACAGGTGGATTCAGGGCTCTAGAATCCACCGAAATCGGATTTAAATGCATTAAAATCGGAAATGGTTGTAATAGCGTATTATCAGAATTACGTTCGGATCGCTGGCATATCAAACGGACACCGGGTTTCACTCCATTCAATTTAGTTAGACTCTATGATTAATTTCGGACATTTCGTATTTTGGCCCAATTCGAAAAATTTCACTTGACTCAAATTTCGGTCCAAATCACTATTCGCCCAAATCTCAAATTACCTTACAAATATCGAGTTTCAAAGTCATAGGAATTGAAATTTTTTAAAAACTCCTTTGCATCTCCTCCATTCGGATATAATAAGAAAAATTACTATTCCTTAGGGCATCCGGTGAAAATTTTCGAAAAATTCCACTTTATGCCCAAATGACGTTCGGAGCGTTCTAAATTCTAATCTACCCTAAGCTATCATTGGGCGCCACAATCGGTTGCTTAACTACCATTATAACATTCAATAAGGTTGGGGTTTTACATCAGCTCTACCTATTTTTGCATCATTTGCACAGTTTCGCTCTTTTGCCTATAAGGTATATAATAATTACAACAAAGTCAAGTACATAAACATTTTGAGACAAAAAAAATATAACCAATTAACCTGAAATAGAGCATAATCAATTACCAATTCATGTCGAACAATACCTATACTCTGTCTACCTAATGTAGATGGGCAAACTTGCTTACTTTTTTCATTCTTAAAAAATAGTTCCACAACCCCAAGTATCAATTTTTCTGTTTTGAATTTTTATTATCTAAAAAATATTCTTAAAAAATATAAATATGAAAAAAGAATAAACGTAAAATATTATCTATCATATTTATTTTAAAATATATTTGAAGACGTAGAAATTAAATTGAAAATAATTTAAGTCTTCAAACAAACATTGTTTTATAAAACATCAATAGTAATATCTACAAATCTTCACCAAAAACAATTATAACATTTAATTTTAATACTTTCCAACTATAGCTTAACTATCAGCAGTCAAATTTCTATCTTCATTTTTAATTTTAAGTAAGATAATAAAAATAATTTTAGTATCTTATAAAATTCTTATTACAGTACTTTTAAAAACACTTTTTAAAATATTTAAAGGAAAAGCTTGTTCGGGGAGTTGCTATTTTCTATAAAAATTTTATATTATATAAAATCGTAAATAACTTTTTTAAAATAATAATATTTTGTAAGAATATTAATGCCTTTGTAAAAGTGGAATCAATTTTTTGATATAAATAAATAGTAATTTAAAAATAATAATTTTTTTACAAATATTATTGAAAATTAATTTTAAAATAAATAAAGTTTAATATTTTTGAAATATAATTAAAATTTTTTTTTCTCCACATGCATAATAAAATATTTTAAAATATAACACTATTGGTTTTTAAATAGGCCTGTAGACTTAAAAAAAAATCACAAGGCAAGATGGTGATTTACCCATTTTATTACTAACAATCAATCGTAAGTGTGGCAACTTTCATGTTCTGATCTTACTCCTTAGCACATTTTGATTGAATATGAAACATATCCAATATCCAATTAGGTATGACATTTTTTATACCCAATGCTTCAACTATTATAATTATTTAAGGTATTTATCTAATGGGAGCCTAATCTTCTTAGATGTGAATTTCACTCATTTGATCATAATCTTCTAAGATGAGATTACAATAAAGACCTAAGATCATTATTTTAATTTAAGGTATTTGTTCAAAACTATAAGCATGAGTAATTAAAGTATTTCACCTTAAGACAACAAACTTGTCTTCGAATTGGGAAGTCATCCATTTTGGAGTTTTGGGAGAGCTAGGGCACGGTTTGGGAGAAGAGTAAGATTTTGGGGTTGAGTTCTCCATTTCTTGGTTTTCCTTGTTCAAGTGGGAAGAAGGAAGAAGAGAAGGAAAAATAAAGCTAGGTTTTGAAGGTTTCAAGAAGATTAAGGTATGGAAACTATAAGTATGGAAATCTCTCATTCGATGTATGAAACTTTTGTTAGGAAATCATCCTAACTCCCTCTTTGTCTAGGTGTGGGTTAGGAAAACCCTAGATCTCTTTATAAAGGTGTTTTTGGTTGGTTTAAGTTCAATTTGAGGTTTGTTTTTCTTTGGTTTTGGTTTGGAAGGAAGTTTTTTGGTGAAACTAGGGTAAAAATGCCCATTCTAGTTTTCAGCTTGAAGCTTCTTGCGAAGGAGTGCTTGCCTAGGCGAAGGTCGGTTAGCCTAGGTGAACTCGAAGCCCTAGAATCCCTAGTTTCTTCCTCATCTCGACGAGGGTTGCTTTGCCTTGGCGAAGGTCATCTTCTCCTAGGCAAAGGTCCTCTTCGCCTAAGCGAACTTGAAGTCCTATTTTTATTCCTGTCTTCTGTTAATTCTAGAAACCATCAATTTGATTAATGTAGGATCCTAACAAGTGAATGAAAGGGTTCGTACCAGTACATAAGTTGTATGAAAAATGTTTTGAACCTCACCTCTTTATATAAATACAAGAATGTGATTAAGAACAATAAAACAAGCTCAATAATACATATAATTGTATGTCTGCCTAAGATCGAATAGTGAATGAATAGGAACCTCTAATCAGTACTACGACACTTGTACTAGTGCTACAACACTTATGTTACGTGGGCAGGCACGTCTCTGTTTAGTGCTTCGACACTCTATGTTCAGTGCTACGACACTCTTGCTAGTGCTACAATACTTTTGTTATGTGGGCAGACACGTCTCTGTTTGTGCTTTGGCACCTGCGAAAGTACGATCTTGTCTGGGTACCTTCGGGTACTGTCTGTATGTCACTCTCATTCATTGTTACTAGTGCAGTAGGGCAAATACTTATATGTTATTAATACATGAATAATATATGATACTTATATATGAGATATGAAATTTAAAGTAATCAGTTATGTTCTGTTGTGTACCTACGGGTACTTTCCGTTACAAGATTTATGTTATGTACTCCTACGGGAGATGTTAAAAATATGATATATGAATTAAGTTATATATCTTTGTGATTGAGGACCCTTTGTATGTGGTCATTTTATGTTATCTATTTTACTAGAAGCTATAAGCTTAGTCACGGGTGTTTCATTCATGTAGGTGCTTGAAAGGTAGTGAACATCTCGCATTCGCCGAGGAACTATGCCTGACATTGGGGTTTCACGATGTAAGGTTTTGACTTTGTTTTTGTAATGTAAATGTAATATTTTGGTAATAGTGGAACTTATGTAAGTACAAGCAAATGGGACTCCAATATATGTAAAGGACAACTTAAATACCACTACGGTGGTAGTCTTACAAGTTTTAAGTTATTATGATATCATGTTTTTGAAATGGGCCCACCAATGTCAGAAAATCAGCTTAAGAAGTCCCAGCCCCATGTGACGTCCCCTTTCCTGCCTCGGCTAGGGGAAGGGGCATTACAACCAAGCTTGAGCTTGACTTGATTAAAAACTTAAAGCTCGAACTCGATCAAGTTTTTTTTAGATGTTTGAAACTCGACTCGAAAAATAGTCGAGCTACTCGAACTCGACTTGACAAAGCTCGAATCAATTAAAAATTAATAAATAATTATATTCGAATTCGACTCAATTCAAAACCCACTCCATCTTAAAATAGTAAAGCCCGATTAATCTTGTGAGCAACTTGAATCAAGTATTATGATACTTGAACTAAACTCGACAAGTTACTTGAGCTTGACTTGATTAACTTCGAGTCGAATTTGAGTATTCTACGAGTCAAATTTGAGTAGCTTGACTGATTTACACTCTTACCTAGAATTGCACATTCCCACGCTAAATGGGATTTAATGTCAAAGAGGGCACTCTTGAGTAACATTACATTGTAAAGTTAACGAACTATGGTCAAATGGTCAATATTTATGGATTTCAGGGGCTTCCGATACAAATATTCATAGAAAAGAAAAGTGAAAAACAAACATCTTCATCCCAACTGCATACAAACAAACAATGACATTTAAATAACTTCAATTTTAGTTGTTGAATTGGTAGTTCACCAATAGGTTGTGGGAATGACTTTGTAGAAGCAAGTTTGGAAGATACTTGTTGCATCGATGGACGAAATTGTGGATTAGAATGCAAACATTTGAGCACCAAAGACACTATAAGAGATATGTCATTAGCAACTTGTGTACGTCTAGGATATGAAAGACGTGAATCTAATATATCACTTAATTTTGTGTTTTGAGTTGATGAAGATGATAACGAGGTCCCGGAGTTCTCGGGATGCATTCCATTTACTCGTCTCAACACAACCATCCCAAAGCTATACACATCGTATTTTTCTGTCGCCACCATAGTATAAGCAAGCTCTACAAAATATAGGAAATTTAAAAGAATAATCAATATATGTGTTTTATATGTAGATAAAAATTATAAAATATTTTGAAGTCAATGAAAAACTAGTGAAGATTGTTGTCTAATTGCTTACATGGTGCAATATGCTTGTAAAGTCCTGCGAAGAGTGCTGATTAAATGAATCGAGGATCTAACGGTCTTGCGATTGCCGAGAAATCGGATACAAAGCTTCAAGGTTAGAGTGCAAGAATGTTATTTACTTGACATCACCATTGAATGATAGTCAAGGCGCAATCATGATGCATATAAGATAAAGCATTGTCAATGCCTTTAACAACATTCACTCTTTTAACCCAATCCAATTCCACAGCCACTACATCATCATTCTGGATACAAAACAAGCTTCCTCATCCCATATATTTGTAAACCAAAAACATGCATTTGTTATGCAGACAGAAGCCATGAAGTTTCACAATGTTGCGGTGTTGTATTCTTGATAGCATATGGACATCATTTTCAAAGCTTTTCAAGTAAGAATTTGGATCCTCAGCTTTCCGTCATTGAAGTTTTCAAACAGCTACATTCCTGGAGCGGTTGTGCTTTGTAAGCTACATAGCCTTCGATGCCGTGTAGTGATGTCAAAATCCTCAGTTGCTCGGATGATGTCTTGATAAGCAATCACACCATCATAGTCCTATATGGAAAAGAGATCTCCATTTTTCTCCTTTGTTGTCTCAACTGATTTAATTTTTATGATTCTTTGTTTATGGAAGAGAAACCAAAGGACTGCAATTGAAAGCAATAAGGTTGCAGATATTGAAAATACAAAGATGAGCATGATTTGGTGCCCTTTCTTGCAATGCAACAAACCTTTGATCTCATTGCATGAACCTTTCTTGTAGCCCAATGGCTTCGGCAGTAACTGAGTCTCAAATTGATTGTGTGATAAATCAATCGATGTGCTTGAGAAAGGAACGGTGCGAGGAGAAGTATTTGTAGGAAGATTAAAGTATCCTAATTGTTTTAAATTTCCCAAATGGAAAGTTATTTGTCCACTTAATAAGTTATTACTCAAATCCAGAGTAAACAAAATTTCCAAATTCCCTATTTATGTGGGGATAAAACCACTGATTTAATTACTTTGGAGAGTAAGAGAAGTGAGATGGGTGAAATTGCCTATGGATGAAGGGATGACACCATTAAAGTGGTTATAACTCAATGCCAAGCTCATCAAGCTCTTCATTTTCCCAATTTCCAGAGGGATAACACCATTGATGTTGTTATTTCCAAGGTTGAGATAAGTTAAATAAATTAGATTGCCTAGTGAAGAAGGGATGACACCACGAAGGTGATTATAACTCAATTCCAAAATGATTAAACTCTTCATTTTTCAAATTTCAGGAGGGATAAAACCATTGATGTGGTTACTTTCAAGGCTAAGATAAGTTAAATTGGTTAGATTGCCCAATGACAAAGGGATGACACCATTAAGGTGGTTATAACTCAATCCCAAATGGATCAAGCTCTTCATTTTCCCAATTTCAGGAGGGATAAAACCACTAATGTGGTCACTTCCAAGGCAAAGATAAGTTAAATTGGTTAGATTTCCCAATGAAGAAGGGATGACACCAGTAAGGTTATTATAACCTGAATACAAAACAATTAGATTCTTCATTTTTCCAATTTCAAGAGGAGTTGAACAGTGTAGTCGATTAGAAGAAAGGAGAAGGCACTCCAACTGAGTGAGGTTAGCCAAGGAAAGAGGTAGCTCACCTGTAAGATTGTTAGAATGGAGATAAAACCACGTGAGATGAGTGAGAATACCTATTTGCTGCGGGATGCTTCCGTTGAGTCCACAGTTATAAAGTTTGAGATGAACGAAGTTGGGAAATGAAGAAAAGTTCAATTTGCTTAGCTCACCCAATTCTTTGTCTGAATAGGAAATGGTGATTCCAATGACGCTATAGGCCTCATTGCAGATTACATACTCCCAATTGCAATAATGAGAAGCAGAATGATGATATTGCATAGGCAAGGGAGAATATCATCATCATCATCATGGTGATGGTTACTACCATTTCTGTAAAAATAAAGGATGCCATCTTTAATTCTATCTAATTACTTTATTCATCATTGCACAATAATAAGCACCCACTTTTATAATGTAAATATAAAAGTTGTTGGAATGCCACACCCAGTCAAGCAATTCTTTTTTAGTCTCGGGCTAAAGTCTTCATATTAATTAATTTCCATTGGTGATCTAATTTCTTTTACACGCTAATCCTTTTCCATCCAATCTGAGTACCCCTTTATAATTAATTTCAATATTCTTAATCAAATGAAAACTATTATCTTTTGAATTTCATGAAGTCTTTGATTAATCATTATTTACTTATCTATTAAATAATAAAAGTAATGAATCTCATGAGAGTATGATACCATTTACTTTTTAATAATTCAGTATTTCTTTTTTTGTTGAGCTTTCAAAGTACGTTTGCACTAAGTATTTTCTTCAATAAAATACTGATACCTATTCAACCTACGTCATCCCTATGGATACAAAAGGTACACAGGCTATATGTAATTTTTCCAAAACATGAAATAAAGATATTATTGTTGAGAATTATGGCATCATATTAAATAATTTTATATACATCCACCAAGTTCAAAACTTAAAAAGTGAAAAATAATAAGTATATATATGGAATATCAAGAAAAAGTTGCATCCTAATTCTAAGTTAAAGTTAGCTTTCTGTCCAATAATTTGAGACAAACATTGATTGATGTTGATCAATGTAGATAATCATAAAATTTTCAAGCTACACCTGCTAAATATAAACCAAGAAGACTTAGAGTCAACCAAAAGTAGAAAATCAATTTCCATGAGCATGAAATAGATATCCAAGAAAAAGTTTCACTCCAAATTCTATGTTAAGTAGGCTTGCTGTCCAATAATTTGAAGAAAAAACATTAATTGATGTTGATCAATCATGGATCTATTCATAAAATTTTCCAAGCTACAACATTTCAAATATACATGTAGAAGACTTGAGTCAATAAAAGTAGAGAATCAATTTCCATGAGCATGAAATAGATATCCAAGAAAAAGTTACACCCAAATTCAATTTTTCTGAAAAATGATAAGACGATAATTTCTGTAATAGTACACGTTGAAAAATTGGATTTTTTCCAGATCTCGGATGACAAAACGGACTTCACCGTTGGAACCGTCTCGAGAAATCTAGTTACCCAGTCTAATTTCTTTGGATTCCGAGATAGTAAGAATTTCACATTTTTCGAGGTACCATGTGTCAGGTGACACATGGAGTAGTGCCACATGACATGATCATGTGAATGCCACATGGAACCTTAGGAGATGGACACATGGCATGACAGCCATGTGGTTTAGTAAGTGACACATGACACTTGGTTGAATGGCGTTTGTAGAGTCATGTGTCAAATTGTGAGGAGAAGGAAGGAAGGTGAGAGGAAGCTTCCTCTCACTAGGGATAAGACAAAAAAAAAAAAGAGGGAGATAGCAAAACAATTCGGTGGGATGAGAACCAAAAGGAAAAAAGGAAGAAGAAAGGAGAAGGAAGGAAAATGAAAGAATAAATGGGGAGCGGAGTGCGTGAGAGGGAGAGAAAAAGAGGATTTCTCGGCGTTAAATGACGAGAAGCTCAACGATTCGAAATTAAAGTTGGTCCATGTAGCATGCATCTGAGAGAATGTACGGTACATATGGCGGGGCGTGTAAGAGCTTTTAAGTAATAAGCATTGTTGTATTTTTGGGAGTTATTAAGGATGAAATATATGAAGTGATAAATTATGGAACCCGGAATGTGGTAATAAAAGAAGGGCAAAGTTGTAAATTCATAAAGGATATGGAAATCATAAAATGAGTAGAGATGGGCCATAATAAAAATAACAAGAGTTGTCTTGCAATATTAAAGTGATCAAGGACCTTTTTGCAATTAAGTGAAAAATGGGAGTATAAAAGAAGAGGGAGACAAACAAAATTCATTTATCTCATATTTTTGGCTAGGGTTCACGTTTGGTGAGGAGAAGAGAGGAAGAGGAGGAAGAAGAGGAAGAAGAAGTGGGAGAAAAACCAAGCCCAGAGGTATGTTTCGTTTTATGTCGTGGGTATTTGGATACAGGTTTGGTATGGAGATTAGTTGTTTCTTTTAGTGCAGGGTTTTGTGGAAGATCACGTAAGCATAGATTTCGACAATTATGTGGGTAAAACCGGTGGGGTAAAATAAACATGGAATCATCATATTTATATGGTTTTATATAGAATTAGTGGACGCGGGTTAAATTCTTAAGAAGTTCTTGGATTTTTCGCGCAGGGTTTTGTGGTATGAGGTTAAAATCATTGATTCATGTGTTATGGGATTGTTTTTAGATGAATTAATGATGATTTTTGAGTTGATGGGAATGGGGAAGTTGTATGAGAATTGGTACAAAAGTGGACAAAAGAAGCAGTGCGGGCAAATTCGAGGGGTGTATCGATGATGCGTAGGTACATGCCGGTATAAGCATGACCAACTGTACGGTATAGGTCGGCGCATGCCGTCTGGTAAACCGAATCTGGCCCGCATGCGATGCAGGTCGAGGTGAATCGATGCAGTGTGCCCAAAATGCGAATTAGTGTAGTTTTGTGTAATAGCGCAAATTCGCGCGTGGGTGCGTAGGAGCGCTTATTGAATGATTAAGAGAGGTTGAATAAGATTGGGCTACGACGAAAAGCGTAAAGCGTCTCCGTAAGCGCCGGCGAAGAGTGGGGCCAAGTATAGAATCACGTTAAGTTTATATGTTATCGTGAGGCGGTGTATATCGTCGTATCCGTTTAGTGTGTAAATTTAAAAGCGAGACGGGAAAGTGTGGAGCTGTGCTTTCAGGGTTAGCAAATGAAAAGTAGGTGTTACAAGCTCATTTTTGGAAATCTTAGTGTATTATTATTATAAAATGTTTTTGCACTGGTATTTAATGGTTTTGATTGTAAACCGTTTTCAAGAAGGAAGCAATGAATTGAGAAAGCAAGCAAATGGTTTTGATTTAAACCATTTTTGAAAAGCAAGCAAATGGTTTTGAATCATTAAACCAATTTTCAAGCAAGCAAGCAAGTAAGCAAATGATTTTGAATGATTAAACCATTTTTCAAGCAAGCAAGCAAGTAAGAAAATGGTTTTGAATTATTAAACCATATTTAAAGCAAGCAAGCAAGTAAGCAAGCAAACAAAAGAATATTTGTGAAAACAGGCCTTACGCGCTAGCTAAATTTTGGTGGCACGTACTGGAGTATGGAACTCTAACTAAATTATGGTGATGGCGGCGGGTCGATTAAGCGTATTTCTGGGAAAGGTGGAGTGAAGTGTGCCCGGGCCCTTCCACCCCAGGTGATCTGGACCAGTCCTTCACGCACGGTCGATGCCAGAACCGTGTTCAGCAGGGTACAACAAGCAGAGTATAGGCTCGATGGTTGATGTTTTATAAGCGTGATATAAAGTTTGAAAAATCAACCATTGGTACGGTCATGGGAAAGCTAGTAAGTTTTTAAAAGCAAGCGGTTGAGCATAGGCTCGTTTATATTTCAAAGCGATCGGTTGAGCTTGAGCTCCGTTTTTATAAAGTTTGTGAAACTTTTAAAAGCGAAGGTTTGTGAAAGGTTTTAAGCTTTTGAGCCAGATAAAGCAAGCGACGAGAGAAGTTTTGAAGTTTTATAAACTTTGACAGCAAGCAATAAAAAGTTTTATAAGCTTTAAAGAAAAGCAAAGCAAATGGCCAATAGTATTAAAAGTTTTGTAAACTTTCAAAAGCAAGCAAGTACAAAAAAGTTTTAAAAACTTTTAAAGCAAAGCAAAGTAAGCAAGAAACGGAAAATGTTGTAAAAGAGAGTTTTACGGTTTTGAGATATTTTAGGAAAAGCAAGAATATTTTATAAACATACACTCAGCGAGCTCGTTTAGCTCATTTATTTTCTATTTTAAAACTATTTTCGGTGCAGTCACGCAAGGCTATTTGAACCATGATAAGTTGTCGACATCGAGTATAAGTGCTGTGAATTAATAACATTTTGTAAGAATATACTTTGAATTGTATAATGGAACATATGTATGTACATAGTGCAGTTTTATGATAATGTAGAGAATATTGCTGGTTGCCATATTTTGGAAAAAATGTAAGTGTGTATACAGGATTTGGAATTATTATATATCACGGTAGATCATCTTTGCCGAGGTTCATTTTAGATTAACCAAATCCTAAGTTGGAAAAAGAAGGAAAAAAAAAAAATTTATCACGAGTTTAAATGGCCAATACGACCGCGACGGGGATTTCTAGTCGTTGGGGTAGCGGTACGGGGATTGTGGAGTGGCGGCACACGCCCTTTGGTAGGGGGTGGGGTGTGTCGGTCCAGCGCAGGAGGTATGCGTGGAATGCCAAAAATCGGAGGCGTTTCGTCCAATTTCAGAGGTAGGGGTTCCTGCCGTCTTTGGTTATTAACAATACAGGAGCCCACGTTCAATGGCCATGAGGCATGAATCCCCCAATGACGGGGCTGGTTTCACAATAGTTTAGATCAAACTATTGGTGGGTTAAGGACCGGTTTTTGGGTCTTTTGGTTACCAGAACCACCATTTTGGAATAGGGTATATTTGTAGGAAACATGGAATTTGAGTGTGATGTTTTGGTGTGGCGTATCCTTGCTGAATATGGACTAACATGTGAAATTGTTTGTGAGATTTATGGGTCCGAACTTGAAAACCAGGTTGCGTGTTGTTGCTTGTGTGAATAACATGCTGGATGTGTGAAAATATCATGTTGATCTATGCTATTTGATGTATTAACATGGAATATATGATGGAGGAAAATTATATGTAGGAAATATAATTATCCATGATTTATAAATGTTACATGTAGTGAATTGGCATGAAATTGCAATCTGCATTTCATATGCATGGGGACACCGCACAGTATTAGGTGTGTGTGCAGGGTTGTGGTCATTCACCATTCTTGGTGAATGGGTGGTGATCTCAGTAATGGGACAACGTCCAAGAAAATGAGTTTCACGGTTGCATAGCATGAAAAGGAAAAATACATGTGTTTGGCCGAACAAGTTGGGGTAGATACCCCCCAGGGTGAAAGACCTAATTCATTCATGGTTAGAAATGATCACCGGCGGTGAAAGACCGTAAAAATGTTGGAAAGGCGCGCGGCGTCTTGTGGTGTGAACCTAAAAATCCATGGCCCACAAAGGCATAAACACATGGAATTTGATTAAATCAAATGAACATTGGAGGTTTGTCCAATGGGTTATGAGTTTTAACAACAAAAAGCTTTTGTTTTGGAGAAAATGGTCATTGGGTGAAACACCAATGACATGTTCCCTTAAGCAGCTTTGCATGTGTGGGGGGGAGCCGGTGAGAATTCGGGACGTGGGATAGGGTGAGTCGCGTCTCATCCATGGCATGTAGACATTCGAGTAGGAATGTGCATATTTTTACTTGAATGTGTGTGTTTACCATTGCATGTGCACTTAGGTAAGGAGTAGCCCTTGTAGGAGAATTCCTCTATTGGGCATTGCTCACCCTCTCGTGAGAAAATATTTGAAGGTGCTGGAGGTACACCAGGAGGTGGACACATTTGAGGTCTTAGTTAGGAAGAAGGCCAGATTTTGGCTTTGTTATGTAATTCGTAAAATTTTGGACAGTTTATCCAGTTTTGTATATGTAAATGAGAAGTTTTGTAATAAAAACTTCTTTTGACTTGTTCAATATTGTGTTGGAAAGTTTTCCCCGAATTTTATCTTTGCACACTATATAACATGTAAAGCGATAGTATTAGATGAATGCATTGGGAGAGAGTTGGAGGTGCAAGAAATGCCTAAAAATAGGCTACTGCATGTTTGGGTCATGATAGGGGATTCTTGGTCGCGATAGAGTGCAGGGAATGCCAAGAACAGGCTACATCTGGTTTTGGGTATCGACAAGGAATTCTTAATTAGTATGAGTTATTTTAAGTTTAGTGTCGACGGGAATTCTGTGTTGCGACATGGTTCAGTTGCAATAATGAAACTATTGCAACGCGAAACTTTTCTTTGTTGCGAAAGGGGTTTTAGTTCTATTTCGTGACGATGTCGCGATAGAGGTTTCTTTGTCACGATCGAGACGGTCACGACGAGAGGTCAGGGTTGCAATAGGGCTTGGTTAGGTCAAGAGATTTTAGGTCACAATAGAAAATTGTCGTATCGCTACAAGATTTCATGGAGTGGTGTTGTGACAGGGTATCTTATGTCGCGACAGAGTTTTGGCCAAGACCAAAGGGTCTCTTGTTGTGAAAAAATATTGTTATGTCACGACAGAGTTGGCCAGGCAGGGGTTTTTTGTTGCGATAGAATGATTTTATGTTGCGATAGAGTTGGCAATGGTGTCGAGGCTTTATGTCACGATAGAGTGTGGCAAAATAGAGAGGTTTTGTGTTGCGACATAGTTGACCAGGTTAGGAAGATTTTCTGTCGTGACTAAGTATTTTTATGTCGCGACAGTGTTAGCAAAGGTAAGGAGAAATTATGTCACGACAGAGTTGTAAAACCCCGAAAAAAAATTCAATTTTTCTGAAAAAGGGTAAAACGGTAATTTTGGTTGGAAACTTGGAATTTTTCTAGATCTCGGATGATGAAACGGACTTCACCATTGAATTCTTCTCGCGAAATCTAGTTACCCAGTCAAATTTCATCGAATTAGAGGCAGTCGAAATTTATTTTAAGGCAATGGGTGTCAGATGCTTGCTTAAAACATATGACACACTGGCACATAATTATGGTCTGTGTGATGACACATGGCCATGAGGGAGAGGAGGAAGGTAGGGCCCTCACTTTAGGATAGGAACAAACACAAGAAAAAGAAAGAAAAAAAAGAAAAAAGAAAAGGAGACAAGTGGCAAGTGAGGAGGAGAGGAGGAAAAGGGAAGGAAGCTTCCCACTTGGAGAAAAATCGGTGGGAGAGAAGGGAAAGAAAAAAAAAAGAGGAAAAAGAAAGAAAGGATCGGGGAAGAAAAACAAGGGAGAAAAGAGGAAGAAAGGGGAAGAGAGGAAAAAGAGAGGATTTCCCGGCGTTCTGACGGTCGAAGCTTGACAGTCCGAGAATTAAAGTTGGTCCACGCAATGAGGCTACGGCGTGGTGCAAAATCAGGGGTTTAGATCAAACTCGAAGAGGTGGGGGTTCTCTCTTAGGTTGATCTTGAGTACAGAGCGAATTAAATGTGGGTTCTTTGAAGTGTGAGTGGTCGTGCGGTCGATCCAATTTTAGGGTAGATGTTGGAATGTTGGATTGTTTTTCGGGCGATCGGGACTATGTTTGGAGATTGGTTTTGATACCGGGACTAATGTCTTCGGGTTGTGTATTTGGAATTTAGGGTTGTTTTGGCCAAATTCTGGAAGTGAAAAATGGACTAAACCGGGATTGGTTTGAGGCTGGATGATGCCTTGTTGAATTGAGGTCCTAAATCAAGGATCTTTCGTGTGTTATTGCTTGGTGGTTGAATAACATGCTGTTGTGTGAAAAAAATTCATGTTAATATATGCTTATTTGATGTATTGACATGAGATACATGATGGATGTGAATAATATTTAGAAAAATATAATTATCCGTGATTTGGTAATGTTGCATGTAGCTTTCATTATGCATGTAACATTATATGGCATGAAATGGCATCTCCGCATTTCATATGCATGTGTGCATGGTTGTGGTCATTCACCATTCTTGGTGAATGGTACAGTATTCAGGAAATGGGATGCGTCTAAAAACTCCATGGTTATAACATGAAAATGGAAAAGAAATACGTGTGTTAAATTTGAGCAAGATGGAGTGAATCCCAGGGGTGAACCGTAAAAATGTGGAAAGAGCCATTGATCTTCAGGTGTAAACCCGAAAATCTATGGCCCACAAATGCATAAACACATGGGATTTGATTAATTCAAATGAACATTGGAGGTTTGTCCAATGGGTTATGAGTTTAAAAACAAAAAGCTTTTGTTTTGAAAAAAAAAAAGGTCATTGGGGGAAACACCGATGACAGGTATTCACACTTGGCATTTGCATGTGTGAGGGAGTCAGTTAGGACTCGGGTTATGGGAATGAAGAGTCTCATCTCATTCATGACATGTAATGTTCCATGGTAAGATTGCATTTTCTATATGGAATGTGGAATGATGTGTGTGTTCCATTGCATGTGCACTTAGGTGGGGAGTAGCCCTTGTAGGAGAATTCCTCTACTGGGCATTGCTTACCCCGTCGTGGGAAAATATTTTGAGTCTTTGGAGGTACACAGGAGATGAAACACATCAAGATCTTAGTTTGGCGGGATCTGGCTTATTCATGTATTTGGTTAAATTCTGGATAGAATCTCGAGTTTTGTACATGCAAATGAGAAGTTTGTAATAAAAAAACTTATTTTAGACTTGTTCAACGTATTAAATTTCCCATATTTTATCTGATGCATAATGTGTATAGGCGGTAGTATGGGAATTTATGATTAGTGTCAAAAAGTACAATTTTGAACCCTATATTATATATAGGTTTGAGTACTTTTTGTGCATTAATATCATGTCATTTATACCAATTGAAGTGTTCTAGTCTTCTTGGTAACACTTATGCCTTTGAAGAGTATTTTTGGTGTTTTGCGGGCTTTTGCGCACGTTTGGAGTTCAATGTCGAGATGAATGATGAATCATGAAGTTGAATTCTAAGTCTCGTATGATCGGCCCGAGAATCAATAGAAAACCAAAGGCAAAGTGAAGAAAATTCAATGGAGTTGAAGACGGGCAATGCGTGAAGGATCAACAAGGCTAGATTTTAAGCTAAGCTTGCGAAATTTTTAAGCTAGGATTGCGGGGAATTTCGCAGCCTTAGCGAAAATTCGCAACCCTAGCGAAAATGCCAGATTTAAACTACAGACAAGCATCGAATTTATTGTGTTGTCGAAAATAATTGATTTAAGCTTCTCACAAAATTTCGCACAGCTTAGCGAAATTTATTTAGCTAAGCGAGTGTCCACCTTAAGCGAAATTTCTTGTTTCGCTAGACACGGTGATTTCGCTAGTTAGAGTGCTTGTACAGCGAAAATTGATCTTAAATAAATGCTTTGTAATTAATGCAAACCGCTCCCGAACTTGGTGTATTACTTGGTGTCGATAGCAGCGGGTTGATAGGTTTCAATTTTCATACCTTGAGGAAGCCTATATAAACCCCTCTTGTTTTGTAACCTAGATATGAAGGATTGGAGGAACAATCTGTGGAGAAGGATTTTTTTGTAAGTTTTTATTTTTGTAAATAAAGTTTCTTTTATTTTAGGTTTTGCTTTTATTTCTTTTCTCTCTTATATATATTGCTTTCTCTCCCTTTCTCGTTTGCAAACACCCTCTTGAGGATGACAGCTCAAGAGATGCTTGGTAAGCCTCCCTTTCTTTGAAGAGGAAGCCGGCACAGTGGTGGGGCATATGCATGTTGTCTCTTGTATTAAAAGTACGAATTGGCAGTGTATTTATGGCCCTTATTCTCAAAACATAGTTGCATAATGGGATGTTATTGATTTGGCCAATACTCTCCATGCTTTAGGATCTGCGGTCTTTCCGGGTGAGAGATGCCTTTATTGTTCTTCTAGATGGTCTTTCTGAGCCTCTGAGATAATATTTACATGTTAGGGTTCTTCAAATTAGGGTTAAGTAGCATTCTTGTTATTATTTTAGCCCGATACTCTCCATGCTTTAGGATCACGGTCTTTCGGGTGAGAGATCTTGGCTGTTGTTAACTAGATGGTCTTCTGAGCCTGCAGAATGATAATTTAATGTTAGGGTTTTAAAGGGCCATAAGCTGCATGCTACGTATTGACTCAAATAGGAGATGTTTCATGGGTGAGGTTCGTTAAATATAGATCCCTAGGTTATGCCATGGACTATAGGTTGCATGTCATAACGCGAGGATAAAACCCGAGGACACTTGTTTGCCCTAACTTGCCAAGTTAGTGACCTAAATCTTCAAAGTTAACTTTTTCACCTTTTACTTTCAGTTTTTACAATTCTCAGTTTCCAAACCATTCCCACTGTTTTTGAAACACAATTAGAAAGAGTCGAATAAAGCCTTACCTTCATGCAACGATGCAAACCATTTTAGGATGAAAGCCATCCCGAAGTGTTCGATCCTAGACCGCTATCTTTAGGTAGCTTGACTACGGCGATGTAGAAACTTAGTGTATAAATTTTGTTGATTTTAAGCTCGACCTCTTTGTGCAGATCAATTTCTTTGCCTTTGGGTGAGTGGAGGTGCGAGAAAAGGCCCGGAAGGCTCTGCCCAGGCGAGTTTAGATTATGACAATTTTCTAGGTTGCGCCAGGCTTCCTAGTTATTTTTTGTGACATGGTTCCCAAGTTGCGGTACATTCTTTGGTCGCCACGGGGTTTTCTGGTCGCGACAGAGTTGTTCCTCTCTGCTTACACATCGCTGACGGGGAGTCACACGGTGTCGCGATAGTGTATTATTTTATGTCGTGACAATGTCATGACAGAGGTTCCCTTGTCGCGATCTAGAAGGTCATGACAGGAGGTCAGGGTAGCGATGGAGCTTGGTTAAGGCCAAGAGATTTCGTGTCACGACATGGCATTCTATGTCGCGATAGAGTTTGGCCAAGACCAAAGGGCCTTGTGTTGCGACACAACATTTTGTCGTGATAGGGGATGTGAGCCCGGGAGTTTCTGGCGATAAAGAGTATTTATGTCGAGACCGGGGTTTGGCCTTGGGCAGGGTTTTTTTGTCTCAACCGAGTACTTTATGTTATGACAGAGTATGGCCAAATGAGAGGTTTTATGTTGTGACAGGGAATTTTAGGTTGCGACATAGTTGGCCAGGCTGGGAAGATTTTCTGTCGCTACTGAGTATTTTTATGTCACGACAGAGTTGGCCAAGATAATGAGGAATTATGTCGCGACTGAGTATTTTTATGTCGCGACAGAGTTTGATCAAGGTCAGGATTTTCTATGTCGCGACAGAGTACTCTTGTGTTGCGACAGAGTTTGGCCTTGGATGAGGTTTCTATGTTGTGACAAAGTACTATTACGTCATGACAGAAAGTTCTAGGACGTGGGGTTCCATGTCGCGCGCCAGTTCTATGTTGTGGCCGAGTGGGGCCTTTGTGCGCGTCTGCAACAAGGCGGGGCATGCGCACACGGGAGACACTCCATCACGCTAGCGAGGTCTTGAGCCGGTACAGCGGTGTAGGCGCCATGTTGTTGCGTCCACGCGGCGGAGGAGGCCTTGCGCCGCAGCGATATACCGAGGCGGGCGTGCACGATAGGCTGGGCTCCCACGACAAGGGCTAGCATCTTGCAGCGGAGATTTCTGCATTGCGACGGATAATCACTAGCGAAAAAAAAAAAAAAAAATTGACCTCTGGATTTGGGGTGTCACAGTTTGGTATCAGAGCTTAAGTATACAAATACCTAGGACTCAATGGGCATGGGTTTAGATCATGCATCCATTATGCATTTTGATAAATTAATATGTGTGATATGTTGCATGATACTGTGTTGTATATTGTATAAATCATATACTTGGTAAATAGTATACGGTAAATGAGTGGGATATATATTAGTGGTGGCATATGCACTACTACACTACTAATTGAAAAAAAAAAAAAAATCTCAATTTGCTATTTGACATAGGTAAATGGCAAGTCAAGGAAGGGAACGGAGGGGTTAGCCACCAGGCGATAACCGACCACCACCTGTTTTTGACCAACAAGCCTTTGTAGAGGCCATGGGTGCTGCAGCTACTGCCATTGCACAAGCTAGTGTAGCTGGGGGTCAAAGGGGGCCAAGTAACCTCAAAAGGTTTATAACACATCATCCTCCGACATTTACCGGGGGAGGGGATCCAGTGGTAGCTAATCATTAGTTCCGACAGGTTGAGAGGATTTTGGAGGCTATGGAGATTACCTTCGATGTTACGAGGATCAGAATAGCTACGTTTAAGCTAGAGGGTGAATCCCAGATATAGTGGGATTGGGTCAAAGTCTCAAGGGATCCGAAGACGATGACATGGGGAGAGTTCCGAGAGCTCTTCATGGATAAGTTTTTCCCCCGGCATCTGCTAGGCATGCAAAAGCTCGGGAGTTCCTTGAGTTGAAGTAAGAAAGTATGACTGTGCTCAAATACGTAGCTAAGTTCATTGAATTGGCACGTTTCGGGGATGATTATGTGGCCACAGATATGGCCAAGGTGAGGAAGTTTGAGGATGGCCTAAAGTTGTCCATCCAGGGCAAGATTGTAGGATTTCTTCTACAATACATGGACTCTATGGTTAGGACGACTATGGGCATAGAGAGAGAGATAGAAGATGCATGAAGCATTTGAGATGCGGTTGCTAGTGACAAAAGGAAGGAGGGTAAGCCTTCTTCTAGTTTGGGAAAGAAGCAGAAGACTTATATTCCACGAGTATTAAAGGGACGAGGCCACGACTATCAGAGCCAAGGCCAAACCAGGGCTTCTAGCCAATCAGGATAGATGACATGTTATTACTGCCATAAGCCTAGACATATGAAGTGGGATTTCCCTCAGAGGAAAGGATCCCAGGGTTTTGGGATGACATAGTCCCAGTCATCAGTGGGACATGCACGGACGTAGTTTGTTCCTACTCACCCCAATGCGAGTCAAAGGAACTAATATCAGTCCCAGGGTGCTGCACAAGTGCCTTCTGCTACACAAATAGGTCAAAGAGGCCAGGGTATGGGTCGAGGTCGAGGTCGAGGATAGGGCTCACAAGCCAGGACTTCAGGGACCTAGGGGCGTGTCTACGCCGTTACATCGCAAATTGAGCCAGTTGATCAGTCGGTTATACAGGGTATGTTTATGCTATCTTGCCTATGGGAAAAAGTGTTGTTTGATTCTGGTGCATCACATTCTTTTGTTGCTGCATCTTGTGTGAATGCTTTGGGCTTAAAGGTAGAATCCTTGGAAAGGCCGTTGCATGTGAGTTCTCCCCTAGGGACTAGGGTGAGGATTGATTAGATATGTCGGGATTATGAGTTATAGATCTCAGGGATTCTACTCATGGTGGACCTTCGGGTGGTGGACATATCATACTTTGATATCATTCTTGGCATGGATTGGTTGATGGCGCACCAAGTCGTCATTGATTGTGATCGTATGAGGATTATTGCTTAGACCCAGGATGGCGTTTGTGTTATATTTCAAGGGGATAAGCATGACGTTTTACCCCAGGCCATGTACGACTCTAAGTGGCATGGACAAATGATAGGTTGGTTGGCAAGCCTTACCCTGGAGGACGAGGTGAGACAAGGTTTGAGCCTACCTGGGGTGGTTTGTGAGTTTGAGGACGTTTTTTAGGACGAGCTATCTGGATTACCTCCGCACAGGGATGTAGACTTTGTCATTAGGTTACACCACGATGTGGCGTTCAGCGTTCAGTGGGATGGCGCGGTTGGGATTAACGAATAAAGTTAACTAAGATGTTTGGACAAGGGTTTTATTAGGCCGAGCGCCGCCGTAGGAAGCTCGGTTACGTTGCTAAGAAGAAGGACAAGGCTCTTCGACTGTGCATTGACTATCCACAGTTGAACAGAGTTACGATAAAAAATCGATATCCATTATCGGGGATTGATGATTTATTTGATCAACTGAAAGGGGCACGAGTCAACTCCAAGATTGACCTTTGCACTGGTTATCATCAGTTGAGAGTTAGGGAGGTAGATATCCCTAAGACAACGTTTAACACGCGGTATGGGAATTTCGAGTTCACAGTGATGCCTTTCGGATTGGCGAATGCGTTAGCAGCATTCATGGTTCCCATGCATAACGTATTCCAACCCTTTTTGGATTAGTTTATCGTGGTCTTTGTTGATGACATCTTGATCTACTTCTAGTTTGAGGAGGAGCATGAGGATCATTTGAGGATCGTTCTCTAGGCCCTTAGAGCACATCAGTTGTATGCCAAGTTCAGTAAGTGTGAATTTTGGCTTACTGAGGTGAAATTCTTGGGACACGTCGTGTCGGCTTCAAGCGTGTCAGTAGACCCTGAAAAGGTTGAGGCTGTTAGGAGTTGGGAGAGGCAGAAGTCAGATTACGAGATACGCAATTTCTTGGGATTGGAGAATTGCCTCTGAAGGTTCGTTTGAGGATTTCTCTCGGCTAGCGGCCTTTATGACAAAGGTTATTTCGGAAGGGGTCGATTTGGGTGGAATGACTTGTGTGAGAAGCATTCGGGGTGAAGTGAAGGGCTTGCTAGCTCCTATTATGATAGTCCCGGAACAGGGACAGAGGTACACGGTATATTGTGATGCCTCTAAGGACGAACTGGGATGTGTCTTGATGCAGTCCGGGAGGGTTGTAGCTTATGGTTCTAGACGGCTAAGACTCATGAGCGGAGATACCCTACATGACATGGGTTAGCGACCATTGTCTTCCAGGCCTAAAGATTTAGGCGCCACTACGTATGGTGGCCCGATTTGATTTATTTTCAAACCACAAGAGTTTGAAGTATATTTTCACACAACGGGACCTCAACATGAGGCAACGCAGATGGATGGAGTATCTGGAGGATTATGACTTCACTTTGCATTACCATCCTGGTAAGGCAAATGTGGTGGTTGATGTACTCAGTCGCAAGTCACGGGGAGTACTAACTAGTATAACTTCCTGGGAATGGAAGATGCTCGACATTGTGGGATAGTTTAGATTACAGTACATTGATCAGGCTTAGGGTGTTTTGGGAAGTTTGGTGGCTAGCCATCCCTATTGAGTCCTAGGGGTAGGACGCGAGAGATGTCGATCCATTAAAGGACTCGGGCTGTCTGATCCTTGGGGGGGGGGGGGGGGGGGGGGGGGGGGGAGTAGTGAAAAATTTAGGCATCCCCGCGAGATAGTAGTCTTCGGTATAGGGACGGGTTGTAGTTCCCCGGAGTTCAGCGGCTGAGAGAGGAGATCCTCGAGAGTTCCTTGCTCGATTTTACGTGTGCATCAGTGGCACGAAGATGTACTGTGATCTTCGTAGCCAGTATTACTGAAGCGAGATGAAGCGACACATTGGAGATTTTGTTCGACGGTTCTTACATGTCAGTAGGTAAAGGTTGAGCATTAGAAGCCAGTAGGGCTACTCCACCCATTGGAGGTAGCTGAGTGGAAGTGGGAGCACGTCACGATGGACTTTGTGACCCACTTTCCCGCACGTTTACCGCCAATTATGATGGTATGGGTGATAGTGGACCGCTCACTAAGTTGGCACATTTTCTAGCAGTGCGGATGACTTTCACACTAGAAGAATTCTGTCGATTGTACATTAGAGAGATTGTCCGGTTACATGGAGTGCTAGTCTCTATCGTATCAAATAGGGATCCCAGGTTTACGACACACTTTTGGAAGAGTTTCCAAAAGGCCATGGAACCACGATTGTGATAAGCACTACATTTCATCCTTGGGAGCCGGATGGTTGGTCGGAGAGGACCATCTGAGTTTTTGAGGACATCTTGCGCTGCGACATCGTCTTGGGATCTTAAGGGTAGCTGGAAGGAGCACTTACCCTTAATGGAATTTTCCTACAACAACAGTTATTAGGCGAGTATATGGCACCCTATGAGGCTTTATATGGGAGGCCATGTCGATTACAATTTGTTAGGAACGAGGAGGTGGGACGAGTTCCATCTTGGTCGGTTGATTAGAGACACCTCTCACGAGAAGGTGGGTTTGATACGGAGCGTCTTCTTACGGCTGACGGCGGAAGAGCTCGCCGGCAGATGGCGTCGACCTCTAGAGTTTGAGGTGGTGATCACGTCTTCTTGAAGGTGATGCCTGGGAGGAATTAGTCGAGGTTCGAGTGGCGGGGGAAGCTATCAGCGGGAGTATGTCGAGGCCCGCGCCCCGAGATATAGGAAGGTTGTACGATTGCGTATTAGTTGTCATTACTGTTGAGTTTATTAGGTGTCCATGAGGTGTTCCACGTTTCCATCTTCGGAAGTATACTCTAAATCCAGCTCATGTAGTGGATTGGGGAGGGATTGTTGTTGATATAGATGGGGCCTTCGAGGAGGAACCAGCGCGTATCATGGATAGCCGAGATCAGGTTTTGTGACACGAGATATTGAGGCTAGTGAAGGTGTTTTGGAAACACTAAGGAGTGGAGAAGGCAACATGGGAGCACGAGGACACAATACAGGCCACCTATCCTTTCTTATTTGAGGATGAAGGAGCGTTGTCTAATATTTGGAATTAGAATTATGACGCCCTAAATTCCGGGGGTCCCGTTGACAACCCGTTAACATTGAAACTTATATGCTCGGGTGCCTATATCACGCTCACATGTCTCATATACTTAAGAGACCCATTTTGGGTATAATTTTTCTTACAAATAACTAATTTCTTATAATATTTCACAAGAGTTTGATGTACAACTCTTATACACTTTTACATGCCAAAATATATTAAAACTAGATTATTCTAATATATTTTACAAAATTGCTTCTTAAGGCCACAACTCGGCTTTCTTCGTACTCACGGCCTCAAAGGAGCGTCATCTTCTCGTGTACCTGAAAGGGGGGGTCCCACGACGGGGTGAGAAAAGCCTAGTAGTGATAATCTCCTATAAAGGTTACTCCCCACCTAAGTGCTTATGCAGTGATCAAATTGACATGCATGAGTAAAAATGCGCACATTCCTTTCGAGATGTCCAGCATATAGGATGAGAATGACTCACCCTATCCTATGTCAGGAGTCCTCACTAGCTCCTCACGCAATGCCTAAGCCTATGTCTTGACAACGTATTTTCATGACATCCAATGATCATTTCTTTGACTCGTGTTTTATATTCATATTTTCATTTACAATTTTGCCTTTTGTAGGTAGTAGTTCTCGATGTCGATTAGACACGATGGGTATGCAGGTCAATATTATTTATATCCTAAATCTGTGTGCGTAGTCGAGCTCTTTGCGATATATAGCGGCTCTAGGGTCGAACACGAGATGGGTTTTCTTTGTACAAAATGACTTACGGTGAAGGCCCGAAAATGGTGAATTCAATTTGGATTTTGGGCTTGGTAAAAACGAGGAGGTTTTGGTAAGCAGTGAGGAGTTGGACAATGTATGGCGAAAATAAAATAAGGAAAAAAAATGTAAAATAGAACCCCTTGAAGTTTGGGGACCCACTTTGGTTTAGGAGTTTAAAGGCAATAACATGTGCCGGGTCATAGCGTTGAGGAGCATGACATATGGTCATTTTAGTTGGATCTTCATTTTTAGCTTTAAAAAGAAGCTAAACCCTATGATTTTCCCTTTTGAAAAACGGCATTTATTGACGTTAATGCTCCCAGACGGTGAAAGCGTGCCTCCTACGATCTACCTCACAGTGATAAATAGAAAGCTGACTAATGAATCTCGGTGGATCTGGCAATAAGCATCCGAACCTAAAAAGATTTTCAAATGCGATCAAAGAAAGGCACATCAAAGGAGTTCTAACACAAGTGAGAAATAGAAACATACATGAAAATAAATGCCTCGTTAAAAGCAGGAGGACGTCAGTTTACCTCGGATCTAGCCCGACGACCCTCACTCTTCAGGAGGAAGGAGTCCCAGCCAACCATCATCCCTACGAGTTATCATCCTCAGTGTTGCTTGGCGAAAGGAAAGAAAATGAAAGAAAATGGGAAAAGGAAGGCTGCGGGAAGCGCCCCTCTGCAGTGTGCTTGACGTGAAGTGAGTTGATTGATTCAAAGTTTTTCACGGAGGCGAGACTTATATAGATGCTCGGTGTAGGGAAGTTACAAAAAAAACAAAATGGGAAGGCTATTACGAGGGTAAAATGGAAAAAACCAAAACAAATGCAAGCGAGGGCATAGCGTAAAAAAGCGAGGAGCGGGCGGCGGAGGAGCGATCTTTGGGTGCAGGAGCGATCTTTGCGGGGAACCAGGCCGCAATGCTCCATTTTCTTCACTTTTTGCTCTTACTTTTTCCTTGGATCATTTTCAACGATGGGTTTATTTCGAATTCTTAGTGGCGATTGGCTCCAGCGATTTTGGCATAATTAGCTGCGCCAAAAAGCTGCAAAATTTTCCACAAAATCACGATCCCGGTAGAACAATAGGAATTGATTTCATATCAGTGGGTTAATTACAATGATTAGTACACAAAAATCACTCAAAACCTATAATAAATAGGGTTCAAAATAGCACTTTTTGGGCACTAATCAGTGTCACACCAAAGGCTCCACAAGACTAGACACTTTTGACGGGCTTTCATCGCCGGTGATCATGTCTAACCTCAATAAATTTGGGTCTTTCACCCCCAGAGGAATCTATCCCAACTTGCTAATACCCAGCGCATAGTGTCTTTTACTATTTTCATATTCCGTGCAACTCATTTGGACGTTGTCCCATTAATCGAGCCCACTCAATTCAACACCAAACGCAGTGTTGATTTATAGCCCCATGTACTTACGGCACTCTCAGACACCAAACACAATGTTGATCTACCACCGGCATACACCCGTATCATGCGATGTTCTAGTGCATATGCAATCACAATTATACCCTGCAATTTACATGTTGTTATGTGATTTTCATGAACCATTCTTATCAGTTATATTTGTATTCCATTACCATGCAAACATATATCGTAAGCATATAAGTTCCATAATTTTTCATGCCAATATATATAAATATACATATATCATATCAAGCATATTAGCATCCATCAATCCATAACTAAACCATTTATGTCATGCAACCTTCCTTAGGCTAACTCATGGAAATTCCTACCTAACACAGTAGCCTACAACATGCCATGCAATGGTCATGTCAAAACTTGGCTATTCACATCGACATAACTAAGCAAAATGCACACTTGGTACAAAACATAGAATTAAGCAAAGTTATGATCACCCAATGTCCTCCATAGGAACATGGCTGGAATATTGACTCAATGGTATTTCCATAGAGTCCAAGAACACCCAAAACGGAGTTCAGACGAAGAAGTTATGGCCGTCCGAAGTTGGAGGTCACACATGAATAGCTAGCCCTAGCCGACCAGAAGCCCTGGAAAAATATAGATTTCTATAGGTTATTTTCATACTGCAATATCTATAGACTAATGGCTAGAATCGTGACTCAATGGGAGAGCACCATGATCCAAGGCTCAGGAAACGGGTTCGGACGGGAAGTTATGGTGTCTGGACTGGAGGCCTCATGGAATGTGACCTATTGAAGGCGACCCTAACTGGCAGCTAACAGGCCGGTAACCCTAGAAAACCTTGATTTCAGCTGGGTTTGTGTTCCCCTGTCCCCCACAAGCACATGGCTAGAATCTTGACTCAATGGGCTTTCCATAGAGTCTAAGAACTCCCGAAACGGAGTTTGGACGAAGAAGTTATGGTCATCCGAAGTTGGAGGCTTTACATGAACTGACCCTAGCTGGCCAACCACTAGTGATGCTGACCCTAACCGCTAGCCGGTGATCCTGGGGTAGCGGTGACCTAGCCGTGTAAATTTGACCCTAGCCGTGGTAGGCGACCTAGCCGACCGACCCTCCTTAGTTGTTGAGTTGATGGACCATAACTTGAGATGAGTCAGATTTGAGAGTCGAAAAGCCTAACGCAAGTTCACTGATGTGGCTACAATTTACCTAAAGGACACACTTCCAAATTCGCTTTATTTTCCTCCCAAAAACTAGTCCTAAATTCCGGCTAATGCGTATGATCAAAATAGGGTTCCCATGGTTGAAAATGCAACCAACATCCCCTTGGGGAAAAACACCACCACACAACCCTTAGGGTAGAAAGTAACCAAATTAGGAGAAGACCTACCTCTTGGAGTTTGTCGAAACTTCCCGTTTCCAGTCTCTAATGTTGAAACTCTGAGAAGGAAGCCTTCTTCTTGTCAGTAAGGGAATAGCGAGTCAGTCTTGAAACCTAGAGAGAAGGTGGACCTTCTCTCTCTAAGTTTTCTCCCCCTTTTCTCTTTCTCCTTTTGTTCTCTTCCCTAATGGTGTTTAGAAAATTACAAAGTCGAGTGCGGAAGTACTTGCCACATGTCGACACCGTTGAACAACCTTGGATTACATATCAGCTATCCATCTACCTTAGATTTCTCTTCAATCATGTATTGTAACATGCCTCTTATGGGTCCCACTTGAGCTCTTTGTTTGACTTAACCTACACTTGACATGTTGCATAGTGTCAGTCACTCTACACATGCTAAGTGCCAGTACTACCAGCAGTGCCTCGGCAGTGAAATTTGACTATCTCGGAATTCGAAAGAAATTTGTGGTAAAATTTGGGTTCGTGAAGGAGCCGATTAATAGTGAGTCCGTTTCATCATCCGAGATCTAGAAAAATTTCATATTTTTCCATTGAAATTACCGTTTTACCATTTCTTAGAAAATTGAATTTTCTCGGGTTTTACAAGAATAACTATTGCATACACATGTGTTTGTGTGTGCTAGTGTGTGTGAATTTTGGGGACAAAATTCTGTTAAGGGGGGAAGAATGTAAAGCCTAGAAAAAAATTCAATTTTTTTGAAAAAGGGTAAAACGGTAATTTCGGTTGGAAACTTGGAATTTTTATAGATCTGGATGATAAGCCGAGACTTCACCGTGAAATTCATCTTCTGAAATCTAGTTGCGATCCAAATTTCTTCAATTCGAACGTCGAAGGGTTTAAGCTTAAGGCAATGGGTGTCGGGTAACACTTAAAACATATGACACATGGCACATGATACATGAACCATGTGATGACACATGGCCATGAGGGAGAGGAGGAAGGAAGGTGGGCCCCTCACTTTAGGATAGGAACAAACAAAGAAAAGAAAGAAAAAAAAAAAAAAAGAAAAGGAGACAAGTGGCAAGTGAGGAGGAGAGGAGGAAAAGGGAAGGAAGCTTCCCACTTGGAGCAAAATCGGTGGGAGAGAAGGGAAAAAAAATGAGGAAAAAGAAAGAAAGGAGCGGGGAGAAAAGAGGAAGAAAGGGGAAGAGAGGAAAAAGAGAGGATTTCTCGACGTTCTGACGGTCGAAGCTTGACAGTCCGAGAATTAAAGTTGGTCCACGCAACGAGAGCTACGCGTGGGAACCGAAATCAAGGGGTTTCGTCAAACTCAAAGAGGTAGGGGTTCTCTCCTACTTAGGTTATTCTTGTTTTAAGAGCCATTTAATGGCATGGGGTTCTTTGAGGCCGTGAGTGATCGTGTGGTTCAGTCCCAAAATTTTGGGACTAAATGTTAGAATGTTTGGACTTTTTTCGAATAGTCCAGGACTATGTTTAGAGATTGGTTTTGATCTCGGGACTGATGTCTTCGGGTTTTGTTGTGTATTTGGAATTTGGGAATTTATTTTAGTAGTGCAAGTGAAAATGGGCGAGCAAGGTGATTCGGGAGTGTTGAGGAATTTGGATGATGCCTTGTTGAATTGGGAGTCTAAATCGAGGATCTTTTGTGTGTTATTGCTTGGTGGTTGAATAACATGCTGTTGTGTGAAAAAAATTCATGTTAATATATGCTTATTTGATATATTGAAATGAGATACATGATAGATGTGAATAATATTTAGAAAAATATAATTATCCATGATTTGGTAATGTTGGATGTAGCTCTCATTATGCATGTAACATGATATGACATGAAATGGCATCTCCGCATTTCATATGCACGGGGACACCGCATAGTATTGGGTGTGTGTGCATGGTTGTGGTCATTCACCATTCTTAGTGAATGGGTGGTGAGCTCGGAAATGGGACAACGTCCAAAATTGAGACTCACGGTTGCATAAAAAAGAGGAAAAATACCTGTGTTAGGAGGAGCAAGATGGGGTAGATTCCCCCCTCCCCCCAGGGTGAAAGACCCAGACTATTCACTGTTAGACATGATCATCGGCAGTGAAAGACCGTAAAAATGTTGGAGAGGCTCACGGCGTCTTGCGGTGTAAACCCGAAAATCTATGGGCCACAAATGCATAAACACATGGGATTTGATTAATTCAAATGAACATTGGAGGTTTGTCCAATGGGTTATGAGTTTAAAAACAAAAAGCTTTTGTTTTGAGAAAAGAAAGTCATTGGGGGAAACACCAATGACAGTTTTTCACACTTGGAATTTGCATTTGTGAGGAAGTCAGTTAGGACTCGGGTTATGGGCATGAGGAGTCTCATCTCATTCATGACATGTAATGTTCCATGGTAAGATTGCATTTTCTATATGGAATGTGGAATGATGTGTGTGTCTGCCATTGCATGTGCACTTAGGTGGGGAGTAAGCGCGTAGGAGGTGCCTGCGGCGTCTTCGTTACGTCGTGGGAAGAATATTTTCAAATAATGGAGGTACACCGGGAGATAAAAGCATCGAGATCTTAAATTTGTGAAAAAGGCTAGATTATGGCTTATTCATTTCTTTTGTTAAATTCTGGATAGAATCTCTAGTTTTGTACATGTAAATGAGAAGTTTTGTAATAAAAAAAACTTATTTTTGGACTTGTTCAACGTAGTGTTAAAAGTTTTCCCAGATTTTATATGGCCTGCATAATGTGTATAAATTGGTAATTATGAAATTTCACGCATTTGGGTGAGGATTGGAGGGGAGTGCGAAAAGGCCCATAAAGGCTCTTTTGCATCTTTGGGCGGTTGGAGTCGCAATAGAGCTTACAGTTACGTAATCGACATGGTTCCTAGGCTGTAGGTGGTTTCTAGGTCATGACAAGGGTTTTCCTGGTCGTAACAGAGTTGTTTTTCTCCTGCTTTTTTGTCGCAACAAGGGTCCCCACTGTGTCGCGACAGTGTTTTATTTTATATCATGACAATGTCGCGACAGAGGTTCCCTTGTCGTGATCGAGACGGTCACGATAAGAGGTGAGGTTTGCGACGGAGCTTGGTTAAGGCCAAGAGATTTCGTGTCGCGATAGAAATTTGTAGTGTCATGAGAGGATTTCACGGAGTTGTTTCGTGACAGGGTTTTTTTATGTCGCAACAGAGTGTAGCCAAGACCAAAGGGCCTTGTGTTGCGACACAACATTTTGTGTCGTGACAGAGTTGGTCAAGGTTAGGATTTTATATGTCACGACATAGTATTTTTGTGTCTCGACAGGGTTTGGCCTTGGGTAGGGTTTTTCTTTCGCGATCGAGTATTTTACATCGTGACAGAGTATGGCCAAATGAGAGGTTTTGTGTTGCGACATAGTTGGCCAAGCTGGGAAGATTTTCTGTTGATCCCGAGTACTTTTATTTTGCGAAAGAGTTGGCCAAGGTAAGGAGGAATTATGTCGCGACCGAGTATTTTTATGTCGCGACAGAGTTTGATCAAGGCCAGGATTTTCTATGTTGCAACAGAGTACTCTTTTGTCGTAATAGAGATTTGCCTTGGATGAGGTTTTTATGTTGCGACAACGTACTATTACGTCACGCAGAAAGTTCTAAGACGTGGGGCTTCCATTTCACAACATAGCGTTCTATGTCACGACAGTGGGGCATGGTGTCGTGTCTCAACAAGGCAGGGCATGTGCACGACAAAGACGCTCTGTCGCGCACGATAGCCCTTAGGGGCGCTCAATAGTGTGGCGTTGTGTTGCGTCACGATAGAGGAGGCCTTGTGTGCACGAAAAACCGGGCGGCATGCGCAGCCGAGGGTTTGGGTGTGACCCGCGACAAGGTTGCACTCCGCGACATAGAATTTGTTGCGACGAAATCAATGACGAAGCCAAAAAATAAAAATGATCCACGATTTGTAAGGGTGTCGCGAAACAATTCTATGTCGCGATAGAGTTAGGCGGGGTAAAGGAAGAATTTATGTATGTGAGAGGGGATTTTTATGTCGCGATATTGGCCCACGATTGAAAGCCCTCCGCACCGCGACAAGGCTTGGAATCTGCGAGAATTTGGCGCGCGTAGCGGTGTTATGGCACGGTGTTGTGTTGCGATAGAAGACCGTACCTTGACGGGAACCGGGCCAGCGCACACCACGGGCCTTGGCGTGCCGGCAGAGTGCGCATGCGGCAGAGGAATACATGCGCGGCGGTGAATCTCTATCGCGATAAGACTTAGATAGAAGATCTTATGAGCAGGAAAAATTGAATTTTTCTAAAAAAAGGGCAAAAAGGTAAATCGCCATAATAGTAAAGGTTGAAAACTTGGAATTTTTTTCTAGATCTCGAATAACGAAATAAACCTCATCATTGGATTCGTCTCGAGAAATGTAGTCACCTAGATGAATTCGTCAAATTCCAAGATAGTCAGATTTTCACATTTTTCAGGGTGATGGGTGTCGAGTGACTCCCAGGGATGAGATTGTTTACGAAAATCTAGAAAGTCGGGAGATGACTTGGGTTAAGTTCATGGGATATAAATTGAACTTGAACTGAGGTGGAATAAATGGTTTCGATCCGGAATGGGACCCGAATGAGGGTGGACACGTGGCATGACTTGGGCCACACATCCAACTTAAGTTTAAGTTTAGACAAAAGGGGAATTAGGGAAAAAATAGCCCATTTCCTGCTGTTCACCCGAGGGAGAGAGGAGAAGAGAGAAAGAGGAGTGCCAAGTTTCCTCCCACGATCTACGTACGGAGTTCCGAGGGTTAGTTTTCATCGGGCCAAGAACAAAAGTTCATCGCATCGACGAGAGGTACACGTGGGTACCTGAAAAGAGGGATTTTGCCAAAGATCAAAGAGGGGAGATTTCGGGAAATCGAAGTTGTCGGGTTTAGGAGGCTTCTTACCCGTGTATCATGCGCCTATTGGTAAGGGATTCTTCCTACCTTGGCTTACTTTCACTTTTTTGGGTCAGGAAAAAACGATTTTTCGGTTAAGGGTCTGTTTGGCGAAGAAAAACTGGATTTTCGGGTTATGCACAGTGTTTCTTCGCCTAGGCGAACCTCAGTTCACCTAGGCGGAGGTGAAAATCTTCACACGGAAGATTGCTGCTACACCTAGGCGTAGGGGTTTGCCTAGGCGTAGGTTGCTCCACCTAGGTGAACCTAGGGACAACGGAGGAGGTCATTCTGGTCCACCTAGGTGGAGCATTGCCTACCTAGGCAAACCACTTCGCCTAGGTGATGAGTGCAAAAGCCATCTATGTTTTGAGTTCATTTCACTTTCTATGTTGTGTATTTTGTATCCATATTAATGTAAAACTCATAAAATTTCCTCTAAACTTGGTTTTGTAGGATTATTGATGAAAATCAAGTGATTTGGCAAGAAATGAGCAATATATTTCCAAAGAAAAGTCAATAAAAGTCTCACAACGCGCCACTGAGAAGATAAATTTTTATGTACCATATAGAACATCAAATGGTTCAAAATTACTCATGGTTTCATTCTACATTCAGAGCTTTTAACAGAGGCTCCTGCGCCCAAATCCGAGTTAGCTTGAAGAAGTTATGACCACGACAAGTTGGAGAAGAAAAGCGAGTTGTTGTCGAGCGTCGCGACCAAGCAAGGTATCCGCGACCGGAAACTTGGTCACGACCCCCAAAGAATTGTGTCGCGACCTAAAAGCTATGTCGCGACAAAAATTTGGAGAAACCTAAAAAGGCCAAAAATTGATATTTGGCTTTATTTTGTGTTCAGCACTGGAATGTATATACTCGTTTTTAGGTAAAGAAGCGGCGGGAGCGTTGGAGAACCTCTCCTTAGGGTTTTTCTCTCTCTACGCGCCCATTTTCTAGTTTTTCTCTGATTTTGAATTTTTTGTGATCTTAGAGTAATTTTTATGATTTTCTTTGTATTGAAGAGATTTGGTGATGTATAACGGATTGATTTCACTAAGGTTCGGACAAAGATTGGAAGCAAAAATGCGGATTTTCTCTCTCTTATGGAGTTTTCTCTCTCTATTGCCTATTTTCTTAGTTTTTGCTATGATTTTTATTTTAATAGATCTTAGAGTATTGCTTTGGAATGATTTTTATTTCTATTGAAGAGATTTCAGTGTTGTACTCAGATATTCAATTTATTTACTGTTGAGGCGAAGATTTAAGCTCAAATATGGATTTTTCTCTTCTTGTCTCTTGATTTCTTTCTTCATTTTCTTACTTTTTGTTTGATTGGTGATGATTGGAATCCAGTAATGGAACATTAAACACCCTCTAGAGGTGGGGATTAATTGTTGAACATTCAGATTTGCAGTTTTTCAGTTATTTTGTGGGTTTGAAAACTAAATTTATATAGTGAGTACTTATTCCATATAATTAAGCTGATTTCAAAATATTAGTAATATGCCCGGGGAAAATTTGTATCTTTTCTTTCCCGATTTCAGGATGCCCTCTGAGTGACAGAGAGATGGAGATTCCTGAGAGTAAAAAGTGGTAAATTGGGGGTATGTTAGACTAATATCTTGGAACTAATGAACTTTGAAAATTTACTTTGATAGATCACTAATTTACTCATGGTGCGAGGATTAATTAGATGATGTATCAATTTAGTTGATCAAAGGTTTCTCCTTAGTCTGATAAAAGGATCTTGATCCCGTGTTAGCAAAGATCTAATCAAGGAGATAAAATTTTTTATTAGATTTGAAGGACGAGATACCAATTACATTGGAGAAGACTTGCATTTTCCTGTCTATGGGGGCAAGAATTCTTTAGTCCTGAGAAATGGTTGTGAAGTATTGAAAAAGAAAAACAATCAAATCTTAAAGAGTGCCAAATTTTACAAGTAGCTATTTAGACCCATTTATCTTGAAAAGGAATATGGGTGTGTTAGATAGTGAAATGTATAGTGCCAGGAGAAATCCAAGCTATACTACATTGCTCTTGGACAAATCTAGCATTCAACTCACAATTGTTGGGCTTTCAAAGAAATGCAAACTGTTTTGTGTATAATTATCCCCATCCTTAGTGACTCTCTTCATACCTTTTACAATTAAGTAGTTGTTTATTTGGTAGATTTTTAGGATTAGTTTTAAATCAGTTTTTATTTCAATTAAAATTAGTTTTATTCACACATCTTATTTGATCACCCCTAAATAGTGAAGAGCCCTTGTAATCAGGGTGATCAAATTCCAATTAGAGAGAACCTCCAATCCTCGTGGGTACGATATCCGGACTCCTAGAGTCCACTTTATTACTTGTATGACCCGTGCACTTGCGGAAAGGGGTTGAGTGTTGGTAATACTTTTCATTTCAGTTTTTGAGTACACTTACTTTTGTTTCAAATCAGTTTTTGAGTATTTACCACATTTACTCCCTTGGCCATATTTTCACATATACATCATTTGGTTTTTACAAGTTTTTGGCTCCGTTGCCGGGGATTGGCGCGGTTCACTTTCTCTCATTGGAAGTTGACATTTTGAAGAACGGGTAATTTCCTAATTTAGGCAATTTTTATTTTTATTTTATCTTTTTGGTTGTGATTTGTTTCTTAGTTAATTTTTTTATTAGTATTTTTTTACTTTTATTTTGTTTTGTTTTTCTTCTTATTTATTTGGTACTTATGGAGGAACATTCAATAGAAGATAGATTTTCCTCCATAGAAGCCAAGCTTGAGACTACTTAACTTCATAAATTGGACCAAAGAATTCACAATGACTCATATGGAACAAGGAGTATTGCCTTATCAAGGAGTTCAAATCCCACATTTGGGAGGAGGAAGAAGAGTTGTCTTTTATTTAAAGCTGATTTTTATGTATCACCATGGAAGGGAACAAGAAGATGATTAATGCATTTGCAGAAATTTCCAGATTTAAATGCCTTCCAAGTCAATACTAGTGCTAGATTGAAAAATGTAGAAGCTCAAATAGGACACTTGGTCCAAGCATTCAAGGAAAAATTCTCTAGGACCTCTCCTAGTAATACTTTGAAAAATCCCATTGAATGCATGGATGCTCATTTGAGCAATGTGCAGAAATTTCATATACTGAAATATGTGGAAGAAGGTTGAAATGAGCTGGAAATTGAGAACAAGACACTCCTAAACAACTTAGAGGATGAAGAGCCATTAGTGGATAAACTGAAATTTGAAGAAGAAAGTCAAGTAGTGGCTATTGAAAACATTTTGGTGAAGATTGGCCACATTTACCTTCCCCATGGATTTTGTGACTTGGGCATTGAAGGGATCTACAAAATTCTCATATGCTAAAGAAGGCCAACATTTCCTCGAAGCCCGAGCATGGATTGACATCATGAGGAGCTCACCTTGCTTGTGGGTGAGGAGAAAGCCAGTTCAATCTTCACCAACCATTGCAGCTGACCAGAGCAGAAAGAGCCATGTGCAGAAAATTCTACAGCTTGCTTCAATCAAAAGGGCACATGTTTGAACAATCCCCCTTAAGCATAAATGTATTTACATCCACTTCACATAGAGGGGACTGTTTTGAAGAAATTGTGGCTGAACCACCATCCATAATTAAAGGGGATTTTGAGTTTATTTCCCCTATTCAAAATCTGAAAGAAAACATCCTTGAAATTTGAATAGTTTATAAAGAGGAAGTGCTTTCCAAGATGAATGATTAGCCCGAATGGAAGCACTAGTACTTTTCCAATGAGTCTGGCCGGACTCTAAAAGCAGATGATAACTGGAAGGCAACCCAAGTTAAGTAATAAGGATTCTATCCACTCTCTTTTTCTTTTTCTATTTTTTTAGTTACTTTATTTGTTTATGTTTTTTTTTACTGTTGTGATGAAAATTCCAGCAGTGTTTTAACTTTATTTGTTAGTGTTTTCAGAATAAAGTAGGTTTCAAGTTCAACATGTTGTCATGACTAGTTTGCAAGAGCAAAGGCAAGAAGTTAGAAAGTGGTTGATGTAATTATAGTGCTTGAAGTGTGAAAAAAAAAATGGAGTGGAGATGTTCATCAAATTTCAAGTTTTTTAGATGAAAAGAACCAAATTGAACTGAAATATAAAGTTGGAAGGTTCATGATCATGCTTGAGGAGAATTGAAGACAAGAGATGAGTTTAAGCATGAATATAACAAGCAGTAGGGTTGCTATTTGAGAATTGTGAGAGAATATAAAAGCATGAAGGACTTTTGAAGGATAGCAAGAGTGATATGGAAGCAAGAGACAAAGCAAGGAGAACCTAAAGAGTCAGAAACCATCACACTGGACAGCATTGAACATTCTGATTTTATGTATTGATTGGCTCAAATGGTTCACCTCAGCCCATGAGAACATTCTAAATTGAAAGAGCTTTCCAACGAGTCCTTACACATCCAATTCCGAGCTAAAATGAAGGAGATATGAGTATAACAAGTTGGATAAAAAACAGGGGTGCTGAGCAGAATTGCTGACGTGACCAGCACCACAGTCACTGAGAAAGCTCTTCTTGGCTAAAAGCGTTTTCTTACTTACTTTATACTCACATCGTACCGTACTCTTTCCCTCCAGCAGTACAGCTTCTAACCACTTTCAAATTCATCTCCCACCCACTTTCGAATCCTAAATCACATTCCTCCCCAATCCCATCTCCATCATCTTGACTTCAAACCCGTCACAAACCCACAAACTTACCTTTATTTGAACTGATTTTCATCCATCATTCCAAGCATCAAAGAGGAGTTACAATGGAAGAAAATTTTTGTGCTTGGTTGTTTGTTTCTAGGTTCTTTGTGGATCATTGTTGATTGTGGAGTGATTTGCATGTATTGAAGAAGGTTTTGAAGAATCAAAACTCACTCATTTGAGGTGAAGGAAGTTGGTGCACACCAAGTGTTTGAGAAAATTCCAAAGCCACTTTCATGGCTCCAAAAACAAAGAGTGTATCAGGGCAAGGGGCAGTACACCAAATGTCAATGTCTGATAATCCTCAAGGTTCCTATTCAAAGTGGCCAAAACTACAAAGGGGAGTTCACTTTTCCCAACTCTCTTTATTACCCTTTTACTTTATTGCTTCATTTTTTCTCATTGCTAGACATTTAGGACAATGTTCATCTCAAAGTTTGGGGGTGTTTATTTTTGGTTAGTTTATCATGTCACACCCCACATGTTGCACATGACAACTTTGAGGATGAAATTTTCTGGTGCTTTTATGGATAATGACTTTGTTTGATGCTTCAACTTACATCTTAGTTTGGTATATATATTTTAGTTAGAGTTTAACAGTTAATTGAGCTTTGTTTGGGAGTTGTTATGATGTCAATAAGGACCATAAATGAAACCTGGGATATGGACAATATTAGAGATAATAGGACTTAATGCTTAATGAGTTATCTTTGAACAGGCTATTTAGTCATTGGTTTCAAAATCCATGCACATGGTCAAGTACCCTTGAAAAGCGCTTGTCAAGGAGAAGGTTTATGAGAATCCATCTAATTTTGATCTCCATAGGTTCTAGAACTTGTTCTATTATCGCTTGAGGCGAAATCCTAGGCAACACAACAATTGAGAAATGATATAGGCCATCATTGGAAAGATTGTGCCTTTCAAGCTAACCCAATCACTACTACAAAAAATAAGAACTATGACGCTTTATTCAATGACACTTATGAAAAAGTGACATCATATACCTTTACACAATGGATTGACGACACATCAAAGATACAAGGCTAAACTAAGACATTTTTTATGGAAGAATAATGACATCTCTTTCTACAAGAGACATGATTTATTTATTGTTTTTCTATTGAGATGCCATTGGATATTCCAAAAAATTCTAATGACTTGACAACCCGCCACACTTTCCCCCCATTTCTAAAAGTAAAAATCCACAAACTAGAGAAACCCCACAAACCCAATGTTAAGTGAACGATGATCACTCCACTTTATTGCCAAGGGCTTCAAGGTGGGATTCAGTCCTTGGCTTCTTACATATATTTTCTCCTTATTTTAAACCTAAAATCCAGTATTAGACTTCACAAGTGGATCTTCGGCATGTTACTGGCAACCCAGATCAGGTTTCATTTTTTTTATAGCAATTTCTTAATCTCCATTAGTAAGTTATCCTAATCTTTTCCTTATTCCTCTACTTGTGACTCCAATACTCAAATGCCCTAAACTTATCTCTAGTATTGAGATGCTCTAATCTGCTGGAGTAGCCCAAACAGATGTCCATGGGTGTTCATTTTTGGCAAAGTCCTCATCTATTCTATAAGCCCCTCTTTGTGTCAAATGTTTTTTTTACTTCATTATTTATTTGCAATATTTTTAGATTTTGTATGATTTTTCCATAAATATTGTCAATATTGTTTTTCGTAAGAGGAGTTCATATGGATATAAGTTTTTTTTTCTTCCCTCAAGCATCCATTCCTAGTGTATGGGGATTTAAAAAAAAAAGAAAAAAAATCCACTTGATGTATAGGTAAACAAAGATACAGGGTAAACATATGGTTGTTTATTGGTTGGTTGCTTATTGTTGAGAATATGTGTGTTTGGTTCCTAGGAAAATAAAATGGGAAAATGAATAATCATTTTAAATCTTAAGCAATCTAAGAAAATGAAAAAAAGTTAGGGCTTGTCTATTTTTACTAATATACATGTTTACAAGATCTTAATAATCATTCATTTCCACTTTGAAGAGTTCCTTCATTAATTCACTATAAAATTATGTCATAATGATCTTCATTTTCCCCCAATAAAATCTCTTTATGATTTGGTTTTTCAATTCTTTAGAGGGTGAAATAGAGTTGAGAAAATTAAATGTCAAGTGGATTTTAATTTCTTTTTGTCAAGCTATATAATTTTTAAATATTAACCTAAGCATATTTGTTTCTTTTCTTGATAATATGTAGCAAGGCACATCAAGGTTTTACTCAATACTTTGAGAAAATGGTATTAGTCTATTTTTAGACTATACTACTGCAATGACACTAATGTTCTTGTTTGCTTCAATTTTACATGCTTTGTAGTTTTCCTTAGTGTTTGATTTGTGAAAATTTCTCATTATATTTAAAATTGTAGTACTTGCATACCTTGGAAGCAAGCAAGGTTTTTAATTTTTTGACCACTCAATTTTATTTTATTTTTTTGTAGGAAATGCATTTGAATCAAATCGTAGAGAAATAATTAGAGAGATGATAAAGAAAGAGTGTGATTAGAAGTTATGTTTGCATCTTTTAATCTTATGATTGCAAATTCTCCTGTGATATACTCACTTATCCTCAAAAAGGCAAACAAAAAAGGTGTGCTTTTAATGGATAATAGTATTTATGCTATGCTTTTAATTTTTTTTTGGCATATTCCATGAAAATTTTGGTATCCTTGAGGGTCTCTTAACCACTGTCCATGTCATCACTGGTTAGTGGGGTGTTGTTTATTTTCTTTTTTCTGTTTCTAATTGGTGATGATTTCCTTATTAGTTTATGGTCCTATGTGATTTAGCCACACAAAAGCTTGTTGATGGACCGACAATGAAGGATTAGAGAGGTGGTAGAGCTGCCTCCTTCAACATTATTGCTAGCAGCACCAGTGCTATTAAAATAACCTGCATCCAAGGATTCAAATTAATACTATTTTGGGTATTATAAATAGCAATATATATAGTTGAGTATGTAAAGGCAATTGGCAAGATGTTACTCATTTTGAATGGCAAGTTCACTGGAATGGCTTTTTGTGTGCCCACTAGAATGACTTTCAAGGTGATAACATACCCACTTTTATAATTACAACTTACAAAGCATTTGTTTCCAAATCTACTCATCCCTTTGTTCACTGGATTACCTAATTCTCTTTAAGAATCCACACCTCCTTAATTTCATTCTTACACCCTTGATATATTTATAAACTACTTGATCACAGAAAACTTTGGGAGGAAACCAGCACAAGAAGACATGGCATTGTTTGGTTTTGGATTCCCTCCAATTTGAGAGAATGGATTTGGTTTTCTTATTTCTACATATTTTATTATTTATTAGCATTATTATTTCTTCACTTTATGGCATTCCATAGGATTTGGTTTTATGCATCAATTGCTATTTTTAATTTCCCTTTCACTTCCATAGGTTCTAATATGTTTCTCCCCGCATTTGTTGCAGAAAGTGGATCTAGAAATGTTGCTTTACATGAAGTTAGATATTGAAAAATACTACAGTTTGGGCACGAGTCCAAGAATTGTTCTTCCATCTATTCAGCAGTGTTCAAGCATTGAAAAGATAAATAGTCTATTGAGCTAGAGGATGACTTTACAGAGATAAGCTTTGGTAATTTTCACTTGTGAATTTTTACTTGTTCTTAGGTATAAGTTCTGAGTCCACTTCTTGTTTCCAAACTATGGCACTGAATAGTCTATTGACAATCCTTGTGATTCTTTTTTACATTTAATTTAGATTAATTGGCAAGGAAAGAAGATAAGTAATCTTAAAATCTCTTATTTAGTTTTCCTTGAAAACAAAAAGAATTGTCAAACATTATTGAAAATTATAACCTGTATATTTTCAAATTAATCATTCTCTATGTAAAAGAGGAATAAAATTGATAAAAGGGTCTAAAAATAGAATGTTTTGTGAAACAAACAATGCTTATTAGAGGGGTGAGATTAACGCTAATAAAAACCACCCTCTATTGGCCCTTCTACTTATTTCATGTCATTATTTGCAATACCCAGAAAGGTTGCCTTAAGGCTGAAATTTTTTCAAATTTCCTATCGGATGGTTGGTTGGTTGGGGGGAGGGGTGGTGGTGATGCTTTAGACAAAAAACCTCATCCAGTAAAATGGTTGATAATTTACACCGGGTTGGCCACTAGAAGTTTGTCTATATTTCAACATGTCCTTCTTGCATTTTCTTATTGATTTAATACTTAATATAAAAATTAATCTTATACTTGTCTAAATACATGAAGTTTGTAATTGTTGAATTAGATTTGTTTGAAGCTGTTGATCAAAGAGCAAAGCTAGTAATCAATGAGTTTGTTAAATAACAAGTTTGTATTTGTGATGGTTCTTGCACATATTCAGTAGGGCTATCTCATAAAAATTATTCATTGGTGTTAACTAGTATATGTACTTGAAATTGTTGTTCTATCTTATGACAAGTTTCTTAGTATTTATTGAATAAATATATATTTCTTTTATTTTTATTTTTTATTATTAAAGAAGACAGAATCACATTTCCTTTACTGAAATGGTATTCCTTGGCCAATATGGAAGTAATAGTAGATGGGAGTGAAAACCTTAATCTAGAGCTCCCTTACGGGATACATGCATATATATCCAAGAAGGAAAAAGGGTTTGGAAACTCTAGTTTTTAAGGCTTCTTTTAGTTCTTGAAAAAATAAATTTAAAACAAATTTTTCAGTGAGCCAATTTTCCACGATGGATACTAGGGCATAAAACATTGGTTCTTGAAGCTACTTGCATCATAAAGTGTAGTTTTATTTATTTAATTTTCCTATTACGTCCAGAAAATGTGGTTATAACCAGAAAAATACTTTAACTGAACTGAATTTGAAAAATACTCATGGTTACAACCAGAAAATGTGGTAAGAGCTTTTATATAAAACCAGAAACTTTTACAGAAGAAGCACAAAAATTACTAACCTTAAAAATTACTTCAAAATTTTCAATATTTTTTTTTAACACTTTTGACTTTTTTTTTTTGAAACATTTTTTTAGAAACCATTACATTCTTAATGTAAGTTTCTAAAAGCTCGTTTATATTATTGACTTGGAACTTCAAAATATTGAGAAAACGGTTCATAGAAACATGTGGTTTCTTTAGCAATAATAAAATAGTTTATTGTTCATGCACACATCCCCTTCAAACAATAACTTATATTTTTTTTCTTTGGCGGCTAAATTTTTTTGCTCTTTGTTGAGGGGGTTTGTAATCTGATATTGAGTTGTTGAATTACAAGGTTGGTTTTTAGAATTATGTTTTTTTAGGTTTTTTTTTATAGGGGAAGGCGCTCTTGTTTTTTTCTTTTGAGCTTTGAATTTGAAGCTCTTATTTTAATGGGCGTTGAGGTTTCAAAGCTGATGCTAGTCATTTGAGTTTGAATTTTTGTTTCCATAAAGAAGGTTGAAGGAACTTTCTCTAATTAAAACATTTTATGCTTTTGGGTTTTAAGTTGGAAGCTTTTACACAATTTGCTTGATTAAGTATTCTTTGTGTAGACAGATTTCTCATCGGAGTCTTCTCACAAAGGGTGATTTGCATTCTCGAGTATGGCTGATGAAAATGGTATGTGTTCATCCTATGGTATGAAGGGAATCCCCCTTTTGCATATTCTTTAATGTATTTTTCTCAATATACTTTTATTTAATATTGATTCTAGTATTCCTTTCCTTTCAATGAAAGTCATAGTTCCAATTATACTTTGGTTGTTGAACAAATAATTTAGAGACTTTCTATTTTCCAAATTTGTTCACAGGTTTTAAATGAAAGTGGCTAGCCAAAAGATGAGAAATCATTATGTTAAAGGAGGTGATGCCGAAAAATATGAAGACTATTAATATTTGCTCTTTTGTTGAAAGCATTAGAAATTGAAATAAGACTTGTGATTATTATGTATAAGTTGGAACCAAGTTATTATGGGTAGATATTTGAATATGTTTTTAGTAGTAAAAATTCAATTTGATTGTAGTTTAATTTCTTTTAATTTTTCATTATACAAGACTTCATTATTATTTTTTTGAGCAAAGAATTCATTATTTTAATAACATGATATAAAGATTTTTTTAATATGAAATGTTAAAAGAAAAAGTCAATCACTGATGACACTCTAAAGCATGTCATTGACAACATATATTAACAATGACCCTATTTTTAAGTGTCATTGTTATGGGTGTAATTTCATTTGAAAATGTTCAAAGATGATGCTTCTTAGGAGTGTCATTATTAATGTTATTCAAAGATGATGCTTATTAGAAGTGACATTGTTGCCCAATAGATACAATGTTAGTCTACACCATGACGTTTTAGGGAAGTGTCATTATAACTCTTCTATGACGCATTAACCGCGTCATTGATTAACTTTTTCCTTGTAGTGTATTAATATGCACATGCATATTCCTCTAGTACCAAGATGTTGAGCCTTAAAAAGCCAAAATTATGTTTATAAAAAAAAAACCAAGTTTGAAGCCAATAACCTTCCTATACATCACTATCCCTCAGTAAAGAACCAAACTCACCCATAACATGAGGATTTGAACATAACTGAGAAATGTGGCAAGGAGCAAGTTTGGGGGAGTTATTTTTCCATAGGAAAATTAACTCCAAATTGGTTGAAATGAGTTAAGTTGAAAATCAAAAGAGGTTGGTAAAAAGGGAAAAAAAATATCAAGTGTAAAAGAAGCAAAAATACAATAAAAATTCAAGGAGGAGGAGTCTGCATCAGAGCCTTCCTTCCCTGGCAGCAAGTAAATCCTAAGGGGTGTCTCAACACCAGTACCCTAAGGCCACTGGGTTTAGAGCTATTGACGAAAGCCCGCTAAGGGTTGGTAGAAAGTTTAAGGGTTTTGACATTGCACCACTTAATAACTCTTGTCTTGAAGAGTCGCTTCTTGGTGTTTGTTGAAAGAATGCGTAATTTGTGCGTAAAGATGATATGAGGAGTATGGAAGGATGCACTCCAAACACTGGGGTGCTCGAGAGGTCACTATGCTGATGGTAAGAATCGTGGAAGGAGCAGAGCCTAATGCAGAAAAATATGTATGTTTGGGTAAGTCTTTAGCCTAAAATGACTACTCAACTACTCCTTACCCAAGCCTTACATTACGTTTATAAAGACCTACTTGATTCTTGAGAGTTGTGTGCCTACATTAGTGGAGAGTGATAAGAATAAACAAGCCTATGGAACCTAAATAAATTATCTTAGAGATCCAAGGTACTTATCTCACCCTCATAAACTCATCTAGCTTGCAATTGTTTGGATAGGGGAAGACAACACACACACACACACACACACACACACACACTAGTGAGAACCATGATCTAAATTTGCCTCTTATGAGATTAATTCACTATTAAAATGAATAAATTATCTTGATCATATTCTCTATATTCCTTGTAAGGGTAATTCTTGAGACATATCACATACCCCTTGCAAAGCTTCGATTACTCGGGCCATTAAATAAAAAGGGAAATGAACTTTATCTTCCATTGCTTGGGACAAGCAACTTCTTTCTTTTTCTTTGCTTCGAGGACAAGCAAAACTTCAAGTTCGGGGGTGTTTGATGAGTAAAACTCATCTATGTTGGTCTATTTTACATGCTATGTGGCATTTTGGTATCCATATTCATGTAAAACTCATAAAATTTCCTCTAAACTTGGTTTCAGATTACTATTGATGAAAATCAAAGTGATTTGGCAAGAAATGAGCAATATATTTCAAAGAAGAGTCAACCGAGTCTCTACAACGCGCCATCAAAGATAAATTTTTCTGTACCATCTGGAACATCAAATGGTTCAAAACCCTCTCATGGTTTCGCTCTACATTCAAAGAGCTTTCCAACGAGTACTACACGCCAAAATCCGAAGTTAAACTACAGTTATGGCCCCGATGTTGGAGAAGAAAACAAGTTATCATTCGTAAACCGGCTGCGACCAAGCGTTGTCACGACCAGAAACTCGGGTCGTGACCCCAAAACCGCGGTCGCGGACTAAAAACTGTCGCGACCAGGAAACTTGGTCGCGACCTAAAAAAAACGGTGTCGCGACTAGCTTGTTGTGTCACGACCAAAAAAAGCTGGAGAAACCTAAAAAAGGCCGAAAATTGATATTTTAACCTATTTTCAAGCCCATTTCACCCTAGGACCATATATTATACTCGCTTAGGTAAAGATAGCGGAACATTGGAAACCTCTCATGTGGGGTTTCTCTCTCTAAACTGCCCATTTTTCCAGCTTTTTTCTATGTATTTTGATTTTTTCAGAGATCTTAGAGTAATTTTTAGCATTTTCTGTATTGAAGAGATTTCAAAGGATGTATAATTAGATTCAGATTTCTCACTAAGTTTTTGATACAGCATTGAAGCTAAAATCTAGATTTTCTCTATCTGGGTTTTCTTCTAAACCGCTATTTTCTTAGTTTTCATTAGATTTTTATTTTTAATAGATCTTAGAGTAGTTTTAGAGCAGATTTTTTGGCTCTATTGAAGAGATTTCTGTCAGGATTTTATATTCAATTTATTTATCATGAGGTGAAGATTTAAGCTTAAATCGATTTTTCTTTATTTGCCTCTCGATTTCTTTCTTCATTTTCTTACTTTTGTTTGATTTGTGATGATTGAATCTCAAGAATGGAACATTAAACACCCTCTAGAGGTGGGGATTAATTGTTGAGCATTAAGATTTGCAAATTTTAAGTTATTTTGTGGGTTTGAAAACTGAATTTATATAATTGGTACTGTTCATATAATTAACTGTTTAGAATATTAGTAGCTTATACCTAAAAGAGTCGTATCTTTGCTCGATTTCTGTGATGCCCTCGAGACAGAGATGAGATTCCTAAGAGTAAAGAGCTGTGAATTTAGGGTATGTTAACTAATATCTTGAACTAATGAACTTTGAAAATTTATTTTTGATAGATCACTAATTTACTCATGGTGTGAGGATTAATTAGGATGATGTATTAATTTAGTTGATCGACGTTTCCTTAGTCCGATAAAAGATCTTGATCTCGTGGCTAGCAAAGATTTAATCAAGGAGATAGAAAATTTTATTAGATTTGAAGGACTAGATACCAATTACATCAGAGAAGGTCAGATTTCTGCCTATGGGGGCAAGAATTCTTTAGTCCCGAGAAATGGCTGTAAGTATCAAAATAAAACAATCAAATCTTAAAGAGTGCTAAATTTACAAGTAGCTATTTAGACCCATTTGTCCCGAGTGAATACGTGTTAGATAGTGAAATGTATAAGCATGAGGAAATCCAAGCTTATACTATACATTGCTCTCGACAAATCTAACATTCAACCCACAATTGGTTGTGCTTTCAAGGAAATGCAAATCTGCTTTTGTGAATAATTATCCCCATCCTGGTGACTCTCTTCATACCTTTAGAATTAAGTAGTTGTTTATTTGAAGATTTTTAGGATTAGTTTTAAATCAGCTTATTTCAACAAATTGATTTTATTCCCCACATCCTATTTGATCGCTCTAAATAAAGGAAGAGTCCTCAGAATCGTGGTGATCAAATTCCAATTAGAGAACTCTAACTCGTGGTACGATAACCGGACTCTTATAGTCCACTTTATTACTTGTTTGACTCCGTACTATGAAAGGGGTTTAGTATTGGTAATACTCTCTTATATTTCAATCTGAGTATACTTACTTTTGTTTCAAATCGCTGAGTATTTACTACATTCACTCCCTTGGCCATATTTTCTTCACATATATAATGGTCTTTACAAGTTTTCTAGGGCGGAGGTAAGCTACGACAGCGCACTGCGATGGTCCAAAGCCCGTGTTTGTGGTCCGTTTTGCCTATTCTATACCGGTTTGTACTATCGCGGGCTTGCTTCAGTGGGCCATTAGTGACTTGTCTGGGCGCATACCGACTAAGAGTGATATGTTTGGATGTCAATGTGTGTGCTCTAAGATGTTGACATGTGATAAATTGTTGTGTTCAATGGCCATTGGATGGTTTTCTTGTTTGTGTGTCATTGCTTGATCATATAATGACATGTTGAATGTAATGTTGATATATGCTTGCATGATATATTGACATGAATGTGATGCTATATGGAAATTATATGCATATAGATATAATTTTCCATGATGCATTAGTGATATGCATGTGTTGAATTGTCCATGGAGCATTCATTGTGCATGTGACATGATATGGCATGCAATGACATTCAGACGTATACGCGATCGGATATCAGATTAAAACGGGTGAGTGCACGGCATAGTGAATCACATTGCGTTCGTGTTTGATCGTGGGCCTTGGCTAATGGGACAATGTCTAAATATTCGCATGGTTGACTGAATGGTAAAGAAAATATCTATCGGTGCATCACCAAGTCGATAGATCCTTCAAGTGAAAGACTACCACCATGGTTAAACATAGTCTCCTAGCTATGGAAAGGTCTGCAAGTGTTTGGGTTTCTATGAGTCTAGCAGGGACAACACCAAAAATCCTCTACCCACATAAAGGCGCATGGATTTTGAAAGTAAAAATGATCATTGTGATGTATCATCCAAATATCTTTTGGTTTATAAACAAATAAAATGTGTTTTCAAATGATCATTGGATGTCAGCCCGTAATGACTGGCTGGGATTGCTACATGGGCTTAGGTATCAGGTGAGGGAGTCGGGTGGGAGGACTCGAGCGCATCGTACATGGTGAGTCGCGGCCTTCATTCATCGTGATGGTACGTAGGATTCCATATAGAATTTGCATGTTCTCGTTGGAATGTGACAGAAATGTCAGAGTGAACATTGCATGCGTACTTAGGTGGGAGCAGCCCTGTAGGAGGTATTCCCTTATTCTAAGATTGCTCACTTGTCGTGTGGACCCCTTCGGTGTACAAGATCAATACCGCTGACGACAGTTTCACGAGGCCGTGATTATGAAGAGGGACGACTTGTGGCCTTGATGAACTTTTTTGTAAAAAGTGATAGAGACAGATTAGTTCTAGTATATATTTTGTATAAAAAGATTGTAATTAAAATCTTTTGGACTATTGTTTAAATAGTTGGTTATGTAGTTATGATAAGAGGGTCGTTGTAAAACCCGAGAAAATTAGAAATTTTCAAAAATGGCAAAATGATATTAATAAATAATAAATTTCCATAATGGTTCAGGGAAGCCTAGAAAATTCTCTAGATCTTGGATGATGAAACGGACTGCGCTGTTAAATTCGTCTCACAAATCTAGTGACCTAGAAAATTTTCGTCGAATTCTGAGACAATAAGAATTTTTTTACAATTTTCTGGGTGATAAGTTGCTAGTGACTCCATGGACAAGATTTTTACAAAAATTTTAGAAGTCAGGAAATGGCTTGAGCTAATTTCATTTAAACTAAATTGAACTGAAAAGAAATAAATTGTTCGTGGGTAGAACTTAATTCGAATGAGAGATGGACACAAGGCCATGTATAAAAAAAAAAAGCAAAGTAAAAAATGCCGTTAAAAGGAAAAAAACTAAGTAATGGAGGCGGAGAGCGAGAAGAGAGATAGAGAAAATTTTTTTTTCTTTTCTTCGCTTCTCTCTAAGATCTACAGAATCTAATCGTAGGTTTTCACGGACTAAAAAGGTAGAAGTCGGTCCACACATCGAGCCACGGTGGGTATCCCAAAATTGAGTTTCATTAAACTCTACGAGGTAGTGAATTCTTCCATTTAGGTTATTTCAGCCTAAAGGACATTTAATGGCTCGACTGCTTAGAAGCCGTAAGAGGTCAGAATTTCACCCCAAATTTCGGGGCCGAGTGTAGGAATTTAGGAATTTTCGATCACTTTTGATAGTCCGGCAAATTTCGACCTGCTTTACGCTGGGTTGAATTTTCGGATTGTTTTCGACAAATTCGCATAGATTTTTAGACTGCTTTGGCAAATTTAGGATTGAGTTCTGGGTTTGGTTTTAATTTCGGATCATGTTCACGGTTTGTGGTGTGTTTTGGTACCATACAAGAATTTGACGAACTACAAGGATCAAGAGGTGCCCTATTTTATATGGGTCTGAAATTTGGGCCATTTTGTGTGTTATTGTTAGAAAAAATAAATAACATGTTGTTATGTGTAAAAATCATGTTAATATATACTTGCTTGACGTATTAACATGGAAATTGTGATAAATGAAAATTATATGTAGGACATATAATTATTCGAGATTTATAAATGTTGTATGTAGCTCTTATTATGCATGTGACATACACAGGCATGAAATGACATGATTCGTATATTTCATATGCACCGGCCATCGCTGTGTCTAAAGTGTGGGTGCATGGTATTGCTATTCACCACTCGGTGAATGCGTGGTGAGCTCGGGAAACGACAACGCCCAAATCGAGACTCACTGGCCAGATAAAACAATAATAATAATATATTTTGTGTGTTCGGGTGAAGCAAGATGTAGATACTCCCCAAGCGTGAAAGACCCAATTTTATTCTACATATATGTATCCAACGATGAAAGTTCGCGAAAGTGTCTAAACCCAAATTTTATTCACTATGATATGTATCCAACAACAAAGTTCACGAAGTGCTCAAACCCCAATTTTATTCCCGTCATACATATGTATCCAAAGAATGAAAGTTCAAGGAAGTAATGCTGGTTATTACGTCAAGGGTTCGTGGGTGAAACCTGTGAAATTCAAGTAACCCAAATAAACACACTGGGATTTGATAAAATTAAAATCGAGGGTTGTTCATCGGTTTAAGCCACATCGGTGAAACACCAATGACTTCGTTTTTCACACTTGCCACAGACGTGTGAGGGAGCTCGCCGGACTCGTCAGGTACGAGGAGTCTCATCTCACGATGACACCTTAACATTCCAATATAGATTGCATTATTTATATGGAATATAGTTTCATGTTTTATGTACGCCGCTTCATGCATTTAGAGGAAGGTTTCTAAGAAGAATTTTTCTACTGTGCATCAGCCACCCCGCTGGTGGGACCCCCTTCGCGCATACACAGACAAGTGGTACAAGGCCCGACGGCGCCATGACGGTGAAGAAGGCCGACATAGCCTTGACAATACTTTTATAAAAGTATTTTGTATAAAAGAATTGTAACTAGTTCCTCGACTATTGTCTAAATAGTCGGGTATGTAATTATGGTAAGAGGGTCGTGATCGGACTCTTACGAACTGTAATTAAACGTTTTATTTTCATATTTTAGATTTAAATGTGAATGAAGGGGTTCTGGTAAAGGGATGTATATTGGGGATATGGACAGATAGACCATGTGGGGTCAATACTACTTCTGTTGAGACCCTAGATGGGTTATGATTATATTGTTATACATGTTGTAGATTGGGTAGAGCTCCCCGAACAAAGGAGACTCTACCCAATTTTTTATGAAATTATGGATCTTGATAAATGGAACACAAAAGTGTGGTGGATTGGTCACCTAATCATGTGCATTCCGTGGTCGATAGGTTGTCACGGGACCCTTGGATTGGGAAATATAGCTGGGTATCGTGAGCTTAGGTAAACGACACTAGGAGCTCGAATGTGGGTATCCACAAATAATTCCTGAAACAAGCATAACTTGTAATAAAATTTAGGCATACGAATTTATATAAATCCATGCATCATATGTGTCATGTGGTTTTGTGCATAACATGTCATAAGGATATGTGGTAATTTGTGTGAATAATATACTTGGTAGAATGTATATGGAACACTAGGGTTAGAAAACATAACCTTAGGGGTTCAAAAAACAAAATGAACATGATAGTCTGGAACTCGACGGGTATTGTTCGCATTACGCACTACTACGAAGCTTAATTTAACGATATATTTCACGCATGTTAAAGTTTATTAGTGGTCAAGTATGTGCATTACCATTAGATCAGAGATAGAATTAGAATTTATTATTCACACTAAGAGGATGGGCTTGTGTAGGTAGGACAGCGGTATGACAATAACCCATTATCACTCGGTTGATCAACAGATCTATAGAAACATGTCGTCACACTTGCACTCATTATGACAAGAATATACTACCACCAGACAAGATATATGCAATTAATCAGAGTTCATGACTGGAGGTCATGATGATCACATCATGAGGGAGGAGGAGACCCACTGGTGGCGGGGTCATTGCTTTCTACTAGTCATATGATACGGGCGCTAAAGGCTAAGAGAGCGAGAATCAATCTTCTTCTAGTTTAGAAGAAGTGTAAGACTTCGCTTCGCTGTGATTTCAAGGACGGGGCTACAACTATCAGGGCCAAGGCCAAGTCGGGGTTTCTAGCCAGATGGGGCAGATGACATGCTACCATTGCCATTAGCCTGGGCACATGAGACGAGATTGTCAACAGAGGCGGGGATCCCAGAATTATGGGACATCACAGTTCCAATCATCAGTGGGACATGCGAGGACGCAGTTTATTCCTCCTTACCTCAACATGGGCAAAGGGAACCGACATCATCCTGCAGGCCGCATTAAGCACCTACTTTCCGCATGGGCCACACGGGTCGGGCGCATGGGCCTGTGGTAGAGGCCAAGATTTCCAGCCAGACGGGGACCCAAGGGCATGTCTACATCAGAAAATTTCAGACCAGCTTGCATCACCGACATACGTGGTACGTTTTGGCTCTCACACTCGATAAGAGTGTTGTTTAAATCTCTGGGTACACGATTCATGTTTATCACAGATAATGTGAGAAAAGTTCGGCTAGAGGTTGAAACCTCGAAAAGTAAATAGATGTGAATTCTCCCTAGGAACTAGTGGTGAGTGTCGACGATATGTCGATTGTGAGTTGCATGACTCAGGATTCTACTCACTCGTGGACCTTGGGTGATGGACATATCAAGAGTTTGGATGTCATTCTACATGGATTGGTTGACGGCACACCGAGTCATCATTGATTGTAATCGAGGTGGGTTGTACGCCACACACATGAATGCTGGTTTATATGTTACTGCTTAGGAGAAGCCCATTGAGGTTTACCTAAGACCGTTCATGACTCCGCATGGAGTGGATGTATTGATGGTTGGCTAGCAAGCCCACTCCTAGAGGATGAGGAGACGAGTAAAGATGGAGTCTACTCTGGGTGGTTTGAGTATGAGGATGTTCTTCGACGAGTCATTTGGGATTACTCTCGCACAGTGGATGTGGACTTTATCATTGAGTTACACCTTGGTACGTTGCCCATTTCTATGACTCAGAGGATGGCACCGGTTGAGCTGCAGGAACTCAAGGTCCAACTGTAGGAATTGTTGGATAAGGGATTTATTAGACCGAGCACTTCACCATGAGGTGCTCCGATTCTGTTTGCGAAGAAGAAAGACTGCACTTTCGACCGTGCATTGCTATCGATATCATCAGGTTATGATCAAGAATCGGTATCCTCTACCGAGGATTGATGACTCGCTTAGATCACTGAAAGGGGCACGAGTCTACTCCAAGATAGACTCGACCGGTTATTTACTCACCTGAGGAGCTTAGGAGACTCCACATCCTTAAGACAACGTTAGGACACGTGTACGGGCATTTCAAGTTCACAAGGATGCCTGGGTTAACGCACGCACCAACGATATTCATATCTCATGCATGTGGTATTCCCACCCTCTATTTGATCGGGCTTTGTTGTGGTCTTTGTTGACGAAATCTTGATCTACTCCCAGTCAGAGGAGGAGCATGAGGATCATTTACAGATTGTTCTCCAGGCACTCAAGGACCATCAGTTTTATGCCAAGTTCAGTAAGTTCGAGTTTTGGCTTACTAAGGTGAGATTCTTAGGATACGTCGTGTCGGCTTCAAGTGTGTCAGTAGACCTTGAGAAGGTAGAGGCTGTTATGAGTTAGGGAGGCCAAAGTTAGTCTTCGAGATACGCAATTTCTTAGGATTAGCAGGGTATTACAAGAGGTTTATTGAGGATTTCTCCTGGCTAGCATCACCTATGACTAGAGTGACCCGAAAGGGGGTCAAGTTTGAGTGGGATGACCTGTGTAAGAAGGCATTCCAAGAGTTGAAAAGGAGGGCTACCTAACTCCTATTCTCGATAAACTCCGGAACGAGACAGAGGTACACGACATCGGTGGATGCCTTTTGTGACGCATCAGATGCGTCTCGATGCACCGAGGGTTATGGCTTATGGTTCCAAACGGCTAAAGAATAATGAGCAGAATTACCCTACACATGATCCGGAGTTGGCGGCCATAGTCTCTGCCTTAAAGATTTGGCGCCACTATCTGTATGGTGAGCAATTTGAGGTATTTTCAGACCACAAGAGTCTGAGGTATATCTTTACATAGTGGGACCTCAACATGAGGCAACATAGATGGATGGAGTATCTGGAGGATTATGACTTCACTTTGCATTACCATCCTGGTAAGGCAAATGTAGTGGCTGTTGTGCTCAGTCGGAAGTCACGAGGAGTACTTGCTAGTATAGCTTCCCCGGAGTGGCATATGATCAAGACTGTGGGACAATTTAGGCCGTAGCGTTGATCGTGCTCGTGGAGTGCTAGGAGTTTCAGAAGCACACGCATCCCTACCGAAAGCGTGGTTATCGGGTCTCGTGGATAGGACGCAAAAGATATCGTCCATCAAGGATCGAGTATTGTCAGGTACGGGTGACGAAGGGTGGGCCATCCACACAGATGGTAGTCTTCGGTATAGGGGATGGCCAGGTTCCCCAACGGACCGGACAGAGAGGAGATCCGTGGAGTTCCACCAAGCCTCGCTTTGTCAGAAAATTCGTGGCACGAAGATGACCGAGATCTTCGCTCGCGATATCGGAGCAGATGAAGCGATTAATATCGAGATTTTGCTCGACGGTGTCTCACGTGGTCGGTTGCGTAAAGGCCGAGCATCCGGCAGGCTACTCCAGCCATTAGAGGTAGCTGAGTGGAAGTGGGAGCATGTCACGATGGATTTTGTGACCCACAAGCAGGGTTACTGTGGCACGAATCAAATGGTGTCATTATCGGGGAATCAAAAAAATTCGTGCCACAGTAGGTATGCAGAATCAACAAAATTTATAACCTAAATTCCTCCTACTGCCGTAGCAAAGCTACTGCAATATACTGGTTCTAAGGTCGAACTCAGGGATGGGTTTTCTTCGCACAAATGATTTACTATGAAGGCCAAAATGGTGAATTTGGTTTGGATTTTAAGGTGGTGATAAAATGCTGAGGGGTGTGCCGTTCTGGGCAAATTAAAATAAAATGAAATAAAAAAAAAAAAAAAGAACTCCTTGAAGCATTGGGCTACTGGGTTTGAGGTCCTAAGGTAAATGAAAGGTTCTCAAGTCCTTTTCCTCGCGTTGGGGAGGATGACCTAAAGTCATTTCCCGAACCGGATCTTCATTTGGCTTTTAAAATCTGAACCCTAACATTTTTCCTTTTGAAACAAAGCATTTATTGAGAATAAATTCTACCGGACAGTGAAAACATGTCGCCTGATCTACCCTACAGTGACTCATAGAAGACAACTAACCGAATCTCATTGGATCTAGCAATAAGCATCCACTGAACCCAAAAAGATTGCCAAATACTGGTCAATCAAGGCATCTCAAGAGGATTTAGACCTAGATTGAAAGATAGAAACATAATGCTAATAATCAAGCACGTTAAAAAAGGAGAACCGAAATTTTACCTCACTTCCAAAGCCTAGTAGCCCTCCTCTTCAAGGATGGAGGGGTTTTAGCCAACCATCCCTTGAGTTGTCATCCTCAAGGGGTGTTTGGCAACCGATAAAGGGGAAGAAAATGAGAGAAAATGGGAGAGAAGAAGAAAAGCAGGAAAACTGGAGCCCTTCACGCCAAAAGTTTATTCACTGGACAAAGTCTCCCTTTACAGTGTATACAAATGGCTTATATAGCCACTAAGACAAGCAAAATTACCAAAATCAACAAAAGCATTTAACTGTTACAAGGACAAAATGGGAAGAAATCAAAAGAGGAACAAAAAGGCAAAACTTCAAACGGGCAGCAGGAATTCAACAGGGCATGATGAACAATGGCAAATGGTGAATAAGGCAAGGGCAGAAGCAATTCTCAGAATCGCGGTGAAATTTCGTGAGGGTTGCGTAAAAATTTCACAACCCTACAAAATTTTTGTTGTGCTCCATTTCCTTTGTATTTTCTGCTCTTCTTTCCTTCTGGTCTCTGATCTACAATGCTGAGTTTGACTCGAATTCTTTGTGCTTGGATCGACTCAACAATTTTGGCATAAATAACTTGTAAAAACTACAAAATTAGCCACAAAATGCGATCAGTAGAATAAGGTGGACTTTAACGCAATTGGTTAATTACTACCATTAGTACACAAAAAGTGCTCAAAACCTTAAATAAACAGGGTTCAAAATAGCACTTTTTGAGCACTAATCAGTCAAGCAACAACATACAAGCAATTTCACATGGACCATTTTGGTCCAACTACAATCAGGACTATTTTTAACAGTCCCAAACCGAGTAGTGGGCTGTCCATGGGCAGCCCTCTCACCAAGCATTGGCTTTACTTTATGGAACCGAGAATCCATGGCCATTTCCGGTCTCACACACACCCAAAACCATTATCATGCCTTTTTAAACAAGGAATATCCAAGTAGGAGAAAACCCCTACATTCCGGAGTTTTTCGAAACTCCACAAAACCAGTGTCCATGTGTAGCTCTTTCCGTGGGGAGCAACTTTGCTTCTTGGCTCACCGGGATTTGACGGTCCGATCGCCGGGAAATTTAGAGAGAAGTTGGAGTCTCTTTCTCCAAAATCCCTCATTTCTCTAAAATCCCTTCCTTTCTCTCTCTTTCCTTTTCTCTCTCTCATTTTCCTGCCCAAACCGTTTGGGAGAAGAGAGGAGTCAAGTTTGGGTCCTCTCACTTGCCACATGTCAACCTTCCATTGGTTGATAGGATTACCCTTATCCTCTTTATCCACCTACTTTGGATTTTCATCAAATGGTATCATGCCATGTGTCCACCCATGGCCCACACTTGATCTCATGTTTGAATAATTCTACACATGACACGTGGCACTCTGTGAGCCACTCAAAATGTGCCAAGTGTCCTGCACCCCTCTCGGTGCCTTGAAAAACATGAAATTCCGACTTTCTCGAAATTCGACGTGGTAGCTAGATTTGGTGAGACGATTCCAATGGTGAAGTCCGTTTCGTCATCCGAGATCTAGAAAAATTCCGGATTTTGATCGAAATTACCATTTTACACTTTTCCAGAAAATTAGAATTTTCTCGGGTTTTACATGTGGCATCACATGGTCATGCCATGTGTCACCCGACACCCGGTGTTTCGAAAAACGTGAAATTTTGACTGTCTCGGAATCCAACAAAATTCGACGAGGTGACTAAATTTCATGAGATGAATTAAACGGTGAAGTCCATTTCGTCATCCGAGATCTAGAAAATTTTTGGTTTCCAACCGAAATTACCGTTTTACCATTTTTCAGAAAAATTGAATTTTTCTCGGGTTTTATAGGAAATAAGGGTTTGATTAGAAGAATCTGGATTTAGTAGCCTTGTAGTGCCAAATTCAGATACAACAACTTTAAGATTGCAATCCAAAAGAATATTGTTGGTTGATATGTTCCGATGAATGATTGGCAGAGAACAATCGTGGGGTCGTGACTTTCCCATCTGTGAAGTTTCTTTAGAGCTACTGTCTTGCCTGAAGGCAGCCCTGCTCTGTACACATAGTCGTAGCCTCCAACACTTATGCAATATTTGATCTCAAAATCTTATATTGCTTTGACGATGTCTTCATAAGCTATTCTACCATCAAAGTCCCATATAGAAAACAGATCTCCATTTTTGGTGACGGTAACCAACTGGGGACTATTCTTTTTCGCACAGGCAAAACACAGGGGAGTGGATAAAGAAACAATAATGATGAGTAACAGTCTGGTTGTGGAACCATTTTTGTCTTGTGGAGATTAAAAAATCCATCCGGACGGTATATTGAAACTAGGAAGGTATTCTCCCACTAAAAATCCATCCAATCAATATTGCATATTAAAAATAATAAAAAAATTCCATATAAATTAATACATAACAGTTTCTAATAATTTAAATGATGTTTAAATAATTAAAAAGTGCGCGAATTAAATTTGTATACAAAAAATGAGAAAAAAACTATGGTCCTTAAATTGAGTAATATCTTTTAAGAATCAAAGACAAACACAATAATCGCACTCTCACTTAATCTATTCATTTCAATCTATACAGTTTCAAAACTCGAATTTAGATAGGTACATATATTCCTTTCTCAATCTTCTTTCTCCTTAGCCTTTTTCCATGTGCGCGACACTTGTGATGTAAAATAAATCTTACCATTAGTTGAAAGGAATAAAATTCTTCTGTAACAGTTATAAATAAAATTAAACCAATATATATCTATGAGGCTTATGATAAACATTGCACTTAAAGTCAATGACCAATTCTATATTTAGTCACACCAAATATTTTCCTTAAATTGAATAGAAACATAAAAAAATAAGAGTAATTACCTCATGACAGAGAATATTTAAGCAATATCTAGAAGTGCTCTAGGCCAAGCAACAAATCCACCTATCCCAACTTCTCCAATAGTTTCATGATAGTCATTTGGATTGAACAACATTGTAGTACTTTCTATGATATGTGTTAATGCAATCTTGTATTTACCTGCTCTTAAGATAGAATTGTGGATAATAGTTGAAGGATCAATGGCAATCACTTCACCATCAGTAATTGTACCACGACGAGGAAATCCATATAACTTACAACAACATTCGACATTTGAATTAGGAATCTGTATGTAAAACCCGAAAAAAATTCAATTTTTCTGAAAAAGGGTAAAACGGAAATTTCGGTTGAAAACCTGGAAATTTTCCAGATCTCGGATGATGAAAACGTGACTTAATCGTTGGATCGGCCTCGCGGAAATCTGGGGGGCCGCCCAATGACCCCCACGAATTCCAAGACAATCGAATTTCACGCTGGCGACCGAAATAGGCGCTCGACACATGACACATGGTTGAATGGCTCATTTAGAGCTATGTGTCAAAGTGGTAGATAAGTCAAACAAAGCGAAAAGTTCAAGTGACTCCATGGGGGCCATGTGTCATAACCTTAGAGAAAGGAAATCTAAGTTTTGGATAAGATAAGATAAAGAGAGAAAGCCAATGAGAAGGAGACATGTGGCAAGGGAAGGTGGGAGAAGATTTCCCACTTGAATTATGTTGGATCAAATTCGGTGAGGAGAGGAAAAAAAAAAGGAGGGAAAGAAAAAAAGAAAGAAAAGAAAAGAGAGAAGAAGAAAAGACGAAAGTGAGAGTTCCACCCATCTCTAGGATTCACAGATCGTATCATCGGGTTTCACGGAGCAAGGCGCAGAAAGCCGTCTATACATGAGAGCCACAGAGGTACAAGAACTGGCTTTTCGCCAAACTCTGAGAGGTAGGGGTTTTTCTCCTACTTTGGTACTTTTGGTCAAAGAGCCATTTAGTGGCATAGGTTTTCTTTAGGCCATGAGTGGCCATGATGTTCAGTCCCAAAATTTTGGGACTGAACACTGGAATTTTCGGATTGTTACGGGCAGTCCAGGACTGATTTTTTGGACTATGTGTGCCGTGTTTACGTGTTATTGCAAATAAAATGAATAGCATGTTGAATGTATGAAAATCATGTTGATATATGCTTGTTTGATGTATTAACATGGAATTTATGATGGATGTAAATTATATGTAGAAAATATAATTATTCATGAATTGGCATTTTGCATTTCATATGCACGGGACATTGCGTGAAACGGATGTGAGTGTATGACATGGGTTTTAAATGAATTTGATATCGGAGGGTTGCCCAATAAATAAATTATATCAGAGTATGTCCACTAAAGTTTGTCGGAGTATGTCTACTAAATATTATCGAAGGGTTGACCAACAAAATTTTGTCGGAGTATGTCCACTAAATTATATCGGAGTATGTCCAACAAATTATATCGGAGATTAACCAATGAGTTTTCAAAAACAAAAATCTATTGTTTGGAAAACAGATTTTCATGCATGGAAAAATGTATGTGTGAGGGAGTCAACGAGGACTCGAGACAAGGGGCAGGGCATGTAGACATTCGAGTAGAAATGTGCATACTTGTACTTGAATGTGTGTGTGTTTTCCATTGCATGTGCACTTAGTGGGGAGTAGCCCTTGTAGGAGAATTCATCTACTGAGCATTGCTCATCCCGTCGTGGGAAAATATTTTTAGGTATTAGAGGTACACCGGGGGATGAAACACATCCAATAGCTTAGTTGTGAAAAAGGCCATAATTTGGCTTATTCATGTATTTTCTAAAATTATAGATATTCATCCAGTTTCTGTTTAATTTTGGGCAGAAGACCCATTTTTTGTATATGTAAGAAGAATAGAGTTGTCATTAAACTCATTTTGCATGATTAATACAGTTTGGCAAGGTTTTCTAGGATTTCATGTTGCCTTGGTAATAAAAAAGCTATTGTGTATTGAATTTAGGGTGTTTAGAAAGAGAAAAAAAAAAGGTTGGAGATGCAGAAATGGCCTAGAGAGGCTATTGCCAATTTTCGGGTTTGGGTCGCGACAGAGTTTTCTGGCACTATGTCGCGACATGGTTCTATATGTCGCAACATAGTTCACAAAAGTCAGAGGCTTGCAGTCAATGCACTGTGGGTTTTTCCTATTCGCGAGCCGTAGCTCTTCTTTTGGTCATCGCGACAAGGGTCCTCCCTGTGTCGCAACAATGTTCTATTCTTTGTCGTGACAATGTCGCAACAGAGGGTCCCTTATCGCGGCCGAGACGATCGAGGCAAGAGGCCAGGGTGTGATATGAGCTTAGTTGAGGCCAAGGAATTTCAAGTTGCGATAGCAAATTTTAGTGTCGCAACAGGATCTCATAGAGATGTGTCGCGACAAAGCAATTCTATGTCGCGACATAGTTGGCCAGACTAGGAAGAATTTATGTCGCAACTAAGGATTTTGGTCGCGATGCAGTCAAGAATAAAGATTTCTATCGCGATGCACATTCCTGATGTCGCTATAGAGTTGGCAATAGATTATGTCGCAACAGAGCAGTTCTATGTTGTGACAAAGTTGGCCAGAATAGGGAGAATTTCTGTCGCGATAGAGAATTTTTAGGTCGCGACAAAGTTGGCCAGGCCAGGAGTTTTTTATCGCGACAGAATATTTTGATGTCGCAACATAGCTGGCCAAGATAGAAAGGCGGTCGCTTCACAATGTAGTTGGCGGTGGAAGGCCGCCATGCGCGGAGCGATGGGGTTAAACTGGGGCGCGCGACAGTTAAGCTGTAGGCGCGACAGCTTCTATGCCAGGCGCGCTGGCGTCTAAGCTGTGCGCGTGCGATAGTTCGCTTAGGTATTTTCACGTTTGGCACATCGCGCATGATGAGGCGCCCATCGTGGCATTAAAAGAGACGCCGCACCCACGCATAAAGTCGGGCATACACGATAGGCATGTGTACCCGCCTGGGAGGCGCACACACTATAACGCCGAGGTGTGCACACGATGCGGACGTGCCAACGACAAAGGAGTGCTGTCGCGACAAAGATTCTCGTTCGTGACAGAGGAGTGCTATCGCGATAGAGATTCTCTGTCGCAATAAACTCGCTCAAGAGGAAAAAATTAAAAAAAAATCACCTCGAATTAGGGCGTCACGCCTTTGGTATCGAGGCTAAGGTATACGAATTACTTGAAACTCATTGTTTTGTACAAGCATCACAGCTTGGTGTTAGAGCTTGGGTATACAAGTACCTAGGACTCGATGGGCAAGTGTCTAGATCATACATTATTGTGTGTTGCATGTTTTGTGCTTAACATGCTTTGTGGTATGTGTGGTGACTTTCGTGAATTATATACATGGTAGATTGTATGTGGAACACTAGGGTTAGGGAACATCACCTTAGGGGTTCAAAAAAACAAACTGAACATGATAGTTCGGGAATTGAATTGAATAGTATTAGTGTTTGGCATTTAGCACCACTAAGGAAAAAGGGATGAACGATGTAATTCATGATGATAAAGTCTATTAGTGGTTGGCATGTGCACTACTAGTTAGACTGGGATAGAAATTTGATAACCCTATTTCCATTTGACATGTGTAGATGGCAAGTTGAGGACAAGGACATAGAGGTCGTCCACGGGGCGATGACCAACCATCACCCATTTCTCACCAACAGCCTATAATGTGGGAGGCTAAGTGAGGCCGGTTGGCTACTGGGCTTTGCACAAAGCAGGTACTGGGGGTCAGGAGGGTCAAATAACCCGCAGAAGTTCAAGGCAATATCATCCCCTCCAACATTCACAAGAGGAGGGATCGATGGTGGCTGGACCATTGGTTTCCCCGGCAGATTGAAAGATATCGAGGCCATGAAATCACCGGCGCAATCAAGATTAGACTAGCGGCTTTTCAGCTAGAGGGTGAATCCCAAGTATGGTGGGATTGGATCAAGACCTCGAGGGACTTAGAGGCAATGACTTGGGCAGAGTTCCATGAGCTCTTTATGAGCAAGTATTTTCCGGTGACTGCTATACATGCAAAGGCCCGAGAGTTCCTAGAGCTAAAGCAAGGAACGATGATACGATGTGGAACACGCGGGCTAAGTTCACGAGTTGGGCCCGCTTTGTCGACGACATGTGACCACATATATGGAAACAGTGAGGAAGTTTGAGGATGGCCTGAAGTTGTCCATTCGGGGCAAGATTGTAGGATTTCTCCTATAAGACATGGCCTCTATGGTCAGGATGGCCATGGCCATAGAGAGAGAGATAGAAGATGCACAGAGTATCTAAGATGCGGGCGCTAGTGATAAGAGGAAGGAGGGTCAGCCTTCTTCTACTTCAGGAAAGAAGCTGAAGGCTTATGGTTCACAAGGGTTTTAAGGATAGGGCTAAGGCCATATCAAGGCTCCTAGCCCGTCAGGACTGATGACATGTTTCCATTGCCATCGGTCTGGACATATGAAACGAGATTGCTCTCAGAGGCAAGGATCCCATGGTTTTGGGACGGCACAATCTCAATCATCAATGGGACGTGCACAGACGCAGTATGTTCCTTCTTACCCCAGTGCGGGCCAGAGGAATTAGTATTAGACTCAAGTGCGACACATGCACCTACCATGTCACAAGCAGGCTAGAGAGGCAGAGTATGGGTCGAGGTCGAGGATAGGGCTCACAGGTCGGGACTTCACGGACCTAGGGGCATATCTACGCAGTTGTACCACCGATTGAGCCAGCGGATCAATAAGTTATATAGAGTATGTTTCTTCTATCTCGCCTATGGGCATGGATACTGTTTGATTCTAGTGCATCACATTCATTTATTGTTGCATCATGTGTGAGAGAATTGTGCTTAGAGGTTGAGACCTTTGAAAAGCCGTTGTGTAAGCTCTCCCCTAGGAACTAGGGTGAGTTTGGACCTAATATGTCAGGGTTGCGAGTTGTATATCTCCAGGATTCTACTCATTGTGGACCTGAGGGTCATGAACATGTCAGAGTTTGATGTCATCCTTGGGATGGACTGGTTGATGGAACACCGAGTCGTCATTGATTGTGAACGTAGGAGAGTTACCGCCTACACAAAAGATGGTATTCGTGTTACGTTTCAAGGGGACAAACACGATGTCTTACCCCAAATCATGTACAACTCTAGGTGGTACGGGCAGTTATTGGGTTGGCTAGCAAGCCTTACCTTGGAGGACGAGGTGCGACAGGACATAGATCCGCCTCGGGTAGTTTGCGAGTATGAAGATGTTTTTTCAGATGAGCTATCGGGATTACCTCCGCAAAGGGATGTAGACTTCTGTATTGAGTTACACCTGCACGCCGCCCATTTCTATGACTCCTCATAGGATGGCACTAGTTGAGTTGCAGGAACTTAAGGTCCAAATACAGGAATTGTTGGACAAGGCTTTCATTAGACCGAGCACTTCACCATGGGGCGCTCCGGTTCTGTTTGCAAAGACTAAGGACAAGACCCTTCGACTGTGCATTGATTACCAACAGTTGAACAGGGTTATGATTAAGAATCAGTATCCATTACCGAGGATTGATGATATGTTTGATCAGCTGAAAGGGGCGCGAGTCTACTCCAAGATAGACCTTCGTAATGGTTATCATCAGTTGAGATTTAAGGAGGCAGATATCCCTAAGATAGCGTTTAGGACGCGGTATGGGCATTTGGAGTTCATAGTGATGCCTTTCATATTGACGAATGCACCAGCAGCATTCATGGATCTCATGCATAGGGTATTCCAACCTTATTTGGATCAGTTTGTTGTGGTCTTTGTTGAAGACATTTTGATCTACTTCAAGTCTGAGGAGGAGCATGAGGATCATTTAAGGGTCGTTCTACAGATTTTAAAAGACCATCAGTTGTATGCCAAGTTCAGCAAATGTGAATTTTGGCTTACTGAGGTGAAATTCTTTGGGACACATTGTGTCTACCTGTGTGTCAGACCCGATAAGATTGAGGCTGTTGTGAGTCGGGAGAGGCCGGTTAGTCTTCTAGATACGTTAGCTGAGATCAAGGGTACTACAGAGGTTCATCGAGGATTTCCTCCCACTAGCAAGATCTATAAACAAGATTGACCCGAAAGGAGGTCAAGTTTGAGTGGAATGGCCTGTGTGAGGAAGCATTCCAGGAATTGAAAAGGAGGCTTACTTTAGCCCCTATTTTGATAGTCTCAAACAGTGGACGTAGGTAAATACTGTACTATGATGCCTCAGCGACGGACTGGATGCGTTTGATGCAAACTGAGGGTGGTAGCTTATGGTTCTCGACAGTTAAAGAATCATGAGAGGAATTACCCCACACATGACATGGATTTGGCGACCATTGTCTTTGCCTTAAGGATATGACGCCACTATTTGTATGATTAGCAGTTTTAAGTATTTTCGGACCACAAAAAGTTTGAAGTATATCTTCACACAGCGGGACCTCAACATGAGGCAACGCAGGTGGATGGAGTTTCTGGAGGACTATGACTTCACTTTGTGTTACCATCCTGGTAAGGAAAATGTGGTGGCTGATGCACTAAGTCGGAAGTCACGGGGAGCACTAGCTAGCGTAGCTTCCCGGATGTGGCAGATGCTCGAGATTGTGAGACAGTTTGGACTACAGTACAATGATCAGGCTCAGGGTATGTTGGGGAGTTTAGTAGCTACACCTTCCCTACTGAGCAGAGTGATTGAATCTTAGGGGCAGGAGGCAGAGATAGTGTCCATTAGGGACCGGGTACGCTAGGTACGTGTGACGGTTGCCAGGCCATTCACAATGCATGGTAGTCTTCGCATGTGGACTCAAGCCAGGCCCTAGTCGACGTGATAAGCATGAGTGAGGAGATACTCAGGGAGTTCCATTGCTCTAGATTTGTTGTGCATCCCGGTGGCATGAAAATATACCTTTATCTTTATTGCCAATATTACTAGAGCGGAATGAAGAGACACGTTGGGGAATTTCTACGACGATGTCTCACATGCTAGCATGTAAAGGCTAAGCACCAGAGGCTAGCAGGGCTACTCCAACCATTGGAGGTAGTTGAGTGGAAGTGGGAGCATATCACGATGGATTTTGTGACTCACTTGCCACAAACATCGCGAAAGCATGATGCTGTGATGGCGGATGGACCGACTCACTAAGCCTACGCGATTCTAGCAAAGGCGGATGACCTTCACACTGCAGGAATTCCCACTCTGGCCAGATATCTCGAGAGATTGTCCGGGCCTACATAGAGTACCAATGTCCAGCAGACGATGTGGATCCATTTACTGCGACAATTTTGGAAAGGTTTCCAGAAGGCCATGGGGACACAGTTGATGATGAACATCGCTTTTCATCCACAAATAGATGGTCAGTCAGAGAGGACTATACAGGTTTTAGAGGACATGCTACTAGCATGTGTCGTAGATCTCAAGGGTAGTTGGGAGGAGCACTTACCCTTAGTGGAATTCTCCTACAACAACAGTTATCAGGTGAGTATATAGATGGCACCCTATGAGGCTTTGTATGGGAGGCCATGTCGATACCCGATTTGTTGGACAGGGGTGGGAGAGAGGTCCATCACTGGTCCGGATTTGATAGAGACACCTATAAGAAGGTGGGTTTGATAAAGCGCCTTCTTATGCCTCAAAACCTGCAGAAGTGCTACGCCGACAGACAATGTCGACCTCTAGAGTTTGAGGTGGGTGATCACGTCTTCTTGAATGTGATGCCTAAGAGAGGAGTGGTCAGGTTCAGCAAGCAGGGGAAGCTATCACCGAGGTATATCGGGCCCTTCGAGATACCTGCTAAGAGGGTGGGCTGAGCCACAGACGCACTGGCATTACCACCGAAGCCCTATCAGCAGTTCACAGGTTCCACATCTCCGCTGCCCGGGAAGTACACCCAAATCCAGCTCATGTAGTGGATTGGGAAGAGACTGTTGATACAGACAGACTCCTTTATGAAGGACTCCAGCGTATCATGGATACGGATCGGGGGGTTTACAACTGAAGACCGTGAGGCTAGTGAAGGTGTTGTGGCAACACCGAGGAGTAGATAAGGCAACATAGGAACGCAAGGACATGATGAGTGCCACCTATCCTTTCCTATTTAAGGATGAAGGTACATTGTTTAAATGAATTGGAAATAGAATGACAATTGCATATGCATGTGATCTGACGCAGATGTGTGGAATTCTCGGGATGAAATTTTTAAGGGGGGGAAGAATAAAACTCAGAAAATTCAATTTTTCTTAAGAATGGAAAATGGTACTTCAAGGAAAACTCCGAAATTTTCTAGATTTCGGATGATGAAACGGACTTCACTATTGGAATTGTCTCGCGAAATCTAGTTGCCTAGTCGAATTTCGTCGAATTCCAAGACAATCAGAATTTCATTTTTTTTGAGGCACCGAGAGTAGCAAGTGACACATGACACTTGGTTGAATGGCTCATTGAAAGCCATATGTCAAAAGGGAGAGATAAGTCAAACAAAAAGGAAAAGTCTAAGGGGGACCCATGGGGGCCATATGTGTCATAACCTTAGAGAAAGGAAATCCAAGTTTTGGATAAAATAAGATAAGGAGAGAAAGCCAATGAAAAGGAGACATGTGGCAAGGGAAGGTGGGAGAAGATTTCCCACTTGAATTATGTTGGATCAAAATCGGTGAGGAGAGGGAAAAAAAAGGAGGGAAAGAAAAAAAGAAAGAAAAGAAAAGAGAGAAGAAGAAAAGAGGAGTGAGAAGCTCCACCTTATCTCTAGGATTCACAGAGATCGCACCATCGGTTTTCGTCGAAGGAAGAGGCAAAGTTCGTCTACGCGACGAGAGTTTCGCGTAGGTACAAGAATCCGGGGTTTTCGCCAAACTCTGAGAGGTAGGGGTTTTTCTCCTACCTTGGTTACTTTTGGTCTAAGAGCCTTTTAATGGAATAGGTTTTCTTTAGGCCGTGAGTGGCCGTGATGTTCAGTCCCAAAATTTGGGACTGAACACTAGAATTTTCGGATTGTTTCGGGCAGTCCAGGACTTATTTTTCGGAATATGTGTGCCGTTTTTACGTGTTATTGCAAAAAAAAAAAGAATAACATGTTGAATGTGTGAAAATCATGTTGATATATGCTTGTTTGATGTATTAACATGGAATTTATGATCACTACAAGAAAAAAGGTTTTCATTGACAAATAATTTCTTGACTTATGTAAATATAAGTCAGTGTAAGCTATAAAATTGAAAACAACAACATATATGAGCCTTTTAAAAGTTACCTCGACAGATATTCAATTTAGGGACACCAATATTGACATATAATAAGCTTACCTTTGATATATATTTTTAAGTCAAGGTTAAAATTTACACACTATGATATATTTTATTTACAAGTCAAGGTAAAAAAAATTATTAATTGTCAATATTCTCTAATGTTTATAAAGGGTCATTTAGCTTCCCTTATTCTATTGCCTCAAAAATATGATTTTTACCGAATTTCTCTACTTAAAACATGGTTGAAAGTCGCGGTTAGTCATTCACTCAAAGGGTCCTAAGGTATATCGTCTCAATATCTTAGTCTTAATAACTTGGGTTGGTATCAGATGACACACAAAATATATTAAATTATGAAATTCAAAAAAAATTTAAATTGCTTTCAAAACTATCACAAAACTCAATATAGTCACATGAATTAAAAAAATTAATAAATATATAAAAATATTATTTTTATATTAATTAAAACATATCGGAATAGATTTAAAATTTTGATTTATTACCTCAAGCTATATATTAAATAAAAAATTTTTGAAATATATTTTTGAAATTTAATATTTATTTATTTTAACATTAAAATGTTTATTTTAATATTTAATATTTCTTTAAGTAAGCATAAATCATACTTTTTACAGCAACCATAAATCATACATAAATTTTTTTTTTTTTCAAATATATTTTAAATGAAACCATTGAAATTTTTTATTAATTTCATTTTGTTTGAATAAATTAACTTTAAAGATAAATATATTTTTAAATGCTTTTTAAAACATCCCCGCCCTTTTCCCATCCCCATGAGAAACCCATTGCCTCACCTCTTTCTCTCTTTGGTGTGAGATTAATTCATTATGTGAAAACCATCACACAAAGAGGAACATTCATATTGAATCATCAAAAATCAAAATACTGGAATTGAGGAAGCGTACTTGAATCCATAACAAAATATTGAAATATTTGAATCTGAGTCTGAGGCTTTATGATTTTTTAGATCTACACTAGTTTTTTGTCTAATATTTCTCTATGACAATGGGAATCAGAAGAATTGAAAATCATTGTGTGATTTGGGGACCATGCGTGTCTGTTTATAAACACACGTCTGTTCGTAAACAATCGCGTTTGTTTATATGCAGTCACATATGTTCGTAATTTCTATTTTAACCCATCATAAAAATAGAAATTATGCTTGTCTCTACACATTAATGCCCACACTTTATAATATGTTAATTAAGGTCCCAAAACTTAAATTAATCACTTTAATTAGCCTAACTTTATTTGATAAATTAATTCACATTTATTTAATATATCAATTTCATATATTTAATTTTACTCCAACAATCTCCCCATCATGCTATATATGTAACTTTATAAACGTGAATTATACTTTATGAGCTCATGAGTTTTTCTATCAAAACTTTATATATTTTAACAATATTGTCCATTAACCACACCAATATAGAAACTGGGAAGTTTATCGTTTATCCTCATAACTAAGACCCATCAATGATCACATATATCAATGCAACTAATGACAAAGATCAAGTGTGGATGTGTAGCATGGAAATTTCATGCAATGTGATCTTAACATGCCTATTTCCAACTGGTCCTCCTTAAACCTTAGTGAGATCAAACCATACAAAATCGTAGGAATGGAAAATTGAACACTTTATCGTAGTAAATAATCCTTAAAATCCATAATGATTCATAACAAATGCATCTATAAATAAAAGTATATTTAAGATAAAACTCCAATTAAAACGACATATTCGAAGAGAAACCACACCCATAAGGAGCAAAGCAGTTCATGGTTACTGCGGTAATCCCTTAGTCAGTGGATCTACAATCATGGAGTTTGTCCTAATGTGCTCTATAGATATAAGTTGTAAAACCCGAGAAAATTCTAATTTTCTAAAAAGGGTAAAATCGTAATTTTGATCAAAATCCAGAATTTTTCTAGATCTCGGATGACGAAACAGACTTCACCGTTGGAATCGTCTCACAAAATCTACCTACCACGTCGAATTTCATCGACCTCGAGACAAACTAAAATTTCACGCTTCGCACCATGTGTCTGTGTCAGACATACTGGTGAGAGGCATGTGATGTGACAAAAGTCACCTACTATATGTACCCATGTGACACATGTCACATGATTAGTGAGAGGATGGAGATGAATGGCTTAGATTAAGCCAAGTGTTAAAAAGCCCTTAAAAGTCAAAACTAAAGGACAAAATGAGAATTAAGTGAAAAGAATAAATAAATAAGACAAAAGACCATCTTCTTCTCCATTGGGCTGCTAGAAATGTGCAGTGAGGGGGGAGAACCAGTTTTAGAGAGAGAAAGTACAACTTTCCCCAGATCTCCAGACTTCTGACCGTCTGGCTCGTCGACCAAGAAGCAAAGTTGATCTACGCTACAAGGGCTACGCGTGGACACCGATTTTGTGGAGTTCTGACAAATCCAAGAGGTAGGGGTCTTCTCCTACTTGGTTTATTCTTTGGCTAAGAGCCATTTTAATGGATGGGGATTTGTTGAGGCCGATACGTGTTTTCTCGGCCTCAAAATTTGAATCGAAAGAAGAAAACTTGTTGCGGGCCGCGGAACGCTGCCGAGCCTAGGGTTTTACTGTCACTGATTTGTGTGTGATTTTGGTGTTGTTCGGGTGATTCAAAAATGAATTTTTGGATTGTTATTAGCCCATGTGAGTTAATTTTAGATGTTACGGCGAATTGAATAACATGATTTATGTAGTTAATTTTGTTAATATATGCATGTAAAATATATTAGCATGAATTGTTTGGAAATGGCATAATCCATTCCATATGCACCGGGGCACTCTAGAATGGTAAAAAGAGTGCATGACATGAAAGAAAATGAAAGAAAATGAAATGGTTAAGGAAAGAATTTCAAGGAAGATTTTCCGAAGAATTGCCTTGGAGAGTTGTCCAACAGTTCATCTCGGAGGCTGACCCATGACTGTTTCGGAGAATTACCCAGCAATTCGCCTCGGAGGGTTGTCCAATAGATTTTACCGAAACTCGGTAATATGTTTTCAAGAATAAAAACCTTTTGTTTTGAAAACTGTATTTTTTCTCACATTTGGCTTAGGTACGTGAGGGAGCTCATGAGGACTCGAGACGTACTGGGGCACGTAGACATTCAAGCAGATCATGTATTTGCTCGAGTGTGTTTGGTCAAGCATTACATGTGCACTTAGGGTAGGAGTAACCCATGTGAGATTATCACTTTCATCGGGCATTGCTCACCTGCCGAGGGACTAGCTATTTCGTGTACAGGGAGTGTACTAGAGGACGACGCTCACTAGAGGTTGCTTTTAGAAGAAAGCCGATATGGCTTTGTATTCATTTCAGATAACATGTATTAAAACCTTTAAATCTTAATATATGTTTGTATTAAGAGCGATGTATCAACTCTCGAACTATGGTAATATAGTTGATGTATTTTGCAGTATTGATGAAGTGGGCCCAAGTGGCCATTTTTACTCATGTATAGGTCTCATAAATATGAGACACAGTATTCAGCAGTCGATGGGTTGTCAACGGACCCTGGATCAGTGGTGTCACATAAGTCCATCAACCCTTTGACAACTAGGAATTTGATGTCTATAAATTTTGACTTCGTCGAACTCCTATTGTTGTTGGAATATAGTACTACTGATTTATTGTCACAAAATAACTTAAGTGGTCTTTCAATGCCATCCAAAATATGCAGCCCCGTGATAAAATTTTGCAACCATATTCCATGATTGGATGCCTCATAACAAGCTACAAACTCAATTGCCATGGTAGAAGAAGCTACAATAGACTGTTTAACACTCTTTCAAGATATAGCACCTCCAACAAGTAAGTAGATATAGCCTAAAGTAGATTTCATGCTATCTCGACATCCAACAAAATCGGAGTGAGAATATCCAATGATCTAACCCGATTTTGACTTCTTTGATAAGTGGAGTATGTAGTCTTTTGTTCTCCGTATACCTCATGACCGCTTATTGCTATCCAATGATCCTTTCTTTAGGATCGTTTGGGCATCTGCCCAACATGCCAATAATGTAAGCAATATAAAGATGCGTACATACTTGAGCATACATCGACTCCTATTACCGACGTACAAGGAATCAAGTTGCATCTCCTCGAATCTCAAAATTGTTCTTAGGGTATCGATTGAGACCAAATTAATTTCCTTAGTCATAGGGTATCACCTGGTTTGCAATCTTGCATGCCAAACCTTTAAGAATTTTTCTATATAGCTCTTTCAGGATAAACCAAGCATAGCCCGGTGAGCAACTCTGTATCCGTATACCTAATACAAAAAGAAGCATCACCAAGATCTTTCATCTCAAATTTCTTTGATAGAAATATTATCTGGTTTCACGCAATATGCCTATATCGCTGGTGGCAAGGCACATGTCATCAACATATAAAACCAAGTAAATATGATTACTCCTAACAACGTATGGTATGCGCTAATCATCAACCATATTCATATCAAAACCAGATGAAATGATAACTTGATGAAACTTGTAATACCATTGACGAGAAGCTTGCTTAAGCCCATAAATGGATTTCTTTAACTTGCAAACCATCTTCTTTGTATCCCTTGACATAAAATTTTCTGGTTGCATCATATAGATTGTTTCATCAATGTCACCATTGAGAAATGTGCATTTTAACATCCATCCTCGATAAAGTTTTTCAAGGTCAAGTGCGCCATTATGCTTATTATTGTCTTAAAAGAGTCTTTCGATGAAACCGGAGAGAAAGTCTCTTTATAATCGATGCCTTCTTTTTGTGTATAACCTTTAGCGACTAGACGAACTTTGTATCTCTCCACTTCACCTTCAAATCCTCTCGGGTTTTAAATATCCATTTGCAACCAATGGGTTTCATTAATTTTCAAGCAAAATGCTGGGGATAAGATCCCCAAACGCTATCATTTCATGGACTTTATTTCATCATTCATGGCATCAATTCACTCTTGAGATTTATAACTTTCTAGGGGGCTCGCGGGTTGATTGGATCATCTTCCACCGCACTAATGTCAAACTCCATGTTCTCAAGAAATGCAATGTAATCATCCGGAATCGCATTTTCTTTCTGCTGACTCCTTAATGGAGTAGGTTCTGGAGGAGGTATAGTTTGTTCTTTTGGAACGAGAGGTTCTTTGATATTGTTTTGATTTGATTCGTCAACAATGTCGTGGCGTAGGGAGTTTCGATCAATGTCAATAATACGGGAATATCAACATATTCCTCTTCAAAATAAAACTCCTATCCTTATCTCCCCATCAAACTCAACATCCTCAAAGAACCGAGCATTTCCCGTCTCAAAAATTGATTTAGTAGTAGGATCATAGAATTTGTAACCCTTGGATCTTTCAGAGTATCCAATAAAATAGAAACTAACCGTTCTTGAATCCAATTTCTTTTCATGTGGCCTGTAAGGCCTGTTTCGTGCCTAGACATCCCCAAATGTGCGCTTCGTACTAGGCTTGCTTGTCCAAAGTTCATAAGTGGGTTTTAGCAGCTTGCTTTAGTTGGTACTGTTAAGGATATACGCCGTGCGCCTTTAATGCTTCACCCCATAGTGATTTCTGCAAGCTAATGACTAATCATACTTCTTACCATGTCTTCAGCCGTCGCTTTCCTTCAAGAATACCATTCATTCTTTCGGAGGAACTGCATGGTGTAATTGCGGGACGATACCGCACTCCTCTAGGAATTTAGCAAATGGTCCTGGACGTTGTTCACTTGAACCGTCATACTTACCATACTATTCACCACCACGGTCAGATATGACGTTTTTAATCATTTTGTTAAGTTGATTTTCAACTTCAACTTTGAACGATTTGAACACTTCCAATGATTGAGACTTTTCATGAATGAGATAAAGGTAACCATAACGTGAAAAATCGTCTATAAATGTGATAAAATATTGTTTTCCATTCCATGAAACCGTAGGAAATGGCCCACAAATATCTGTATATATGTTCTAAGAAATTCAGAGTCTCATTAGCACCAAATCTCCCTCAGGTTTGTTTGTTTTCCTTTATGCAATTTGTGCAAATTTTTAAAATTTACAAAATCAAGGGAATCTAGAATCCCATATGATACAAGCTCTTCAATTCTCCTTAGAGATGTGGACCTTAATCTCTTATGCCATAATGATGAGGAATTCATTGGTTAATTTCTTAACACCTAGTACTTAATTACAAGGTTTCATGATATGAAGCAATTGTATCAAGCAAATAAAGGTTATCTACATAAGATAAAGAACCAGTACCAACCAAATTTGAATTCTGAAAAAGACTAAATTTATTATTTCCAAAAGAACAAGAATAACCAAATTTGTCAAATACATAAATATAAACCAAATTCCGTCTAAAGGATGGTACAACAAATGTCTCATTCAAATCCAAATAAGTACCAGACTTTAATAATAACCTAAATCTCCCAATTGCCTCAACTTCGACCTTCTTGCCATCGCCTATAAAGATGTATCTTTCACCATCATTTGGCTTTCGACAACTCAGGCAACCCTGCATGGACACACTTATGTGAGTGGTTGCTCCAGAATCTATCCACCAAGTGTGTTTATGTACCAAAGTCAAATTAACCTCAAAAAAAACTAGATTAAGAAGTGTACATTTCTTTGCACGCCAAACATGATAGTTGGTACATTGCTTCTTCTTATATCCCCCAGCTTCACAAAATAAACAACCATCAACATTTTTTTCTTTATGTTGTTTCTTTTGATATGGAACCTCTGTAGCTTCTTTATCCTACTTTCTTTTCTTCCCTTTATCCTTGGAAGTACCAACCAAATGAGCACTTTCTATCTTTTCTTGCTTCAACCTTTCCTCTTCTTGCACACAATGTGAGATGAGCTCATTAAGAGACCAAGTCTCCTTTTGGTAGTTGTAGCTCACCTTAAATTGACTGAATTGTGTGGGAAGAGATATCATAACCAAATGCACAAGCAAATCCTCATAGAGATCAAGTTTATGTGCTCTTAACTTTGAAGAAAGATGAGACATTTCCATAATACTCCCTAATGATCCCATTACCTTTATATCTCATTGAGATGAGATTTTCAAGAAGTGTACTTGTTTCAGACTTTTCATTATTGGCAAATATATTCTTAATTTCTTATAGGAACTCTTTGGCTGTCTTTATCGTTTCGGATACTGTGCCCTTGAATGCTTCTAGAATGGCCTTCTTAATGATCACTAAACACATGCGATTTGACTTCTCCCACCTTTCAATATCCCTATTTTCATCAGAGGAATTTTCATCAGTAAGAGGTGTAGGAGAAGAAACCCTTAATGCAAGGTCCAGATCCATGACACCGAGAACTATTTGGAGGTTCTCATGCCATGTCTTAAAGTTTGTGTCATTTAGCATAGGAATAGAATTAATGCTGGCATTAATGTTAGAAGCAGAACTAGTAGTTGAACCAGAGAACAATAAACAAGCAAAACAAACTCACGTAAGACTCAAAACAAAAATAAATTCAAATAAAGGCAAACCCCATCTCAAGATATCGGACACTCTATTATTAATATTTTATTCGATAAAAATATTAACTTGTAAGTGATATCTGCGTAGTAATCAAATACTGATAATAAGAATATATTGAATAATAAATCTCTCCTTTTGGGCCAATTTATTATTCATATGTAAACCAAATAATTATCAATGCTATTACCACAGTGTCTGCGCACTCGTTAAATATTAATTTTTCTTTGGGCTGATTACTATTCACATAAGTTACATGCACATATTTTGTTATTTTGAAATAAAATTAATTTTCACAAAAGTGGTCACTTTGGTGACATATTGTGTTAATTAACTTATCTCAAAATATATATATTTAAACACCTATATTTGAATGTAAATTTTCATAAATGCACTATAACGATAACATATTTATATTTAAATGACCAACTTAAATGTACCATTGGCCTCGCTTTAATCTGGTCGTGCATGTTCCATTAATCGAGGTCCAGTGATTGAATCTCAAAAGAAGACCCTTCCTCCATTTTTTTTTTTTGTTTAAAACAAGACAAAATGAGAGACCAAATACTCGCATCAGATTCAACCAGAGACCTCGTGTTGCAAACCTTTGCAAAATACCACTGAACCAACACACCGTTGGGTGAATAGGTGTGTATGAATAAATATAAAACTATATGCATCGTATGAACGGAACAAAACAGATTCAGAACAAAAAACACAGAACATAATAGGAATTGATTCTACATTTCTCTTGAACTTTTTTAAAAAATGTATAAAATCAACCGTATGTCCAAAAAATTATGAAATTTATATCATTGGACTCGTAATGAGATGTAGAATTTTTTATGTTACAAAATTTTTCTAGAAATATTATACTTTTGAAAAAACAATATTTTCGGCCCTAAAAGAAAAAATCTTTTTCTAACTTTTTCTCAACAATTCAACATGAAACCGCTTTGATACCTTATATGAGATTAAATTCATTATGTGAAAACCATTACACAAACAAGAACATTCATATTGAATCATCAAGAATCAAAATACTGGATTTACGGAAGTGTACCTGAATCCATAACAAAATATTGAAATATTTGAATATGAGTCTGAGGCTTTATGAATGTGAAACCCGGGAAGAACGTATTTTTCAGAAAAAGAGCGAATCGGTAATCCTTGTCGGGACGGTACAGGCAAAACCCTAGATTTTTCTCTATATCTTGGACGACGAAACAGATCGCGCCGTTCGAATCATCTCTCTTAATCTAGTTGAACTAGATGAACTGCGTCGAATCCCGAGACAGTTGGTTTTTCACGTAATTCGAGGTTCAACAAGCCAATCACGGGGTGACACGTGGCATGAGAGTGCATGCCACGTGGCACCAGAATTAGGGACAGTTGGCACTTGAGTGGCCAAGTGTCATGCCCTTGTGAATGCATGCATTATAGTGGGATGAGTTTTGGCATGAGTGACACATGCCTTAACTTAGGCCATGTGTCATGCATGTTTGAGAACATGTCTAGGCTTAGTGGTTTGTGTTGAAAGGAATCAAGCATTGTGAGGAAGAGAACAATTCGTGAGCTGAGGAGAGGGAAGAGAACCAGGGGAGAAAAGACCAAAAAATAAAGAAGAAAGGAAAGAAAGGAAGGAAGGAAGGAAGAGGAAGAGGAAAAGCTGCAAGACTTCCATTGTTGCAAGGTTGAAGGATCAAGGACTTGATCCCACACACTAAAAGAGGTAGGGACTTTTCCTATTTTGTTATTTTCCTTTCGGGGCCATGGAAATGGCATCAAGTTGAGTTTGGTCAGGACCCCCAATGGAGGAGATTTCAGGTATAGTAAATTGCAGGTTTTAGGGGAGATGCTGCCTAGTTTTTTTTCCCTTCGACCCCTTGACTTCGTTTTAGCCATAACTTGGCCATAACTCATCCGAATTGAGTGATTCTAGTTGCTGGGTAAACTAGACTTAGGGGAGAACATATCTCCTTGAAATAGGTCTATCCAATTTCCGACTCCTTTATAGTCAGAAATGCATTCAAAGTGGAGCTAGGTTCAGGCAGTTTTCCTGTATTGTGTTGAGATCCCATGACTATGTTTTGGCCATAACTTGGCCATCACACATCAGAATTGAATGATTCTAATTTCTGGGTAAACTAGACCTATAGGAGAACATATTTCCTTGAAATAGGTCTATCCAATTTCCGACTCCTTTTGACTCATAAATGCATTCAAAGGGGAGCTATGTTCAGGCAGTTTCTGGTCTTGTTTGAAAATTGAGTAGCCATGTTAAAAATAGTGTTTCCATAACTGTTTCTCCTTGCTTTTAGATAAGTTTTAAATCATGGATTTGTGATGTTTGAGGTTAATCTCTATACTCAGTTATGATGGTATGAGGCTTGAATCTTAAGCCATTGTGAATTTTGGATCAAAGTGCCATCTCTTGGTTAAGAGATGATATGATGACTTTATTGTGTGTTCCAAACAATTAGAGTTATATGTGTTGTGCTTGAACATGGCCATGTTTTTGCATGTTGCAGCCTGTAGGACTGAGGTGCTATGTCTCAACCTGGAGACGTGACCCATGACCTCTATTTTCCTAATTGATGTTAGGAGTTATGGGAATGTATGCTTTCATGATGTATTGAATTGAGTGAGTGGAATTCTAGCACGACAACATGTAAATTGATATTGAACTGAATATATGAATTGATGTGTGCATTAGACATGAGGGTTCATGGTATACACCTAGTGTACAAGGTAAAATGTCCATGTAGAGGTCTTCACACATTGGGCATGAGTTTGAGTGAGTTTGAGTGCACTGGCACAATTGCATTGCATTGGTGTATGACAAATCACCACATGACATGGGTGTGTGTCCATGGTACTGATTTGGAACTATGTTTGGTGCTAATTGTGTGGGCTCGGGAATGGGACGAAGTCCAATTGGGTCACATAATGTTAAATGAAAATGGAAAACGAATAGTGTCAGGAGTAGCAAGTAGGATGGGCACCCCCGTGTGAAAAGCCTGAAACCCGGCTAGACAAAATGTGATCCATCGAAAGCCCGAAAAATGTCGGAGGGTGTAAGAGACCCGCAGTGAGACCCCAGTTCTATTGCCCAAAAGACACGAAACGATTAAATAAATATCACATAGACTACGGGTTGTGAGATGGGAGTCTGGATTGACTCGGTATTGATTTCCCATTGGCACTTGCATTGGGTGGTGGGTCGGAGGTTGACTCGGTACATGGGGCATGTAGAGGTTGTCTCATATATGTATGTAAAGTCGCCAGATGTAGATGGCATGTCTCGCATGGATCAGGTTTGCTGGTTTGATCGGAAATGATAATTTGCATGTGCACCTAGGTGGGGAGTAGCTCTAGTAGGTCTTGTTTCTACTGAGTGTAGCTCACCCCGTCGTGGGACCCCCTCTTCTGTGTATTGTGTCAATGTAGCGCACGACGTCCCTGTGAGGCCATCAGCTTGAGAAGAGGGTCGGGTTGGGGGCCTTGACTTATTTTTGTATATGTATGAGAATTGTTACTGTGAATACGCACTCAGATGAAGTTATGTCGTGTATTTATAAATTAAATATGTGGGATGAGCTCGGTATACGACATGTGAGTGCCATATTGGGATAATGCATTTCCATGTGACTTCCACAAAGCGAAAGATTGTCGACGAGACCCCCGGGTTTTGGGGTGCCACAATGATCTTCCAGATCTACACTAGTTTTCTGTCTAATATTTCTCTTTGACAATGGGAATCAGAAGAATTGATAATCATTGTGTGATCTGGGGACCATGACCCCTATTTATAAACAATCGTGTCTATTTATAAACAATCATGTCTGTTCGTAAACAATTGCGTCTGTTTATATATAGTCACGTCTGCTCGTAATTTCTATTTTAACCCATCATAAAAATAGAAATTACGCTTGTCTCTACACATTAATGTCCACACTTTATAATATATTAATTAAGGCCCCAAAACTTAAATTAATCACTTTAATTAGCCTAAGATTTGATAGCCTATAATTCACATTTATTTATCATATCACCATATATTTAATTTTACTCCAAATATCCGGGGTCCCTTCTTTATCTAATAAAACCCGCTGCTTTTCCCTCCCTATCTTCCCCATCTCTTTATTTCTCTCTTCGACGGAAATCAGAAAACTACTATTCGGCCCCTTTATTTATTTTTTAATTCTTGGACAACAAAATACCCCTTTCATTGATCAGATCTATCACTCCACCAATTTTTATTCGGGTATGGGTCTAGTACCTCCCATAGCCGAGGCGAATACGACTTTGGTCAAACCCTAGAAGTGGTAAGTTCAACAATCCATGCTTTAAGCATATTTGTTTTTGTTTCATTTTTTTATTCAAATTTGCAACGGATGAAAGCCATAAAAGAAACATCCAAACTTGTCAAGGAAATTTGGAGCATGATAGATGATGAATCTAGGTAAGTAAGCTATTGATTTGAGAGATTTTAACTTGGTCGAGTCTTTTTGGAATCTAGGTAAGTATTTCATTTTTCTAAGGACTCTAATGTCACTGTGTTGCAGAAGATGTGTGGTAGCCTATGCTTCAAATATTGAATCCTCCCTATAGAAAAGGCGTGAAAATGGCTTCTCTTAGTTTAGATAACTTGTAAGTGTTTGCTCATTTTTATTGCACAGCTTTGATGGTAATCCATATGGGGAAACTTTATTAGTTTCTTCAAGGGCAAGGTTTATTTTCTCTAATTCCAACCAAAAGGCTGTTTTCTTCTCGTTTAATCCAACCTTTAATTGGTTGATGGTGATGCATTTGTGGAGCTCAAACCAATTCTTAGTTGATGATTATAGCGGATTGGTCCATTTTGGTTTCATCTAGAAATTTTGTTCTTTTTTCCTTCCAATTAATTTGGATAGAAGAATAAGTGCATTTAGACGAAGTGATATTGAGTGCATGAAGTTTGATAGGATTTAGTGCAGATCATGGCATTGTTTTGGTTGTGGAATTGATCACAATGTTGAGAAAAGCTGAATCTTACGTATTTATTTGGATTTATTTTGTTTTATTTTTTGAATTTTTCTTTCAAGAGAATATTTAACTAGCTTTGGATCTTAAATGATGTCGTCATAAATAATAGATTTCATTAATTTGAAAATATGATTGGTTTTTGCTTTGGTTTCCTTTCGTACTTTTACTCCATAAAGCATTCTACGATCACGTGCGTCCTTTTTCTTTTACGATGGGTAGAGAAATTGTGATCCAAAATTTATTTATTTCGTAAGGTGTAAATGCATATGTATATAAATGAGAACCGATCTATAATAAGTTAGATCTTCATTTTTTTTTTTTTTACTTTTTCAACTCGTTAGTTTTTTTAAATGCTCAATATAGTGCTAATGTTAATGGTTCTTGAGTCTCAATGATGTAAAACTCTCTTTTCTTCGTGAATCTTCTTTTCCTCAAGGGAACACTTACTAAGGAGATCTCGTAATTAGATTGAAACTGAGACTTCTTAATGTTGAAGCAAAATCTTGAGACCTAATTATATGTTCCATAACTTGATTATATGGGGAAAATTTTGGGTCCAAATTTTTAAATATATACCAGCCTAGGCCTGCTATGTGAGCAATAGGTAGACTCTAACTTTTGTACTATGGTTTATAATTCAGGTTGCATATGGTTACTGAATTACATTGATTAGATTCTTTACTCTGACTATAATTTGATCTGTCCTTGATTCTCGGTTTAAAACTCAGTTTCAAATAAGGACACAAGTTAAAATGTCCGAAAAACATAATTTTAGAATTATATTTCCTGATGTGGCATTTTTTAGTCTTCAGTTGATGGCATGGACTTTTTTCTTATACCAATCTAGCATATGTTATCATATGGAGTCATAGAAGATACAATTCATATTGCACCCTCTAATTTTTACTTTTATCTTTCTTAGTATCACTATCTTTTTAGATGAACACAGCTAGATTTCAGATTCGATTGATCGGAAAGTATATTTGCTATACCTAATTCTTTACTTTGGGTGCTCCCATGTTGTGATAGGTGTCATGTCTAAATTATCTTTTACCCATAAAAAATAAAAATAAATAATGGCTGGTTAGAATGTGTACAAATATGAACTCAGAGAGTTAAATTTGTGGAAAGAGAAAAATATATAGATTTTTTTCCTTAAAATTTCATGAATGACCAAACAAGAGAAAAATATAATTTTTTTTTCCTTATCTTTTTCTTCCTTCCATTTTCCTTTCAAATTTCTTCCCCTAGCATTTTCTAGGAACTAAATATATTCAAATATTTCCTTTTCTTTTACAATCCCTGTTTTCAGGATGTGGATCCATAGGCCATTCAATGTCGATGACGGGTTATTGTTTGTCATAAGTCTTGCAAAATGTCTAGGTTTTTTTAATTATTTTTTTAATGTTCAACCTGTTTCTGTACACATGCTAACATGTCCAATGTTTTCCAGATTGTGAGTACAATATTTTCCATCTTGAGTTCCTATCGTTTCTCTTCTTTCAAATTCCGAGACCTTTCTTTTCCAACTATTTGATGTCTACTTAATGGCAAAATTTTAAACCTTGTTTGAAAATTTTGATTAGTCTACAATTTGAGTATTGTTTTACTTGCCATTTCAGTCATGTCACTACATCAAACACTTATCTCATGACTCCATGGATATTTTAATTTCTAGATTTCAGATGCAAGATTTAGCTAGATTACCCTTACACCATGTTCGAGCAAGTACGTGACTAAAAATAGCTTTCATCCTTGTGTGCCGAACCAACACTTGTTTATGTAACTCTATACTTACCGACAAAACCCTTATATTTCAAATTGGGTTGTTCCAATAGGAACTCCTCCATATCTTCCATTTTTTAAAGGATCTTTTGATGAAGGAATCCACTGCTTATATCTTCACCACTTATTTTATCTCTCAGACATCCAAGATGTTAGAGACACGAAGTCATGAGAGCTAGGATTCATCTTGTTTTGGGTAAACCTACATGATAACTTGATAGGTGCTAACACCAAGTACTTGAAAGATAGTTTTTGTGACGCCCTGATCCCGGGGTGTCCGTTGACAACCCGTCAACCCGCAGAAAATCTATACGTCTCATATCGCGAGACCCATACCTAAGTAAAAATGGCCACTTGGGCCCATACACCAATACTCATAAAAAATACACCCAACTATTTTCCATAAATTCAAGAGTTATTACATTACTCTTAATACAAACACATATTAAAATTTACAATTCTAATACATGTTATACCAAAAACATCAAAGCCACAACCCGACTTTCTTCAAAATCGACCTCTAAGATGAGTCGTCTTCTCGAACGCTCCCTGTACCTGAAATGATATTCCCTCGACAGGGTGAGCAATTGCCCAGTAGTGGAATTACCCTAAATGGGTTACTCCACACCTAAGTGCATATGCAATGATCCAATGTAAACACACACTCAAGTAAATACGTGATCCTACTTGAATGTCTACATGCCCAATCCCATGTCTCGAGTTCTCACCGACTCCCACACTCGCCTTGCCATGTATGAGAAAACATCGTTTTCAAAACAAATCTTGTTGTTCTCGAAAACACACTACCGAATATCGGTAAAAATATTAGACTACCCTCTGAGGCGAATGTGTTGGAGAACCTTCCGAACAATACATGGGCTCCTCCGACATGTAATTGTTGGACCATCTCCCAACACAAATCTCCGAAAAATCATCCATTGAAATTCCTTTCGCAACCATGTTCGTTTTTCTTTTATTTCATGTCATGCACTCACACCTATTTTCTAGGTTACCCCGGTGCATATGAAATGCATTATGCCATTCAACACAATTTATACCAATATATCACTTATTCACATATTCTCAATTTTTGCACTCAAACCACATATTATTCAATTTTGATCAACCAACACCCAAATTTGCTCACTAGAGCTAATCACAATTCTATTTCTAATGACCTACATGCACAATTATTTTTATATAATTATGGCATCATGTTAACACATTATTTTCATGCATTAACCTATTAATTTCCACACAACTCAAGTCATGAACTTCAACAATTTTATGCACACAACCATGGACATTTTTGGTCCAATTCATACAAACCGGGACTGTTTTTAATAGTCCCAAAACAGAACAATGGGCTGTCCGTGGGTAGCCCACTCACCACATATCGGTTCAACTTTATGGAACCGAATTCCATAGCCATTTCCAACCTCATGCACACCAAAACACAATTTATAGCATAAATTATACCACTAACAGCCCAAACTATCCGTGGACTGTCCAAAATGGGCTCCAAAAATTTTAACAACTCGGTCCCAAGTTTTAGGACCGATCAAACGGCCGTTCAAGGCCTCAAACCAACCAAATCATCAACAAAACACTTAAATCGAAAATAAACAAAGTAGGATAAAACTCTTACCTCTCGGATTTTGTCAAAAACTCCCGAAACCGGTGCCCACGCGTAGTCCTCGCTGTGTAGAACCACTTTGCTTCTTGGCCCGAAGAAATTGAATCTAGTCCGACGGCCGAATCCTAGAGAGTATTGAGCCTCTCTAAAATCACAAAACCTAACCTCACCGCTTCTCCTTCCACCATCGCACGTTTCTCACAAAATGGAGAAGAAGCTCTCCTTTTTGGTCCCCCTCTTGCCACTTGTCACCTTATTATTGGTTGAGAGTATTTCTTATCCACTCAACCCAATTACTTTGACTTTTCTACCCAATGGCATCATGCCATGTGTCCATGTGGGCCCCACCTTGAGCTCGAGTTGACTGAATCTGATGCTTGACACGTGGCACACTGTGAGCCACTCAAAATGCGCCAAGTGTCCCACCCGACGCTCGTTTCCTCGAAAAATGTGCAAATTCCGACTGTCTCGGAATTCGACGAAATTCAACATGTTAGCTAGATTTCACGAGACGATTCCAACGGTGAAGTCCGTTTTGTCATCCGAGATCTAGAAAAATTTTGGATTTTTACCAAAATTACAATTTTGCCATTTTTCAGAAAATTGGAATTTTCTCGAGTCTTACAGTTTTAGAGACGACTATGCTATTAGTATAGAGGGTTAGAGTTTTCCATTGGAACATGCATTAGTCATTGCCAAAGTAATGCATATATTCAGTCTTACTCACTGGCTATTTAGAGAACTATGGCTGTCTATAAATCTTTTAACCTAAATTGCTTGTCAAAATTGTCATATTTATCCACTTTGTGAACAAATTTGAGTCAAATTTCCCTATTGAAATGCAAAATCATTCAACCATTATTATTTCTGAATCCCATAATCATCCTCTTGACTATAAACAACAAAAGATTGTGTTTAGGGATACTTAGGTTTGCAACTTGGTTTGATTACTATAACAAAAGGCTATAGTATTTTATGATGATTATCTTGTGGATTTTTTAATTTATTTTTATATAAATATCTCTGTTTTCAGTATATGTCTTTTTTTTTTTTTTTTTTTTATTTTCTAAATAATCTTCATTTTTATATGCTTGCCGTAATTCTATCATTCCCATGTTCTTAAGATGGGAGAACTGAAGAAACTAGTTGAATAAGGTAAAATAAAGTACATAGGTCTATTTGAGGCCTATGCTTCAAAAATCAAATGAGCACATACAGTTCATTCAATATTGATTCTTCCCTCATTGCCAACCAAAAATGTTCTTATAGACTATATTAAATTGGACTATGGTTGTGTTGCATTAGGAGGGTGCTTGTATTAAATTGTCTTGATTCCAAAACTTGGGTTTAATTTTCTCATGTTTACCATTCTTAAATATGCTAGCCAAATGATTGAACTCTAATGATTCCTTTAGAGTATATGACACAAGTTCAATCCTATCTTTTGACCTAAAAGGAGATTTTGGAGTGGCAGATGTGTGGACGCCATTTTGAATATACTTCTAATGCTCTCTTAAGATATTCTTGTACCAATGAATAAGAAGTCGTGGACTTCAATCTTATTGATTTTAATTTTTCCAGAAAATATAATCAGTTATTGCCTATAAATATCTAGAGTTAGAGTATATATTTCTATATATATTTAGGGTACATTTGTGTATTTTAGTAGGTCAAAATGCATTGTATATCTCTAGAACGAGATAGGAATTGGATACACAATTCTTGTTTCTTGTCTACGTGAGAATTGTGTCCTGGAATTTGCTTATGGATTCTTGACATCCTGAACCAAATTGGAACGTCCTAGACATGTTTGGCTGCAAGAAAACATTTGAGAACAAAAGTACAAGTACATGTAGGGTAACATTTTAGATTTTATTTTTTAAAGAAAAAAATATATGCATGGTATGGAAATAGTTATATGAACTATCTCATTTGAGCTCTCTGGTGAGTTTTCCATCCCTTCAAATCATTTTTAGAATTAATTTTTACTTGGTTATATATATCCTTATCTATATATATTTATAGTCCCATGGAGATAGGGGTTGCTTCATAGTTTTTGTGGGCAGCTAGAGCTTATGGGGGTGTTTGGGTTTGGTGGTGTAATGCAGTCTCTATTTTGGCTGGATGTTAATTCTTTTGTTTTTCTAGCTTTCTGTTTAGTCGCTTTGGTTTGTTTAGGACTTGATTAAGTCCTTGTATTTTAGAGGCTCTTTTATAATTCTTCTTAATTATTATATATATATATATATATATATATAGATATATATATATATATATATATATATATATATATATATATATATATATATATATATGTTGGGAAAAAATAAACCAGTTGTTTTTGGGCTTTTATGGATTTTTATTCGCAACAATAGAGTTCATAAACAACTGTTGTGAATAAGTGATTTATTCAATTTTAGCTTATCTCTTGATTTCATTAAGAATCTGAAGAACTTAATTGACTTGTATGATCACCCTCCATTCATTTTTAAACTTTAATTTCTAATTCCGTTTTGTTTTCTAAATCTCTCATGTAAACAAATCCATTTTTTTCCTTAGAGTTTTGACGAATGCATTGATCACTGGAAATAGTCCATCTTACATTGGGGAATTCCTAAGTTAGCAAAGATTGTTATGTTCTGATACACATTTAACCTTCAAATGTTTACATATTCATCATTTTTTTTTCCTGTTTTCTTTTTTTTCTCTTTCTCATATTCTTTTCTTAATTTACTTTTGTAAGAATTTTAGTTTCAACAACTTAACAGGTTATATCCCCAGTGCTTCGTTTGACTTGGGCTCTCTTGTAAACTGGTAAGATTTAAACATATTTTCTCTTAGATCTTGGTTATGTCATTCACTTCAAATTGCATTTTATTTTCTTCCATACACTGATTGAATGATCATGTTTCTCATAAACAATAGCATGTCTGGAACTCTTCTAGCCCAAATTCTTGAAGATTAAGAAAGAGAATTTAAAAAAAAAAATCTATGTTAAATTTTTATATATTTTCTTCACCATAATAATCAAATTTTCTTACTCCAAAATTGTATAAATTCTCAAAAACTTTATTCTATTTCATATTCTATTTATAAAAGAAAACATGAAGAGAAGGGAGAATATAGATAAAAGCATATATTTAGTTCTTTTTTACCACACTCATCCAATTTTCTTACTTGAAAAATATAAAAATTCGTAAAAATTAATTCTCTTATATTTTTCTTATTATCTTTGAAATCAATTAAATGGGAAATTGCATTACTTTTTTTTAATTATTTTCTTTGTTTCTCAAGGTTCCTATAAAATCTTATTAATTTCAAAATAATTGATAATTTTAATAAACTTATAAGTTCAAATTTTATTTATTTTTACTCTTTTCTTTATGATTTGAAAAAAAGAAAATAACATGCACCAAATTATGAACTAGAGTAATCATTAATTTTGTTTTTTTCCCCTGTTTAATCCTTTAAGTGTTTCAGGATGAGCATAGAAGATTTCTTTTGAGAAATAAAGTTAGAGAATGACCATGAAAGCATGTAAGGTAAACAACAATAATTTTACGCCAATGTATTATTTAGTGATGAGATCATTTAGAATATGTGTGAAGGACTTAATACTGAGCTAGTTAAAATTTTAAGACTGTTCAAGCTTTTTTGTGCAGAGTAGCCAAGCTGTCTCAAATTTTTCCAAGGAAGTGGAATCTAAAGAAAGGATGGATGATGGTTTTTCCTATGGAGGAAGGGAGATTCCTAGGTGTTAAACAATTGATGCTCATTGCGCTTTTCAACAAGAATAAGAAACTCATAGGTAGAAGGTTCATTTCCCTACGATTATCTCTAAGAATTTAAGTCATTTTCATATTTCACTAGAGACGTGACATAGATATCTTGGAGAAGCAGCACTTGCTTTTATGGTTATTTATGATCTCTTCATGTTATTCCTCTCCAGAGTCCAACGTCAACTTTGTGTTCTTCCAGATTTTTTTCATTTCAAACAATGAGTATGATGAATTCATTTATACTTCAATCAATGGAGGCATTTGAATTCTTTTTTGTTCCATCTATTTGTGCTTTTTTTTTTATTCCCGGATTAGTTCCAGCCATGTCAAAAGCGAAAGGAAAAGCATAAATTGAAGATATCATGCATAAAAACAGAGGAATTTCTTTCTTTACTTGTTCTAGACATGAGGATTTATTCAAGAGAAAACCTATAAGTGAGAAGGTAGATATTTGATTTTGTCAATTGTACTTTATTTCAGAATGGGAATAGAGTTAGACATAGAATCCTAAAAGTTGTTGTACGTATTCTATAATAGACAACCGAATTTTCAGAATGGTCGATTTATGTCTTGCTGATTTATTTAACTTAAGCATTGATGAATCCTCGCTTTCTGTGCTTAACGCAAGTGTTGAGCTGATTCTTCATGACATGATATTATAAGATATATAAACTGTCTTATTTTTCATAATCTACCTCGTAATCCCTCTTATGCCTATAAGACCCTAGAAAATTCTAATTTTATGAAAAATGATACAATGGAAATTTCGGTCAAAATCTGGAATTTTTCTAGATCTCGGATGACAAAACAAACTTCATCGTTGGAAATCGTCTCGCGAAATCTAGTTACCAAGTAGAATTTCGTCGAATTCCGAGACAGTCGAAATTTCACGTTTTTCGAGGTACCGAGAGTGGTGCGGGACACTTGGCACATTGTGAGTGGCTCAAGAGGTGACACGTGTCATGTGCAGAATGATTCAAACATGAGCTCAAGTGTGGGGCCATGAGAGACACATGGCATCATGTCATTGGAAGGAAATCCATGGTAGATGGGTAAGGGATAAGGGTAATCCTAAGTGGCCAATGAGAATTGGACAAGTGGCATGAGAGGACAATTCTCTTAACCCCAACTTGACCCAACCGATTGGATGGGGGAAAAGAGAGGGAAAATAGAGAGAGAAAAGAAAGAGGAAAGAGATAGGAGAAATTCTAGAGTGAGAAGCTCTCACTTCTCTCTAGATTTTCCAGCGATCGGACCGTCGAATCCCTACTAGCCAAGAGGTAAAGTTGATCCCCACTGCAATTGCTACGCGTGGGTACCGATATTATGGACTTTCGGCAACTCCGGGAGGTAGGGGTTTTCTCCCACTTGTTTTATTCCTTGGCTAAGAGCCATTTTGATGGATAGGGATGTTCTGAGGCCTGAATGGCCGTGTTTTCAGTTCCAAAGATTGGGACTGAGTGAGAAAATCCCTAAAGTGGTCGGGAATGGCAGACCGTTGACTTTTGCATGTGACCTTGTGTGTCTGTGCGCTATTTGTGTGACTTTAGGGTCGCCTGTTGACTGTCGGATTTGAAGCAGCAGCTCATGTGAGCTACTTTTGGTGTTATTACTATGAATGAATAACATGTAGTTTGTGTATGCTTTTCGTTAATAGATGCATGTTTGATATATTAACATGAGTTATTGTGAAATGGCATATTGCATTTCATATGCACTGGGTAACCTAGAACAGTAGGTATGAGTGCATGACATGAAAGGCATTATGACGCCCCATTTCCTGGGGGTCCCGTTGACCACCGTCAACCTGCGAAAAACCTGTGTGTCTCATATCATGAGACCCATACATGAGTAAAAATCGCCACATTAGCCTACACATCATACTCACCAAAATATATCCAACTATATTACAATAGTTTCAAGATTTGTTACATCACTCTTAATACAAACATGTTTCAATTGTAATACTTCATACATGTTTTACAAAAATGTAATCAAAGCCACATGTCGGCTTTCTTTTCAAAAGCGGCCTCTAATGAGCATCGTCTTCCCGAACACTCCCTCGCACTCGAAAGGGGGGATCCCATGACGGTGAGCAATGCCTAGTAGTGATAACTTACATGGGTTACTCCTCACCTAAGTGCTCTGGCGCAATGGAAAACACACACATTCAAGTGAATTCATGATTCCTACCAATGTCTATACGCCGATCCCATGTCTCGAAGTCCTCACCGACTCCTCACATGTTTATGCTATGGCGAAAATCTTCTTGAAACAAAAATATTTGTTTTAATTGTGGACAACCCTCCGATATAAATACGTTGGACAGTTCTTCGAGGAGAAATTTGTTGGGTAACTCTCCGAAACAATTCATGGGCCTCTCCGACGTGAATTGTTGGACGATTTCCCAACACAATTCTTCGGACAACTTTCCGATTAAATTATATTTTTTTATAAGTTTACAAAAAGAATTCATTGTTTGGACAACCCTCCGATTTTATTCATGTCATGCACTCACACCTACTATTCTAGGGTGCCCCGGTGCAAGTGAAATGCAATATGCCAATTCACAACAATTCATGTTAATATATCAAGCATGCACATATTAACAAAAATTAACACACAACATGTTATTCTTTCAAGGCAATAATACCAAAATCGGCTCACACGGGCCAATAAAAAATCTGATAGTTCATTGGTACTGTCCAAAGCATCATAACACAACAGACTACCCAAAGGCGCCTCTAAACCAACCTGTCATCCGAACTACCCAAAATTCCAAAATTTTCGTTCCACTCCGGAGGACCGAAAACTTGGCCATTTTGGCCCCAAACACTCCAACCATTAACAAGGTTCTTAAATAAGGATTAAATCAAGTAGGAGAAGACCCCTACCTCCTGGAGTTGTCTAAACTCCACAAAACTGGTATCCACTTGTAGCTCTTGCCGTGGGAGCAACTCATTTACAATGGATCTGACTCTGGCTCGATCACCTGGAATTTTAGAGAGAAGTTAGACACTCTCTCTCTAAAAACCTTATTTTCCTGCTTCTCGGTTTGCTATCCTCTCTACCAAACTGGTTGGTCAAGCATGGGTCAAGAGAATTGTCTTTTCTCTTGCCACATGTCAACCTACTATTGGCTCATAGGATTTCCTTATCCACTTATCCCTCTACTTTGGGATTTTCATCAAATGGCATCATGCCATGTGTCCACCCATGGCCCACACTTGAGCTCATGTTTGACTAATTTTGCACATGACACGTGGCACCTCTTGAGCCACTCAAAATGTGCCAAGTGTCCCGCACTACCCTCGTTGCCTCGAAAAACGTGAAATTCCAACTGTCTTGGATGTCGACGAAATTTGACGTGGTAGCTAGATTTTGCGAGACGATTCCAATGGTGAAGTCTGTTTCATCATCCGAGATCTAGAAAAATTACAGATTTTGACCGAAATTACCATTTTACTCCTTCAAAATTAGAATTTTCGGGTTTTACAAATATATTTGCAAATGAATTTGACGGGAAGATTTTCAAGAGTCACTGGGAGATTTGTCCCACGCTCACGACGGAGCCCATGGACTGCTTCGTAGAGTTATCCAAAGAATTCACCCTGGGAGGGTTGTCCAATATAATTTTATCGGTAATCGTGTTATGTTTTCGTAAACAAAAACCTTTGTTTTGAAACAAGGTTTCTCACACTCGCTTGTGCATGCGTGAGGGAGCAGCGAGGGCTCGAGAAGTGGGAAGGGGTGAGTCACATTCTCATCCATGACATCTAGACATTCGAAAGAGGAATCATGAATTCGCCTGAATGTGTGTGTTTGCTACTGTAGCAGCACTAGGCAGAGTAACCCATGTAGGAGATTATCACTATTGGGATTTTCTCACCCCTTCGTGGGATCCCCCTTTTAGGTACAGGGAGTGTTAAGGAAGACAGCGCTCACTAGAGGCCACTTTTGAGAAGAAGGCCGACATGTGACTTTGTTTATATATTTTTGTAAAACATGTATGAAACATTATGATCAATGCATGTTGTATAAGAGTATAATTAACTCTTGAAACTATTGTAATATAGTTGATTATATTTTTGTGAGTATGGATGTATGGGCTAATGTGACCATTTTTACTCATGTTTGAGTCTCATGATATGAGACACACAGGTTTCCATAGGTTGACGGTGGTCAACGGGACCCCTGGGTTTCGAGGTGTCACAATGCCTGTGACAATGCTTAACTTTGGTTTCTTATCAAAAGCTTTCCCGGTCCAAGTCTATAATTTTTTGTTGTGAAAGAATCCTCCAAGAATTATGTTTTAAGGGCTTTATGTCATGGTGCATGATCTGTTGACTACATTCTTCATGCAGGTACACAAGTACTCGGGCACATCCAAAAAGGAAGCTTGATAAAGAACCATTATACATAAACTCATACACCAGAAGTTGATTTCTCACTGTTGCCAATAATTGGAGCTCACATATCAAAGGTATATATATCCCCTTATCCTCAAGTGATTTGCCCTTTTATTTTTCTATATAACCCTTATTTATTTTTCTCAAATTTGTCTACATTTTTTTATATTGGTTCTAGTGTTTTTCTCCTTCATGTTTTGAAAGTTATAGTTTAAATTGTGTTTATTGATTATTGCATGCATAATTGAGAGGTTCTCTATTCTTCCTGCTATTTCTTTCACGAGTTGCATAGGAAAATGGTTTGGCAAAGAATAAGTCATTAATTAGGAAGATGATCTTTGAACATCGAAAATACATTAATAAAGACATTAGGAGGTAGAACTATGTTTTTGAAGAATGTAAATCTTAGTAGTTGTTCCACTAATATATATTCTTTAGTAGGAGTTAGGTATTTTTAAAATATTTTTACTTAGTTAACATATTTAAATATAATTATTGTATTAAAGTAGTTATATTAATTATTTAATATTGGTTATTGTATATCAATATTTGATGATATTTTAATTTGTCAAATTTGATTTAACTTTTGGGGATTTTTTTATATTTAATTGTTCAGGAAGTTCATTATTTTAATTAGAAAATATAAATATTATTTTTAATAGAAAATGTCTTAGGATGATACTTCTAAAGGCTCCATTGATAAAATAGATTGAGGATGACACTCTTATAAGTGTCAAGATTGCCAATTTTGTAAAAATTATTTCATTAAATATGATTTAAACCTTCACATATATGAGAAAATTATAATATGAATAAACTAAAACCTTGACATGTATAGTAAAAAACTATGACATATGGGGAAGTCGTCATGACATATTTTATACTCAACCTTGACATTTGTTTGAGTAACCTTGATAGAAAAACAAAGTAACCTTGAAATCAAATCAAGAAATCTTAACATATGCGGAATTCAATACTAATATATAAATAGAGGCAACCTTAACATATGCATATGACAAGTTACTTTTAAAATTTTCTTGACACTGGCATAAATAACATATATAAAAAAAAAGCCGACTACCTTGTAGTACGCCCCTTATCTTAGTATGAAAATTGTCAACGAATATCATTTTCTTTATGGCGAATTGGATGTAAATTATATGTAGAAAATATAATTATTCATGAAATGACATTTTGCATTTCATATGCACGGGGACATCGCGTGAAACTGGTGTGAGTGCATGACATGGGTTTTAAATGAATTTGATATCGGAGGGTTGCCCAATAAATAAATTATATTGGAGTATGTCCACTAAAGTTTGTCGGAGTATGTCCACTAAATATTATCGGAGGGTTGACCAACAAAATTTTGTCGGAGTATGTCCAACAAATTATATCGGAGATTGGCCAATGAGTTTTCAAAAACAAAAATCTTTTGTTTTGAAAACAAAATTTCATACACGGCAAAATGCATGTGTGAGGGAGTCGGTGAGGACTCGAGACATGGGGCAGGGCATGTAGACATTCGAGTAGGAATGTGCATACTTGTACTTGAATGTGTGTGTTTTCATTTACTGTGAATGCATAGGTGGAGGAGTAGCCCTTGTAGGAGAATTCACCTACTTAGCATTGCTCACCCCGTTGTAGGAAAATATTTTTAGATGTTGGAGGTACACCGGGGGATGAACACACATCCAAGAGCTTAGTTGTGAAAAAGGCCATAATTAGCTTGTTCATGTATTTTGTAAAATTCTGGATATTCATCTAGTTTCTGTTTTATTTTGGGCAGAAGACCCTTTTTCTGTATATGTAAGAAGAACATATTTGTAATTAAACTCATTTTGCATGATTAATACAGTTTCGCAAGGTTTTCTAGGATTTCATGTTGCCTTGGTAATAAAAAGGCTATTGTGTATTGAATTTAGGGTGTTTAGAAAGAAAAAAAAAAGGTTGGAGATGTAGATAGCTGGGAGGCTCTTGCCAATTTTCGAGATTGGAGTTCGCAGCCGGTTTTCTCTATCGTGAGAGTTTTAAATACGTGTCGCAATATGGTTCTCTATGTCACGATAGTTCACAGGCTGTAGAGGGTTGTTGGGTCACGATAGGGGTTTTTCCTAGTCGCGACAGAGTTGCCTTCTTCTGGTTTTATGTCGCGACAGGGGTACTCCCTGTGTCGTGGCGGTGTTGTGTCATTGACAATGTTGCGATAGAGGGTCCGCCTGTCGCGATCGGGAGCGGCTGTAGGAAACGAGGCCGGGAGTGCAATAGGAGCTTGGAATTTGAGGCGAGGAATTTGAGGACCAATGAAAATTTTAGTGTGCGATAGGATATTCTGAGTTGTGTCTATGTGAGCAATTCTACGTCGTGACATAGTTGGTCAGGTTGGGAAGAATTTATGTCTCGATAGAGGATTTTTGGGTCGCGACAGAGTTGGCTAGGCCAGGAGTTTTCCGTCACGACAGAATATCTTGATGTCGCGACAGAGTTGGCCATGGTAAGGATGGATTATGTTGCGACAGAGCAGTTCTATATAGCGACAAAGTTGGCCAGAATAGGGAGAATTTTTGTTGCGATAGAGGATTTTTAGGTCGCGACAGAGTTGGCTAGGCCAGGAGTTTTCTGTCCCAACAGAATATTTTGATGTCTCGATAAAGCTGGCCACGATAGAAAGTTCTGTCGCCCACGATAGAGCTAGGCGTGTGAAGGCCATGCGCATGCGATAGGCACGAGGCCGGGGGCACGCGTGAGTAGTTCGGACCGGGCGTGCACGGCGGCGCCTATGCGGGTAGAGGTGCCTTCTTGGGTGCGTGTGACAGGAGGCACCTTGTTGCCCATGTGAGCGGGCGTCATAATAAGCATCGCCGCTGGCCAGGGCTGGGGCCGCCCTGCAGGCGGGGAGAGACATGTGACGGCGCCTTGGCGCCCACACGACAAGTCGGGAGGGGCGCACGACATGGATGTGCGGCGCGGAGGAGTCTTTGTCACGGCTTGAGAGATTGTTGTCGCGGCAGGACTGTCCAATAACGAAAAAAGACCCTCGAGAATTGGGGCGTCACACCGTATGTATGTAAAAATAAAAATTTGTTTAAATTAAGCAACAAATGTCTTCTCTATATATTATAAATTCTTAAAAAATTGTATCATACCGGTGTAATGGAGTATTATGATCTATAGGCTTTTTGTAATTGGTGTTTTTGAGACATATATGACATTTTAAAGATCAATTAAGACCTTAATATTAACTCATGAATGGTAGTAAAATTATAAAATCAATGACCATGTAGAGAAGACTACCATATCATGAACAGTATAATTCAAGACTTGAACTTGAGCCTTGAATTTTTCATTATCATTCGTATTAAGCTTATTCTCTTCCTCTAGCTTTTGGTTTTTCTTCAAAAAATGGTCAACATTCTTTAAACGAATATGCAAACCCACCCAAATCAGAACTTGCCCTTTACCGTCTTTTCCAAGAGCCTATCAACATAAATATAATTTTAGATATAAAGTCAAAACAACTTAGTATATAAGCTTAAATACTATATATATCTACCTACCTTGAGGAGCATCATTCGCACTTGAGAAGAAGTTTAGATTATTAGTTGAGCTTTCAATTTCTTGAATTTTTTCCTATGCAATAATAAAAACAATTAACAATATGAAAAGAAGATAACATATTTATGTATATATGGATTTATATACATTGACTACTTACCACAATTTTAGGACATTGACTATTACTATGCTTTTTTATATGGGCTTTGATATATACTTCAACTCTACCTATTTCTGCATCACTTGCACAGTTTCGCTCTTTTGCCTATAAGATATATAATAACTACAAAAAAGTCAAGTACATACACATTTTGAGACAAAAAAAATATAACCAATTAACCTGGAATAGAGCATAATCAATTACCAATTCATGTCGAACAATAGCCATACTCCATCTACCTAATGTAGATGGGAAAACTTGCTTACTTTCAAATTTCTTAAAAAAATAGTTCCACCTTCAAGTATCAATTTTTTGTTTTGAATTTTATTATCACAAAAAATATAAATATGAGAAAAATGAATAAACGTGGAAATATTATCTATCATATTTATTTTAAAATATATTTGAAGGCGTAGAAATTAAATTGAAAATAATTTAAGTCTTCAAACAAACATTATTTTATAAAACATCAATAACAATATCTACAAATCTTCACCAAAAACAATTTTAACATTTAATTTTAATACTTTCAAACTATAGCTTAACTATCAACTTGATCAAATTTCTATCTTTATTTTAATTTTAAGTAAGATAATAAAAATAATTTTTAGTATCTTATAAAATACCTTTATTACAAATTACTTTTAAAAACACTTTTTAAAATATTGAAAGCAAAAGCTTGTTCGAGGAGTTGTTAATTTCTATACAAATTTTATATTATATAAAATCATTAAATGTTTTAGAATAATAATATTTTGTAGAATATTAATGCCTTTGTAAAAAGCAGAATCAATTTTTCATATAAATAAATAATAATTTAAAATTAATAATTGTTTTATAAATATTATTGAAATTTAATTTTAAAATAAATAAAGTTTAATATTTTTTAAATATAATTAAAACAAAATTTTCTCCACATGCATAATAAAATATTTTAAAATATCCCACTACTGGTTCTTAAATAGGCTCGTAGACTTAAAAAAAATCACAAGGTAAGATGGTGATTTACCCATTTTATCCCAAACAATCAATCGTAAGTGTGACAACTTTCATGTTTCGATCTTACTCCTTAGCACATTTTGATTGATTATGAAACATATCCAATATCCAATTAGGTATGAGATTCTTTATATCTAATGCTTTAACTATTATAATTATTTAAGGTATTTATCTAGTGGAAGCCTAATCTTCTTAGATGTGAATTCCACTCATTTGATCATAATCTTCTAAGATGAGATTACAATAAAGACCTAAGACCATTATTTTAATTTAAGGTATTCATTCAAAACTATAAGCATGAGTAATTAAAGTGGATGTAAAAGGCTAATTAATAAGAGGAGGGTGAAGACAATGCACTTATCATTTTGGAATCTATATACTCAATATCAAATTCTAACCTATATTTCATTAAAACTCCATAATTATAAAACCCGAGAAAATTAAATTTTCTGAGAAAGGGTAAAACGGTAATTTCAGTGGGAAAATAAGAAATTTTTCTAGATATCGGATGATGAAACGGACTTCATCGTTGGAATTGCCTCGTGAAATATAGTTCTGCGTTGATTGTTCGAATTAGAACGGTCGAATTTCACGTTTGAGGCACGGGTGAGTGCATTGACATTTAGCGTGTTGGGTAGCTGGTGTCTTGTGTGTCCCGAGTGCGAATAAGTCAAGCAGAGGGATCGAGTGGGACATGGGAACGTAATGGCAGCGTGATTGGATGGAAATTCGAGGTAGATGGATAAGGTGATAAAGGAGTGATCGAAGGGCCAAATAGGAGGTGACATGTGGCGAGAGGACATCACACTTGATTTTAGACGAACAATTTGGTAGGAAGAAAGAAGTGAAGAAAGGGAAAAGGGAGGAGAATAAGAAAGTAGAGAGGGAGATCTGCAGCCTGCCGGAATTTTTAAACGATCGGACCTATCGGTTTCGGTGAAGCAGAGGGAAAGTCTTTCTTTGTGTAGTACAAGTAGAGGCCCAGGAATCAGGGAGTTTCGATGAAATGCAGAGGTAGGTGCCTCTTACTTTGTTTAGTTTGCATCTTAAAGGGTTTGTGTAGTGGTGTCTTATACAGAGGTGTTTGGTTGCATTTTGAACCATGGGAAAGATTTGCCTCGTTTTGATCATACGCTTTGTCGTGGGACTTTAGGGTTGGTTTTTGGGGAGAGGGAAATAAAGGGAATTTGGTAGTGTGGCCTTTAGGTAAGTTGTAGCCACATCAGTAAAATTGATGTTAAGCGTGAATTTTCCTAAATCGGGACCTCTGTGGCCCCGAGTTATAGTTCGTTTCCCTGAGCAGTCTAAGTGGAAGGAGTTTGTGCGTGGAGTCGGCCAGGCCCGCGATTGAAACGACTAGCGGTTAGGAGACAATGGCTAATGGTTAGGTCGACCACGGCTAGTGGCCCAAGGCCGTGGAAATATCGACTAGAGCCCGGTGACCATCATTTGGGAGCTAACCCCCGACTAAGCGGTTAGGTTCAGCGAAGCTGGAGTTAGGTTGTGCATTCTGCGTTCGAGCGTGCGACTGAAATTGGGTTGGGATTCGACCGACTGGCCACGGTTGGGTTGACGGTAGCGATTAGGATTAGCCGGTGCGATTGGTCGTAGGCGGGTTCATGTGAAGCCTCCAAGTCGAACAACCACGCAACTGCTTGTGGGAACTCCGTTTTGGGTGTTCTTGAACTCTATGGAAAGCCCATTGAGTCAAGATTCTAGTCATATGCCTATGGAGGACATTAGGTGAACACAACCTGCTGAAATCTATGTTTTTCTAGGGCTGGCTATTCATGCGAGGCCTCCAACTTCGGATGACCATAACTTCTTCGTCAGAACTCCGTTTCGGGTGTTCTTAGACTCTATGGAAAGCCAGTTCAGATCAGGTCTAGCCATATCTTTGTGGATGAGTGGGTGAACACAACCTCTGCATCTATGTTTTCACGGGCTCTTTGGTCTGGGTACGGCAAAGACTAAGGCTATTCATGTGAGGACTCTGACTTGGATGACATACTTCTTAGTCAGAACTCGGACACTAGGTGCTCTTGGACTCTGTGGAAATCCCATTGAGTCTAGATTCATTATGTTGTGGAGGGATAGTGGTTAAAAACACAGCCTTCTTGGGAAATATATGTTTTGTACCCAAATGCGGGGTTGCTCGGTTATTAATCGAGTGAATGGTCGGGTTTAACATGGCCATTGCATGGCATGTTGTAAATTTGTTAATGGGTAGGAATTACCATGAGCTTCTTTGAAAGGTTGTATGACATTTTGTTTAGTCATGAGGATTGATGTATGCTAATATGTTTGATACGATATATATACTATGTATATATATATATATATATATTGGCATGGAAATATATGGAACCTATATGTTTGCAATATGGAGGTTTGTTATGGTGATATGAAATTCTGACTAATGAGATGATTCATGTATTGTGCATCATACATTTAAAATGAGAAATTGTAGTGACGTGGCATTTACAGCCATACGGTAACATCAGTTGAGTCGGGTGTGGGTGCATAGAAAGCGGTGATTAATTCACATTCTTGGTGACGGTGATAGATAAGCAGACAGTCAATGAGACTCACGATGGTTTGATGAAAGAAATGAAAAAATAAGCTATCGTGTGTGGGCGTAGCTGAACCAAGGTGAATCCCACAGGTAAGATGTTATTAATTGTGAACATGAATCATGGGTGACCGATTAAATGTTGGAAAGATGGTAATAGAAACTGTCTGTCCCAAAATCTGTTGCTACGATATAAACTTTACAGTTGATTAAATCAAATAGATGTTGAGGTTTTTATCTAATGAGTTTGATTTTAGAAATGAAGGCTTTGTTTTTTGAAAGTTCTGTTTGATGACACCAGGCGTGATAAGTTTCACATTTGGAAAAAATTAGTGTGTAGAGGAGTCGGTGAGGACTCGAGACATGGGATAGGATGAAGATGCGATTACTGTCACGACATGACAATTCCAGTAGGATAATGTATTTTTATAAGATGATGATATTGTGTTGATCTACTGCATGAGCACTTGGGTGGGGGTAAACTGCTGGCAGGAATTATCACTGCTAGGCTTTCTCACCTGATCGTTGGACCCCACTCGGGTACACGAGAGAAGGCGACACTCCTTCGGGTCGTGGTCTTGAAAAGATGGGGTTGTGGCCTTGAGAAGCAATTTTGTAAAATATATTAGAATAATTTAGTTTTAATATATTTTGGCATGTAAAAGTGTAAAAGATTTGTACATCAAACTCTTGTGAAATATTATAAGGAATTGGTTAATTGTAAGAAAATTATACAGAAATGGGTCTCGATATGTGATATCGAAGCACCAGATATCCACAGGTTTCCGCAGGTTGACGGGTTGTCAACGGGACCCTCGGGATTGGGGAGTCACAGCTTGGTATCAAAGCTTAGGTAAACCATTACCTAGGGAGCTCGGGTGTGGGTATCCATAAGTATGGTTCTGATACTAGCGCGGCACCCCGGTATCGAGCATGGGCGATACACAGTACTGAGGCTCGAAAGGGCCGACGGGTTAGGCGCGGTATTAGGTGTGTCGATATGAACATCGCACACACACACACTTGCTTTTCCGATATCAGGGTTTGTGTGATTACCCTAAGATGAGTCATGGGATAAGTTAAACTTGCATGTATTGTGTTTTTTATGTGTGCTTTGGTGTATAACATGATGTGTGTTTCATGTTGTGTGCATTTATGCGTGATTGGATATATATATATATATATATATATATATATATATATATATATATATATATATATATATATATATATATATACCATATATGGAAGACAAGGAACACTAGGGTTGGAAAACATAACCTTAGGGGTTCGGAAAACAATAATGAACATGAAAATTTCGAAAATTGAATTGAAATTGTATTAGTGGTTGGCGATTAGCACCACTAAGGAAAAAGGGATGAACGGGTTAGTTCAAAATAACTAAGTCTATTAGTGGTTGGCATGTGCACTACTAGTTAGACTGAGATAGAAATTTAATAAATTTGTAAGCCATTTGACACATGTGCGGATGGCAGGATCGGGGACACGAGAAGCGTAGAGGGCGTCCACGGGCGATAGTCGACCACCACATTTTTATCAACGAGGCCTTTGTTTGTGGGTGTTGCAGCTCTTGCCGTTACATAGGCTTGTGCAGCGGAGGTGCGAGGAGGCCAGAAGTGACCTCAGGGTTTATGGCACACCATCCTCTATCATTCAGGGGAGGAGGGGATCTGATGGTAGTTAACCATTGGTTCCGGTAGGTCAAGAAGGTTTTAGAGGCCATGGGGATCACCTCCGATGGCACAAGGATCAGACTAGCTACGTTTAAGCAATAGGGTGAATCCCAGATATGGTGGGAATGGGTTAAGACCTCTAAGGACTTAGAGTCAATGACTTGGGTAGAGTTCCATGAGCTCTTCATGGGCAAGTATTTTCCCGCCACTGCTAGACATGCAAAGGCCCAGAAGTTCTTAGAGCTGAAGTAGGGAGCTATGACAGTGATGGAATACGTGGCTAAGTTCACAGAGTTAGCTCGTTTTGTTGATGACTACATGGCCACAGATATGGCCAAAGTAAGGAAATTTGAGAATGCGTTGAGATTGTCCATTATGGGCAAGATATTGGGACTTCTCATACAGGACATGGACTACATGGTCGAGATGAGGCATGACGTAGAGAAGATGGAGGATATGCGGAGCATTGAAAATGCGCGGGTGTTGAGCGAGAGGAGGGAGAGTCAGTCTTCTTCCGGTTCGGAAAAAAGCAGAAACCAGTTTGCGATGGGATCAGTAGTGGCCATACGGGCGAGGTCGGTGAGGCTCCCGATCGAGGCCCGAGACGGGCGATGTTATTTACTGCGCGTGCGGACATATGGCTTGAGTTGCCCGCCGAGGCGAGGATCCCGAGTTTGGGGGCGGCGCGAGTCACAGCCATCGATGGGGCGAACGCGAGCGCGATTTATTCCTCCGCTTTATCGATGCGAGTCGGAGGAACTAGTATCGGGTCGGGTTGCTACGCGGCACCTCTGCTGCGAGCAGGACCAAAGAGGCACAGTTATGGGTCGGCGAGACGGGGCCTGGTAGGAACTGTCGAACTCGGCATGCACCATTGCACCACCGTTGCTTGACGGATCAACCAGTCATACAAGGTACATTTACGCTCTCATAAGAGTGTTGTTTAAATTTAGATGCATCATATTCATGCTTATTGTTGCATCTAGTGTCGATGTTTGGGGCTTAGAGGTGGAAACCCTAGAAAGGCAGTGTATGTAAATTCTTCCCTAGGAATTAGGGTGAGTGTTGATCATATATGTCGGGATTATGAGTCAAAGATCTCATGGATTCTCCTCACTGTTGACCTGAGAGTCATGGACATATCGAAGTTCGATGACATCCTTAGAATGGACTGGTTGACGGCCCTTAAAGTCGTCATTGATTGTGATCGTAGTGGGTTTACCTTATACACGAGAACGTTATTGTGTTAGTTTTCAAGGAAGCATGATGCTTTACGCTAGTGTCTGCGACTCAGGATGGATTGGACAATTGATGGGTTGGCTAGCAAGCGTTACCTTATAGGATGAGGGGAGACGGGATTTGAGTCTACCTCGAGTGGTTTGCGAGTACGAGGATATCTTTCCGGATGAGTTACCGGGATTACCTCAGCATAGGGATGTGGATTCTATCATTGAGTTACACCCTAGTGCGTCGCAAATTTCTATGACTCCTCATAGGATGGCACCGGGTGAGTTGGAGGAACTCAAGGTCCAATTGCAAGTATTATTGGACAATGGTTTTATTAGATCGAGCACTTCACCTCGGAGCGCTCTGGTTATGTTTACTCTGAAAGAGGTCAAAAAATTTCAGTGAAATGACCTGTGTGACAAGGCATTCCAAACACTGAAGAGGAGGTTTTACATGGGAGACCATGTCGGTCATCGATTTGCTGGACAGAGGTGGGAGAGAGCTCCATCACTGGTCCGGATCTGATTAGAGACACCTCGGAGAAGGTGGGTTTGATACGGAAGTGTCTTCTTATGGCTAAGAGTCAGTAGAAGAGCTACGATAACAGGCGACGTCGACCTCTGGAGTTCGAGGTAGGTGATCACTTCTTCTTATAGGTGATGCCTAAGAGAGGAGTGGTCAGGTTCGGCAAGTGAGGAGCTTGAGTGAGGGTTCTGCCATCAGATATGAGGATACTTCAGGGAGGTGGGCACAATAAGCGTCTGGGTGTTATTACCACCTAGTATGTGGGTGTTCATGAGGTGTTCAGTCTCCATCTTGATATACTCGGATCTAACTCATGTAATGGATTGAGGGAGAGATTACTTGGTGGTATAGATGTGACCTTGAGGAGGACAGTCGTATCTTAGATAGGCTGGGATCGGGTTTTGCGGCCATGAGGCGTGAGCTAGTGTGTTGGCCAGGCAACAGAGGAGTGGAGGAGCGATGTGGAACACGAGGACATGATGCGGGCAACCTACCCTTTCCTCTTTGAGGACGAAGGTACGTAGTTTAGTTGTTTAGTAATTAAATGACTAGTTTACATGCATAAAATAGTACACATTGCATGTGCATGTGAATTGATATGAATGTGCGTGGAATTTTGGGACGAAATTCTTTTAAGGGGGGAAGAATGTAAAACTCGAGAAAATTCAATTTTTTTAGAAAGGGTAAAGCAGTGGCTACCGGTGGGGAAAATGCGAAATTTTCTAGATCTCGGATAATGGCCCGGCTTCCTTTGTTGGAATCGTCTCGCAAAATCTAGCTACTACATTGAATTTTGTCAAATTCCTAGACAGTCGGAATTTCACATTTTTCGAGGCATCGATGGTAGTATGGGACACTTGGCACGTGTTGAGTGTCTCACAGTGTGCCACTTGTTAAGTGCAGAATAAGTCAAACAAAGGGCTCAAGTGGGACCCATAGGAGACATGTGGCAACACACGATTGGATGGAAATCCAAGAAGCCAATAAGAGAGTGACATGTGGTAAGAGAGGACATCCCACTTGACTTTAGACAAAAGCTTGATTGATAGGAAAGAATAGAGAAGAGAGGGAAGGGAGAGAAGGAAGTGAAGGTGTCATGCTTCTCATCACTTAATTTTCGAACGATCGGGACATACGATTCCGTGACGAGGGGAGAATTCTTTCCGCGTGACAGGAGCTCACAGTGGGGCGGAATCGGAGTTTCGTGAGCTCAGAGGTAGGCCTTCTCCTACTTTGGTTTGTTTCTATCTTAAGGGTTGTGTAGTGGTGTCTTACCCTAAAGGGAATGTTTGGTTGCATTTTGAACCATGGGAAGCTACTATATTTTGATCATACGCATTAGCCAGACTTTAGGACTAGTTTTGGGAGAAATAAGAGTGCGATTATTGTCCTTGGTGGATTGTAGCCACATCATTGAACTTGATGTTAGGCTTTTGAATTTCACATGAACCTTGTAGTGATTATGGTCAGTTTACTCTTAAAAGTCTTAGTGGAAGGTATTTGTAGGCTAAGATCCAGCAGAATTTAATGGGTGAGTCATGAATTTGTGACTAGGGTCGGCCGGTTCTTGTCAGGGGTAGGTTACCAAGCTGGTCGATCGACTACCCTTTATGGTTAGGATTCAAGCGCTGCGATTAGGGCCAACCGGCTACGAGCTAGGTCGATCGACTCTGGAGTTAGCGATTAGGGCGGTAGTCTACAGCTAGGATTAGCGCTCTTAGGCTAGCGGTTAGATTCGGTGTAGCGGTTAGGATCAGCCGGCTAGCGGTTAGGGTTAGCTGGTTGGGTTCATGTGAAGCCTCCAACTTCGAGCGGCCATAACTTCCTCGTACGAACTCCGTTTTAGGTGTTCTTAGATTCTATGGAAAGCTCATTGAGTCACGATTATAGCCATATTTCTGTGAATGATAGTGGGTGAACACAACTAGCTGAAATATATGTTTTTCCAGGGCTTCTGGTCGGCTAGGGCTGGCTATTCACGTGAGGCCTCCAACTTCGGATGTCCATAACTTCTTCGTCCAAACTCTGTTTTGAGTGTTCTTAAACTCTATGGAAAGCCCATTAAGTCAAGATTTTAGCCATATTCCTCTAGAGGACAGTGGATGAACAAAAACTTCTAAAATCTATGTTTTTCTAGGGTTGCTGGTCAGCTAGGGCTGGTTATTCACGTGAGGCCTCCAACTTCGGACGACCATAACTTCTTCGTCCAAACTCCGTTTTGGGTGTTATTGGACTTTATGAAAAGCCCATTGAGTGAAGATTATATCCATATTTCTGTAGATGATAGTGTGTGAACAAAACCCATTGAAATCTATGTTTTTCCAAGGCTACTAAACGGCTAAGGCTTGTCGGTTAGGGCTGGCTATTCATGTGTGACCTCCAACTTTGGACGACCATAACATCTTCGTCCGAACTGCGTTTTGGTTGTTCTTGGACTCTATGGAAAAACCATTGAGTCTAGATTCCAACCGTATTCCTTTGGAGGACAGTGGTTAAACACAACCTTGCTGAAATCTATTTTTTATACCGAGGGTGTAGGTTGCTCGATTGTGTCGAAGTGAATAGTCGGTTTTTAACATGGCCATTGCATGACATTTTATAGGCTATTGTAATGGGTAGGAATTACCATGAACTAGACTAAGGAAGGCTGTTTGACATTATTGTTTAGTCATGGATATTGATGTATGCTAATATGTTTGATATTATATATATATATATATATATATAATATGGAACTTATATGTTTGCAATATAGGTTTACATGGTAGTTGATATGAAGTGCAACTAATGAGATGATTCATGTAGTGTACATCATACATGTAACATAAGAAATTGCAGTGACATTAGCATTGCATATGCACGATAACATCACGTCGAGTCGGGTGTGGGTGCATAGAAACGGTTAATTCACCATTCTTGGTGAATGAGTGGTGAAACTCAATATATATATATATATATATATATATATATATCTATATATCTTTACTATATATATATATATATATATATATATATATATATATATTGACATGAAATATATGGAACTTATATGTTTGCAATATAGGTTTACATTGTAGTTGATATGAAGTACAACAAATGAGATGATTCATGTAGTGTGCATCATACATGTAACATGAGAAATTGCAGTGACATTAGCATTGCATATGCACGGTAACATCACGTCGAGTCGGGTGTTAAGTGACACATGGCACTTGGTTGAATGGCTCATTTAGAGCCATGTGTCAAATGGAGAGAAAAGGTCAAAAAGAGGAAGGTGGGAGGAAATTTCCCACTTTAAACAAGTGGGATCAGATTCGGTGGTGAGAAAGGAAAAATGAGGGAAAGAAAAAGAGAGAAAAGAAAAGAAGGAAGAAGGAAAGTGGAGTGAAGAGGCAAAGTTCATCTACACGTCGAGAGCTTCGTGTAGGTACAAGAATACGAGGTTTTCACCAAACTCCAAGAGGTAGGGGTTTCTCTTCTACTTTGGTTGTTCTTGGTCTAAGAGTCATTTAATGGCATGGGGTTCTTTGGGGCGGGTGGTGGTCGTGCGGTTCAGGTCCAGTGCCGGGAGGCGAACTTTGGAATCCGCCCCCAGAAAGAAAAGAAAGAAGAAGGAGAACTATTTTTCGACGGAGTCAGGACTGATTTTGGTGTTGGTATTAGACATATTTATTCTTGAAAAAAATGAATAACATCTTTGTTATTATGAAAAACCTTGTTGATATATGCTTATTTAATGTATTAACATGGATTACATGATGTATGTATATTATATGTAGAAAATATAATTATTCATGATTTATTAATGTTGCATGTGGTACTCATCATGCATGTAACATGAATTGGCATGAAATGGCATTCCACATTTCATATGCACAGAAACATCGCGTGAAACAGGTGTGAGTGCATGACATGGTTTTTGAACAAGTTTGCGGAGAATGTCAATAAATTATATCGGGTTGTCCGACAAATCTTATCGAAGAATGTCGATAAATTATATCGGAGGGTTGTCGACATAAATCTTATCGGTGTAATCGATAAATTATGTGGAGGGTTTTCCAATAAATAAATTATATCGGAGAATGTCCAATAAATTATATCGGAGGGTTGTCCAACAAATCTTATTGGAGGATGTCCAATAAAAAATATCGGAGGGTTATCCATTAAATCATATCGGAGATTGTCCAATGAGTCTTCAAAAACAAAAATCTTTTGTTTGAAAACAGTTTTTCATACATGGCAAATGCATTTGTGAGGGAATCGACGAGGACTCGAGACATAAGGCATGGCATGTAGACATTTGAGTAGGAATTATTGCATATTTTGCGGATGTGTGTTGCCGACGCATTGTTTATGTGAAAGGAGTTTAATTAAGCTCATTTGTATGATTATCTGATTAAGCGAAAGGTTTTTCGAGGTTTCGTGTTGCCTTTGTAAATAAAAATGTTATTGTATGTCGAATTTAGGGTGTTAGAAAGAAAAAGCTCTTGCACGTTGGCGGGTTTAACGCAGGTTACCGCAGAGGTTTTCTCTATCAGCGGCGGTGCTTTCTAGTTAGTGTCGCGACGGTGGAACGACCGTGACAGGATTTGGTCTTAGCAGGGTGTTCTTGGGTCGCGATCGTGGTTGCTCCCTGTCATGACAATGTCGCGACAAAGGTTCCCTTGTCGCGACCGAGACGGTCATGACAAGAGGTTAGGGTTGCGACAGGTTTGGACTTGGCTGGGGATTTCTAGGTCGCGATATAACTTTCCTTGTCGTGATAGAGAATCGTCAAGACTAAAGCTTTCTAAGTCGCGACATACATTTTTATGCCCCAGGGGTTGGTCATGACCAAGGAAGTTTATGTTGCAACAGAGAAAAAAATGATGTCACGACATAGTTTACTTCTTCTTTGGAAAGGGTTTATTGTATAATAGAGATGTCACGTGTCACAGCTTCAGAGAAGGCCTCCAACATGTAACACCCGAATTGAGCCGTAGTAGTTATTTCGGTTTTGTAATATAGAAGAAAATTTTGTATTTTTAAATTTAAATGCTAAGTAAGAAAAATAGATAAAAACCGAAATTTATCCAGAGTTAAGAGATAAATTAGTAATTTGCCACTAGGACCCGAGACACATAAGATGAAAAGTATTCTGTGGTATTATAAGAATTTGAATAAATTTGATTTGTAAATAGAACAAAGTGGGAGGACTAAAATGAAAAGAAGAGAAATTTGGGTCAAATTGGATAAGACCAAACATGGCCTTAGGAAAGTCTCATTTTTGGCTTATTTTGGTTAGGGCTTACGGTTTGAAGAGAGAAAGAGAGAAGATAAGAAAAGAAGAAGAAGAAGAAGAAGAAGGAAGGAAGAAAGAAGGAAAAGAAGAAGAAGTTCAGGTATGGAAACTATTTGTGTATGGAATCTACATATGTTTGGAACTTGTTTGGAACTTGTATGGATTATGTATGGAAACTATTTGTGTAAGGAAACTATAGTAAGAATGCTAGTTTGGAAGTTTGGATACTTTTATGGAACTCTTGTTTAGAACTTTGGTTTGAGATTGTTTGGAAATACTTGTTTAAGTTGGGTTAGGAAAACCCTAACTTTTCAATACATGTGTTTTTGGTTGATTTAAGTTAGTTTTATGGTTTTTTGAAATGAATTGTTTTTAGTTGAAAGAGTTTACAGAAATGGCCAAGCGGTCATTTATGTTTCTTCTCAAACGCCCTTGCGCCTAGATTGTAGGTCGGCGCCTAGGCTTAGAGCTCATGTCTGAGGCGGAGACACCTTCGCTAGGCCCGGGTATGAAAGGTTAAGTTTACGAGACTTTCTAGTCCGCCTAGGCGGCTTAGTGAAGCTTCACCTAAGCCTACCTGTAAGTTTTGTTTTGGTTCCTCTCTTCTGTTAATTCTAACAATTATCCATTAGATTAATGAGGACCTTAATAAGTGAATGAAAGGATTCATACAAGTATAAAAGTTATATGAAAATATTTTGTACCTCGTTGCCAAGGTGAAGCGACGATCGTTGGGCAAACATTATTTCTTGCCCTCTTTTGCTAATGGGATTAAGAATGATAAAACGAGTTATGAAATACATATAATTGTATGCCTACTTAAGACCGAATGGTGAATGAATAGGCATCTCTGATCAGTGCTTCGGCACTCCTGCTAGTGTTACGACACTTTTGTTATGTGGGCAGGCATGTCTCTGATCAGTGCTTCGGCACTCCTGCTAGTGCTACGACGCTTCTGTTACGTGGGCAAACACATCTTTGATAAGTGCTTTAGCACTCTTACTAGTGCTACGAAACTTCTATTACATGGGCAGACACGTCTTTGATCGATTGCTTTGCTTTTCTAGCAGTGCTCTGACAACACATTGCGTGGGCGAGAACGTCTACGTTGATATCGTATCATACCTAACCGGTGCTTGTTGTATTGTGTCCTTCTCATTTTAGTATTAGAGTCTGTGCGGGCAAATACTTATATGTTGCTCTTAGAATAATAAGATACATGAAGTATTAAATGATAAGAATGCAAATGATGAATAAGAAGTAAGCATAAGAAATTAGTGCGGTATGTGCATGTGTACCCTACTTTGGGTACTCTGCTTGTATATGATATCGATTGAACCTACGGGAGATATGAAAGTTACTGTTACAAAATTGTAAGCACATGAAAGCTACGGTATGAATTTTGTATACATAAACTCTGACATATGCTTTATGATATATATATATATATATATTCTATAAATGTGGACCACTTCAAATGGTCATATATGTTTCCTACTAAGCTATAAAACATACGGGTGTTTCATCGGAGTGTAGGTAGAAAAGAGGACATGGTGGAATTCCATTACAGGCTTGACACATTTGTAGGAGTCCACCTGATATAGGTTTCGAATTTGATTTTGTAATGTAAATGTGAGTTTTTGTAATAGTGAAAGTTATTTATGTACAAGTAAATGGGACTCAGAAATAAGTATAAGATAGCTAACCACCACTACGGTGGTGGTATTAGAATTTTTATTTCCTTATGTATTTGTTTATTGAAATGGGTCCACCAGTAATCAGAAAAGAAGATGAAGAGGTCGATCCGTGTCACACCCATCTTTGCTCGAGGCGGGAGTAAGGGCTTGACAAAACTATCGAGAGTGGGAGCAGGTGTTGTGTGAGTCCGTCTGAGGTGTTGGATGTAAGAACTTTCTATGTCACAACATAAGGTTTTATGTGGCGATAGGGAATGGCCATAGCAAGGGCTCTACTATGGCAATTTGAATGAGGCAAGGAGAATTATGTCGGCGAGCATTTCTGTGTCGCGATGGGAGGTCAGCGAGTTAAGGAGAAGTGCATCGCGACAAGGATTTTGGGTCGCGTGAGGCTACAAAGCTTCTGCGACACATGACAAGTGGGCGTGTGAAGAGGCGGCGTGCGAGAGCAGTGTTGCATCGCATTGTGTCTGAGAGGAGGCCATGCACGTCTGATGGGCCGAGGCGACCTGCCGCGAATAGAGAGAAACCAGGCGAGCGCCTGCGAAAGGTGTGCGAGCGAAATTCTATCGTGACAGAGAATTCTCTGTCGCGACAAACTTAGACAAGCTTGGAAGATTTTTGTGGCGAGTATTTTTATGTCGCGGCGAGTTAATAGGAAGGAAATTCGTATCCTGCGACGGAATGTTATTATGTCCGCGGCGAGTTGTCGACATGGGGAGAATTTGTAGCCGGCGATCGGTAATTCTTGCGTCGCGGCGAGAAAATCTCAGGACATAAAGTTTCCATGTCGCGACATAGCGCTCTATGTCACAACAATGGGGTAAAAAAAATGTGCGTCTGCTTGAGGAAGATGCGCTCGTGGCGGAGCGCTGCTCACGATAAGGAGCTCTGTCTGCTGACGGAGGCAGGCTTGCAGCAGGGCATGAGTGCGCGATTAGGATGGCTTGCAGCATGTGAGCGTGGCCATGGCAATATTATGTCATGACAAAGATTTCTCTATCACTACAGACTTATACAAAAGACAAAAAAAAATATAAAAAATGACCCTGGGATTTGGGGTGTCAAAGCTTGGTACCAAAGCCTAGGTAAACGATTACCTAGGAAGCTCGGGTGTGGGTATCCACAAGTATGGTCCTGATACTAGCTCGTCTCAACTAGGTATCAAGAGTCTAGGTACACGAGTACCGAAGGCTAATGGATATGGGTCTAAGTGTTTAGATTCATTAAGTTCTAGTGTCACAGTTTGTACATCAGAACATAGGTATGTGATTACCTAGGACTCGATGGGCATGGGTCTAGGACGTGCGATTATGGTATAGAGCTTAGGTTGTGAATGCCTCGAGCTCAGTGTCTGATATTAGCATCATAGCTTAGCATTAGGAAATAGGTATGTGATTACCTAGGAAAAGGATGGCCATTGGGGTTAGACCATTGCATGCATTGTACATTTTCATGTTGGGTGTTACATGATTGTGATTGCGTGACTGTGTTACAAATTACGTGAATTATATATATGGTAGAATGTGTATAGGAAAAGCTGAACACTAGGGTTAGAAGACAAAACCCTAAGAGTTTGGAAAGTGGATGAACATAATAGTTCAAGATGTTGATGTCTATTAGTGGTTGGCTTATGCACTACTAGTTAGACTAGTAAAGGAATCTCAACTTTCTATTTGACATGTGTAGATGGCAAGTTGAGGAAGAGGACGTAGAGACGGTGTTCGGGGCAAAAAGCGAATGCCACTGGCCTTTGATCAACAAGCCTTCATGGAGGCTATTAGTGCTGCGACTGCTATCATTGCGTGGGAGAGTGTTGTGGTTGCTACCCTTGCATGAACTAGTGCAACGGAGGGCCAGGGAGGGACGAGTAACCTCCAAGGGTTTCAGGCACATCATCCTCCGCCATACATGAGAGGAGGGGACTCGATGGTCAGGACAACCTTGGCCATTGAAAGAGAAGTGGATGACACACTGAGCATCTAGGACATGGGTGTTAAAGCTAAGAGAAGGAGAATCAATCTTCCTCTAGCTCAAGGAAGAAGAAAAAGACTTCTGCTTCGCACGAATCTCAAGGACAATAGTCGTCTGTGCAAGGGCTAGCTTCTAAATTAGCTTAGGGAAGATGACATGCTACCAATGAAGCATCAGCCCAGGGCACATGAGACGGATTGTCCACCGATGTGAACTTAAAAGCTACAAAGATACCCCGGGCCCCAATCATCACCGGACGTGCACAAGACGCAGCGATGTTCCTTCTTCTCACCCCAAAGGTGGTCCGTGAGGAACCAAGATCAATCCCAGGTCGCACAAGTGCCTTTACTCACGTGCATAAGCCAGAGAGGCCAAAAGAGTATGGGTCAGGTTGAGGGCAGTGGCTCTCGGCCGGGCTTCGCAGAACCAGCGTGTCTACACCGCGACACCACAAACTAAGCCTTTTGATCAGTCGGTTATACAAGGTATTGTTTGATTATGCTTCATCACATTCATTTATTGCTGCATCTTGTGTGAATGTGTTGGGCTTAAAGGTTGAATCCTTTGGAAAGCCATTGCATGTGAGTTTTCCCCTAGGGATTAGGGGGAGGGTTGATTAGATATGTCGGGATTATGATTTAGAGATCTCGTGATTCCGCTCACGGACCTTCGGCATTTGGACATATTGAATTTTGATGTCATTCTTGGCATGGATTAGTTGATGGCACATCGAGTCGTCATTGATTGTGATCGTAGGAGGATTACTGCCTACACACGAGACGGTATTCGTGTGACCTTTTAAGGGGATAAGCATGATGTTTTACCCGCATCGCATACACGACTCCGTGGTGCTGGATGGCTAACGGGTTCACAACAAGACTTACCCTAGAGGATAAGGGGAGACATGATTTGAGTCTACCGGTGGCTCAGGAGTATGAGGATGTCTTTCCGGATGAACTATAGGGATTACCTCTGCACAGGGATGTAGACTTTGTCATTGAGTTACACCCTGGTACGTCGCTCATTTCTATGACCCCTCATAGGATGGCACTGGTTGAGTTGCAGGAACTCAAGGTCCAACTGCAGGAATTGTTGGACAAGGGTTTCATTAGACCGAGCACTTCACCATGGGGTGCTCCGGTTCTGTTTGCAAAGAAGGACAATACCCTTCAATTGTGTATTGACTATCAATAGTTGAACAGGGTTACGATCAAGAATTGGTATCCATTATAGAGGATTGATGATTTGTTTGATCAGCTGAGAGGGGCGCGAGTCTACTCTAAGATAGACCTTCGTACCGGTTATCATTAGTTGAAGGTTAGGGAGGCAGATATCCCTAAGACAGTGTTTGGGAAGCGATACAAGCATTTCGAGTTCACAGTGATGCCATTCGGTTTGACGAATGTTCCTGCAACATTCATGGATCTCATGCATAAGGTGTTCCAACCCTACTTAGATAAGTTCGTCATGGTCTTTATGGACAACATCTTTGTTTACTCCCAGTCTGAGGAGGAGCATGAGGACAACTTGAGGATTGTTCTCCAGGCCTCAGAGAACATCGGTTATACGCCAAGTTCAGTAAATGCAATTTCTGGCCCATCGAGGTGAAATTCGGGACAAGTCGTGTCTAGCTTTCCGTGCATACAAGAACCCCGAGAAGGTTAAGGCTGCGAGAGTTGGTCGAGGCTGAAGTCGCCTTTTGAGATAGCGACATATTCTTGGATTGGCGGGGTACTACAGGAGGTTCATTGAGGATTTCTCCTAGCTAGCAGCACCTATGACAAGATTGGCCTGGAATGAGGTCAAGTTCGAGTGGAATGACCTGTGTGAGAGGGCATTCCAGGAATTGAAAAGGAAGCTTACTTCAGCTCCTATTCTAATAGTCCCAGAGAGGGGGCAGAGGTACACAGTGTATTGTGATGCCTTGAATGACGAACTGGGATGTGTTTTGATATACTCCGGGAGGGTAGTAGCTTATGGTTCTCGGCAAAATAAAGAATCATGGAGCTGAATTACCCTCCCAATGGCGACATGGAGTTGGCTACCGAGTGTTTCCGCTACTTTAAAGAGCCGCTGGGCGCCTACTACCTATACAGCGCTGGAATGGGGGCTGTGTGTTTTCGTAATTTCACAAAATTCTGAAGTATATCTTTACACAACGGGATCTCAACATGAGGCAACGCAGATGGATGGAGTTTTTAGAGGATTGTGATTTCACATTGCACTACAATCCTGGTAAAGCAAATGTGGTGGCTGATGCACTCAGTCTGAAGTCACGAGGGGTACTAGGTAGTGTAGCTTCCCGGGAATGGTAGATGCTCGAGATTGTTGGACAGAGGTGGGAGAGAGGTCCATCACTAGTCTGGATTTGATTAGAGACACCTTTGAAAATGTGGGTTTGATACGAAAGCATCTTCTTACGGCTCAGAGCCGACAAAACAGCTACGCCGATAGACGACATGGACATCTAGAATTTGAGGTGGGTGATTACATCTTCTTGAAGGTGATGTCGAAGAGAGGAGTGACCAGGTTTGGCAAGCGAGGGAAGCTAGAGCCTAGGTGCATCGAGCCCTTTGAGATAGGGTGGGCACAATTGCATATCGGTTGGCATTACCGCCGAGTTTATCAGGTGTTCATGAGGTGTTCCAAGTCTCCATGCTCCGGAAGCATACTCCAGATCCAATTCATGTAGTGGATTGGGGAGGGATTGTTGTTTATACAAATATGACCTTCAAGGAGGGACCGGTGTGTATCATGGATAACTGGGATCAGGTTTTGCGATGCAAGACCGTGAGGCTAGTGAAGGTGTTGTGGCAACACCGAGGATTGGAGGAGGCAACATGGGAATACGAGGACATGATGTGTGCCACCTATCCTTTCCTATTTAAGGGTGAAGGTACGTTGTTTAAATGAATTGGAAATAGAATGAAAATTTCATATGCATGTAATTTGATGTGCATGTGTGTAGAATTTCGAGACGAAATTCTTTTAAGGGGGGGAAGAATGTAAGACCCGAAAAAATTCAATTTTTCTGAAAAATGGTAAAACGGTAATTTTTGTTGGAAACCTAGAATTTTTCTAGATCTCGGATGACAAAACGAACTATATCGTTGAAATCGTCTCACGAAATCTAGTTACCTAGTCGAATTCCGAGACAATCGGAATTTCGTTGAATTCCGAGACTGTCGGAATTTTACGTTTTTCGAGGCACCTGGTGTTGGGTGACACATGGAGTGGTGCCACATGGCATGATCATGTGGATGCCACATGGAACCTGATTAGTGCCCAAAAAGTGCTATTTTGAACCCTATATTAGATAGGTTTTGAGTGCTTTTTGCGCGCTAATCATGTCATTTATGCCAATTGAAGTGTTCAAGTCTTCTTAGTATCACTTATGCCGTTTAGAGGGTGTTTTTGGTTATTTTGTAAGCTTACAAGACTTCGGGGAGTTCAATATCGAGACAAATGATAACCCATAGAGATTGAAACCTACCTTTTCAACCACCAATTATACCAAGAATCAATGAAAAAAATGAAGGCAAAGTGATTGGAATCAATGCAGTAGAGGACAGAAGAACACAGCAAGATGAATCAAAGAAATCCCACTTTACTAAGATCGCGAAAATTCTCGTCGGGATTGCGAAAATTTCGCAATCTTAGCGAAATTACTAATTTTTGCTAGACACTAGGAATTTCGCTAGGTGACCGCTCCTAGTTAAATTTGCATTTTCGCTTATTCGGGTGATTTACAATGATAAATTTTCTCCGCTCTAGCGAAATTCTTGAGCCTAATAAATTCATCGCCTTGTCATGCTTTTGTAATTAATGCAACCGACTCTCAATTTTATGATACCTTCTTGTCCCTAAAATTAGCCAAATTGTTAGGCTTTATGGTATTAAGGCATCGGGTGGCCTATAAGCCCTCCCATTTTGTAAGCAAGAGGAGGAAAGAAATTGAAGAAAAATTCTTGGTAAGTTTTTATTTTGTCTCAGAGTTTATTAGTTTTGCTTTTCTCTTCTCTCTCTCCTCTTCCCTTATTTTTCGCTGCCAAACACCCTCTGAGGATGACAACTCAAGAGATGCTGGCTGTTTCCTTTCTTTGAAGAGAAGGAAGCTAGTCATACAAGTACATGCAGTGCTCGTCCTTCAGATAAAAGCTACAGTACCGTGTTTATGGCCCTATCTTCTCAAAAAATGGTTGAATAAGATCAATGTTACACGGCTCAATACTTACCACGCTCGCGATAAAGGCATACTTATTGCTGCATGCACTGCGGGTTCATTAGACGGTCTTACGAGCCTCCGATGATATTTAATGTTGTGTGGTTTCAAACTGAAAAGTGGGCCATAGATGCATGTTACCTATGTTAACTCAAATAGGAGTTGATTTTAGGGTGAGGTTTGCCAGTTAAACATGCATCCGGCCGCGCCGACTATAGGCTGCTTGTCATAACGCGAGGATAAAACCCGAGGACAATTTGTTCAGCCTCTAAGTTACTGCCAGGTACTCCAAATCTTCAAAGTTAACTTTTCACACTTACGCTTTACAGCTTAATCACTAAACTCATCACACTGCTTTTGAAACAAAATCCAAAGTCCAAATAGAAACACTGTGGCACTTATGCAAATCATTTTAGGATGAAACCCATCCCCGTGTTCGACTTAGATTCACTATACATCAAGTAGTGAGGGTCGACTAACGCGTAGTAGGAACTTCTGTGTATATAAATTTTGTTGATTTTAGCTCAGCCTACTGTGGCACGACCAAATGGATGCCGCTTGTCGGGATGAGCTAAACTATGAATGATAAGTTAGTGTATTTGTGATCAACATCACAAGTGAAGGTAATCTTTTAACTCTTTTTGTACCCAAACAGAAAGTAACCGCAAGTTTTCATCACTTTGCGTGACCGACTGCTTTTGTTTTTTTATATACAAATACTTATTTTAGCTAAAGCTAACCTTTTAAAAGTTGGTTTGTGCTCTTTGTTGTGTCTCAGCAGTGTACGCCAGTGGTATGTAGTGCCGGGAAAGAGGAACTTCGTGAAGACTCCGTGATAGAATCAAGACACAACCGACCTACTGAAGTCATGTACACACCGATACCATGGATCCACTAATCAAGAACAACAGATCAGCCTGAACCCCAATGAATCCAACAGCCCATAGAACGGCATGAGGGATCACATCCACCCTCCCAGAGTCAAAGGCTCCCCATCCTCGCATCATTCCTCCCTGCTAAAGATGTATATCGAGGCCATTCGTACCCCTACTCCCACATATCATGGTATGGAAAATGAAAATTCATACACTCATATTAGGGATTTTGAGGAGGTTTGTACCTACCTTGGCGAAATGTATGACGGACATGGATTTTCCGCCTAAAAGCATTTCCACGAATTCTAGCGACAAGGCCAAGATTTGGCTAAACTCACCGAGGCCTAGAACCATTAGAAATTGGCCGAAGCCACAGTGTAATTTCGGGCGCCTGCTCATAAGACTAACAATTTGAAGAGACAAATTTATACTTTGCATTTCATGATGGTAGGATTTAATGGAAGGTTAGAAAGGTTTATGGAGACCATTAGTGCATGTCCCCACCATGGGTTTGATACATGGATGCTGGTAAACCATTTCTATGGTGGTATGTCTCCTGCCATGAGGCAGCTTTTAGAAACCATGTGTGGAGGAGATTTTCTGAGAAAGCATCCTGATGAAGCCATGGATTTTTTAAATTATGTGGCTGAAACTTCAAAGGGTTGGGATGAGCCAAACCTAAGAGAAATGGAAAAAATGAGGCCCTCAGCCAACCCTAGGGGAGGAATTTATACACTGCCAGAGGACATAGAGATGAAGGCAAAAATCTCAACCCTGGCTAGGAAAGTGGAGGAGCTTGAAGGAAAAAGGCTCCATGAAGTGCATGCAGTGACTGAAAACACTGCACAGGCCAATCCCTGCACCAATTTCCAATCCACTACCCACCCAGAAGAACAGTATCCAATGGCCCCTACAGTGAAGGATTCGATGTCAGAATGTGCAAATACTGTAGGACAATACAAGCCACAACAACCCAATGCCCCATATGGAAATACCTATAATTCCAATTGGAGGAATCACCCTAACCTCTCATGGAGACCCAACCCCCCTGCTTATGTGTACTCCCCAGGCCAAACCTCGCTGGTTCCCCTCATAACCACAACCCACCATCCTCTTCTCCAGTGGAACAAGCCATATTGAATTTGAGTAAGGTGGTAGGCAACTTTGTTGAGGAACAAAAAGGAATCAATGTGCAACTGGCACAAAGGATTGATACTGTTGAGAATACACTGAATAAGAGAATAGATGGGCTTGAGAGCAATCTAAACCAGAAAATTGACAACCTACAGTATTCAATCACCAAAATCAACAAGTTGCTGGAGGTACAAGAAAGAGGGAGGTTCCCCTCTCAAACACTTCCAAATCCTAAGGGAATTCATGAGGTGGGGTCATCCAACAATTCGGGAATGGATGAGGTTAAGGCTATAATTACCTTGAGAAGTGGAAAAGAGGTTGATCAGCCTATGCCAAAGCCTGAATAATCCAAGCAGGAGAAGAATCGTTAGCCTCGAGCATATTCTCCTAAAGGAGGATTGAATGAAATACCGCATACCACCTCCATTTCCACAAGCACTTAGAGGCAAGAAGAAGGCATCTCAAAGAAGGTGTGGAATCTGAAGTCCTAAGGCAAGTGAAGGTTAACATACCCTCTCGTTGGACATAATCAAACAAGTCCCCGCTTATGCAAAAATTTTCAAAGATCTTTGCACAATAAAGAAGGGATTAGCATTGAGAAAAAGGCATTTCATTGAAATGTCGCTGGCTAATCCAAAGCAAATACCCCGTCAAATACAAGGATCCCGGAGCCCCACAATTTCACTAATATTGGTGGAATTGCATAGACAAGCCATTGCTTGATTTAGGAGCCAAGTGAATCTAATGCCGTATTCCAAAGATACAAGCAGCTTAGGGGTTTAAAGAACTTAAACCTACCAACATCACACTATCATTACCGATAGATCGCAAAAATCCCTAAGGGGATAGTTGAGGATGTCTTAGTGAAAATAGACAAATTCTACTACCCAGTAGATTTTGTGGTGCTTGACACTGAGCCAATTACAAGTGAACCCAGTCATGTACCAATCATTTTAGGAAGACCATTTCTGGCCACAGCTAATGCAATCATAAATTGCCGGAATGGAGTCATGCAACTTACCTTTGGTAACATGACTTTGGAGTTGAACATCTTTCATTTGAACAACAAGCAAAAGTTGCTAGAACATGAAAATCAAATAACTGATGAAGTTGTTTCAAATGTTCAAGATGCAGGAAGCACGTTGTCCGTGAATTGGGTGTGGAGTAATCAGCCAAGGAGATGAAGAGATATCGGGTCTTGCCATCAACACCCACCGCAAGCCAATTGCTCAATTCAACAACATCACCGAGAACGTGCCACAAATGGGCACCTAAAATAATGGAGTCAACTCAGCACGTGCAAGTAGTGGGCTTGAAGAGATTATCTCCCTTAACTCCCCTGGCAATTTTGAGAATTGTTGTTCAGTGTTTTCAAAACCACCAGCAAATTATAATTTCATTTATGTTTTAATTCGCCAATTTTAACATTTTTAGTTATTTTTAGAAAATTTTTAATTTATCAAGCCCACGTTTTTTTTAAGACATTTCTTTGTTTATATACTATAGTACTTAAAAGATTAATTTTTACTTACAGTTTTATATAGTAAATTTTATTATAATAATTTTTATTTCATATATTAGTCATAATTAATATAGCAATTTTAGAATTTCAGAAGAGGCACCATAAAAATAGCGAAAAACTGGAGACCACCGCCACAAACAAGCCTATTTAAACCTGGGGGGGTTTGTCCATTTTGCCACTTCACATTCTCCCTCCCAGCGAAGCCCTGAGTCTCCCCGCCACCGCCGCCACCGGCCATCGGCCTGAGTTGCGCCCGTTCGACCGAGTCGCTGCCGCCGGCCCCGGCCATACCTGCAGATCCCTGGTCTCAGAGCCCGAGACTCCCGCCTCACTCGACCGAGCCCCGACCGATCCCCTCGACCGAGCCTCCACTTTAGCTTAGCATCAGCCACGCACAAGACGAGCCCCGACTGCTCACAACTGAGTTGTCGGCCCCAACCCGAGCCACTCTACCGAGCCTTCAAGTGAGCCTCTACTCGCGGCCTCAGGACCTCTGCCCGTGGTTCAGCTATTTTTGCCCTGCCCTCAGCATTTGGTCCTCTACTGAGCCTTATTTGGCTATTTCAGAGCCGGCTTCGCCGCAGCCTGCGAGCCCCGGTCTATCCGCTTGTTTCGCAGTGATTCAAATACCTCCAAAGGAGCCTCATTCGTAGATACAGAGCTCTACTTGCATTTTCATGAGTCGAGCCCTTCCAGTATTTTATTCGATTTGGGGAGAGGAGTTCAGACGTGGGTCCCGCCTTCACATAAGACTCAGCAGACACCCGAGAGAGAGGGGTTCTGGCCCATTCCGCCCAGCATTCATCACCGATCCCTCGAGGAATACTCGAGGAGCCTCGTGATTTCTCGTCGTTATCAGACACCTGACACCTCGCCCCATCACCTCGTACCGTAGGAGAGTTAGAGGGCCCGTCTTTCTCTGGCGGGCTCCGCACATCTGCCCAAAGAAGTCATTTCCTCCCACAATGATTCTGCATTATCGGCTGTGGAGGCGACATCATCGCCTCAGTTGTCACCTGCCTCCAGGATCAGGAGGCCGTTGTTCGTAGGGCACCCCATTCCGAGGAATACTGCACTACATTCGAGGGACTTTCATCAGGAGTCATTCTACGATGTCCCGGCGCTGAGGGCTGATTTCAGGTTTAGGGAGTCCATGAGATTGATCGGAGATTATTCACTACTGCCCTTCATGACTCCGAGGCAGCATTATTACCCACGAGTGGTGCTGCAGTTCTATCATTCTATGACATCTCGAGGAGCAGATGGTCCGCGTGAGCTTCAGTTCTCTATCGATGATCGCCGCGGAGTACTCAGAGCGGCCGATATATCAGCAGCTTTAGGCCTGCGTATACCGCCGGCCAATGCAGAGGGTTATAGAGATTGGGCCCACCCGACTCAGCGCGAGATGGTTCGATCACTGGCCAGAGACACCACAGCTGGACCAGTACTTTTCAGGAGGCAGCTCCCGCCTCAGATGTTGCTGATCGAATTCATTTATTCGGACCACGCTTCATTCCCTGGGCCGCAAAGATTATGTACAATGGAGGGGAGCCATCTGGAGTTTTCACCATCTCTCGTAGGATACTGGTTTAATCTCTCTGAGCTGGTGATGACCTCCTTGATGCATTTCGAGGAGAAGGTCCATCTAAGGGCCTCGGTGCGAGCAAAGAGTCTTCCGTCGATGCCGAGACCACTCCCGCCAGTCCTAGAGCATTTGGGATTCCTGCAGGAGCCCAGATCGAGAGGAGGATTAGATGCCTCCGGTTCGTCGGAGCCGTGATGACCATACCAGATCTTCCACCTCCGAATATTAGTGACCAGTGAGTGAGGTACCGGATCAGGTGGGCTGAAGACCTGCAGAGACGATATGCCCGCCCGGCCCAGATGCAGAGGAGTCCACCGCAGATGTCACCTTCATCTCCTCCCCATACTACATCACGTCATAGCCGGATACACTCGGGTCCATCCCAGACGAGGCACACCATTCACCCGAGCATGTTCACGCCAGCTCGAGATTGCGTGTGTGATGGATGCCATCCGCCTCACCAGCGCCTACACAGTAAAATTTCAGATCGAGGCCGCCCAGCGGTCACTGGCGCTTCCGCAGATCATGACATCCGGGTCTTCCTCTGCTCAGGATCGAGGGAGGAGCCTGATGCGAGCAAAGATCCGTGATCAGCGGATGTGCTGGCTTGGCAGCAGCAGCTCGCAGACCCACCACCACCACGCCAGCGGGAGGTGGTTAGGTTTCTTGGCGATTTGTATGGAAGCGACAAATTTTTGACGTAAACTTACCAATTCTGATTAGATTCATGTATTAGCCATAGTAGGCAAAGTATTGGCTTTTGTATGTTTAGTTTTTGATATGCATGTATTAGCCACTTTGCCATATATCAAAAGCTTATTCGTATATATACACTTTGCATATCCTTTTGTGCCTCCGCCTTAAGTAATTGTTTTTTTGCTCAATCGGGACAATTGAATCAAGTTTCAAATCGACAATTGAATCGGGCCATTGAGAATAGAATCCCTGTTTGTCACCTTTATGTTAGAACAAATTCCATGCTTGAGTCAATTTTTTGTTCAGTTGAAGTTCCAGCATGCTCAACTTGAAAATTTCTCCCTTATGCTAATTCACACACTGCACTCCAGATTGTTTCAATAGGCTGTGAATTTGTTTACTCGCTGTATAGCCGGCCTTAGGTGGCATGTTGGCAACCTAGGGATAGGGAATAGGCATCTACACCCAGTGACCAATGTTGTCTTCCAAAAAGGAAAAGAAAAGAAAAAAAAAAGAAAAAGAAAAGAAGAAAAAGAAAAATAAAGTCGTGAAGTTTTGCCTTGAAACCCGAGCACGGTCCGAGGGGTGTATGGCGAAAGCCTTTGAAGCCCGATGCCCTATGCCTTCATTGGTTGGGAGTCATCGATTTAGTGTTCGTTACATGGGTGAATAGGTAGAGTTTAACGAATTGTAGGTGCTTGATTTTCGAAGTCATTCGGAGTCCGGGGTGAAGCCTTTAGAGTTAGTGGTCAAGTGATCCTTGCCGATGCCCTAAACCTAATTGGTCGAGTCATCGGTGGACCTCTGGCTAACGGACTCTTGGTGAAGTCGATTTTTAAGCATTGCACCCTACAATGTAGTTGAATAAAGAAAGAAGAAAGTAACTAGCCCTATCTAGGTTGTTCAACAACTTAAGACCATGTCATATAGCGTCGTGATGGTGACAATTTTACATTTTATCGACTTAACTGCTACATAAAGAACCACAGACTTCTTAGGTGGAAATCTCGGGTTGAATTCATGATCCAATATTGACCTAAAATTGTTCTTGTATGGTTTTGGTTCTTTCATGTCGGTTTTCAAACTTGATGTCAATTTTTCAGTTTAAGGTAATGTTTATATGTACATAAATCTATAAACTTTTTGGAAATCACTACATGCATCTCCTTTTGTTTTGCATTGCCAAGGGACTAGCAACGCTTTCGGGTTGGGGTGATTAGTGCCCAAAAAGTGCGATTTTGAACCCTATATTAGATAGGTTTGAGTGCTTTTGCGCTTAATCATGTCATTTATGCCAATTGAAGTGTTCAAGTCTTCTTAGTATCACTTATGCCGTTTTTAGAGGGTGTTTTTGGTTATTTTAAGTGTGTTTTGCGCACTTTGGAGTTCAATATCGACAAATGATGAATCATGAGAGAGATTGAACCCAATTTTCAACCACCAATTATACCAAGAATCAATGAAAAAAATGAAGGCAAAGTGATTGGAATCGATGCAGTAGAGGACAGGAAGCAATGCAAAATGATGAATCGGGAAGAAATCCCAGAATTTCGCTTAAGATTGCAAATTGCTGATTTCATGTAAAATTTCAAGAACCTTAGCGAAAATTTCGCAATCTTAGCGGGCCATCAATTTCGCTAGACACCAGTGAATCACTCGCCAGGCAATCGCTCCTAGCTTAAATTTTGCATTTTCAAGCATCATTACGCTCTCGCTAAGTTAGCGAATTGTGCTAGCTGGCTAAATCACCACCGCCAGCGAAATTCTCGTGATTTTCGCTATCTCTGGTGATTTCTCAAGAAGAAGGAATTTTCGCTTAGCTACGAAATACGTCTAGCTAAATTTTTGAGCCTTAGCGAAATTCACTGCTTGTCATGCTTTTACCACTGCAACCGACTTCAATTTTGGTGTATTACTCTCTTGTCCCTAAAATTAGCCAAATTGTTAGGCTTTATGGTATTTTCATACATTGGGTGGCCTATATAATCCCCCTCCCATTATGTAACAAGAGGAGGAAAGAAATTGAAGAAAATTTTTTTGGTAAGTTTTTATTTTTGTCTCGTAGTTTAGTTAGGGTTTTGCTTTTCTCTCTTCTCTCTCCTCTTTCCCTTATTGGTCACAAACACCCCTCTGAGGATGACAAATCAAGAGATGCTCAAGGCTCTTCTTTGAAGAGGAAGGAAGCTACGGTGGTGGGGCATATGCGTGTTGTCCTCTTGTATTAAAAGCCAGTACCGTGTTTATACTTATCTTCTCAAAATATGGTCAATAGCATTAAATGTTAATTCGCTACTTACCATGCCTCAGATACAAAGGCATACTTATTGCTAGATGCACTGTGGTTCATTAGATGGTCTTTACGATCCGAGATGATATTTAACAGTTAGAGCTTAAATCGGAAGAGGGACATGTTACCTATGTTAACCTCGTCAGAGTTGATTTTAGGTGAGGTTTGCATAAACATAGATCCGGGCCGTGGCTCGACTATAGGCTGCTTGTCATAACGCGAGGATAAAACCCGAGGACACCTGCTACCAAGTTAGTGACTCCAAATCTTCAAAGTTAACTTTTCACACTTCATTCAAGCACGTTAATCGCTTCAAACTCATCAAACCTGCTTTTGAAACAAAAATCCAAAAAGTCCAAATAGAAAAGTCTTACCTTCGTGCACTTATGCAAACTTACTTAGATGAAAACTCCATCCTCGTGTTCGACTTAGACTACCATACTCGCAAAGAGCTTCGACTACCACAGTGAGAGTAGGAACTTAGGTGTATATAAATTTTGTTGATTTTAGCTCAGCCTACTGTGGCACGAATCATAACCTTAGGAAATGGACACATGGCATGATAACCATGTGGTGTAGCAAGTGACACATGACACTTGGTTGAATGGCTCATTTAGAGCCATGTGTCAAATTGAGAGAAAATGTCAAAATGAGGAAGGTGGGAGGAAATTTCCCACTTTAAACAAGTGGGATCAGATTCGGTGGTGAGAAGGAAAAATGAGGGAAAGAAAAAGAGAGAAAAGAAAAGAAGGAAGAAGGAAAGTGGAGTGAGAAGCTCTACCTTCTCTATAAGATCTACGGAGATCGGGCCATTGGTTTTCGTCGGAGCAATAGGGAAAGTTCATCCACACGACGAGAGCTTCGCGTAGGTACAAGAATATGGGGTTTTCGCTAAACTCCAAGAGGTAGGGGTTTCTCTCCTACTTTGGTTATTCTTGGTCTTAGAGCCATTTAATGGCATTTCAGGTTCTTTCGGGCCATGAGTGTCAGAAGTTCGGCCCCAAAATTCTCGGGACCTAACGCTGGAAATTTTAGGATTGTTTTTTAGTAGTCCGGGACTGATTTTTGGACTGTTATTGGCCTATGTGTGCTGTTTTTATGTGTTATTACTGAAAAAAATGAATAACATGCTGGTTGTGTGAAAAATCATGTTGATATATGCTTATTTAATATATTAACATGGATTACATGATGGATGTAAATTATATGTAGAAAATATAATTATCCATGATTTATTAATGTTGCATGTGGTACTCATCATGCATGTAACATGAATTGGCATGAAATGGCATTTTGCATTTCATATGCACGGGGACATCGCGTGAAACAGGTGTGAGTGCATGACATGGTTTTTGAACAAAGTTTATCGGAGAATGTCCAATAAATTATATCGGAGGGTTGTCCAACAAATCTTATCGGAGAATGTCTAATAAATTATATCGGAGGGTTGTCCAACAAATCTTATCGGAATATGTCCAATAAATTATATCGGAGGGTTGTCCAATAAATAAATTATATCGGAGAATGTCCAATAAATTATATCGAAGGGTTGTCTAAAAAATCGTATCAAAGTATGTCCAATAAATAATATCGGAGGGTTATCCAATAAATTATATCGGAGATTGTTCAATGAGTCTTCAAAAATAAAAATCTTTTGTTTGAAAGCGGTTTTTCATACATGGAAAATGCATGTGTAAGGGAGTCGGGGAGGACTTGAGACATAGGGCATGGCATGTAGACATTTGAGTAAGAATGTGCATATTTTTACTTGAATGTGTGTTTGTTTGCCATTGCATGTGCACTTAGGTGGGGAGTAGCCCTTGTAGGAGAATTCCTTTATTGGGCATTACTCACCTCATTGTAGGAAAATATTTTCAAGTACTGGAGGTACTATGGGGGATGACACACATCCAAGATCTTAGTTGTGAAAAAGGGCCAGATTATGGTTGATTCATGTATTTTGTAAAATTCTAGATATTTATCCAGTTTATGTTAAAATTTGGGCAGAAAACCCAGTTTCTATTTATGTAAGAAGAAAAGAGTTACAATTAAACTCATTTTATATGATTAATACAGTTTGGCAAGGTTTTTTTTCCAGCTCATACACTCTAGTAAAAAGGTTATTTTATATCTAATTTATGGTGTTTAGAAAGAAAAAGAAAGGGTTGAGATGCAGAAAGGCCCAAAGGCCACGTGACAGAGCAAGGCATTGCAGGTTTTCTCCGTCGCGATGTATTGTCTGCAGTAGCGATGGTTTTAGTTTTGCAATAAATTTGGTCTTCGGGCAGGTGCCCCCGGTCACGTTCGCGGTTGCCTTGTCGTGGACAATGTCGTAGCGATAGAGGTTCCTTGTCGCTAGATCGAGACTCACAACAAAAGGTCGAAGGCGAAGGTTTGGTTCACAAGGATTTAGGTCGCTGACGGAACTTTCCCTTGTCGTGGATAGAGAATCGCCACATCGGAGGTTTCCTAGGTCGCGACACGCTTTTGTGCCGCCACGGTGGGCCGGGTCATGACTAGAGTTATACGCGACAGAGAAAATGATACGCCACATAGCTCACTAACGCCGGCGGTTTATCATCGCGGACGAGATCTTTGTGTCACGGCAGAGAATAACTATAAAGGCAGAACCCGTGTCCCGACAAAGTTTTTCTATGTCGCGCCGTAAGGTGTCGGGATGTGAAGAAAGCCATGTCAACATAAGGTCCCATGAAACGCACAGAACACACAAGGGCTTCTGTTGTCTCGAGGAGCTGGCCACAAGGAGAAATTATGTCACTACGCAGCAATTCTATGTCCCGACAGATTTGGCCATAAGGTAGGGAGAAATTTCGTCAATAGAGGATTGGGTCGCGATAGTCACACAGAAGTTCAACCACACACATGTGGCTAGTACGCCAAGGTCAGGCGCTTTATGACAAGGCTAAGCCAGGTCGTGACAAAGGAGGCCATGCAGAGCCGAAGACCAGCGCCAGCAAGGCGTGACGCACCGTGCCGTGCCGCACGACGTATTCGCTAGGGCGCAAGATAGAGGTGTTCGCGACAAATTATGTCGCCACAGAGAATTATTTGTCGTGGATGTACTCGATAAAGAAAGATTTTTCACGCGACAAAGTCACTACGCGGAAATTCTATCACGACTTTAATGTTATTATGTCACGACAGAGTTGTCCAACATGGGGAGAATTTATGTCGCGACCGAGTATTTTTACGCCGCAAATAGTAAATCTCGTAAGAGCAGTTTCCATGTCGACACGTTTGCTGTCACGACAAGGGGTAAGGCGCGCCACGCCAACAAGGTAGGATGAGCACGCGACAGAGGCACTCTACCGCCCACGACAAAGGAGCTATGTCGCCCATGACAAAGCCAGGCGTGCACGATAGGCATGCGTGAGTGACTAGGATGCACGCACGATAGAGGCGCGAGCGTGACAAAGGTATTTTGTTGCGGTAGAGTTTTCTCTATCGCGATAGACTTGTATAGAAGCCAAAAAAAAAAAAAAAAAAAATACCCCCTAGATTTGGGGCGTCGCACGACCATCCTATCATGTATGGGAAGTTCATTATGGATAAATACATAAAAGTGGAAAACACACTAGAGAGGTATTTATCCATTGATTTCCTGGTTTTTATCCCTTATTTCCCTAAAAGATTAACCCTTGATAAGGAAAAAGAGATTTTATCCCTGAGATTAAGAGATTTTCTTTCCTAAAATCAAGGAGATATTCATGAGTCACTCTCTCTAAATCATAGAGATACCCCACGAGGAAAAGGTAAGCAATTTCAACTGCACATACTTTCTTCTTCTTCCTCTCCATATTTTTGCTGACTTAATCATCGTAGAGACTGCTGCACCACCGTCGCTGATTGCCTTTTATAGATTATGATCGGCGCCGCTGATGTCCAAGGGTTCGTATACAATCATGTAACAACAACTTTGATGACGCTCTTCATAAGCTTACATTCTACCAACACCTCATACTGAAACATATCTACTGGGTGATCTGGTGATCCAAATGGATGGATCCAAGAAAAAGCTATGTCCCTTAAATTCTATGTTAGGTAGGTTTGCTATCCAGTAATTTGAAGAAAAAACATTGATTGATGTTGATCAATGATGGATCTATTCATAAAATTTTCCAAGCTACACCCTCTTTAAATATAGACCAAGAAGACTTAGATGACTTAATTAAAAGTTAAATTTTTCTAAGCTACATCCTGTTTAAATAGGACCAAGAAGACTTAAATGAGTCAATCAAAAGTAGAGAATCAATGTTCACACACACAAAAGATTCTTTAACTTAGATATATATAAAATCTCTCGAATTTTTACATAACAACCAAATTAATATTAGCCATTAATTTTCTTTAATATTATTTTGTTTCATTAGTATTTTCCAAGAATCAAACACAAAACAGTGTATTGCAATTGAGGTAACCTCAATTGAATGGGGTTAGCTCTTAGTGCCACTTCCTTTCCTACAACAATGACCTTTCTTTTTCAGCACATGGTGGGGATGAATTGGAATTTTTTATTTTTTATTTTGATAAAAATGTATTTTTGAGAACTTTTACATGCTCATGTTGAACGCTTGTGGCGTGAGAATGACTAGTTGAGGGCCCAGATTGAAAAAAGCCACAATCTTGGAAAAGACGTGCAAGATAGCAAATAGTCAAGCCAACCGATTGCCCGATAAAGGGAAGGTCATTGTTCTAAAGATGTTGATACTTCAAATGACGATAAGCCATCCTCAAGAAGCCCTCATCCCAAGTCTCTCGCAGAAGAATGCCTCTGAGAAAGACAAAGACTAGATCGCAAGCAGAGTGTTTCGACCCTACCTTCGCGATTTAGTGCGGTACATCTCACAGGTAAGGAGAGAGTGCTTAAACAAAACAAAAGCCGTATCGTTTTCGGGAACCCGCCGGCCGCTCTCGTGCACGTTGCCACCAATGCCGCTGTAGCCCGCCTTGGTGCAAAGACTACCGCTTTTACATGTCGCCACAAACTTGACCAAGACCAATGACATGCTCTCTTTGCCCCTAGGGCAACACATCCTTGACTACAACCCACCCCGCGGGTTTGTCATTCCAATGTTCACCACGTTCGATGGCTCCGTTGACCCCTACAACCATATGCTCCATTATATAACGGATGACATCAAATGCCTGCAGAATGACCACACATATGAAAGTATTCCCGGGCCATTGAGGGGGTTTGCGTCGTTTGCTTTCTACGCGCTCGCTGCGTATTCACAATAAATCTCCGTTCAACGAACTGTACGCATTCATATCGCAATATCTCGCTAATGCAACAAAAGAGAAACATCAGCCTCCTTACAAACTATTTCTGTGAAGAAGATTATATTTCGAGACTTCACAAGGAGGTTCGTAAGCCGTCTAGAAAATAAATGAGGAGCATGACGTGCCTCCAAAACTTTAGGAGAAGCTTTGGGCCATCTACCCCTTTCTTCCAATCACTATCTTTAGACCTGTCAGCGACAATGGAAGAATTATACAGGCGGGCTAATAGGTACTCAATGATGGAGGACAATATCCATATAGCAAGCCAGACTGTCATGATTACGAACCAACCACTTAGAAATAGCCTCCTAGGAAGAAGTCGTCAACTCGTGAAGGTCGTAATAAGAGACCAAAGCGATCCTCGATCAATCAAAGAAAAGAGAGAGCTCCCACCCTCAATGTTCCCAGAGATGCTATCGCTTCATCATTCATGAGTTTCCAAAGTTTAAATGGCTTGCACCGATCCAGACAGATCCCTCCCAAAGAAACAACTACATTACCATGAGATCATAAAGTATGAGATCGACAAATGTCTCAAATTTTTCGGGGTGGAAGCCTAAATTTTTTGGTGTCGAATCTTATCAAGGCGGGACACCTCGGGAGGTATATCAAAGAACCTGACTAAGGGGTGGAATCAGGGCAAGCCGTGGATTGAATGGCAACCGGCCCTACAATCCAGACATAATCCAGACCTGCCATAAACTATATATTTGGTGGCTCGTTTGACGACCAATATCAGTCAAAGCACCAATAGAAGAAGCTCTTGAGAGTCGCCACAGTCAAAGCTAGGGTATATCCGCGCAAAGTGAGACACATGAGGGAACCAAGCCCATGGCTTCATCCTTCTTTCCTTCACAACTCCGAACAGGTTGGTCAGTCTACCATGACATACTAGTGCTTACCCTCTATATTAAAGGTTTTGATGTGCACAAAGATATTGCAGATTCACAAGTATGAAGAACTGTTGCAATACAAATTCCTCTTGAGCATATGAAACTTTCTTTAAGTATGCTAAACTCAGTCGGACGAATCCTCTCTAATTTCAACGATGCAACTACCGTAACACTAGGAGATGCCGAGCTAACTGTGTCGAAGACTTAGCAGGTTTTGTTCTCCTCAATCGTCAAGACTCGGGGGCCCATAACGCCATAATAGGGCTTAGCTTGGCTATACTACGAAAAGTTATCCACTTACCACCAAACGGTCAACTATTTGACCGACGTTGCAGGCTAACCTTTAAGGGGCCGAGCCTAGCCGTGCGCGCGTTACGCCCATCTACGCAGACCAAAAAGGGAGAAGGACGTTGAAAATCCTCCCCTCGAAGATCAAACCCCAGCGTAGCTATCACAGTTCACCGCCTAGATCAAGGTGGAAGAGAAAGATCCGCCGGGCCGTGGGATCCCTGTGAAAGCAACGTTAGATGTGTCAAAAGTTCACTTACAACAGCCTCTCCGCCCAACAACAGCAAAGGGAGCACTTACGATTCGCAAGCATCAATATAGATGTATTTTTCTCTCGGGAGCCACTAGGATTCGCTGGGATTAATCTAACTATGGCCTCCCTCACAACCAAATATTATCCCCCGCAACCAGCGCAAGAAGATAGAAAGTGAGCGCACCCGTAACGCCATCAAATCATCAAAACAAGTAGACAACTCGCTGATGTGTTTCATTAGGGGAAGTGAAGTACCCAAATGCCAGCTAACGCTTGGTGGTTCCAAAGAAAGGGGGTAAGTGACGAGTATGTGTAGATTACACTGACCTCAATGAAGCATGCCCAAAAGATTCCTTCTCCTTGCCACGTATAGACTAAATTGTTGATGCCGCAATCGTGCAATTCTAAATACCGCTGCCGACGCTTCTAGGTATCATCAAATCTGCATGCACCGTCGACGAGAAATGACTTTCATTACACCGCAGACGTTATACCATGATGTGATGCCTTTCGGCTTAAAGAATGTTGAGGCAACTTATCAAATATTGGTGACTAAGATATTCTGACCACTGTTAGGTAACACAATGGAGGCCTATATCAATGACATGCTCATGAAATCCAAAGAACTCTTCGACCACACGAAGCATCTTCAAGAGGCCTCGGTTATTGGCGGTTGCATACATGAACTCAAATCCTCCAATCAAAGCCGAGTTAGTTCGAAAGTTTAGCTTTATGGTGACCCAAAGATGAATAGAGGCCAATCTCATTCAACTCAAAGCTATAATGGAATCTCAAGCTCCTAAACAGAAAGCGAGTGCAACAACCGATTGGCCTACCGTAGCTCCTGCTTGCTCATATCCCGCTTCACAGTAATCGGGATATAACCATTTTTATAACTCGAGGGAGCCAAAAGAGTACTGGAATGAGGAGCGACCAAGCTTTTACAATCAAATAGTATTCCTATCGAATCGCCACTCTCGCCAGTCAAAGCAGCGCATACATCATTTTTAACACAGCAAATGGTGGTTCCCGCGAAGTGCATCTTTGTTCAAAAAAGATGAAAACCGAAGGCAGAGATCAATATTCTTCTCGTGAAGGCAAACTCATTTAGCGTAAACACAAGATACCTATTTTAGAGCAAGCAGCACTAAATTTCCTTCGCGTGGTGTACAAGAAGTTTCGCCCTTACTTCCCAAGCACACCCTATCATGCTACCAATTCTCGCGAACACCATACACAAGCCTAATATGTCGAAAGAATGGCCAAAGCGCATTGAACTAAGTGAATTCAAAGATTTAGTATAAACCTCTCTCGTATTAAAGTGGCAGTATTAGCGCATTTTAGCGCATCCATTCTAGCCGACAAGTGACTAAGGTGACGCCGGGCCGTGGATCCGATGGATTCGCGGTTCTTCTAAACGGAGTCGCGCAACTTAAAGCCCCAACCTGGGAAACGATAGAATAGCCATATCGCAGACTTCCTACGCCAAATAATGAGATTGAATACGGCAATCTCACGAAATCGATCGCATGCTTTGTATCCGTAAAAGCTCATCACGTAGCTACCTCAATTGGTAGTAGAAACAAATAACTTTTAGAATATTTAAACGGAGACCGTACGGCCGGGCATACCGTCAAGCAACAACCGGGAGTTTTGCGGCTCGAAGCTCGGTTATTGTCCTGCGACTTTAATGAAAAGGCAGACGCCTTGGCAGCAGTGGCCGCATCCATCCCAATAAAGGAAACTGTATTCCTTCTAATCTACTACCAAATTTCTAAGGCCATCCATTACAAACTAATCTACATCGTAAACGGCATGCTCTTCTCGTCGACCCCTATAATGCATACCCAGCCGGGAGAACTACCGGGTAACAAGAGTAGCCCACAAGATCCCTTTGATCCAGTGACCAAAGCCTCGTGAATAAAATATAAACGATCTCTAAACGGGCCGTATTTTAAATGTCTCATCACTCAACAAGGATAGTACATATTAGCATAACTCTATAAAGGGATATGTGGAAACCATCCAAGCAATAGAACTTTGGCTCATAGGGCCCATACACAAGGTTATTATTGGCCCACTATGAGAGCAGATGTAAATGCCTATGAAAAACACTGCTGCAATGCAGTCCCATCTCATGGGTAACACCAAGATCTAACAACCATTACAAGCCCCGCCTCATGATTTAGAATCGATATAGTTAGACCGTCGTCTCGCCTCCAACTCAAAAAAGTTGTTGTTTTGTTGCCAATTTAATTATTTTAGCAAATGGATAGAAGTCAAGCCTCGCCCATCAAAGACAAGGATGTCATCCAATTTGTGTGGAAGAACGTTCACGCCAATATTCTGGCTTACCATAACCGAAAAATGTACCATGCCTGATAGCAAAGTATACGTACCCTATGCCATGAGTTGAAAATCGAAACCAGACCAACCCCCGCAATACCTATGGACAGCCACGCTGAGGCATCATGAAAATCCTCACTCGTGAAACGCCATACCGCCAGAGCGGGAAGAGCTACCAAAGATCTCGACTATAGAACAACTAGCCAGGTTTAACCGGAGTGTCATTTGCTCCTCACCTATGGATGATGGCCATCATTCCTACGTAAATTGGGGTGCCCGCACTACTTAATTAAATACTCGCAGTTATCAAGCCATCACCGTGAATCGATATGACAGACGAAACGAAGCAGCAGTTATACACATAGCCTTATACCAACAAAGAATGACAAACCTATATAACAAGCATGTAAAGCCACATGCATTCCGAGTCAGGGACCTAGTCTTAAGAAAGGTGTTTGAAAACACAACAGACCCATCAATCAACAAGTTCTAACCAAATTGGGAAGGGCCATACATGATAGTTAGAGTGAAGCTAGTGGGATCGTATGCATTTGATAAATTGGACAGGATGCCAGTGCCCAGGATGTGGAATACTATGCATCTTAAGAAGTATTATCAATAAAAATTATTTTCCTTTAAAGGTACTATCAATGTTTCCTGAGTAGCGTTTTTTTTATTTTAATTCTTGAAATATTATCAATAAAATTTCCTTTAAAGGTGTTATCAATTAAATTTCCTTTAAAGTATTTTCTTTTAATAGTCCTCGTATAAAAGACCAGATGTGGCCTATAACCTGCTGGCACTTTCAAAAGACTAGATGTGGCTCATAGCCTCGTCGGCACCTTTCAAAGACCGCATGTGGCTCATGTACCACAAGACTTCTTCAAAAGACCATATGTGGCTCATACCACTGGCACTTCAAAAGACCGCATGTGGCTCATAGTCTCACGACACTTTCAAAAGATCGATGTATTCATAGCCCTGTCGGGCCAAAGGCTAGACGTGGCTCAACTCACTGGCACTGGTCAAAAATAAAGAATGTTTCATTTTGAAGGCCAAAGCCAAAGCCCATAAATGGTGCCTTGCCCACTGGCCCATGTGCGACTATCCTAACATTTAACACCCCTAAGGCAACTGTCCTAGCCAATATTCACGGAAGAGAGTTGTAAAACGAAAGAAATCAATAAATAAATTGTATTTCATAAATACTTTAGTAGCGTTGATAGTTACATAAATGTTCAGGCGGCCTAGCGGGCCAATTAAAAACAATTGGAGCAGAAAAAGAAGGGCAAAAATCAGCTCTGGTTCCCAGTGGAAGCGCTCTTCTCAAGCTCACACTTCGCCGACCCACTTTACCGTGACCTTAGCGGTCGCTGGGTCAGGGGTTCTGAGTGTCTCGCAGCAGCAGAGGAAGAGGGTCAAGGAGCTCCACCATCTAGAACCTCTAGTTGGTCTCCACAAATGTTGTGTTTGAACACACAACATCCGTAGCCATAAGCAAAAATCAGCTCCAAGGCCTTCTTATAGTCTTCCTCCATGGCTTCTGATATACCGAAAGTGTGAAGTGTGATTTGTATAACCAGGCAGTACCTATGCGCGCGCACCGTCGTATCGTGCAATATAAAGGTACCCAAGTACGCATATTGATCCACAGGAGAAGCGCGTTGATCATCAAATCGCCCTACGATATTATCCGGACTTAAACTCTAATGAATATCTAAGTAATGTATGCACTTAAAACTAAATTTAATTCACTGAACATTGGTGAAAAACTAGTGGTTTTGGCCTCCCTACCTCTTTGATGGATTATTACCTAGAGGAATTATTATTCGCCTATTAATGAATTACTTATTCGGTGATCGTGCCTATGAGATACCCTCTCTCGAGGTATATCCGCCTATCTCGCCAGTAGGGTTGGGTGCATCTCTACCTAGACCTTATACTCCGAAACGCTTAAATGCTCAAACCCTAATTGCCACCCTCAGAATCAGGATATCTCTATTCGTCGATTTATCCAAGGGTCGCTCTACTCATATCCCTGGGAGTCCTTATCTCTCAATCTCGGATACCTAGCAATATCATGTCAATGTTGGCTAAACATCACCATGAAAATAAACCACACCCATAGAACAAATTGATATAAATCATAAATAAACTTAATAATATTATATTTAAACCTCAACCATATTAATCGGGCAGTATTCAACATAACCTTAGAAATAATTCACAATATAATTAAGCATAGTTTTATAAATCATTAATGGTTTTGAGAAGAGAAATACAAGAACATGAGTATTTTTTATCTCTTGGGTTGCTCTAGTTTCGTTTCCCGCACCTCGTCCATACGTCCTTCGATAATCCAAAAAATTAGGTCTCCCGTGATTTTTATAATTTCATGCAAATAACGGAACGCCGCCAACAAATGCCTTTGATCTTACCATTGTCAATCAAACGTCATGGTGTTGCAAACATCACGACGCTAGAACGTCGCGACGTGGTTGCTGCTAGGTTCACCTCTTCTTCTTTGCATTTCCAAAAAGCTTCTGAAAGCCACCCTATTCACCTGAATGCACACAAGATCCAAAAAACAGATATCGGGCAATAATGTACTTATTAATATATAAAATAGAACCAAAACGTAGTAAGGACACGGGTATGACATGAGTGTTTTAGACACTCATCACACCCCTAAACTTAGCTTCTGTCGTCCTCACAAAGAAACATACCTGCAAAACTAGACACACAAGAAACTAACATACTAAAACTCAATGACCTGATTGTGATGCACATGTTACCAAAAGGAAGGATCAAAATGGACCAACTCACAAATCTTGATCTTTTATTCAAATTTCAAAGGATCGATAAAGTTGTTTGACTTTCGAAAGAATTCAGCTGAACACGGTTTGATTGACAAGTGACTCAACCTCCTAAGTTTTCAATAGCCTTTACCAAGAAGTCTATGTGCATTTGATACATGATCTCTGGCATATAACTCGCCTGACACCAAACCCAACTTACGACATTTTGAGAGTCTAGCTACGTATGACAAGAACGCAATCTTTATTCAACTAACCTACTCACCATGAAAGAAATACTAGTGTCAGAAGTTTATGTTGAGTGTCTCAGAATGGATTCGCTGGTGACTTCACCGCTGTTGCACCAGCACGAATTCTTCAACTTCACCCCAAACACTCAACCAAACCTAATGGCTCTGCCAGAACTTCATCCTCCGTCCATGAATGGCAAGAAGCTGCATACATTTATCTCGCCAGCTGTCAGGGGTGATGTTTTAAAAAGCCCTCTCGACTGTGTACAGCTCCGTAGATTCTTACTAAGCTCCCACTTATTTTGTCTATACTTTCTCTCTCTCTCTCTCTCTCTCTCTCTCTCTATATATATATATATATATATATATATATATATATATATATATATATATATATATATATACATATATATATATATGATGTATTTTTTTCTTTTCTATTGATTGGGCTCTATGGCAACTTTTTCTGTGTTCCATCACTTTGGTGTTTAGAAACCCTCAAGGTTTAAGGTCAACTTTAGTAAGCTTCTGCCCAGTTTATACACTTGAGATTACATGTGTAAAACAGAGATCAATCGAGAATTGGTTTCTTGACTCCAGAGGTGACTCACTCTATCTCCCTACCTATCCAACATGAAATTCTCCCGAAAGATCTAACAAACTACTGATCCTTCTTGATTTATAATCTGTTTTTCCAAAAATTTGAAGAGGTCAAAAGTATCCCTATTAGCGCCATGGAAACACTCACACACCATCTAAAATGAACCTAAACAAGATAAACTAAAAATGTGGAACCCCAAGAAATGTAAACAGTAAATAACTCCACAAACAAAACACAAATGTAAGACGCCTCAAGATAAACACCAAAGAAACCCTAAACAGAAACACATAACAAGCAGAAATAAACACACTAACTGAAAACACAAATAAAGACAAATAAACCGACCACCACCCCTAAATAAAAGGACAAAGGTTCATAATGTCTATGGAAGAATGGTGAGAGATAAGAATCCCTTAGTAATCGCTCTCACGGCATGGCGGAGGTGGCAAGAAAGCGAGGAGTCAGCTAACTAACTCAAGGGACTACCGGCGGCGGAGGATGATCGTCGTTGTGCATAACCCGCCCGTGATTTCAAGTGAGGGGCAACCATATCTGGGCTAATGAGGACCCGGTGCTCCTTGGTCTCATCCCAGTATACATCAAATCGAGTAGTGAGGTCCTGCACTTGATCCTCTATGGTAGTGGTAGGACTGATCGGGTCCTCCTCCGGGAATGGCTGTGGTGGTGGGGTTGAGTGAGGACTCCGTCGCCCCTAGGTGCCTATGGGATCCCAACCGCATCGATACGCTCCCGCCATCCTTACCTGAGCCTGGCTTCAGTCATACACCTCCCTTCCGGCCTGGTACACCTGGTGCTTATCTTTTCTAACTATGATCGCTGACGGTGTATCCAAGCCTCATTATCCTCTAAGGGCACCCCGACTTGCTTGCATAGGTCGTAAATAAGGAAGGGGTGCCCGAGATTCATCTTAGCATCCTTGTTATAGAGGATTGCATCCTTTATAACTTGCCAACATAAAAGGGTATGTCCTGGATAATGGCATAGTTGAGCAGGTTTCGTCGCCATCACACATTAGTCGCCGACGAGACGCGATGATGAAGCGTTGATGCCATACTCTTAGGAATACAGCCAACAGCTCGCCTCATGCACAACGTGCCCTTCACCGTTAAGTTTCCACCACCGCATCTATCGGGTCAACATCCCGGCGACCCGGTAGTCATCGTCACGGAGCCCATCAAAGGCCTCGTGGTTGTCCTGGCTCTAGGTTATAAGAGCCAGCTGATAGACTCGCATCAAGTCTACCAACACCCTGCACACTCGAACCTTTTTCAATACATGGGAGGCGAGATTGGTGTAAAACTCTCGTACCACACTTGTGGCAACTAGGCTAGGAGGTTGTCATAATGCCCGTCATCCCTTATTCCCAATCGTTTTACTAAAGAAGTCATCGGGGTGGTGAAACCCCTTCTCCTTAATGAAGGACCTATTTTTGGAGATGAGGCCGAACTTTCTGCCAGCGCTTCATCGACAAATTTGTCATGATCATAACTATACGCCGGTTCTCACTCGCCCGACACTCCTCGAGGTCATCTTTTGTTTACTCGACATCAACATGGTGGGCAGATGCAGGTCGCGATTTTTTCTCACCTTTTCGCTCTGCATCACTAACACCCGTGTGATGCAGTTGGACCAAATTGCCCAAATGAGGCCACCCAACAACTCACTTAGGCAAACTGTCGAACATCTAGTGTGCACTTTGGAGATGGGGTCAGACTCTAACCCAGATCGCTATTATCCAATCCACTCCTAAGGTACCTTCATTACCCCAAATGAGACACAAAAAAAAACAAAAACCACTCACTACAAATTGAATATGATCCTTCACTTACCCGTAACCAAACCAGGAGTAGGGCTCCAAACGGCTGTGGCACGGCGTGATTTGTCGATCAGTGGACGTCAGAAGGCTTTTGGAGTTTCCTAGACCAATTGGAAGCCTAGCCATATTTTCCGTATCTCGCAAAACGGAGGTTTGTTGTTTTTACTGTGGTTTACGCAAAGGTTAAGAATGAACACTTCTATTCATAAAAACAAGGGAAACGTCGCGACGTTCGAGTTCAACGTCGTGACATTCCAGAGAGTTATAATGCCAACGTTGCGATGTTGAGATCCAACGTAGCAACGTTCCAAAAGGTGGAAGTGTCAATGTCGCGACGTTAGGATCCAACATCACGACGTTCCCGAGAGTCACTTAAGCCAACGTCACAACATAAAAATCCAACATTGCGACGTTCCCAAGCATGTTGAAATCGACGTCACGCTGAGGCCAACATCGTGACGCTACGTAGGCTCCGTGGTTTGCCAACGCATACGCGCTGAGATCCAACGCCGCGACGCAGGCGGTTTTTGGCTTTTCAACGTCACGACATTAGACGCTACAACGCTATATATCAGGACCAACGCGATGTTACAGAGAGGGTCAAATTTTACAAAACTTTCTAAGTTTGAGAAAAATCCCTGAATGAAGTTCAACCCCACATACTTTAACAGCTGAGCTGGGGTTTTCACCCACCGCTATCTTGAGTCCTAAAAAAACAAACAACAAAAGCTCAAGTTACCTCCCGCGCAGCGCTTTTGTTTAATGCGTCGCATTTGACTTCCCCGAATCTCAATGCCCCGAGATTACGATCTGATCACCCTTATGCCACTATTTATGGTGTGCTCAGACAGATGGCCTGCTTGCTCACATAAAACTTGCTCCCAAAGTATGGCTTCAATCGTTGTGTGTTAACTTTAAAGGTTCCTTTCTCTAGGTGCATAATTTTCGCTCCTCCGTACGGGAAAACCTAAATAACAGTAAATGGTCCCGACCATCGTGACTTTAATTTCCTAGAAAAGCTTCTGAGCCTGAAAGCAAAATACAGGAATCGTTGACCCGCCTCAAACTCTTTCCTTGCGATATGTTTGTCGTGCCAGGCTTTCGTCTTTTCCTTATATATCTTCGCATTCTCGTATGCCTCATTGTAGAACTCCTCTAATTCACTGAGCTGAAACATGCATTTCTCGCCGGCCATCTTACTATCCATATTCAGCTGCCTAGTTGCCCAATATGCTCTATGCTCCAATTCCACAAGCAAGTGACTTTCCCCAAACACTAAATTCGAATGGTGTGACATTCCCATGTGTTCGACGATGTTTATACGCCAGAGCGCATCATTCATCTTTTTGCCCAATCTTTCTTCGAGTTATCACTATTTTTCTAAGATAGACTTGATTGCTCGACACTTTGCTTCGCCATTACCCGTATGCAAGTACAAACCGGCTGCCTGACGCCATATTTCCTCAACACGTTGTCAATGAGCTCGTTACGTATGTGTGTTCCCCATCCGTGATCAATGCCTGACCAACCGCGAATATATGATATGAGTTTGTATCACTTGCATCATTAGCTCGGGGTATGGCCTCCAATCATTTAGAAACGTACCCACGGGCCAAGAGAATGGCAGGCTGTTGAAAGACGAAGGAAAAGGACCCATAAAATTCATCCCCTGGGAGACATCAAATGTACCCACATCTAAAATAGGTTGCAAAGGCGCTCATCCCATTTCGATATGCTCCCATTTTTGAATTTGTCACAAGTGGACACAAAGTGGTGCATCCGAATAAGGCAGCTAATAGAATCCCAATTCTGAAGCACCTTGGTGGTATGTCCTATTTCCCCCAAAGTGCCCCCCCACATGCTAGCTGGTGATAATTTGCTTTATGAATACTTTCTATTTCCTTATAGGACACATCTTCTTATCACCCGGGTCAAGACAATGCTTATACATGATGTCCTCCCCAAGAATAGTGTTTCTACCAGGCGAAAATCTCTTCTTCTCGCAATAACTAATTATATGGAGCACTTTGCCACCGCAGTCTTCTTCACCAACCGAAACCACTCAGATCGCTTTTGTCTTCACTGCCAAGAGTCAAGCCACACGTGGAAATTATCATTGATCCGACTTTCACTCGCCCTTCCAATCATGAAAGGTGGTCATTAATAGATTTTGGGGCCTTTTCTTATCTTTAATTTCTAAGTTGAACCCCCGGAGTAGTAATAATACCCACCCATCTGGGCCTTGCCTAGCTTCCTTCGGGTCCTCGTGCACTTTATGGCTGAATGGCCTGCAGCACTATAACCCACCACTAATTAAGTACGGCCGAAACTTGTCTAACACAAACATAATAGCCAAAATTTCTATTTTAGTTGTTGCATAGTTGAGCTGCGCATCATTCAACGTCTAACTCGCATAATAGATGACCTGAAATGTTATGTCCTTCTTTCGCCTAGCACCGCCCGATCACAGAAGGTCCCGTGACATTAATAGTTAAAAGGAAAATTTCAAATCGACACATTACAACAAAGCGCCGACACCACTTTGCTCGAGAAACAAGAACGCCTACAGCACCGATCATCAAACTGGGGCATCCCTGAACAAAGCGTATTCGACAAGGGCTTAGCTATTTTGGAGAAATCCTTTATGAATCTCCTCTATAGAACCCACGTGACCTAGAAAGCCCTTATTCCTTCACTGACGGGGGCGAGCTTCTCTATTGTTTCAACCTTGGCTATATCTACTCGATTCCTCTTTCGATATCCGATGCCCCAATACGCCTCTTCACCATGAAGTGACACTCCTCCCAATCTCGCACAAGGCAAGTTCTTCACATCTTATCGCCTGCCTCGTGTTCTTCGTGTGACATCAAAGACTTCTCAAAGACAGAAATCATCCATGAATGCTTCAATTGTTCTCGACCATGTATGAGTATCATGGCCATCATGCACACAAAACGCCCAGCGTAACATGTACCTGTGCGGCATTTCACCTAAAGCAAACGTGACCATACGCACGGAATGTTGCTTTCTCGTCCTCTCGTGATATAGTGATTTGATTATAACCCGAATAATTCAAGAAACCGTACTCATGCCCCGCTAGCTTCATCTGTTAATCACATCCAGAAAGGAAGTGGGAAATGATCTTTGGTTGCCTTATTTAACTCCTGGTAGTTCATGCAAATCCTCCACCTCAGTAATGTTCTGAGAAGGTAGTGCATTACTCACCGTATCACTACGTCCCTCCCTTTGGGACAACCCGTACCGGGCTTACCCACGAACCAGAGGGTAGACCACCATGCATCTAACTACCAACACCTTTTCTACCACCCTTCCTCATTGATTTAGTCTCCTGCTTCTATTGATTTCCAGCCCATCCTCCAATAGATTCGATGCATACACACGGAGAGGCTGATCCCTTAAATCAACTGCAGCACCACCCGAGCAGCATTTCCCGTGATATCACACTCAAAAGCTTATCTTCTTCCACTGCTATCAGAGAGGCTAATATGATAACTAGTAGGGTTGAGGATTCCCCTAGGTACGCATACCTCAAGTGACTAGGGAATGGATTTTTCTCTAACTGTGGTGGTCGCTCGACCGAGGGCAATCGGTCCGGTGTCTCTCTCCCAACGGCCATACTACTTCCTCCCGCTCGGCCGGAAGGAGTCCATCCACTTCACATACCTTCTACTCTTCACTCAAGTTCTTCCTTAGCATTGTGCACAAGGCTAGCCTCCAAAGGGTCACAAACCACTCAAGCAGGCACTATAGCCTCTATCGCTTCTATCATAAAGCATATCGCTTCACTGATGCCTCACCGTATTAAATATGTTAAACTTGACTTCATCATCCAAAGACTTAGTTTCAAATTTCCTTCGTAGACAAAGAATCATACCGCATTAAGTTAGAAATGGTCTCGCCTAGTGGGATGGGTATCTCTCTTTATCTTCCTCCATGTCTAACACTATGAAGTTGGTTGGGAAGATAAACATATCTACCTTTACTAGCACATCCTCTATCACTCCCCAAGGGTGTTTCAATGATCTATCGGCTAGTTGCAATGTGACCGTAGCAGTTCCAAGAAGGCTACCTAAACCAAGTCATAGCGCTTGGAAAATGGATAAAGGCATGAGATTAACATCGCTCCTTAAGTCACATAGTAGGCTCTCTCAAAGATCGAGTCTCATTCACAGGATTGTAAAGCTACTTGATCCTTCAGCTTCGAGAGGTAATTTCTACATCGCGACTCTTCAAGAAAATTCACCGTCTCACCCCGATAACCTTTCTCGAAAGTATATCTTTCATGAATTTGACATAGCTGGGCATATGTTCTAATGCATTTGTGAATGGAATGTTGATATGCAGTTTCTTAAAGACTTCCATGAATTTAGTAAACTGTTTATCCAGTTTATTCTGCCTCCACCGCTGGGGATATGGTACTGGTGCATAGGGCTCAGTTGTTGCTGCCTGTTTCTTAGTTTCTTTCTTCCCATCTGATGTCTCTATTGGCTTCTCCTCTGGGGCTACTCCCCTGGCCTTTGATCTTCCAGGCTGAACTGTTCTACTACCTTAGTTCCTTCTTCTCTTACTACTGGTGGTGGCCCCCGTTTAGCTAGCTCTCTACCACTTCTTAATGTGATAGCCTTAACATGTTCCCTATCGTCACCCCTAGGGGGTTTTCTGTACCAGCCATAAGAACCTTGCCGCCAGCCATATATGTTATTATTAGCTATCTACCCTATTTGCTTTTGAAGCTTAACCGTGGCCGCTTAATGTTCTAACTGGTGGCCTGGTTTTGCATATTCGCCTTTGTCTCATTCATAAAGGCGATATGAGAAGTAAGCATTTGAGCAAGGGCTTGTTCCAAGTCCACTTTTTTATATGGTGGTGGTTCGCTCACTCGAGGTGGTGGTATGTTGTTTAGATTGTTCCTCCATCCATAATTCTGATTGCTCTGATTATTACGCCACCCTTGGCCCCATCTGGCCTCTGATAATTGTTGCTCTATATACCGACCTCCCGTTGTTATGGTCAGACAAACCTCGACACATAATGGGCATATACCGTTTGTTATCCCTACGACATTCTGCATCATAGCCATCCTCCACAGACTACATAATCCATGTAATGGGTTTGAATGGCATTTATGGTACCTTCCTATTTAGTGAGCTTTTTAGTGAGCTACACGACATGAGTAACTAGATTGTTGAGAACCTTGTTATCTACGCCTCCCACAGCCTTTACAGGTGTGATCCTATCCCTAGGCCACTAATTGGTGTTAGTAGCAGCATCCTCCAGGATTTCATATGCTTGGTCCGTAGTTTTCTTCATTAATGCACCCCCTGTTGAGGCATCTATCACTGTTCTGGTCGCATCCCTCAGACCATTATAGAAGGTATGCACTTGCATCCATCTGGTTAGCCTGTGGTGTGGACACCTCCTTAACAGTTCATGAAATCTCTCCCATGCTTCTATTGCCCTCTCCCTTCGCTTGTTTAAGTATTAATCTTCTTGCACTAAATGTACAATTTTCACAAAGGGAAGAACTTTGTCAAGAACTTTTCAGACTAAGTCGTTCCACATGAAGTACGGAATTCTGGCTAACTTGTCAACCGCGGTTTAGCCTCTATCACCTAGTGAGCGAAAACAATCTCAATCTAAGCGCCTGGCCACCCCATTGTACTTCTGATCGCAGTCACATACTTCGATGAAGGCTGGTTAGGTGCATATTCCTGGACTCTCACTGCAAATCGTGAATTAGAATTGTTCTAAGACCGCAGAAGGTCACTACTTTCAGCTTGAAGTTGTTTGCCTGAATGGGTGGTCTTCGGATAGCAGACTGAACAACTGTAGGTGGTAAGACGAATTCTTCTAGCAACATAAATGGATCATCTAGCTGTATAAACGGATTAGGCGCATGATTCCTACCATTATTCCCATTGTGACCACCTTGTGGCTGTTTGCCTTTAGTCCCGATCGCCCCTTTCATTGTTCACAGAGATGGTTGCTAGATTTCTTGTTATGCTCTCTTAGTTCTCGTTGCAACCAAAGGTAAGGTTCTTTCTCGGTTCGATCAAAATCCGAGGTAGTTCAACTCCGACCTGCCCGCATACATTCACACAATAACCTTCACTATAGTCACACGAACAAACACAAAGACCATATTACAAGCACTTATATAGCCAAAAAATAAAAAATAATAATAAAATTAAATTAAATTCCAGAGTAATATCTAATTGCGCTATTGTCAATATCAACACGAAAACTTCTCCCAAGAATTCGCCACAAAAACTTGATAGAACAAAGCGTGATGTGTGATTTGTATAACTCCTGCAAAGCCGTCTATATGCAAGTGCATGTCGTATCAAGTAATATAGTACCTATACCTGATATCGATCCACAGGATCTCGACTTAAACCTAATGAATATCTAAGTAATGTATGGACTTAAACTAAATCTAATTTTAACTTGTGAAATTACTTTTGTGAAAACTAAGGTTTTGCCTCCCCATTTCTCATGATTGACACTTATATTATCCAAACATTAATGAATCTCCTAATGACTGCAGATCGTGCTCACGTACACCTCTCCTCTCTCGAGGTACATCCGCCTTATCTCAAGAAGGCTGGTGCATCTCTGCCCCGACCATATACTCTAAAACGCTTAAATGCTCAAACCCTAATCACCACCCTAGGAATCGGGATATCTCTATTCACCGATTTATCCAAAGGTCGCTCTACTCATATCCCTAGGAGTCCTTATCTCTCAATCTCGGATACCCAGCAAGATCATGTCAATGTCGGCCAGACATCACCATGAAAATAAACCACAGACATAGAGCAAATCGATATAAATCATAAATAAACTGAATAATATTAGATTTAAACCTTAATACATGTTAACCTAAGGTGGTTCAACAACCTCTAGAAATAATTTCTGTAACATATTGGAATTTAATACAAGCATGTTTATAAATCATTATTGGTTTTGAGAAGAGAAATACAAAAACACGAGCTGATCTCATTGCTCCCCGCTTTCCACCGTCCACGCCTCGATAATCCCAAAATTAGTCTCCTGTGCTTATACCCCTGATACCATGTGAACGTCGCGACTTTGGTCCGCTCTTTGACTTTTATTGCTATTGACCAACGTCGCGACGTTGCAACGCCACATAGCAACGTTACTACTGGGTTTTCACCTATTCTTCTTTGCATTTCCAAAAAGCTTCTGAAAGACACCCTATTCACTTGCAATGCACACAAGATCCAAAAATCAGTTATCGAGTAATAATGCACTTATTAATATATAAAATAGAAAAGGGCACGGGTATGACATGAGCATTTTAGACACTCATCAGCTTCCTTATCACTGCCCGCCTAAGAATGGAGGAAGGACACTCATCCTTAGCCGTTTCGAAAGCTCTAGCAGAGGAGGTCCGCACCTCTAGCGTGGGCCTCAACCTCGCCCAGCCCGGCCTCCACAACCGCTAGAGCTTCTTGGACCCTAGCAATGTCATCTCAACCCCACTATGTCACCTGCCACAAGGTAACCAAGCAGCCCGCTTAGGGCAACTCGAATTTCCTTTTTAGCCTCATCCCTCCTTCACCCGCATCTTCTTCGCACCGCCTAGCCTCCCTACTCCGGTCTCAACATCATCTTCTCATCACATCATCAATGCTTAGACCTAGATTCGTTCTCGCCAGGAGGCATCCAAGGCTTGGTGCTTGGAAACGGCCGACTGGGTATAAAGCCGCAACTTTTAATCATCGTCCAGCCATGTATGGAATTCCCTATGCTAGAGAGCCATGTTTTGAAAAGCGGTGATAACCTGTAAAAGAAGATATGTTAGAAGAAAATCACGGCACAAAACTCAATTTCATGTACTCAAAGTCAAAACATACCAGCTTAGCCGATTCGCTATCAGGTTACGTATGAGCATCCCATCTTCTACTCGTTGGTCAGACTTCCATCCAACAGCCAGGAAAGGGATGGAGTCTCAAGACGAGACACCACCAAGACTTCCTGAGAAGAGGTAGAGGTCGCATTACGTATGTGACCTAAGATTCCCTCTTGTTAAAGGGGTTCAGCACAATGATTTTTCCAAGTAACCTTCGCAGAACAGGCCTAGCATTACCGGGTACAGGGGTAGCCTGGGCTTGCGAGGCCGAATTTACAAGCCCAAGCAGTCAACAACTCAATCCACTATCTCTGATGAGTTTCCCGACTCCATCATCAAGACATTGGGAGCCCCCTGCCAGATCCTATCCTCTGCTGATGCATAAGCCTCCCGAAGAACTCAGAGGCACCCTCCAAAGCTCCAGAGCACTCCGCTATCGTAGGAGTCCATAATACTCATCGCTAGGCTCTTCGAGCCTCTTCATTTAAATGATCTTTGGGCACTTTCTCGTAGCAGATACTTCCTGCAGGTGTGGGTAGTTTCACCTTGAGCACTCACCACCCGCTTGCACATCCATACGAAAAATCCAGCAGCGAGTCTAGACATATCGTCTTCCCTTTCCTCAGTCGGGTACATAGCATTTGGATCCACCCAATCCACAAAGCCCTCTTACCCCACATCGACAACTATGATCTTGCCCTTCTTTTCACGCCCGGGCAGCCAATCTTGTTCATCTAATGCAATCGATTCAAGCAGGGCAAAGGTAGCCGAGGTTTCTTAGCTTGAGAATCTTGAGCGGACCCCTCTTATGTAGAGCTACCCAAGATCGACTTCAGAAGGTCAGCAAGGACAAAATGTTCACCCTTGACGAGCTCTTCTAGTAGTGAGAGGGGGATGACGGGGACTATGTAACGAAAGGGGCTAGCGCCTCACTCCCGCAAGTTCTTCCCGGACAAGAGGAGCTCTTGATTACGCTCTGCCTTGGTAATCTCAAGCAGCGGTCTGATAGTTTCTAGACTGGCTTTCTCCACCCAGCTAACTAGCCAACCACGCTTGCACTTACCTATAAAGTCTAAAGAAAATGGGCATGTCAAAGTGTGAGCGATCTAGAAAAGGACTACACCATCGCCGAGACAACCTGGAAACGAGGATCGTCTGCCGAACGGAGCCCAAGAGAGCCCGCATCTCATACCATGGCTCACTAAAACCACCCTTCGCCTAGGAGCCGTGGATCTACGCAATTGCATATGGCCATGGTCACACATACTAACCCCAACTTAAGCTTCAAAGTGTAAATAAAACAAACTCTACCATTGAAATATCCAACTGGTAGAGAAAGTTTAACACACTACAACCTATCAAGATTCGAAAGACATTCGGATTTATGAGCGCAGGAGGTGCCGGGGTGAAGTGCAAGAACTGCTTCACCAACGACGAGATGAGGAAGCGAAGTACAAAGAGGAAACTCGTCCTCGCGGCAGACTGCCGTTATCTACTCCTCTCCTATAGTCGACAACCAAGCCCGCTGACAATAACTCCGCACTAATGTCACAGATCGGACAAAGATTCAACCTCTACATACATAGTAGCGATCAGCTACTTGCGCGGTGATTCCTTTAGGGGTCCCCTCTCTCATGCCCATCCCGACCGGGTAGAAGCTCCTTCCTCGACCTCTCGCCATACTACAGGCAAAAAAATAATAATAATAAAAGAGGATTAGCTTAAGGACCTTAAAGTAGTGAAGGCGTCAAAACCTTGGAGAGATAAAAGAAATCCTCATTTGGAGGTTTGACAACCCACTAACAACCAAACCCAGGACCCCAAACCTGGGAATATCCCAGAAAACGCCTATAGCTTCGTCACTAGAACCCTACCAATGAACGATGGACGCACCCTCAAAAGAGGCAAAAACTTTCTAAACACAAAAATACTCCAAAAACGAAGACAAGAAAAACAAAATAGAGGCAATGCAAACCAAGCGAAAACTCACCGGGTTGAAAGATATCGCAGGGGGCTTGATGGTTCTTTGAAGCAAAAGTTCGTATAGCTAATGTGAGAAAAGAAATTGCAAGTGAAAGACTTTTCAAATAGTAAGAGGCAAAGATTCAAGCTCAACTCCCTATATATATGGTGAAACATCAACAGTGCATTAAATTTTTTCGTTTAACACATGCGCCATAGACATATTGGGAAATGTATGCCACCACACGCTTAGTGACCAAACACGTCAGATTCTGTATGCCTAAAGTATGACACTTTTTCTCCAAATTCTTTCAAATTCTTCCACACTCGAGGCTTAAACACAAGATTTTCCCCATTGAAAATCACAAAATTCCCAAGTAGGAAAAGGAGGCATTAAGTACCATGGTCTTTAGACTCTCACTTGTCGGTCCAGGCTCGCCGCTCCACATCAGGAACACTTCAGCCCACTTACCATATTGAAACCAGGGGGTGCTACCCAAACGAGAGAATCCTAAAGAGAGCCAGGATGCCTTCCCATGGAGTAGCTCCTTGGTAGCCCGTCTAGTATTTCAAGTCCCCCAGCCAACCATCCTATCGTATATGGGAAGTTCGTTATGGATAAATACATAAAAGCGAAAAACACGCTAGAGAGATATTTATCCACTGATTTCCTGATTTTTATCCCTTATTTCTCGAAAAGATTAACCCTTGATAAAGAAGAAGATATTTTATCCCTAAATTTAAGAGATTTTATTTCCTAAAATCAAGGAGATATTCATGAGCCATTCTCTATAAATCAGAGAGATACCTCACGAGGGAAAGGTAAGCAATTCCAACTGTGCATACTTTCTTCTTCTTCCTCTCCATATTTTTGCTGACTTAATCATCGGAGAGGCAACTGTCCCACCGTCGTTGGATCGCCCTTTTGCAAGTTTACATTGCGCCGCTGATGCCTAAGGGTTCAGACAATCAAGGTAACAACTACTTTGATGATGTCTTCGTAAGCTATTCTACCATCAATGTCCCATACGGAAAACAGATCTCCATTTTTGGTGACGATAACCAAAATGCAGTGGGATATCCAAGAAAAAGTTGTACCCTAAATTCTACGTTGAGTAGGTTTGCTATCCATTAATTTGAAGAAAAAACATTGATTGATGTTGATCAATGATGGATCTATTCATAAAATTTTCCAAGCTACACCCTCTTTAAATATAGACCAAAAGACTTAGACGACTCAATCAAAAGTTAAATTTTTCTAAGCTACATCCTGTTTAAATATTGACCAAGAAGACTTAGATGAGTCAATCAAAAGTAGAGAATCAATGTTCACACACACACAAGATTCTTTAACTTAGATATATAAAATTCCCTGAAATTTATATACACACAAATCCAAATTATATTGTCATTAATTTTCTTTAATATTATCTTTGCTTCATCAAGATTTTCCAAGAATCAAACACAAAATGAAGCACTGCACTTAAATCCTCACTGAATGGGGCTAGCAAGGGAAGAGGTAGCTCATAGTGCCACTCTTTCCTACCACAATGACTCCTTCTTTTCAGCACATAAGGGATGAATTGATTTTTTTTTTTTTTTTTTTGATAAAATGTATTTTGAGAACTTTACATGACATTATTATAGCAACCGTTTAACGGAAAAATAAATCAAAATGAATTTTATATGAGGTAAATTTATTTTTTATGAACACAAACAACCTTAATATAGAGCACAATTAATTTCTTTAGATTTCAAGCTGATTCTCATTTGTAAAATCGGACCTTATAAGCTAACAGCCCAATGGCTACTATTATGGAACTACTGTGGTGGTCAGGAAAGAAAAACCTTAAATACGTATATTATAAAGTCACGCCTACAATGGGCATTGCCTATTTATATTTCTCGTAATGTTTTATTCCATCGAAACCCGACTGGCAACACAAAAATCTTATGTGCTAGCCAACTCAATTCCACAGGCATAAAACCAAACATTGAATACATGCACAATTAATTTAACGAGAAAAACAAGTCTTAAACCACTTACAGGACCATTGACGGCTGCCGTCAAAACTTGCTTGCTCTCGGTACATATAATATTATGAAATTATCATTACAAACATAGATAAAAAAGAAAAGTGGAAAGCAAACATCTTCATTCCAATTATATACAAACTCACGAGACATTTAAATAAATTCGAACTTTTAGTTGCAGAATTGGTATTTCACTAAATGGAAGTGGAATGACTTCATGTGGCTAAATTTGGAAAGACATTGTCGAGCAGATGGACGAAATCGTGGGATTAGATGCATTTGAGCTAAAGACACTATAAGAGCCGGCGTCATTAGCAATTCCCGTACGCCTAGGATATGAAAGACGAGAATCTAATATATCGCGACGTTGTGTTTTGAGTTGATGAAGATGATGCCAATAAAGGTCATGTGTTCTGATGCATTCCCATCATCGCTCCAACACAACCACCCCAAAGCTATAGACACGTGATTTTTCTCCGACACCACCATAGTATAAGCAAGGTTCAAAAATATAAAAAGAATTGAGTACACTTATGTTTTGTAGGTAGAGAAACTTATGTAAAATATTTTGAATTAAGTCACGAAAAAACTAGTGAAGATTAATTGTTGTTTAACTTCCTTACAGTCAAATATAGTAGTAAAATTACTGCAGAAGGGTTTGATTAAGGATGGAATGGGGATCTAATAGTCTTCTTGGTGCTGAAATTTGATAAAAACTTCAGAGATCAAAAGGTGTTGTTGTGATATATCTCGTGAATAATGGGCAGGGTGCAAATCGCAGTGTAGGATAAAGCATTATAATGCCTTTAACAACATTACCCTCTTAACCACCATCAATTCTGACCTTGCATCATCCTGGCATACAAAACAGCTTCCTCGTTCCATATAAACTAGCAGAGAAACATGCACACATTTGTTAGCAGACAAAGCCGAAGTTTCTGCAATGTTGCGGTGTTGTATTATTACATTCGCAATTGAACTTTATTTTTCAAAGCTTCAGTGGTTGAATTTCCACTTTCCCATCCATGAAGTTTTTTCAAGGTAACCACCTTGCAGGAGAAGAGCGATTGTACTCTTTCTCAGCGTTGCCATAGCCTCCGGTACCTATGCAGTATCTGATGTCAAAATCCTCAGCTGCTCGGATGATGTCTTGATAAGCAATCACACCATCATAGTCCCATATGGAAAAGAGATCTCCATTTTTCACCTTTGTTTGTCTCAAGCCAGGATTCGATTTCCCTAATTCTTTGTTTATGCAAGAGAAACCCAAGGATTGCAATTGAAAGCAACAAGGTTGCAGCTATTGAAACAACGAAGATGAGCATGATTTGGTGCCCTTTCTTGCAACGCGACAAACCATTGATTTCCCCGCATGAACCTTTTTTGTAGTCCAATGGCTTTGGTGGTGCTCTAGACTGATCCTCAAATTGGTGATGTGATAAATCAATCGATCTCAAATTGTAGTTATTCAAAATAGAATGAGGAACTGTCCCGGAGAGATTATTGTAGGAGAGATTGAAGTATTTTACTTCTTTTAAAATTTCTAATTGGAAGGTATCTTTCCTCTTTAACAACAAGTTCTGTATTACTCATGTCTAGAGTAGACAATTTCTCCAAATTCCCTATTTCTATGGGGATAAAACCACTGATTTGATTACCTTGAAGAGTAAGAGAAGTCATATAGGTGAGATTGCCTAAAGAAAAAGGGATGACACCAATAAGGTGGTTATAACTCAATTCCAAACTGATCAAGCTCCTCATTTTCCCAATTTCAGGAGGGATAACACCATTGATGTGGTTATTTCCAAGGTTGAGATAAGTCAGATTCGTAAGACTGCCTAATGAAGAAGGGATAACACTGCAGTCATATGATTTTGCACTTTTTGCATAACCAGATTCTTCATTTTCCCAATTTAGGAGGTGAGCCATGTAGTCGATTATAAGAAAAAGATGAAGTACTCAACCAGTGAAGTTATGCTTCAGGAAAGAAATTAGTTGACCTGTAAAATTGTTAAAATCGAGAGAAAGATACGTGAGATGAGTGAGAGTACCTATTTGGTGTGGGATGCTACCATTGAGTCCACAATTATAAAGGTAGAGCTGAATTAGGTTGGGAAATGAAGAAAACCTCAATTTGCTAAGCTCACCCAATTATCGTCTTAATCGAAAATGAAGATATCCGTGACGCTTCCACCAACCGGTTCTGCCCAAAGCCTCTCCCTCGTCACTTGATAATGATGATGGTGATGATATTGCATGGGCAAGGAAGAATATTATCATGGTTATGGTTACTTCCATTTCTGTAGAAATGAAGAAGGACACCATCTTTAATTGAATCTAATTATAGTTTATTCATTGCTTAAAATAAGCACCCATTTTTATAATGTAAAATAAGCTCCCAGTCATGTAACTCTTTTTCAAGTCTCCGGCTAAAGTCTTCATATGTAAAGTAATGCTTTTCGATCCAACTGGCTCTGTCTCTCTTCTTCTACCCGACTCCATGCAAGTTTACATTTAAGTCCTCTTCTTCCTTCCCATCTGAGTACCACTTTATAATTAATTTCAATATCTGAATTTAAAGATCGACAACCAACATATAAAAATAATAAATTAGGAATTTGGATATATTTTCGAGAAGCATTACAATTCATTAAACAAAACTTCAATCCATATTCTCAATCGAGTAGGCTTTGTCATCAAATAATTCAATATTGCTCAAAGATAGATAACATTTCTAGTTACATCATATTTACTTAAAGACCGATAAGAAGACTTAAAAGAGTTAATTAAAGGAATGAGGACCAATTAGGAACTAGGGCATAAATTCCACAAGCATTGAATCCATTAAACAACTTTCCCCATATTCCACATTGGGTAGGCTTTTCCATTAAAGATGGATAGAATTTTCCAAGCTACACCATATTTACGCCTAAAGATAATAAAAGACTTAGAAATTAATATAATTTTGAAAAATGTAAATATTTCCTCCAGGATATCCTAAAGGGATAGTTGATCAAAATAATTTAATTTAAATAGTTTCATATTTTACCAAGTGTGCCACTATTATGAAATAATTTGAATGAATAAAAATGTAATTTTATTTAAAGTCAATAACATTTTATGTAAAGTCAAGCAAATATAATGTCTAATTTTATGTAAAGTCAAGGACAATTATGTATGGATATTGACACTTTACTATTTTTCTAGCATAGGAAAATATAATTTTTATGTTTTTTAGTAATTATATGTTTTCAAAATTTACATGGATTGGTAAATATATAATAAAAAAATAATTGCAAATATTATCATAATTTCTTAATATTGCATCATATATATGTGATTTGGTGTTTGAATGCCATCCTAGTATTTCTACATTCTTGCTGATGTTTTCAATAAGTGGTCCTCTTATACATCTATAATCAAATAATTTTATATCTATGAGAAAAAAATTAATAAATAAGATATTATTTTAATAGTAAGAGAGTAAACTTATTATATTCACCATATTGATGTAAATATACTGCAATTATACAATTTGCTTTTTCCATAAAAATTGCCAATTACATTAATTGTTAAAAGGAAAAGAAAAATTAGAGGGATTTCTGTCAATGTTTAGTACTATAAATTTTTAGAAACTGTTAATCTCCTTTTAGATACAAGAAACTATGAAATAAGATGTCAGATGTTGATAATAGTTATAAAGTAAAATAATGACAACGTTAGGATGAATAATCTCACACAAAGTTATTAATGATTCTCACCTGTTCGAAGAATAAAATGAATCGAAGAATGAAGGATTGAGGATTCTCATCGACAATAATGGAAGAAAAATCAGTTCTCACTTCTCATTGTGGGATGAGTAAGAGAATGTTAGTTGTTTATATAGTTGATCTTAGGAAGTGGTTAGCGAGCCTAAAGAAGATGTGGTTACAAGGCTATATATAGAAGTGGCCCATTCCTTGTTGCAAGTACAGGTCTTCTATAGTAGCACTCAATATATTTGTGCAACTATAGTAGCACTATCTATTCCTCCTAAAGATTACAAATATTAGGTTTAAAGATTATTATGGATTGTCTTCTAATCGCCTTTGTAAGATTACGATTTTGTAGTTTCTCTTATCCAAAAAATATAAATAAGTTTGGTGCAAAACACCTAAATTTGGGGCTAGCTATATACACTCTATGATTGCAGATTTTGTGACTCCAACTGAAATTATGTCACCATATCTCAAAATTCTTGTAGTTTCATGGATACCATTGATCCCTATCCTTGCTTTTTCTTTCTCAAAAATATAAAAAAAAGGAAACAAGATGGAAGAATAAAGACAGATCTCAATAATTGGAAGGATTATAGTAATAGGAGACTAATATATAATGAGAAAGAATTTCAACCACATTTTAATTACATGGCCTTGCCTTTCAAATTTTAAAATTATCATAATTATTCTCTTTAGTACAACATATAAGAACATACCCTTCTCTCATTTCAGATCATTACTCATTAATAGCCTACTTAAACTTCTTGATCTCTCAATTGTGAAAGTGAAATTTCATTAAAAGGTAGGGTAAACAACTCACTAACAAGAAGCTCCGAGCATACTTCTTGCATTGTTGGACAAAATTGCGGTTTGAAATGGATGCATTTAAGTGCCATTCTTCCTATGAGAATTATTTCACCTGCAACTCATTGATTTTGAGGAGATGTGAGACGCGGATCTAAGATATCCTTTAGCAAAAAACTTTGCATTGATGATGGAGACAATGATAATAGGGTGAGAAGTTCCTTAGGATGCTTTCCCATTATCGTCTCTAGTGAAACAACACCAAAGCCATAAACATTACATTTCAACAACCATTGGTAGCAAGAAAAGCAGGATTACTAGTAAGTGAAAAGGAGAAATAAGCATTTCTTTCACCACATATTAGAAAAAACAAAAGTATAGGTAGCTGTGAAAGAAAAACAAAAAATAAGCAACAAGAAATAAAAGATGAGAACCGTGAACACAAACATTTACATGGAAACTTGAAAAGGAAGAAACTATGGGAGAAATCCCCTATCTCGAATACAAGTATAAGATTAGATTATTGCGGCTACTGGTGCTAAAAATGTCCACAATACTTAATACTTCACAATACCATAAAATTCCCATACAAACATAGAGTATTGGAAAGGATTAATAAGTGAAGTTTATAGCCCAATGATAAAGATTTGATACATTTTTAGTGGGAGCATAACTTTGCTCTCAGTTCCAATCCCCTTGGGCCTAAAGGAAATTGTTTTTTCAAACAAAATTTCAGCTAAGGCAGGTGCCCCCACTGAGCCTATATTAAATCCTCCCTTGCTAAAAGTAGAAACAAAATATATTTATTTTTCATTGTAGTTGATGGTGCTTTTTCCTATCGGTATTGGATTGGAGCGGGTTGGAGTCATTGGGCTGATTCGCCAATCCTGCACGATGCGTTATCTACAAGAAAACAACAGAACAAGGTGATCCGGCGGGGGAATGTCGACCGCCTCTCCGATGCCTAAGTCAGTTCTTTCTTCAAAGGAAAGGGGTGGATCAACTACCTTGGGCGCGAGTTCAGTGCATACCTCTTTGTGGTAGAATGGATCAGCATTTATAAGGGGAAATAGTGGTTACTTTCATTGTTAGATGGTGATACGATATCTCTCCCATTGGGTGAGGAGTTTCCTTTTCCTTATCATGGACCGACTATTAAGGGATAATGGAGGAGCCGTGATCATGAAAGATCCTTCTTTCCTAATCTGTAGGGTGTGGATCATGGAGACTGGACATCTTTCCTTTCACACGGGTCTTTTGGGCCGCCTACATCACTTGATCACCTGGCATGGCGGTTTTGATTCTAGGCCTGGATCTGTGTACTTTGGCATGGGTAGGATCTCACTGTGGGTCGAGCTTCTTTATTAGGGCAGTCCACTAAAATCCACCATGAGGCGGACGTTTGGAGCTTGAGTTTGGGGCTTCAACGCTCACGGGCTGCACACATATTTAGACCCCATCGGTGCCCTCGGCCCTTGGAAATTTGAAACGAAGCAGAGCAAGAGATTTGAATCGTCTCTTGGTCTGATTGAGGCTCCCAAATGGCTAGCCAGGGATGGATTCGATCACCGGGCTTTAATCGCCTTGAAGCGTCTTGTGTGATAATGATGGCGCTCTTTCCCAGCGTTTCACGCCGTTTATTTATTCTTCCAATATCTTTAGAAACATTCCTTACATAGCACTTTGCTGCCTGTGGGTTTAGGCGTCTTTGATCGGCCGCTCGAGCGCTTTTGGTGTTTATATCGATCCTGTCTCCCACTGAGAGTCGTTTTCCTTGTTTTCCTCCTTAGTTCTGTGCGTCTTTCTTCTTTTTCGCCTGTTTTTCTTTCCTTGTTTTGAATTTCGGGTTGTTTGGGGTTCCGCCTCTTTCGTCGTTTTGTTTGTTCTCTCTTTCCGTTGCTTAATCATGCTTGCTTTCTCTGGGTCTTCCTATCGTTTTATTATTTTTTGCATAGGAAAGGCCGACTAAGTCTGAGTCGAGGCGAGCCAAACGTGGGACTTAATAGTCTATTGTGGTTGTCGAGGTCCTTTCAATAGGTTATCTTCCTCCGCCAGGCAAGGGCAAAGGGAAGATTAGCGAGATTAAGTATCCCTGTGGCTCTGAATATTTGAGGGCCATTGTGAGATCTGACAGACTATGGGCTCTAATTTGGGTTAGACACTTCATATGCTAAAACCTTAAGCCCTCCGTTATAGACCTCCTCCCGGTGTCCGAATCTGGTGTCCTGACCTTCTCACTTCTTATGTTGTTCCCATTCCCAAGATGGTCTGCTTCTTGGAGGCGGCCTTTAAGAACGGTTTCCGCTTCCCTTTGCACCCTTTCATCAAAAGCGTCTTACAATATTTCAATGTGTGCCCGTCCCAGCTCTCTCCCAATTTTTGGGGCGTCTTGGTCGGCCTTCTAGCTTTTTTCAAGGATAAGGGCCTCGAGGTCCCTATTATAGCTCTACTGCTGGATCTTTTCAGCGTGAAAGAGGCCTTGGAAGGCTTTTTGTATATTTCAAAGCGGGCCACTGCTAGACCTATCATTTCTGACCTTCCTTCTTCCCACAAGCATTTAAAAGAGCATTATTTCTTTGTCGGGGGTCGACATTGGGAATACAACCCTGCCGATTAAGACGATACGTTCGAGGTTAGACGGTATGGGCGCCCTTGAGAACTGCGTAGGTTTTTCCATCATCTTTAGTAGGGGTTGACTTTTAGAGGTCGTGACATGTTCTCGACTTTGCTTTGGTTGGCGTTTGCCTTCGGGTATCCGTCGGAGCCTTACTCACGAGGACAAAGGAGTAAAGCGACGATTGGGCAAGTGCCGTACAGTATTCCGTCGATCCAGTCGGACATTCCGACCTTGAGTTGTGAGCCCTTCTTGTTCCCCCTTATTTGAGATCCTCCGCTGCTATGGAAACGCTCTCTGGGGGCCTCTTGCTGTGAAGCCAACTCGGGAAGAACTTCAAGCCCGTGTCGAGTTGCTAGCGAAGAAGAGGAGAAGCGTAAAGTGTAAGGCTCAGGCTCCCCTTGAGAGTAGCTTCCCGGCTCGAGGTAAGATCCCGAAGCTGGGAGCATCTGTTCCGCCATCGCTTGCCAAGGAGCGGGGATTGCATGCCCAAGTTTGGGTGAGGGGGCAGGCGTTGCCCTCTTTGGTCGAGGTGTCCGAGGTGGCGGGTGCGAAGTGTTGCTCACCCTCTTCTGCAGGAGCCAAGGATTCCTCGAGAAGGGCTATTAGGCCTCCTTTGAATGTTCTTCCTATCTTTATCTGGAGCCCTCTGGAGCAAAACGCCACGCCTTCCCCTCCAATGCAGGGAGACGTGGGAAGTGATCGCTTTGGTTGAGGGGGGTGAGGACTCACTGCTTACTGATGCGAAGCTCGCCGTTGGGGTTGCCATTATCCTTGAGACTCCGATCTCAGAGGTGGATGCCTGTGTCGTTGAGGAGGCTTTAGCCTGTCCTCGAGGGCGTCTGTATGTCGGCGCCTTCTTTTATCCGTCTCATCGTTGTGTTAATGTTATCTACTAACTCAATCTTGTTCCACGGAACTGACTACTTATATGAGAGCCACAGCGGAGGCGGCTGTCGAGCTGCCCGAGGCTGCCGAAATCATCTGAAAGCTAAAGTTTGCCGCCGCCAACCTTCGAGAGAAGGCGAGTTGCGAGCTCAGATACAAAGCTTGACTGAGGATGTTGTGAAGCATAAATCCGACCTGAAGCACACCTCAATCGCAAAGGCGACAGCTGAAGACAGAGAAAATGAGGCCAGGGAGGGCCTAAGGGTTTCCAAGGATGAGCTGCGGGAGGTCAAGGAAGAGCTTGGTTGCCGGAAGTATGCACCAAAGCGTGGCGTGGGTCGAGCCCGCCGAGGAAGCACAGCGCTCAGGTGGAGCACTTGGCCCGAGGAGTGCAACGTTACGAGACTTCGAGGCGAGAGGCTTTGGTTATGCAAAGGGATGGAGTAATAAGCGGAGGCGAGGGCAGACTTGCACCTTATGGGCCGCTGGATGGCATTTCGCTTTTCAGCGCCCGGTACGCCAAGGTTTTTCGAGGTTTAGACAATTTTCAAGTTCCTGGCCCAGCAAACGAAGAAGGGGCGAAAATCCGTTTCGGGGCGAGGCCGTCTCAGGGGTGTCTCTTGTGATACTCCTATCTACGTTTCTCTTCCCGGTGAACACGAGTTCCCTGCAGGAGTTGGCTCTCTTCCCTCTTACGATTAGGGCTTCATGTCGGCTTAATACGACTTAGGCTCACACAGCGTAGTGCTCGTAGCTCTGCCTCAAATATTTAGGTCCCTTTGTATAATATTTGCACATTTTGCTAAACCTTGGACTTTGTAACGCTAACATTGGTTTTGTTATTCTATGGAGTGCAATCCTTACTTTCTTGGTTTTCCACATGCTTCTTTCCGCGACCTATGTTGAGAGGTTTCTGATCAATCTTCAAATGGCTGGGCTCTTATTGAGCTAGATGGCTCCTTTGAAACTGAGATACATGGCTCCTTTGAAGCCGAGCTACAAGGCACTTTTGAAACTGAGCTACAAGGCTCTTTTGAAACTGAGCTACTTGGCTCCTTGGCTACTTGGCCTTCTGGGTTGTTTGGTTCTTAAGAACTGAGCTACATGAGCTACATGGCCCCTTTGAAACTGAGCTACATGGCTCTTTTGAAGCTAAGCTACCTAGCTCTTTTGAAACTAAGCTACGTGGCTCCTTGGCTACTTAGCCTTTTGGGCTGTTAGGTTCTTAAGAACTGAGCTACATGGCCCCTTTGAAACTGAGCTACATGGCTCCTTTAAAACTGAGTTACATGGCTCTTTTCAAACTAAGCTACAAGACTCTTTTGAAACTAAGCGACGTGGCTCCTTGGCTACTTAGCCTTCTGGGCTATTAGGTTCTTAAGAACTGAGCTACATGAGCTACATGGCCCCTTTGAAACTGAGCTACATGAGCTTCATGACCCCTTTGAAGCCCAGGATACATGTCTTTTGAGGTGAGGCTACGACTCTTTTGAAGGCGGAGCTCGTGGCTCCTTGGCTGCACTTTGCCTTTTGAGTGCAGTAGGTTCTTAGAACTGAGCTACATGACCCCTTTGAAACTGAGCTACATGGCTCCTTTAGGCTGGAGGCTACCATGGATTTTTAGGCCCAGGCTACAAGGCTCTTTTGGCTGAGCTACAGGCTCTTTTAGAGCGAGCTCACGTGGCTCCTTAGCTCACCTTCTAGGTTGTTAGGTTCTTAAGAACTGAGCTACATGAGCTACATGGCCCATTTGAAACTGAGCTACATAGCTCGTTTGAAACTGAGCTACAAGGCACTTTTGAAACTGAGCTACGTGGCTCCTTGTCTACTTGGCCTTCTAGGCTGGTGGAACCTCGGCCCGAGATCACTGAGACTCATGGCCCATTTGAAACTGAGCTACATGGCTCTTTTGAAGCTGAGCTACCTGGCTCTTTTGAAACTGAGCTACCTGGCTCCTTGGCTACTTGGCCTTTTGGGCTGTTAGGTTCTTAAGAACTGAGCTACATGGCTCCTTTGAAACTGAGCTACATGGCTCCTTTGAAGCCCGAGCTGCAAATGCGCTTTTGAAGCTAAGCTACGGCTGCTCTTTTGAAAGCCAGAGCTACGTGGCTCATTGGCTGGCCTTGGTACATTGGGTTCTTAGAACCCGGCTGAGTCCCTTTGAAACTGAGCTACATGGCTCCTTCATCTTTCTTCTCTTGGGAAACCGCGTGTGACTTTAAAGCTAGTTCATGGAGAATCGGAACAGATGGCTTGACTTCCCAAGGCGTCAAGCTTCTCTATAAATTCTCGCCTTTCGGCTAAGCTTCATGTTATCTGCCGCTTTGATTTTCCTTCCTACCTTTGTCAGCGCTGGAGTTCGAACATAATGAAGCTTCAAGATTCGATTGTCACGGCACGAAGCCTGTATGATGGTCCTAGGCCGTCCTTTGGTTTGTGGTTCTGCCATTTATTGGAGTTGTGTTTTTCCCTAATCCCTCCCTTGTGGGAGTTATGTTGTTTCCTAGTCCCGCCCCTTGATGGAACTAGACCAGGGAACATATTCGGAGGCGGCCTTTCGGAATTTTTAGTCCCGAACACCTCCATTATTCCTTTCCTCCCCTCTTTTCTCCTTCTCTTTCTCTTTCTTATGGTTTTCGCCTTGACTAGGTGTTTGCTGATTGTGATCTTCTGAGATGTAGAGAACGGCTGATGTAGAGAACAACTTTGCCGATTGTAATTTTCTGAGATAACTGAAATAAAAGTACAGTCTTTTGGAAATGTGTGTACTTGTCTGATGTTTTTTTTTTCCAAGGCCCCTTCGTGCCGAGCTCCTCACCCTTTTTTTTTTTTTAACGATCTGCGAGAATATTAATCAGGTTGAAAATGAAGACAAAGACTATTATTAAAGTAAAACTGTGAATTTCTTATTAAAAGCTACAATCCGAGGTCTATTGGTAGAATCGTTTGAGAGTCTTTCGGCGCTGAGAATGTAACTTGAGTTTTCCCTCATACGTTTGAAGTTCGTAGTTGTCGAGTTGGACTATTCGATACCACGTGGGTCCTTCCCGGTTTGGTCTAGCTTCCGTGTGTGGGGTTTTTTCCTTCTTGATGGGATTTTTTGGAAACTAATTCATTGGGCTTAAAAATCCTGGGCTGACCCTTCAGGTAGTAATATTTGTTGTCTTTTGCTGATAGTCGCCGACACGCTTTAGAACACTGCTCGTTTTCTTCACAGGAGATCAAGGTTCGGAAAGAATACCTGGATTGTGTTCGGTATTTGCGAGACTCAACTCTTAGTGGTACAACGCCAACCTGGGTCAAAATTTCCGCCGATGCGATACTAAAAGCGAAATGGGGTTTCTTGAGTTCTAGCGGTTACAGTGTAGTTTGTATGCCCATGTACTCCGGGAGTATTCACCTTTTCCCTTTAGATTTTCCAACTTGGTCTTTAACGCTGCCTTGAGAGTCCTTATAGCACGCGTAAGTTTGAATTTGCAGATGGATTAGGGGATGAGTAGTAATTCTTGATTCCAAGCTCGGTGCATAAATCTCTGAACTCAGGATTGTCGTGACTTCCCATTATCAAATACCAAGGGCTCACAAAGGGATTCGAGACACATGTATGGAGCATGGCTCTGAGTGCGCACCTTTTGCTCAATGATTGTTGCTAATGCCTCAGCCTCGGCTCACTTGGTGAAGTAATCCACTCTACCAACAATAAAACACCTTTGGCCCTTCCCGATGGGGCTTGCATGAAGCGTGGAGTTTGATATGTCTGGCCCATGTGAAAGGCCAGAGGCTTGTGATTGAGTCAGTGGCTCCCGGAAGGAGGTGAGAGATTTGGTCATGCTCTTGTGAATCTTGCATTTTAACCGGCCAGTCTTTGGCGTGTAGGCGATCATATCTGTCTCGAGTGCTCTGCCCGAAAGGACGACTCAGATATGGTTGCCACGGATCTTTCATGCACCTCTCTAAACGCGTGGTGGCGTCTTCCTTTCCCTACGCACTTAAGGATGGTGAAAAGCCTCATTTATAAAGGGTCCTGATGAATGAGTAGATCTAGCCGACCTTGTCTGAGCAGGAGGCACCAGCTGGATCAGCCGCATGTGAGTCACCGTAATCCCAGATGGGGTCCATCTAGCTCAGCTCGGACATTACCGGGGACACTTCTTCATTGTCGACATTCACCGAGGGTTCTGGGAGGTGCTCGACCGGTACCAGTCTATCTAGATCCTCTCGTGATGCTGTTGCTAACTTTGCCAGGGCATCTGCCCGCGAATTCTCTGCCCTTGGGACATGCCTGATCTGAACTCGTATGAACTTTTTAAACAGTTATCGCACCTTTTTGAGGTAAAGGATCATTTTTTTCAGCCCTAGCTTCGTAGGAGTCCTCTATCTGTTTCACCACCAACTGGGAATCACTGCATACTCCAGAGTTGATGTTCCCCATAGAGTGGGCGAGATTCCAGCCAGCCATGACAACCGATACTCGGCCTCATTATTAGAGCAAATCCAGATCAGGTGCGTATTCCACATCAATCTCGTCCGGGGAGGTCAGAATCAAACCCGCACCGCTTCCTTGGGAATTGGTGGCCCCATCTACGGACAACCTCCATATGGACAAGTCGGGCCCCAATTGAGTAGTTTCAGTGGGCTTCGTCGAGGTATTTGAAGGGGTGAATTCCATGATGAAATCTGTCAAAACCGGCCCTTTGACCGCTGTCCTTGGCTTGTATCTGATGTCGAACTCGCTCAACTCTATGGCTTTATTTTGTCCGAATCTTCAGGGTCTGGCTTGTGCAATATTTGTTTCATTGGGTGTTCTGTTGGGATTTCAATAGTGTGAGCCTAGAAATATGGTCGAAACCTCCTGGTAGTGGTCACCAGCGCTAAGATTAGTTTCTCCATTTTTGGATACCTTTCCTCCACTCCTCTCAAAGCTCGGCTGCAATAATAGACCGGTTGTTGTATTCTATCTCGCTCTTTAACCAAGGCGGCGCTAGTTGAGAAATCTAAAATGGCCAGATAAAGGGTAAGGAGTTCTCTCTCGGAAGGGCTTACCAGGATGGGAGGAGAGCTCAGGTAAGTTTTTAGCGTAGAGAACGCTTCTTTGCATTAGGCGTCCCAATGGAAGGCCTTTTTAAGAACCTGAAAGAAAGGTTGGAACTTGTCGTTGGATCCCTGGGCTTACAAAGAGGATGACGACTATTCCTCCAGGTCAAGCGTTGAATTTCTTTGGTGTTCGGCGGGTTTGCATGTCGAGCCTGACGCTACATCTTATTTGGATTTGCCTCTATTCCTCGTTATTAACTATGAAATTGAGAACTTCCGGCGGGAGCTCGAGAAGGCACACTTGGTTGGGTTTAACTTCATGTTCTAGTTTTTCAGGACCTAGAACGACTCAGCTAGGTGGGCTACGTGGAGCTCGACCTTAACTGATTTCACTAGCATGTCATCTATATATACCTCCATGGATGCTCCGATCTGTTTCTAAAACATTTTGTTCACCAGCCTCTGATAGGTGGCCCTAGCGTTCTTCAACCCAAAAGGCATCACCTGGTAACAATAAGTACCTTGCTCAGTCACAAATAAGGTCTTCTCTTGGTCACTAGGGTCCATTCTGATCTGGTTATATCTCGAAAAAGCCTCCATGAAGCTGAGAAGCTCATGCCGGCCATGGCGTTCACTATAAGGTCGATCCGAGGTAGGGGAAAGCTATCTTTTGGACAGGCTCGGTTGACATCGATGAAGTCAATGTAGAGTCATCATTTGTCATTTTCCTTTTTAACAAGGACTATATTTGCCAACCAGTCGATGTATTCTACTTCTCGGATAGCTTTAGCTTGGAGGAGTTTGTTAACCTCTTCATTGATCATATACGCCTTTCTAAGCGAAACTTCTTCTTTTGTTTATTGGTTTGAAGGGCGTTCGACTGTGTGTGTTACTCTGAGGTCAATTCCCCCATATCCTCTTCTTCCCGAGAGCGAATACTTTTATCTTCTATTTTAAGAAGTGGATGGGGAGGTCCCTAAACGTCTTTGGCCCGATTTGGATAGTGTAAGCGAGATGTTAGGCTGGTCGTCAAGCTGTATTGGTTCTAGTTCTTCTAAGGGAGTAGGTCGGATGCTTACTTCATCTCTCATGTCGAGCTCGTCCATGTAGATGTTGTCAACCACTTTTTGTTTCATTGATGCTAAGTAGCACTCCCTGGCTACGCACTGATCTCCTCGAACCATTCCTACCCCATTCGTAGTGGGAATTTGATAACCATATGATAGGCGGAAGAGACGGCCCTTATGGCATTGAGGGAGGGACTACCCAATAGTATGTTATAAGTTGATGGAAGTTCACTGGGAACATCGCCCGTTGTGGCGACACGGGAATCTCCAAAGAGCACTAAAGCCTTAACCCTAGGGGTAGCACTCTTTCTCCGAGAGGAATCCTCGCGGTGGGTGACCAGTTCCTGGTTTCTCCTTTAGTGCCTATTTTGTCGAGAGGGTGTGGAAGATGATGTCGGTCGAGCTTCCGTTGTCGACGGAACCTTGTGTCTTGTTTTGTTAACTCTGACGACCATATCTACCAGTGGATAAGTCATGGGTTCTTTATGCGACCTTTTCATCTCAGTCAGAAAGGAGTTATGGTAGTGTCCGACCGAGGAGTTTGGATCTGACTGCATTTCTAGTGTCACTCCACGATCAGTGTTGCGTAGATAAACCTTGGGTAGAGGGCTGGACTCCCTCCCCTCGCGAATCCCAGTAGATCCGCATGGATTTCTCGAGGGTTCTTTGGTGTTGAGTTGGAATTTGGGTGAGACCCGGGGGTGTCGGGTGGTGCTGGTCACGACCTTCGAGGACACAAAGTGTGAAGATGTCCGCGATCGAATCGAGTTCGATTCCTTTCTCAGCTGGATGCAATCATTTGTTCGATGTCCATGATCCCTATGGAATTCACAATACTTGGTTGATTCTCTTTTCTTTGGGTGCAATCTTCATGAGATTGACCACCTTACTTTCGTGATGCACCAGCATGGGACTGTGATGCGAGGGGTACATCCAAGGGGGGTGAATTGTTGGGTGGATATCCAGCTGACTGCAAGTCGGGCTAAGGTGGGCCCAAGCGGTCCCTGAAGTTACCTCCTCTCTTTGGAGATCGCTCTTTGTTTTCTCTGTCCCTTCGTGGGGACCTATCCCTGTCTCCTCGTCTCCTGGGGCTTCGTTCTCGCTTTTTCTCGCCCTTGTTTTTCTCTTTTTGCGCGGAAGAGTTTTCCCACTTACATAGAAGGGCTTCCTCGCCGTTGATGTATTTCTCTGCTTTGGCTAGCATCTTGGCCATGTTTTCCTGAGGGTTCTTTGAGATGGAAAACATCATGTCTTTCGACTGCATGCCTAGCCCGGCGATGAAAGCGGTGATGGAAAACATTTCATCTAGGATGTCTACCTTTAATGACTCTGTGTTAAACCTTTGGACTTAGGACCTCGGGTTCTTCTGTGGGCTCTGCTTTATGGTCAGCAAGTGATAGCTCGGCTTCCTGTACTTTCGAGCTCCGATGAAGTTGGAGACGAACGCGATGGATAGCTCTCTGAAGGATGAGATTGACGATGGCGAGAGTTTGTTGAACCAGGCCAACGTCGGGCCTTTTAGCATGATAGTGAAGGCTCTGCGTCTCACGAGTCTGGTAGGTGGCTCCATCTCGTTCTTATAAGTGACTGAGATGGTCTCACAGGGGTCTTTCGTTACGGTGAGCGTTTCGATCTAAGGCATTCGAACTTCACGAGAGAGGAAGTGTGAGCCTGCCCGAAGAGCCAGAGTGAGAGCGGAGATTCCTGTTGTTGTACCGAAGTATCCCACGAGACTAGAGCTCGATCGTTTTACGAGTTTTCTTCATGTGGTGAGCTCTTGTTGGATGTCACCGGAAACCACTTTGCTCCCTTGATCGGTTCCCACATCTCTGGCGATAAAAGGATGGGTTCACGTTGCCTACATTGTTCTACCAAGCATCCCCTCATTGCGATCCTCTCCAGGGGGTTTGTAAGGATCATGCTCCTTGGCTTGGCTAGTTTATCCTTCTTCGTCAACGTCTTGAGGAACTTCGTGGTGTCGTTGTTCTTCCTGCGGGTGTTGCATCTGTCTGGTGAGTTCCTCCAAGTCTCTCAGCAAACGTTAGTTGGTGAGACGGAGTGCCTCCATCTCGACAGTATTAGCCTAGTGGTCGGCTATCTAGGTCGCCTTACTGGTCTTGTGTCCTAGGGGGGTTGGCGTGACTCTTACTCATGTTTCGGGTCGATGCCATCAATCACTGAGAATTTTATTTGTAAAGGAATCGTCGTTCCCACAGACGGCACCAAACTGATGGTGTTTTTTCCTATCGGTATTGGACTGGAGCGGGTTGAAGTCGTTGGGCCGATTCGCCAATCCTGCGCAATGCATTATCTGCAAGAAAACAACATAAACAAGGTGGTTCGGCGGAGGAATGTTGACCGCCTCTCTGATGCCTAAGTCAGCTCTTTCTTCAAAGGAAAAGGGTGGATCAACTGCCTTGGGCGCGAGTTCAGTGCATACCTCTTTGTGGTAGAATGGATCGGCATTTATAAAGGGAAATAGTGGTTACTTTCCTTGTTAAATGGTGATACGATATCTCTCCCATTGGGTAAGGAGTTTCCTTTTCCTTATCATGGACCGACTGTTAAGGGATAATGGAGGAGTCATGATCATGAAAGATCCTTCCTAATCCGGCTTGTGGGATCATGGAGACTGACATTCCTTTTCCTTTCACACTGGCCTGGACCGCCTATACTACGACCACCCAGCATAGCTGCTTTGATTATGGGCCCTGAACTCGTACTTTGGCATGGGTAGATCTCACTTAAGCAGCTTTATCGGGGCTCTGGCCCTCAAATCCCTTCCAAGGCGTATCGTTTCACTTAAGTTCAGCATTGTGCTTTGGGCCCCGCGCACACATTGTTTTTGCACCCCACGTAGGGGTAATGAAAGCAAGCTTAAATTAGCTTTAATTACTCCGTGCAATATAACCATAAGTGCCTCTGTAAGGGTTTGATTAGAGGGAACTGGATTTAGTAGTCTTCAGCTAAAGTCGACATACAACACCAAGATTGAATCCAAAGAATATTGTTGGTTGATATGTCACGATGAATGATCGCTGGAGAACAATCGTGATGCATAGAATAAGCCATTAGCAACACTTTTGACCACATTTACCCTCTTGATTCAATCCAATTCGACAACCTCAACTTCATTACTCAACAGACAATATAAACTTCCCCTTTCCATGTATTGGTAAACTAGAAACATGCATGTTCTATGCAAACAGAAGCCGTGAAGTTTCACAATGTTCCGATGTTTGATAGTTGATAATATTTGTGCCTCACTTTGAAAGCTTTTCAAGTAAGTCGAGTCATTACTTTCCCATCTATGAAGTTTCTTCAGAGCTACTATCTTCCTTGTAGGCAGGCCTGCTCTGTACACACTGTCGTAGCCTCCAACACCTATGCAATATTTGATGTCAAAATCGTCTGTGGCTTAGATGATGTCTTCGTAAGTGATTCTATCATCAAAGTTCCATATAGAAAACAGATCTCCATTTTTGGTGACGGTAACCGACTGGGGTCTTTTTTTTTCGCCTTTCGAAAATGAAAGAAAATCTCAAGGATTGCACAGGCAAGAAACAAGGGAGTGGATAAAGAAAAAACAATGATGAGTAATAGTGTGGTTATTGAACCATTTCTGTGTCGTGGAGATTCAAATATCCATCCGAAGGAATGGTGCCAGAGAGGATATTGGAGGAGAGATTCAAGTTTTGCAATCTTGCTAGATACTGAAACTGGGAAGGTATTCTCCCACTAATAAAGTTTTCACTCAGGTCTAGACCTGTTAAATTCTTTAAATTTCCTAAATTTTCAGCAATGGAACCATTGATCTGATTCTTCCAAAAACTCTAGACCATCAAATGGATGAGTTGGCCCACAGAGGAAGGAACAGAACCAGTGAGTTGGTTGTTTCCCAAATAAGTTAGTAAGATGATATAAAGATGAAGGTATAGCACCAGTGAGTTTAATATAACTCAAATCCAAACTTGAGAGATTCTTCAAATTCCCAATTTCAGAAGGAATAGGACCACTTATTCGAGTATAAAAAATATGGAGTCTACTTAACTGGGAATGGTTACCCAGCGATGGAGGTTTATGAAATGCTTTTAGTTATGTCGTGTATTTGTGTAGCAGACCATTCCAAGTAGTTATCTTTAATAATTATGCTGAAGGAGGACTAGTACTATTCACTATATATGGACATACTGTGTTTCCCCGATTATTTATATGTTATGGGGCATAATCAAATAAGACGGAAATGATGACCTTTTTATGGTTCAATAACAAAAATGCATGAAAAAGTTGTGTGATAAATATTATAAAAGCAATGAACTTGCATTAGCGAATGCAGTCTCATCGTTGTCTACTAGGATTTCAAAATGGTCCAGTATACTGGCTCACTATTGTCGTGAATGGATGCACTGGATTGGAGATAAGGGCATGTGGATCAGCTGGTGTTCTTTTGGCACATATTGAGGAAGCATTTACTGCTGCATGATGGAATATCTGTTATATTTTGACAAAGTCAGGGAGTATGAATGTTTCTCTATGGAGACTAATGCCTTTATTTTTGGAATTAGAGGCCATAATGTTAAGTGTGATTTAAAAAGTAAATCAGCGGAAAGTAAATCTACGAATGATACTAGCAGAGGATCAACCAGTTGCACCAGTTGTATCCTCTTCAACCACTAGCAATGGGGAAAGTACTCCATCAACCCCAATGCAGGTGAGGAACCCAAAAGTGGCTTCTCAGCTCCGAAAGTTCACCTTCAAATGAGCTTAAATCAGCAACAAGGAATTTAGACCTGAGAGTCTTTGGTGAGGGTGGCTTGGTTGTGTTTTCAAGGGTGGATTAACGGGACTGGAACAACACCTGTCAAACCTGGTACAGGGCTTACCGTTGCAGTGAAAACCCTCAACCATGATGGACTTCAGGGTCATAAAGATTGGCTTGTATGACACCCTTCATTGATTTTATTTTATTTTTGGAGAGCTACTTATTATGTTTATTTTACTTTCGCTTCTCTTATGATTTATGGATATTTTCATGTTTCAATTGTATGCCAGGCTGAAGTTAATTTTCTTGGTGATCTTCTCCATCCAAATTTGGTTAAATTAATTGGTTATTGCATTGAAGATGATCCAAGGCTTCTTGTTTATGAGTTTATGCCTCGTGGAAGCTTGGAGAATCACCTTTTCAGAAGTATGGAACTGAACTTATTTTTTCCCCCATTAATTTGGATGTGATGCATAGTATTAATTGTTTAATCTAATATCTTGTGTATTAAAATATCAATACGGTACACATTATTGTCATAATAATTTCATTTCCTATATTAGTTTGTGGAAGAGGCATTCAGAGGTTTAATTTTTAATGTACTGAAGAAATTTTTAATTATGCAGTTTACTCTCCGAAGAGCACAAGGAATTTTGCTTGGTCCATTAGTCCTGATAAGGCCAGGCTTTTTTTCTGCATGAGCAATTCATCCTTGTATTTTAATGCTTGTAGTTTCTATCTGAATTACGGTGATCCATGTGATAGCTATGAACAAAAATGTTGGCTTTGGGCTTGGGTTCTTTTGGTGATGATGATTTTGTTATTGCAATGTTTGTAATTAGATGCCTGGATATGGCTTGCTTTTGCTTTCTTTGATATCTGGGGACGAGTTTGAAACAATATAGTTGGGATTTAGAATTTTTCAAATACTTTAGGAGTGGAAAGTTTGTTGCATGTATAAAGACTGATGTGCTCTAGTCAATAGGCTATGTATCAGTTTTATGTCATGCATTATATAGACTAATCATGTGTTTGAATTCTAAGCCATATGTTGAAACCTGAAGGGGGTCTTTGTGGATGAAACAACAACTAACTATACCATCTGATCTAATTCTAATGTGTTTTGCAGTGAATTCACTGTCTTTGCTGTTAGTTTTACTTTGAGCTGATAATTGATGGTTTGGTCATGATTAAGACAGCCTAATATAGCTCAATCAAACCCTTTTTTTTAATATAAAAATAAGTGTGTGATTCATGCTGTCTAATTTGATTCAAGATGCTTGAGGGATTAAATTCTTTCAGGCTCTTGATTTGATTGCTAATTTCAACCCTCTTCCTCAACACTATTCTAATATTGATAGTTGAATGTTAAGCAAATGTAAACTTCAGATTTCAGAAACTGTGAATGAGATACACCTTTGAATGACAAGATTAAGGCTTTACTTTTGTCTTTGTATCATCTTCTATAATTTACAGCTATGGATTGTTAGAGCCATTTTTTGTAACAAGTATCTGTTAAATGAAGTATGAGAATGCTGTCTGATGTTGCATTGATTGAAGATCATTTTTTGTATGAGTTCATATTTCAAAGTTCCAGTTAACTGCAAAATATCACTTTATTTTTCGGTAAAGCCCATGGGAATTGAGATGTGAAAGGAAAGTTTGCTCAGCTATTTTCTGTCTTCACCAAAGTACCACCTCATGGTTGAATTACATTTTATACTAGCACTATAGCACATATTTCAGGATTCTTTTTTTTTTTTGCCTTTTCTTTTTAATGGTAAAAACATTAAATATTATGCATCTAAACATCTCTTTATTGTTATGATCTAGTTAATGCAAGTTTATTTTGATTGATAGCCATCATTTCAAGAACGGTGACTACACATTTTCATTATGGTTGTTGGTATTTCACGTTATCCAGTAATGATGGTGTTATGTGCCTGCAAGAGCCCTGCCTCTTCCTTTGGTCCAACCATCAGAATGAAAAATTTGGTGCTTGGTGCTGCAAAGGTCTCAGGCCTTCATGAGGAAGTTGAAAGGCCAGTTATTTATCGAGATTTGAAACATCTAATATCTGTTGGATGGTAGGTAACTTCAAATACTCAATACTAGTCCTAACTTATACTCTCCGTCTTATTTCTAAATTTTTAAAACTTATTATTCAGGACTACAATGCTAAGCTTTCTAACTTCTCAATTTGCCAAAGATGGTCCAGAAGGAGATAAGACACATGTATTCACCCGTGTAATGGGCACCCTGGAGTATGTGGATGACAGGTGACTACAATTAACTTTTCTCATTACTATTTTTATAATTTTTTGATATTTCATTGCTTTGTTTCATGGCTCATCTAATTATGCTCCTAGTTTTCCATTGTTAAAAATAATATATTAATTAATATCTGAGCTAAAATTACAATGGGTCCTAAGAAACTTTTTTCAGTCCATAATATGAGAATGTGTTCTCCTCCACGAGGAACAAAGATTATATTGAGTTGCTCAAACCATTAAGAGTGAGTTGGGAATCATTCCAAACATCACCCTCAAAATGGTAACCAAAGGCTTAGTACTATGAATGTACCAGGTCCCACATCGAATGGAACAAGACTTTAAAGGGTATAGCAAATACACCCACCTTGTAGTCGGGCTTAGGGCCCCAAGGCACCCTAGTTTTGTGGAAAGGAGACCTAGCCTCATGCTTGGTTCACCACACACACAAGGCGCCCTACGGCCTGCTCGGTTCGGCTGCTTAAACTCACCTTTTGCATCAAAAACGCCAGGCTGCCAGATAGGTTACCGTTGACTCCATGCTCTCCAATGTGACGTGACCAGGTCTCTGCTCACCGAACCGAAATGCATACTCACCCTTCCCTAAGCTTCTACGATCAGACCGGCTGGGCCATGAGTGTGTCTATAGCGCCACACTTTCTCTCATTTCTAAAGACATATTCATTCATTCATTTCATTTCATACGTTTGGGAGAGAGACTGAGTTCTACAAACAGTTCGGGTTCGACAACCAACAAAGAAAGTGCTTTCATACTGTTGAGAGATCATTTCATCCTATGAGACAAATTACCATTATTCTCAAGCAACATGAAAGGAATACTGGTTTTAAGGAGATTGTGTCCAACACAAGACTTGGATTCCAATAAAACCTTAGTTTTTGCATTCCATTGGTTAATCGGTGAATGAGAGGATTCTTGGGCATTACTCATGAGTGCTTGATCTGTTGCAATCTAAGAGTCTAACCAAATCAGTTCGAGTAATCAAGCACAATTGTCATTCTTTCGCTTTTACAAAGCTTTTAAAGAGATCCCATCAAAGGACTGTCAATGTAATGTCTCCGATGAGAATGTAAGTGAGAGGGTGTTACCAGTCAGAGGGAAGAAAGAAACCTAGGATCCTATCATTCGCCCTTCTCGTTTTAAAATAGTTTAAGTCAATCAGTTAACAAATCAATCAATCAATCAATCAATCAAAACCCCCCAGATTTTACTTTATTCGCACATTCATTGGAAAGCAATTCCTAAGGATCATTTAGGAAACCACTCCCTGTGGAAATGACCTGTGGACTACCATATTATTATAATGCTTGACGACATCAGTTCCTACGCTTGGGAATAATTTCAGCACACGAAATAGATGAAGCACTGTGATGTGTTGGTTTTTCCTTTATGAGATGTGAGTGAGAAGTGTAGGTGGAGGAGATCGAAGGAGTGGCCTAGAGAGAATCATGGAGCTTTCTCTTTGGTTGATTGTTCTCTGTTTTGAGCATGAAAAAACAATCAATCCATGATGTTTTCTTGCTGTGGTCCCTATCTATTTTATCTTGTTTTCTCAAATCTCTTTCAACTAATTGCAGAAGTAGATGAGAAAGACAATGACAAGCCATATCATGTCATAAATCCAGTTACAGTAAATATTCTATCTGTTCATAAATTAGCGATTGAGATGTTACGAATGGAACTCAACAACAAGGTTCAATGCCAGACTCAAATTTTAGAAGCAGAACTATACATTTTGATTCATTAATTGCCGTAGGGAAATCTCTATAGGTACCAAATCTAGATATAGCTTTAACCCTGAATCTAATTTTCATTTATAAGGGATTAAGTTCAAATGGACAAAAACTGTCTTGATTGTTCATTTTTCAACAATATATAAACTCTTTAATCTCGATCCCTTTGTGCCGAGCTCCACCCTGTATCATCAGCAGTATTTCATCTCCAACTTTGAGTGAGGTCACAGGAATTGCTTTCTTGGGAAATCCACTTCCTGCAAAGAATGGATCAAAAAGTTTTGACTTCTTCAAAATTAGCTCTAAATAGAAAAACCCAAATTAATTCCATTATTGGTTTATAGAAGTTGGAATTACCTTGGCTGGGACAGATCAATGAACTGTTTCTGCATTCTAGAAGGGCACCTATAAAGAGTACCATTTTCTGCTTCCTACAAATAATAACACATGTACTTATTAATATCAAAATGAACAGATAAACATGAGCACACGCATTAAAAAGCTCCTCTTGGATGCTGACAAGACTGAAGAAGGAAAGAAAATCTGGAAAACTGGACTTCTCCAAATGCAGTTATGAAGGGTTAAAAAAAAAAAAAAAAAAACCACCTTTTCTATTTCTATTGATGTTTAGGTAGAAAATTTTCATATCCCAGGGAAACTTTCTTTGTTTCCTTCTTATTCAACCTTATCCACTGACTCCATCATGTCCTTCCTAAGAAAATAAATATGGTTTTCTTCGCTTTTTGGGGATTTACTGATCAAGTTTATTCCATTATGATTTGCATGTGCTTAGGGGAGGTTGTTCTGTCAAGAATGTCAATCAAGTAGCTAAAATATTTCGGTATGCACTCTCCACAAACTTCTTTCCTATACAAATCAGCAAGCACAGAATTTACAAGATTCTTCTGTATCATACACAAACCTCGGCCTCCACAAGGATTAGTGATCTAGTCTCTATCTTTACACGCCCGACAATTGCTGTTCGTTGCTTTCCATTTTGATCAACGATAATGACCTCTTTACCTGTATTTAACTCTGAAAGACAGCAAGTTTTTCCTCCTGGAATAGCAACATAGGCATGTACTGGACCCTGTACATTTACAAGAGGTACTTATTTAGTAATACAACATAGGTTTTTCAGAAAGGGCTCTATAAAAGTATAACACTACTTGTTGAGGTGTGATAGAACTTTCAGAAATGGCTCAATTGAGTTATCATTCTTGTAAATGAAAAGAAAATAATTCAAACTTGCATAAGAGAGCACTTCCTGGAAAATACATTGCTAAAAATGTCTCATTTACTATGTCCTTAAAATAATCACATTGGTCAAAATATTAGCTCTAGCAACCCCAAGTTCAAAACTCACCGCAGTGACCCAAAAAGGCCTACTAGCAATGTAATTTGACTCTAAACATTCTGAGTGAACAAGAAATAGCCCTCTGACAAAAGATCCAACCTATGAAAGAATAATGGCAGGATAAGAATGATAACCACATGGAGAAAGTACAGGATCTCTATAGTAAATAAAAGATTTAAGTGGTGATAATCATGTAGGTGAGAAGCTAGAAGCAAACCAGAAGTCCTTCACCAGGCCTCATGAGGCTACAGAGATCCACGCAAACTCGATCACCCATTCCAGAGATATGAACTTGAGCGAGTGGCTTTGAATAAGCCTCAAGATGCTGTTATTTCCATTCTGTTCGGTCAAAATAATCTGATAATATCAAACAAAGTAAGGACCAATACTTCATGAGTCAAGAAGGCTATCATAGAAGAAGGAGATCACTTTTAGCTCAAGAACAGCTGTTGAATCCTCAACTTTTAAAACGATTCCCCCCAAACCCTACTCCAAGGCCTACAGAAAACAAAACATGGAAATAAAACAAATATCAGGATTCATTTGGACCAATACATTCAATTGTATTAATTAACTAAAGCTTCACCCTTGTAACATTTGAGTGATTCTCATTTTAAAATACTTGAAAGATAATTCAAGAAAAAGTTGAGCTTCAGAAGGAGTTTTTGAGATGGCAAAGACTGTTATTTGACTGCCTTGGAATGCTGCAACTATATTTTCTGCAAGTATCACCTAAGAAATAAATGGACAACCAGGGAACAACTATGAATCGGATCTTAAAAAATAACAAAGATAATAGTCAGAAATAGTTATATACTTTCAAAGACAAGACAACATATTTCTTTAAGAGGAAGGTAATGATTCCACACGAGAAAGAAAACAATAGGCAAGAACAGTTGATGATGCAGTAATGGACAAAAGTAGAACACAGGTTAAGTTACTGGTCTACATGACCTTGTCCAGACTCTATCCAGTTTGTATCTTTCATATGGATATTCTGTCCCAAAGAAAGGTGAGGGGTTGCATTAAGCAGATGCAAGCGCCAAAATTGGGGATATAAAGTCATAACCCGAATCCTTAAATGGTCAGAAAACATTCATGAAACAGACCCCAAATGGATAGAGGGTTGAACTCCTACCTTTTAATTATTTCTTAAAAAATTTAAAATACAAATGAGAGTTGAAGATGTACATAAATGTTAGATATGGTAAACAAGGTATCACTCAAAGGGCTTGGGCTTCAAGCCCATATTAGGGAGGATAATCAGAAGAAAAGATGTTCAGGATAAAAGATGGTGGTGGCATGTGAGACAAATTCGCCAGCCCACATGCACAAAGAAACTAAGTGCAAAATGCTTTGCTTTTGGTTTTCACATGAAAGCTGGGCTCAGCTTTCAAAGATTCACCGTTTGCTTTTTAATTTTTTAATGACTTATCGCTGAAATTTCTAAAAAAATTCTAAATTCAGAAAAAAAGTCATCATCCAAAATAAGAAACACCACTCTTGCCCAACAAGGAGGAGAGCTAATAACCCTCACTACCCAATGTTAAAAAACAAACAACTTAATACTTAATCCTACTAAGTACTATTTAGCATTAAGTTGAAAAAAGTTATATTCAGCATTAAGGAAAAAAAAAAACAAACGCCATCTAAATCATCCTGTAATAGCATTCTTGGGCTTCTTGTGAAGAAAGCCTCCATAATTCAAATAACAATTATTTGAGAGCAAAAGGTACTCTATTGATTATCACTCACATCAGACAGGGCAGCTAACTTCAGTAAGTGTCCATAAACTAATCCACATTTACAAACAACTAATACTAGAAGTTTGAGACATAGGTGGCGTTTGTTTTTTTGGGTTTTTGCTAAAGTTAAATAGCTTCACATTCAACTTTGTTTTAACTTTTCACGACTCTATCATGAAATTCTAAAAATTTCTGGGCTTTTTCTTTATTAAAAAAAGTATCTTCCCAAAACAGAAACAATTCTACCTCAGCTTCAACAAGGAGAATAGCTAGCAATACTCAATACCCAATGTTAAAAAACAAACAACTTAATACTATTAAGTATTATTTAGCATTAAGCTGAAAAGAGTTTTATTCAACATTAAGTAAAAAAAACAAACGCCACCATAGTTTTTTGGGCATGAAAGTGAGTGCTAAATGTGACTGATGAATTTCATTAAGATTTGATTGGTAATGGGAAGTCAACAACTAGTATACCTGCCAATAACATAGCTGCATTCCCAGGGTTTGGTCTCGAGACCTCTGGTTAAAGTAAGAAATACTCCTACCATCTTACCTACATGTTTGATGGTTTCCAATATCATTCATTTCCAGTACTTTACCATAACATTCGCTGTTGGGAAATTAGACAAAGAAGACATCATTTTTATTCCATAATTAAACTAGAAAAATGCAAAAATAATCTATCCTCAAGTTTTAGTTCAGAACTTTTTGTTTCAAAATGTCTTTTAAAGTGTGCAAAAGAAAGAAACATAGTGAAAGTTCAACAAAAGCAAATCAAATATTGAACCTTAATTGAAAAATAAGAAGAGAAATTAATAATATATAAAACGAACACTAGCAGCTTGAACCTACAAGCTTCATTCTAATTTTTACATAACAAACAGATTAAACCTAAAAGCTTTTTTTGTCTAAAAAAAAAAAAAAAAACTAAAAGCTTAATTAAGTAGATGCTAGTTCTTCAAGAGACCACTCCATTTGCTTTCACCACCGGCACTACTCCATTCTCTTTCACTTTTTCTTCTGTCTTTTCCTTCTCTTTCACTTCTCCAGCTGCTTCTTCCTTCTCCTTAGCTTATTTCTCGTTCTTCAACCTCTCTTCTTCCTCTTCCTTCTCGACCTTAACCCTCGCTTCTTCCTCTTCCTTCTCGACCTTAACCCTCGCTTCTTCCTTTGTGGTCTCAATCGCCTGAATCAAATCCTCCAAACAAGCTGTCTCAGGATCATCAGTTATGGATTTAGGCATCAAATTTTCTGCAACATCAGCAGGAGTCATGTTGGTTTCAACAACAATCTTTCAATGCTCGAAACAAATTGTGGAGTCAACATCCACGGCTAGCACCTCGAATGCTTGAAGCAACAGTAAGATAATTCTATGTGCTTCGTCTATCCTCCCTCTTATCGAGAAAGGTGATCAAGTTTTTCCACATGATCGTGGTGAAAACTATGAGCCTCCTCCTCCCAATAAGCCGACCACGTACCATCAATAAAATCTCGGTCTTGATAATGTGACCTTACTTTTGCTTTCATTTTCTTCCCTTTATAAGAAGTGGATCAAGCCTTTGGACTCGTTTCTTCTTTCTTCCTTCTCCTTCTTCTTGTGGCCGGCTCCTGGTGGAGATCAAGCCAACAAATGGATGTCCTCTATCTACAATGATGGACTTACTCGTCGTCTCTTCGATCAAGAGCTTCCGCAGCTCGTGTCATTCTTAACCTAAGTGAGCCTAACATCATATATGTCATAATTCGTATGTTTGCCATGGCAGCAAGCCATGCTCGACTTCCCAGCTCCCGAGGACCATGAAGGAGATACCCTTGCTTCCAAAGCCTCCCAATTTTTGAATAATACTGTTTCCTCGTCCTAAGATAGTGAGATCGGTTACAATCTCCTTCTTCTTCGACTTCATAGCCGTGGTCCTCGAATGTCGCCTGACGCTCAAAGGGTACATGACTCCACATACTGCACCTTTTGTACCCATACCACTCGACTGTGACAGCCACATTAATAACTCGCTGCCAGCTTCTAACAAGAATCGCCTTCCCCTCTTTTATCACATGATTTAAATAAGTCCCTAATATCAAATCTCGATACCTGCTTTTGTTGAAATAAACACAATACCGACATTTTCCCTTTGTTGATTTAACTCATATGAGTCAATAAAATGCAAACCAAGAAAAATAACTGCCAAGGAGATAATCACAAAATAACAGAGAGAATTTTAATCGTGAAAACCTCCCAAAGCAGAAGAGGAAAACCACTTCGGACCTTTGTCTGAAATTCACCAAGATCCACTATAATAATTTGCGCATTTAACCTAATTCTAAACAAGTGTGATCCAAAAACAATGAAATCATCCAAATATAGTGAATAAAATAATAGGTATATCTAGCCCAAATCAAGACAGATTGATGAAGATCCTTCAATTCTGAACTGTTTTCAGAGTAAATCAAAGTTTTATGTCGTATAAAACCCGCTCGGTAATTTATTTTTCCTGCAGACAAGAACCACACCGCACAAGAACAAGATCAGCTTCTTCGCGTAAAACCGCTTCTAAAAGAAACCCGCGCCTATTTTTCTGCCTGTAAAACGCCTGCCAGTATTTCCCTCCTTTTCAATAAAGGAAACTGCTTTCCAAAAACACCCCACGGCGCCTCGCTCGTCCAAAATAAAAACCGGCCAAGCCATGTGTTTTTACAATAAAACATATAGCCTCAATGGCAGAGGTACGCTTAAAAATTGGCTGGACTGACTTTACAATCTCCCCTCCAAATTTCAACATAAGGGGAGATTACACTCTTAACATCTCAAGAGTCCATGCCATCGAATTTAATAAAGCTTCAACATTTTCTCTCCGTAACTTTTGTCATCATATCGAGGGATTAAAACTGCGGTGAATCTTCTGCTTCATGCTTCTTCAATGACATCTCGTGAACTAATGATATTCACATCAACGTGTTTTTGTACGAATGGTACGAAGTATTTCGCCAAGTCCATAGCACTGACTATCACAAAACACAAATATACCATCTTGCATCAAACCCACTCTCTCTGACAAATCTCTTCATCCATAACATCTCTTTGTCGCTTCGCTTGTCGCTATATATTCTGCCTCGCAGGATGCAAAGTTACACACTTCGTAATCCTAGGACTCCGCCATGAGCAGCCCCAAAGGAAAGTGAATAAAAACCTGTAAGTCGACTTTCTACCATCAAGTGTCACCGTCATATCAAGATCTCAGAAACCTTCTAACACCGGGTTTTGAACCCCAAAACTCAAACACAATTTCAAGTACCCTCAAATATTTGAAGATCCATTTCACCGCCTCCCAATGCTCCTTTCGGATTTGAGAGAAATCTACTTTTCACTGCACTAACAAAGATGTGTACATCGTGCCTCAGACAAACCATACAATACATAAGACTCTCACTCACTGAGGAGTAAGGAATAGAGGCCATCTTTCCTTTTCATCCGCTTAGTAGGGCATGCTTCCCCGCTGTTTAAAGTGATCGCTGAGGTGTGCTAACCCGACCAAGATCTTTCATATTGAACCTTCAAGCACACGTTCAACATACTTTTCCCAGTGGATAACCACACAACTTTCGCTTTTCATCTTTAGTAATTCTTGCGATACCTAATTACTTTGTTTTGCAGTTCTAAGTCCTTCAAGTGCCAAAGGACTTGAACAACCTCTTCACCCTTGCCAATCAATTTTGAATCATTCCCACTATTAACATATATCATCAACATAAAGTAAAAGAATAATGAAGCTACCATCCGAAACTTCGAAATAAACACAATGATCCGTATCCGTCCTTATACTGCGGGCTCACCATATAAAGGAATCAAACTTCAGACCACTCGCCTCGCGCCGGTCGTACCCCCATAAAGACTTTCTTTAATTGCAAACCATGTGCTCCCTTACCTTTACTTCAAACCCTCAAAGCCAGACATACCTTCATCAAATCACCATGAAGAAAAGCAATTTTCACATCTAACTGCTCAAGCTCGAGGTCCAAACTAGCGCCAAACTCAAAACAACTCTCGATAAGACATTTTCACAATCGAGAGAATATCTCATCAAAGTCAATACCCTTCACTTCAAAACTTTACTACCAAACGAAAGCTTTATATCAAAGAATTTTCCATCACTATCTTCTTCAACTTGAACACCCACAGTTCCTTAATGCCTTCGCTCTTCTGAAGTTCCACCTCAACTCATAACCGTCTATTCTTTAACAAAGAATTTACTCTTCCCGTATAGTTTTCATCCAGCCACTTATCTACAGTCTCTGCATCTTGGTACTTTCCGCTCCCTCATCAAGAATCAACACATACTCAAGAAGGACATTGGATTTACATCTACTCTCCCTATTAGTCTTCAATTATGTGTCTCCAAATGACTTGTCAGAGCAGGTCATTCCCCCGCTCAAATGTGCCTTTGATCACTCTCCGCATCCCATCATCAACCACTGCCTCCTCGTGCTTCATCACATCATCTCGCCCCATCTATAGTACGCCGTAAAGGAAATGAATAACTTAGGGATCAATAACACCATCACTCTAGCGCCTTTAACCTTTTCGCCTTCTCACAACTAAATAGTCCGATCTTCATAGAATATCACATCTTTACCAAATCTTCTTTCACTGGATCCCATAATCTAGTAATTCAAACTCTTCATTTCCATAGCCAACAAGAATACATGGAAAAGCTTGTCATCGCTTCGAATTCTCCTCGCTTCTTAGTGGACATGTGCAAAAGCCTTTGCACCCAAAACTTAAGATGATCAGTGAACAACATCTTTTCCGTCCATTTTCTCCTCGGAATGTCAAACTCCAAAGGAACCGAGGGAGACCCATTTACTTCCACATAAAGCATTTAATGTACCTTCACCCCAAACACTTCGTAGCTTCTGCCATTTTAAGATGCATCCGATCTTCTCTAACAATAGCGGCTTCATCCTCTCGCAACACCACAGCCGTGGAGTACCAGAACCGCCTTCTCATGTCTAATACCATGTAGCCGAGCAAGAGGTTTCTAAACCCTTGATACATCACCTCCATTGTCATTTTAAGACACTTCAAAACTTTCCTCGCTCTTCAACTAAGGCATGAAATTTTAAACGATACACTGATCTTCGCCTTCAACAAGATAAACCCACACCTTCTTGATGCATCATCAATGAATGTGACAAACATCTGGCTTCCACCCAAGGACTCCACCTCAAAGGGACCACAAACATCGTATCAAACCAATCTCCAAAATATTGATTTTCTTTAGCATTTAGAAAGAAACTTTATGATGTTTCCAAATAAATAATAATCACAAGGGTTATGAATTGTTTTTTAGTAAAAGGAATGAGAGCCTTTTGGCAGAATATAAATTCCTTTCTCACCATGTGACCCAATCTTGTGCCATAAATTGGGGGAGGAACCATCTTCAACAGATTCACCCATCTCCACATATTTTCAACCGGTTTCAGAAAGTGTGCTTCTAACCTTGCCTCTAGCAATACTAAAGAACTTTGCGGTGCTTCCATTTACCTATCGAAGTAATCTACATATCCTTCCGATCCAAGGCAACCTTAAATAAGATTAAGACGAAGTCGAACACGCACATCTCTCGTGAAATAATGAACAACCAACGTCCATTCGTATGCAACATCACCACTGACCACACCTGAGGCTCAGGCTACCCATCTTCACAAGATAAAGCCCCCGCCCTACGATGTGAAGAACTCCTTATTAGGAGTAACATGATAAGAGGTCACGAGATCAATAATCCACTCAACCTCATTATCCTAACATAAATTATTCTTCATTCTCAAAAAATAGAACCGCCACATCTTCGTCGATAAAGCAGCCGAGTATTTTTATTTTCATCTTCCTCCGACATTTTTGCCTTCTTTTGTTCCCTCCCTCCTGCTTCCAAGCATAACAATTCTTTCATATGTCCTTCCTACCACAATGATAACACTTTCTTCTTTCACTGTGACTTTCCATCTGGATTGCGACTTCTTGCCTTGATTTACCACGACCCTGCTCTCTATTTCACCTCTTCCCTCGTTCTCCGTGACAAGAGCCCTAGCCTCATAAGATATTCCTCGTTCCTTCCTTCCGCTTCTTCATTAAACAAACTGCCTTTACCATATCCATGGTTAAATCTGCCATTAGGAGTCGAGTTACTAAGGAGATAACCAGAGTATCCCAACTATCCGGCAAAGAACCTCAAAAGTAACAATGCTTGCAACTCATCTTCTCAATCTTCATCTTCATAGCATTTAACCGGGTTCACCAACCCTTAAAGTCACCGGGTGTGTCACACACACCATTATACTCAGATTTACAAATTGAACCAGCGGCTTTATTCCCGTGCGCTTCCTTTCGTCGTACATGGATTCTAATTTCTTCCAAAGCTCAAGAGGCATTAGTCTCCCCGTGGACACATGATGAAACACACTGTCTACCCGCATCAGTCTCGATTAGGAGCTACCATGCGGTATGCATGATCTTCCATTCCGCTTCGACATATCTTGGTTTACTTATTATCCCCATCAATAGCATATAAATCCTGCAATAAAGCATCTTCCATTCTGGCTTCCAAATAGAATAATTAGGACGAGTTACTCAATCATACCGCTCCCGAAGATTCCTCCATTTTTAAACCAACACCAACCACAATACCTGCAGACAATAGAACCAAGCCTTCCGATACCACTTTGTTTGAAATAAACATACACCGAATATTTTTCCCTTGTTGATTTAACTCGTTATGAGTCAATAAATGCAGCCAAGAAAATAATCGCCAAGGAGATAATCACAAAATAATAAGAGAGAATTTTAACGCGGAAAACCTCCCCAAAGTGAGAAGAGGAAAACCACGGACCTTTGTCTGAGTCCACCCAAATATCTTAATTATAATAATTTAGGGCATTGTTAATCCCACTCTAAACAAGATCCAGCAATGAAATCATCCAAATATAGTGAATAAAATAGGTATACACTTAGCTCTCAACTCATACAGGTTGATGAAGATCTCACCGAACTCGGTCAGAGCAAATCAGGTTTTATGCTGTATAAAACCTGCATGGGAATTTATTTTCCTGCACAAGAACCACACTGCACAAGAACAAGACTGCCTCTCTTCTGCTGCAGAAAAACTGCTCTCTAAAAGAAAACCCGCTGCCTATTTTTCTGCTCCAGAAAACGCCCACAGCACGCCTCCTTTTCTGCTGAAAGGAAAAACTGCTCTCCAGAAAAAAAACACCCCACGGCGCCTCTGTTTTCTGCTCCAGAAAATAAAAAAAACCGGCTGCTCATGTGTTTTTTACAATAAAACATATAGCCCTAATGGGCTTAAGAGGTAAGTGGGCCGCTTAAAAATTTAGCTGGACCTTAATTTTACACGCGCTTGTGGAAAGTGAAGTATAGTACCTCTTCTCTCATCATGTGATAAAAAGAAAAGCTCTGCGCTTTAGAGAACTTTTACTGGAAGCCCACCAGAGCTTCACCTGAACTCATATCTGTGACTTCTTCATGGTCATTGATATGGAGAGAGCTGCTGATCAAGCTGTCTTTGATGATATCTGCCTTCAGCCGCTTGGGCCCGAAGATGAATTGGAACCGAGGTAGTCTCGTATCATTTATTATTAGTTTCACTCGCTACCCATCGATCCCGCAGAATTCTGGACAGTGATCTGAATGTAAGGGTAAACAAAGCTCACCAATTTCTGGCTGTACTTTTGAATATGGGACGGATCTGATAAGGGAAGTACTGCTGAAACATGGCCCAGAGAAACATGATCCCAGCAGCTACTGAGCCTAGTTGAGTAAACATCTCCGACATCGCCATCTTTTTCTCCGAAGTTTTCTTAGTAATTAACTGTAAATTACTAAATTGTGTTTGTAATGACTGAGGTTTCTTGAACCATTATATAGAGGAGGAGGAGGAAAAGCAATTAATACCGACAGGAATGTTCACCATTTCACAATTAGTTCACACCCGCTTCTTGGAACTTTCCCAAAAATAATAAAGAAATAAAAAAAATGTAGCTTGAAAAATAATCCTAAATATAATATACTTTTCTGCACATCAACAAGATAATTTAGAAAAAAGACACTTTCTAAAAATTCGAAAAACTGAAGAGATGCTTTCAACTTAAATTCAAAATTTTTAAAATTATAGAAAGTGTATCTCAAAAGACAATTTCAGTGCAAATTCAAAACTTTCAAAATTATAAAAATGTCTTTTCAAAAAAGACTTTTAGAATAACATTTCAATAATTTAGAAAGTGTTTCTTCAAGAGACACTTTTAGCTTAAATTCAAAAAATTTTAAATTATAGAAATTGTCTCTTCAAAATATACTTTCAATGTTGATTCAAAATTTCAAAATTATAAATGTGTCTTTTTAAAATACACATTTAGTATAACATTTTAACAATTTAGAAAGTGTCTATTCAAGAGACACTTTCTAAAAATTCGAAAAACTAAAAGTGTCTCTTGAAGAGACACTTTCAGCTTAAATTCAAAATTTTTAAAATTATCGAAAATGTCTGTGATGCCCCAATCCAGGGGTCAATTTTTTTGGCTTTCTAGATAAAGTCCTGTCAGGATGTAGAATTCTCAGTTGGTGGACATAATTACTTTGTTTGCGGTGCATGCCCTTGTCATGCGCCCCAAAGACCTCGCCACGACGCCTGTGCCTTGTCGTGTGCTCGCTCAAGGCCCCGCCAGGCCGACACCGCCGCTACCGACCAGGCATGTCACGACCTAGAATGTTAGGTCGTGACATGGGATTCTCAAGCTCGCCTAGTCCGGCTTCGACAGAACTCTCTCGTCTAGACAGCACTTCCTTGTCGCACGCAACCCGTCGCACGCCCTAGCCCATTGTGGCGACAGAACTCCTCTATCGTGGCCAACTCTGTCGCAACAAAATTTCTCCCTACTCGGGCCAACTCTATTGCGACATAGAATTGTTCTATTGCTACATATTTTATCCTTGCCTTGGCCAACTTTTTCAAGGACACAAATATTCGTTGCAACCGTAAAACCTCATAGTTGGGCAAATCATGTCGCGACATAGAATGTTATGTTGCAACACAACCTCTCCATTTACTTACACTTTGTCGCGGACAAAACTTCCGTCCGCCAACTATGTCGCGACATAAAATATACCGCGCTACAAGAAACCTTTTAATTGGGCCCGAACTCTATCGCGACATAAGTTATTCTGTCGTGACACCACTCCAGGAAATCCTATTGCGACACTAAAATTTCCTATCCCGACCTGAAATTTCTTGGCCTCAGCCAAGCCCCTGTCGCAACCCTAACCTCTTACCTCGGCCGTCTCGACCACGGTAAGGGAACCTCTGTTGTGACATTGTCACGATAGAAAACCAAAACACTGTCCCGACACCGTGGGGCCCCTATCGCGACAGAAAAACAGAAGAAAACAACTCTGTCGCGACCAGGAAAACCCCTGTCGTGACCCAGCACCCGCCTGCAGCTTGGGAATCATGTCACGACACAGAGAACCATGTCGCGACATAGAAAGCCTTTATAGCGACTTAAACCCGCAAATGGGCAGGAGCCTCTCTAGGCCTTTTCTGCACCTCTAACTCCTTTTTTTTTTTTTTTCCTTTCTAAACACCCTAAATTCGATAAACAATAACCTTTTTATTACAAAGGCAACATGAGACTTGGAGAAACCTTGCCAAACTATATTAATCATACAAAATGAGTTTAATTACAACTCTTTTCTTCTTACATATACAGAAATTGGTTCTTCTGCCCAAAATTTAACAAAAACTAGATAAATATCCAGAATTTTACAAAATACATGAATAAACCATAATTTGGCCTTTTTCACAACTAGGATCTTGGATGTGTTTCCATCCCTGTACCCCAAGACCAAAATATTTTCCCACTGACGGTAAAAGAATGCCACTGATGAATTCTCCTACAAGGGCTTCTCTCTCCACCTAAGTACACATGTGCAATGACAAACACACATTCAAGTAAGTATGCATTCCATTTGAATGTCTACATGTCATGCCCGCGCCTCGAGTTCGCTAACTCCCCTCACACACGCATTTTCCAGCGCATTAAAAATTGTTTTCAAAACAAAAGATTTTTGTTTTTGAAAACTCATTGGCCAATCTCCGATATAATTTATTGGACAATCCTCCGATATAATTTATTGGACATACTTCGATAAATATTTTGTTAGACAACCCTCTGATATAATTTATTGGACATATTCCGACAAATATTTTGTTGGACAACCCTCCGATATAATTTATTCAAAAACCATGTCATGATGTCCCCGTGCATATGAAATGCAGAATGCCATTTCATACCAATTCATGTCACATGCATGATGAGTACTACAATCAACATTTATAAATCATGGATAATTTATATTTTCTACATATAATTCACATCCATCAAACATTTCATGTCAATACATCAATAAGCATATATTAACATGATTTTCACAAAACCAATATGTTATTCATTCTTTTTCAATAACACATAAAAAAAAAAACAGCACACAACGAACCAATAACAGTCCGAAAATTCCAGCATTAAGTCCCAAAATTTTAGGACTAAACCATACGGCTACTCACAGGCCCAAAACACTCTATGCCATTTAAATGGCTTTTAGGCAAAAAATAACCAAAGTAGGAGAAAAACCCCCTACCTAATGAGTTTGCGAAACTTGATTATCTACGCGGTCTCCGTCGATATAACTTCTCGCTTCTTTCTCCGACGAAAACCGACAACCCGATCTCCGTAAATCCTAGAGATAAGGTGGAGCTTCTCAATAATCTTTTATTATTCTTTCTTTTCTTTTCTTTTCTTTTTCTTTTCCTCCATTTTTTTCCCTTCTCCCACCAAATTTGATCCAACATAATTCAAGTGAGAAAGTTCTTCCCACCTTCCCTTGCCACTTGTCCCTTTCTCATTAACTTTCTTTCTCTCACCTTATCCCCTTATCCAAAGACTTGAATTTCCTTCCTCTAGGTGCGACATTACTTACCTCCATGGGCCACCCTCAGACCTTTGCTTGACTTATCTCTCCATTCGATTACATGACTTTAAATGATTTTATTCAACCAAGCTACATATTACTACACCCGACATAATTAAAACTGGAATTCCAATTATCTTTGAATCCGATGAAATTACTAGGTAACTGGGATTGCAGTTATTAACCCAACCAGAAAGTTCGTTTCTCATCATCCGAAATCTTAAAATTCCTAAAGCTTTCAATCGAAATTACCGTTTTACCTTTTTTCAGGAAAATTGAATTTTTCCCGGGTTTTACAATGTCTCTTCAAAATACACTTTTAGTGTGATTCAAAACTTTCAAAATTATGAATATGTCTTTTCAAAAGACGCTTTTAGTATAATATTTCAACAATTTAGAAAGTTTATCTTCAAAAGACACTTTCTAAAAATTTGAAAAACTATAAAAAGTATATCTTCAAAAGAAACTTTCAATGTTGATTTAAAACTTTCAAAATTATGAAATGTGTCTTTTCAAAAGACATTTTTAGTATAACATTTCAATAATTTAGAAAGTGTTTCTTCAAGAGACTCTTTCTAAAAATTTGAAAAACTAAAAGTGACTCTTGAAGAGACACTTTTAGCTTAAATTCAAAAATTTTAAAATTATAGAAAGTATATCTTCAAAAAAAATTTTCAATGTTAATTCAAAACTTTCAAAATTATAAAGGTGTCTTTTCAAAAGATATTTTTAGTATAACATTTCAACAATTTAGAAAGAAACACTTTCAGCTTAAATTCAAAAATTTTAAAATTATAGAGTGTTTTCAAAATTATGAAGATGTGTTTTCAAAATTATGAAAGTGTATTTCCAAAAGACACTTTTAATATAACATTTCAATAATTTAGAAAGTGTCTATTCAAAAAACATTTTTTCGTTTTCTGAGTTTTTAAAAAGTGTTTTTTCAAAAGATACTTTCAGCTTAAATTCAAAATTTTTGAAAGAGTTTTCAAAAGTCACTTTTAGAAAGTATCTTTTCAGAACACATTTTCCACGTGACAAAAACTACATTATATTTAAAAATATTTCTAAACTTATATTATTTAAGGAATTTTTTATTTTTTTACACTAAATATCTAAAAAACCCCAGAAACATCAACGTACCATATTTAGTAGCTTGGGTGGAATTTCTTGTATCAGCAGCCACATTTGACATTGTCAATTCGAAATTGCATACCTCTTTAATAATAATATTGTTTATTAGGTTGAAGTCTATGTGATTATAATGTTTGAGTCATCGCTGAAGACAGTTCTTATATGTTTCTTAAAGTGAAGTAACTTTTTAAATTAATATTTGGTTAAAAGAAATCAAATAACCCATAATTTGTGAATCTAAGCTAATATTTCCCACTTTTCAAAAAAAAAAGAAAGTTGACATTTCTTATGTTTTTTCTAGAAAAATAACTTATTTAGGATAAAAATATTATTCTCCATTTTATATATTTATATTGTTTCTTAAGAGAATATGGGTTATTTTTACAAGGAAACAAGAATGATATTTTTATGAGACCAAAAATTGATGAAGTGTCAAATTTAAAAAATTGGGGTTTCAAAATATATTTTAATTAAATCATCCTTTTATATGTCATATTTAATAAAAATAAAAAATCAAAATGTTATATATTTGTTTGATTGTACAAAATTCAGAAAAACATAAAATATAATTAAATTCGTATAAATTTTTTATATTTTTAAATTATTTAGTATTTATATCAAAGAACTAATAAATTTGAAATAATACATTAAATAATTTGTTAACTTTAATTTTATTTTTCTTCTTTGTCTTTTTCCTTGAATTTTATGTTATCCCAAAATCAAAGAAATCTCAGACTTCTCTAAACTCTTGTTCAAATTCCTTAGAATTAGGAAGCTTCATGAAAAAGGCATAAGGAAATAGGAAGGAAGAAACAAATGCAATAGCTTTTTTCAAATGCCCAAATTATCATTGTACAATTAATTAATAATTAAATTAAAATAATATTAATTAATTTAAATTAATCATAATCAACATTCAAGACTTTCAAGTAATCTATACATTTATTAATTTCAAATCATATTAAATTATTTCTTAAATATTCTTATTCAAATAATTGTCTGGCTGCTTATCTACAGGCTGGAGCAGCTGTAGTTGTTGCGGAGAAGAAACCTCAAAAAATGTTGCTACCCTTCTTCCTTCACTGTCAAAAAGTTTTTCCTCTTCAATGAAGAGGGCGATCAATGCACCGCTGCTCTGATTCTCAAAGAAAACATCAGAATCAGACACTTGAATACTGTAGTCTGGGAACAAGCAAACCTAAATACAGATATTAACAAGTCAAGTCTACAAATGGGCATCGTCTGTATTTTCATTTCGGCGTGTTTTTTCCACTGAAAATGTCATGGGTTACTCTTACAACGAAAATCAAATTCCGAAAACTCAAATCTGGAGCACAAAATCTTATGTGCTTCACTTCCGGGAAAACCCAATTACATTCAACCAAAGCAAACCGCTATTCAACTACATGGGGCCTAACCTTTTTAGCCATTAACTCTCCCACAGAGGCATAAAACCAAACACTGAACATACAGTTCACGAACTATAAAAACAAGCCTTAACCCACTCACAGGACAATTCGTTGGCGAGCTCTCGACGAATGGTTCAATATTTATGGATTTCAGGTGCTTCGGATACAAATATTCATAGAAAAGAAAAGTTAAAAACAAACATCTTCATTCCAATTGCATACAAACAAACAATGACATTTAAATAACTTCAATTTTTAGTTGCTGAATTGGTAGTTCACCAATAGGTTGTGGAATGACTTTGCAGAAGCAAGCTAGGAAGATACTTGTTGCATCGATGGACGAAGTTGGGGATTAGAATGCAAACATTTGAGTGCCAAAGACACAATAAGAGCTATGTCATTAGCAATTCTGCACGCCTAGGATAAGGAAAGACGGAATCTAATATATCACTTAATTTTGTGTTTTGAGTTGATGAAGATGATAACGAGGCTCATAAGTTCTCCGGATGTACTCTATCATCGCTCCAACGCAACCATCCCAAAGCTATACACATCGCATTTTTCCGTTACCACCATAGTATAAGCAAGCTCTACAAAATATAGGAAATTTAAAAGAACCATTACTATTTATGTTTTATATGTAGATAATAATTATAAAATATTTTGAAGTCAATGAAAAACTAGTGAAGATTGTTGTCTAATTGCTTACCTGGTGCAATATAACCGTAAGTCCCTGCAATAAGAGTCTGATTGGATGAATTAGGATCTAGCAAGATACAAAAGAATGTTGTTACTTGACATGTCTCGATGAATGATAGGCAAGGCGCAATCATGATGCATATAAGATAAAGCATTGGCAATGCCTTTAACAACATTCACTCTTTTACCCCAATCCAATTCCATAGCCTCAACTTCATCCCTTAGCATACAAAACAAGCTTCCTCATTCCATATATTTGTAAACGAGAAACATGCATCTGTTATGTAGACAGAAGCCATGAAGTTTCACAATGTTGCAGTGTTGTATTGTTGACAACATTTGAATTTCATTTTCAAAGCTTTTCAAGTAAGCTGGATCCTCACTTTCCCATCCATGAAGTTTTTTCAGGGTAACCACCTTGCAGGAAGGCAGTTGTGCTCTGTAAACGCTACCATTGCCTCCAGAACCTATGCAGTCTCTGATGTCAAAGTCCTCAGTTGCTTGGATGATGTCTTGATAAGCAATCACACCATCATAGTCCCATATGGAAAAGAGATCTCTATTTTTCACCTTTGTTGTCTCAACTGATTGATTTTCTATGATTCTTTGTTTATGAGGGAGAAACCCAAGGACTGCAATCGAAAGCATCAAATGTTGTCAACGAAGATGAGCTTGCTGATTTGGTTCCTTTTGTTGTAGTCCAATGGCTGTCGTGGTGCTCTAGATTGATCCTCAAATGGATTGTGTGATAAATCAATCGATATCGAAATGTAGTTATACGAAATCGAATGAGGAACGATGCCAGAGAGATTATTGTGGGAGAGATTGAAGTATTGTACTTCTTCTAAATTTCCCAACTGGAGGGTATCTTTTCGCTTAATAAGTTATGACTCATTTCTAGAGTAGACAGTTTCTTCAAATTCCCTATTTCTGTGGGAATGGAACCACTGATTTGATTACCTTGGAGAGTAAGAGAAGTGAGATAGGTGAGATTGCCTAAAGATGAAGGGATAACAACATTAAGGTGGTTGTAAATCAATTCCAAACTGATCAAGCTCTTCATTTTCCCAATTTTAAGAGGGATAAAACCACTAATGTGATTACTTCCAAGGCTAAGATAAGTTAAATTGGTTAGATTGCCCAATGAAAAAGGGATGACACCGTTAAGGTGGTTATAACTCAATTCCAAATTGATCAAGTTCTTCATTTTCCCAATTTCAGGAGGGATAAAACCACTGATGTGGTTACTTCCAAGGCTAAGATAAGCTAAATTGGTTAGATTGCCCAATGAAGGAGGGATGACACCATTAAGGTGGTTATAACTCAATTCCAAACTGACCAAGCTCTTCATTTCCCCAATTTCAGGAGGGATAAAACCACTAATGTGGTTACTTCCAAGGCTAAGATAAGTTAAATTGGTTAGATTTCCCAATGAAGAAGGGATGACACCAGTAAGGTTATTATAACCCAAAGACAAAATAATTAGATTCTTCATTTTTCCAAATTCAGGAGGGATAAAACCATCGATGTGGTTACTTCGAAGGATAAGATAAGTTAAATTGGTTAAATTGCCCAATAAAGAAGGATGACACCAGTCAGGTTATTATAACGCAAATACAAATATATTAGATTCGTCATTTTTCCAAATTCAAGAGGAATTGAACCATGCATGTAGTCAATTATTAGAAAGGAAGAGGTACTCCAACTGAGAGAGGTTAGCCAAGGAAAGATGTAGCTCACCTGTAAGATTGTTAAAATGGAGATCAAGCCATGTGAGATGAGTGAGAGTACCTATTTGCTGCGGGATGCTTCCGTTGAGTCCACAGTTATAAAGCTCGAGATGAACGAGGTTGGGAAATGAAGAAAAGTTCAATTTGCTTAACTCACCCAATTCTTTGTCTGAATCGAATATGGCGATTTCAATGACACTATTGGCCTCATTGCAAAGTACAGATTCCCAGGTGCAATAATGAGAAGTAGAATTATTCCACCAACCGGTGCTGTGTAGAGCCTTTCCCTCATCGGTTGATATTGCATAGGCAAGGGAGAATATCATCATCATCATGGTGATGGTTACTACCATTTCTGTAAAAACAAAGGACACCATCTTTAATTATATCTAATTACTTTATTCATCATTTTATAATAATAAGCACCCACTTTTATAATGTAAATATAAAAGTTGTTGGAATGGCGTCTATTCAGTGAGAACATAGAGACTTCCGGGAAGCACACACCCAGTCAAGCAATTCTTTTTCAGTCAAAGCCTTTGCCTCTATTCTTTTACCTTGCTCCATGCAAGTTTACATTTAAGTCTTCTTTTTCCTTCCCCTTCTGAGTACCCCTTTATAATTAATTTCAATATTCTTAATTAACGAAAACTATTATCTTTTGAATTTCATTAAGCTTCTTGATTTAATTATTATTTACTTATCTAACAAATAATAAAAAGTATTAATCACATGAGAGTATTATACCATTTTACTTTTTAATAATTCAGTATTTCTTTTTTGTTAGGTTTTCAAAATGCGTTTGCACTAATTATTTCTTTCCAATAAAATGAAATACATATTCAACCTACATCATCATATTCAACCTACATTTTACATTACACATAATTAGTGCAACTCAAGCAACTAAAATAAACTGCGTAAAGTTTATATGTAATTATTTTGAGAAGCTGCCAATAGACCCTTTATTATGGAGCAAGCTTTCACTAATTTCTTTAGATTTCAAGTGATCTGATTGTAAAATCGGACCTTATAAGTCGATGCACCCAATGGCCACTATTATGAACGCCGTGGTATGTCCGGAAAGAAGTAAAACCTAACACCGAACACGCACTTACTTAACGAAAAAAAAAGTCGTAGACATTTATAGGTGACCTTTTAACATATTATAAGTAAATAATATATAAAATATTACCATAATTTCTTAATATGACATCATCATTTGGTGTTTGAGTGTCATCCTAGAATTGAGTGTGATAATCGAAGTCTAATAATATAGAAATGCTCGACCGACTCGATTAAAAAACTTAAAACTCGAACTCAATTAAGCTTTTTTTAAATGTTCGAAATTCGGTTCGATAAAACTTGAATCAATTAAAAATTAATAAATAATTAACAAAGGACACCATCTTTAATTAATTCTATCTAACTACTTTATTCATCATTGCATAAAATAAGCACCCACTTTTATAATGTAAATATAAAAGTTGTTATTGGAATGGCGTCGACTAAGTGAGAACAAAGACTCTTCCCGGAAGCACACACCGGTCCACACGATTGTGATCTAATTTATAATGTACACAACACTCATCTCTTATGTGTATTTCATGTGTACACAACCATTTCTCTTCTGTGAAGGAAATCCTACGACTGTCAGGCCTCTTTATAAAATCTTATTGACAATTCCATTTCAATCTAATTTTGCTCGTCTCTATTATTGGTGTCCTCGTTATTCATGATGTTGACCCACAGAAATGAATCTTAAAGTCTCAAACATGAATGAATTCCACTCAGAAAAGAAAATTTTTAAGGGATCATTGATATGACAAGTCAAGTCTATCCATTATTTTTAATTTTGTTTTTACCCTTTTCTTCTATGTGATGCACATTTCCAAGTCTTTTTCACTTATTTATTTATTATATCTTATCCTCGTTGCATTTTCTTGCATGATGCTTTTCAAAATTTTCCCTCTCTTCCATGTGATGACTCTTTCTGTCTTTTGCACTTTTATTTATTTATATTATATGTTCGAGGTAATAGTCCTTGATGTTTGGATTGTGATCTCGTTCGAAGATTAGTGGTGTATGGATGAACTTCTCCTATAGATCTTAGTGTGTGCAGTGCAAGTGAGATAATTTGAAATATAGTATAAGCACACACAATCTTTTATGTGGTTTGACAACCTGCCTATATCCACGAGGATGTTCCTAGATGCAAGAATTTCCACCGATCTGATTCAAGGTTTACAATTAGTCTTATATGGTGGTACGAGACTCCCTCTCTACCCACCCCTTCTTAAAACCTAATCACTCATAGTGGAATTCATAATGAACTCACTCAATTCCCTTCTCAATAGCATTGCACACCCATACTCACATTACATCAATATAAGATAAAGAAAATAAAGAACATCATCTTTCACTAAAGGTGAAAGACTTTTAACGCTCAATACCTCAACCAAGTATATGCACTCCGTACTCCTTCAGCACGTTCGAACTCCGTTTGTTCTTCCTCAAGCTCCGCTCCTAAAGTCCATGTTGATAACTTCCAAAGTCTTGAATTTATAATCTTGCTAATTAGTCTTGGAAGTCTTGATATGGTTGGATCATTATCCTAATATGACTCCAACTTTACCTTATATTTTATGTTCTTTTCTTTAAGTTATCACATCAGAATTATGAAACTTGATGCTCAAGTATCCTCTTCATAATAGAATCCTAAAAAATTTCTAATTCTTTTTTACAACTTAGACGTCTGAATCTTTTGTGATTTGATCTTTATCCACGTGCCAAATATATCCCAGGCTTGTCAGTTACTTGCTCCCCAAGTTCCTTGGCCTCTAAGCTAGCATAATCACGCGTGTCCCATGGTGCTCTCCATCTAGTCCGGACTTCTCATGTCTGGCATGTCCCTACAGTACAAAATTACCTTAGTCCGAACTACTTCCACGGCTGCTCTCCTTCTAGTCAGAACTTCCTATGTCTAGCATGTCCCTGTAAGAAACTTTACCTTTATTTCAATAAATCTTCACTGCTTGATATCCTAAGCAGCTTTATTTTCTGTATAATCCTGAATTAAGATATGGACAATCTCAGACCCAACAATATCCTCACTGCATCTTTTTCATGAAAATTTTCAATTTTTTATATTTATTAATTTTATCCATTTTGATAATCAATAAAAAAAAACAATAAACAGGAACATCTTAATATAAATAGAATTGAATTGTGGACAAAAAATAAAAATATTATACTATAAATAAAAGCACTTGATAATTTTATATATTATTATACTACATTTGATATTATAGAGTTTGTGATTTAAAATTATGTTTTTATTATTTAGATGTTTAGAGATAAGATTTTCTATATCAATGTTAATAAAATGTTTATTCATTTTATGAAACTTATCACATATAAATAAAATTAAAAAATTTTATTAAATCATTTTATCATTTTACCATTTTTATTTTATCACTTATTGTTTATAATTTTAATTTGGCCTTGGTTTGGCAAAAAAAAAAAAAATCTTTGTATAAAAAAAAAAAATTCGATGTTATATTTTCACTTATTGTAATATCTTCTTTTCAAATATAATATCTCATATCTTTTACCCTTGGTTAGTTCTTCCTAATAGAAAGTGCAATAATTGGAAAGATTAATGGTTTGTGAATTATTTATAGAGTAAGCAATACAAAATTAAATAAGAGAGTAAATAATTTCATTTCTATGGGAAAAAAAATAATAGAGAGTAAGTGAGTAAATTTGTTATCTTCAACATGCAAATATATTTATATTACAATTATACAACTTTGCTTTTTCCATAAATATTATCAATTAGATTAATTGTTAAAAGGAGAAGAAAATTTAGTAGGATTTGTGAGTACCATGATATCTAGAAGTGATATCTGGGATCCATTACTCGATGGACTTAAGGCTCGTTAGGCCTATGTTGTGAAACAACTCAATTCCACTCATCTTACCAAGAACTGGCGGACACTTCTTAGACGGGAGAATCTATAGAGGCTGCCCGGGAAAGTAAGGACAAACTTTTCCAAGGCTTGCTCGAGGCGGCCCGTCTGGGACTTCAAGTCCTCCAGTCTGCCATTTTACCTCATATGGGAAAGCCAGCTGGCCATTCTACCCCATGTGGGAATTCTATCCTATATTGGAAGTATGTTACGAATAAGAACCTAGAAGCGGAAAATCTGTAAAAGCGATATTATCAACGAATGAGGGGATTTCGTGAACCGAATCCTATAAGTTGGAAATATCCCCCACTGGAAAAGGTAAGTGATTCTAACTGTGCCTATTCTCTCTCCCTCTCCTCGTATTACTGACGACCATCGAGATGAGGCCAACTCCATCACGTTGTCGGAACGCCTTTTGTAGGTTCATTGTGTCGATGCTTTAGTGGAATTCGAATATCAAGTCCCCTATAATTTGCCTTTCAAGAGATCCGACGATCAAAGTCCGAACAATTGGTCCCATATGTGGGAAACGAATAAAAAGTCTTGACGACGGGCTGCAAGGGCTTGGCTATAACGATTCTCTAGCAACCCCTCGTTACCTAGAACTCTTTCGACTCCCCCTTTCACATCCGATCTACCCGAAGCAGTCACAATGTCGAACAATCCGATGCATCAAACAACTGAAGATTAGTTCCTCCATTAGCGTCAAGAGATGGAGAGGAAGCTGGGGAGGTGCAAAGTAGATAGATTTAGCTGAGCAGCTTCTGCGCCAACGCAGAACATGAGAATGATCAAATATGGGCCCTAGGTACAAAAAATCCTCGAACTTAGAAATGATGTACGAGAAGGCGATCATGCTGAATGTCCAATCGTCCGCAATAAAAGAAAATAGCTTGAGTTATTCTAAGTAGCTGGTATTTCGGGAAGATATGATGAATTGTCCTTCGCGAGCTGATGAGTGCCCCAAAACACCTATTACAAAACCCGATTTAGTGAGATTTAGGATCAGTTTCATATATATATGACTTCGTTTTGATTACTTTTCTAATACTTAGTTGTATTAGGTTTTTGTAGGAAAAGTGCTAGATATGAAGCCTTGTAGGAGTTCTGGAGAAGAATGGTGCACAAAACAGCTCAACATCGCGACGTTCCAACGTTGCGACTTTCCAATGTCGCGACGTTGCGGGAAAAACTTAACAAACCTTATCTCTTGAAGAAGCTATAAAAGGAATCCTGAGAATCTAGAGATAAGGTCCAAAACGCTACGCGTTAGGGTTTGAGGAACTTGTTTTGTGGACTGTATGAAGAAGACTCAAGACCGATTCCGAGGTAGAGAGACTTGAAGAATCCGAGATCGCCATTCCATCGATCATCAGTTTTCTATCCTTATTATTAAGTCTTACTTTTCAATCAGAATGGAACGTATCATCATGATGTTCTAATTTCGTGGTTTAGGTGTCGGGTAGTGAATCGACATGAATACTATGTTTAAGTATTGACTTTTCATAATTCCATTATCTTATATATATATATATATATATATATATATATATATGTGTGTGTGTGTGTGTGTGTGTGTGTGTGTGTGTGTGTGTGTGTGTTTTACCATTAACTCATGCTTGGTTGAAATCAACATATTAATTTTTTATCAATCTTAATATGTGAGTGGTTCTTTGCAAGATCTGAGAAGTGAATGAAGAATTAGACTTAGGTGGGTTAACCTAAGAAACTTGGTAATATAGGATTATCAATAATTAGGAGGCTTGGGAGTTCTCAGACTCCATGACCTTTAATGCTTAGTCGAGCCAAGGAGCAAGAAACCTAATGATAAAGGGAGGTTAAATGACCTTGAGAAAGGCTTTAATTACATTAGATAAGAGCCGCCTTGGAGAACACGTATATTAGATAATGGAATGGAACTGCAGCATTACATAGTAGGATTGTTCGACAACACCAACACCCTAACCTTTTTTGCACCTTTTTGATCATTTTTACGTCTGAAGCGCACAGTTACATTAGTAGTAATTTAATATGGTTTTACTTTCGCTTATCCATCACAATTGCTAGTTTGAATATTAAATAAGTATTATAATTTTTGTACTTAGCCCACTACGGTTAAGGTTTTCCCCAGGGATCGATATCCAGATTGAAAGTACACTTATATTACTTATTTGTTTATACTTAAAGTGATAGGGCACCTGCACTCTTATCGCAGATATCCACAAAAACACAATCACATAAATCATATCAAGTTTTGGTGCCTGTGTACTTTCTATTCCATCGTGGTGTTTATGCTAATATCAACACTAAGTACTTCTTTGGTACTTCATGCATTTGTTGTGATTTAATTTTTAATACCTTATTTATTATTATTATTGTTTTTTTTGAAAAAACTTGTAGGTACGATAGGTTGTATGCGACGAGATTCTGCTAAAAATCTTATTCCTTTAGATCCTGAGATCGAGAGAACTTTAAAAAGATTTCTAAGGGACAAGAGAGAAGCAGTTAGAATGGAATAGCTACCTATGGGACTGATGGAAGAAAATAGAGAAGATGATGTGGGTTCGATTAGAGGAGGTAGTATACACCATGATGCAGAAAATATGGATACTATGTTGCCACCTATCAGAGATTGTGGCCGCCCATCTGCGGTTACTCCACCTGTGATTAGAAGACCATCAATACAAGCGAATAATTTTGAGCTCAAGTCCATCACTCTCCAGTTACTGCAAGGAATTCAGTTCCACGAGCTCGCACATGAGGATCTGAATGCTCATACACTAATTTTTTTGGAGGTGTGTGATACAGTGAAATATAATGGGGTGAGCAATGATGCTATTCGAATTTAGATTGTCTCTATTTCTTATCAAGAGAAAGCCAAGCATTGGCTTATTTTAGAACCCTTGATGACAACATCATGGGATGACTTATCGAATCAAATTTACTAGATTTTTCACTGACCAAAGAAAAGCGGCAAAGTGGAGAATTGACATAAGTAGTTTTTATCAAAATGAGGGAGAGTCATTCTATGAAGCATGGGAGAGATTCAAAGATCTGTTGAGAAAATGCCCTCACCATAGTTTCACCAAATGGATACAAGTCCATCATTTCTACAATGGTTTGAATCGTCCACTAGGACTCTCATTGATGCTTATGCTGGAGGAGCGATAATGGGAAAGAATAAAGTGGAGGCTTATCAAATTATTGAGAACATCGCCTTGGATGATTGTCAATGGCCAGTTGAAAGAGTAGCACCGAAGAAACCAGATGGGGTGTTTGACTTAGACATGTTCACAAACTTATCTGCTCAAGTGTCTACACTCTCAAAGCAACTACAAGCTACTCAACAATTAGGTTCTCACCATCCGCACATAAGATCGGGCGAAAGCCCACTCAGATGGAGCAATTGCCATGGACCTCATCCCACATCTCAGTGCCTAATGATGAATGCCATGGGAGATTTGACTGTTGAACAAGCTCAATATATGGCGAAGTTCCCTCAAAATTAGAACTTCAACCCATATGGTCAAAATTACAATCCAGGGTGGAAGAACCATCCTAACTTTTCATGAAAAATCAGAATGCGGGTAATCCTATGGAGCGTTTCAAACTCTTCCAACCACCTCACTATAAGAAGTCGAAGATCTAGATATGAAATAAATAGCTTAGCTAATATGCATATGAATATGATGAAGTCACATGATAACTTCGAGAATGAGACTAGGACGTCACTGAACAATCAAGCAACTCAACTCCGAAATTTGGAAGTCCAGATGGGCCAAATGGCTTCATTATTGAGCGAGAGGCAACAAGGAAATTTGCCAAGTACTTCTGAGGTCAACCCAAGGAGATAAGGAAAGGAGCATTGCAAAGCTATAACCCTTAGGAGGGAGCGGACTCAAACAGCTAGTCAGGAGGCTCAAAGAGGTCGAAACCCCAGAAGGAAAAGGAAGCAAAGTCACTAAAGATGTTGAAAAGTTATTAAAGAAACCAGTCTCAAACACACCAGAGGAAGTTGAAGCTCAGAAACCTTCGTATGATGAGAAGCCTATTATCTCGTATCCACAAAGATTGAGAAAGAATAGATTGGATAAGTATTTTGGCAGGTTCATGGATATTTTAAAAAAGCTTCACATCAACATCCCAATTGCTAAAGCACTTGAGCAAATTCTGGGATACGTGAAATTCATGAAGGACTTCTTGTCCAAGAAAAGGAAGTTGGGAGACAATGAGATCAAGCCTGGCTTCGAAGAATGTAGTGCTATATCGCAAAAGAAGTTGCCACCTAAGTCGAAGATCCGGTAGCTTCACAATCCCATGTGCTATCGGAATGCAAAGATTCAAAGAGCTCAGGTGATCTGGGGATGCAAGCATTAATCTTATGCCGTGGTCGATCTTTAAGAAACTGAAATTGGGAGAAGCAAGCACTACTATAATGACCTTGGTAATGAAGTGACGGCCACTAACTCATCCAAGGCGGGTATCATAGAGGATGGGGTAGTGAAAGTGGACAAATTTATCTTTCTCACGATTTTATCATTCTAGACATGCAACAAGATAAAGAGGGTCCCAATTATCCTGATCGACCATTCTTAGCCACTTCGAAGGCAATGATTGATGTGCAAAAAGGTGGACTGTGTGGAGAGTTCAAGAAGAGGAAGTGACATTCAATGTTTTCACTAATAAAGCATCCACACGATAATGATACTGTAGTGGATGTGCTAGAGGCGAGCAATGTCTAGCCACTGAGTCCTTTAGAACCACTGAGACTCGTCGATTCACGACGCACCCTTCCTCGCAAAGATGAGAAGGCCGTATATGTGAAATGGATGGGATTCTTTCTCATCGAATAGAAGAAAATACTTTGAATCTGGGAGCCAAACTAAGCCGCCGACTCCCTTTATTGAGAAAACCCCTATTGTGGAAGAGAAGCAACTCCCTAATCATTTGAGATATGCTTATCTTGGGGAGGAATCTACACTACTAGTCATCATCTCATCCTTTCTCTTTGACATGGAAGAGTAGAAATTGTTGAAGACCCTTAAGGAGCATAAAGAGGTGATTGGATGGTCCCTAGCTGACATAAAGGGGATCAGACCATTTATGTGTATGCACAAGATATTATTGGAGGAAGATAGCAAGCCGACAGTGGATGCCCAGAGATGCTTAAATCCGTCAATGAAAGAGGTAGTTCGAAGGAGGTACTTAAATGGTTAGATGCAGGATCTACCCCATCTCCGACAACTCATGGGTGAGCCCTGTTCAGGTGGTACCCAAGAAAGGAGGAACTACAGTGATAATAAATGAGAAAAAAGAGCTATTCCCGACCAGAACAGTTGCAGGGTGGAGAATTTGTATTGACTATAGGAGACTGAACAAAGTAACCAGAAAAGATCATTTTCCACTTCCATTTATTGATCAGATGCTAGAAAGGCTCGTAGGAAATGAGTACTTTTGCTTTCTGGATGGATATTCGGGATCCAATCAGATCACCATTGCTCCGAAAAATCAGGAGAAGACCACTTTCACATGCCCTTATGGCACATTCTCTTTCCGGAGAATGCCATTTGGGCTGTGTAATGCCACGAGAACCTTTTAGAGATGCATAATGGCAATATTTTCGGATATAGTCGAAAAATCCATTGAAGTCTTCATGGATGATTTCTCTGTGACTGGTTCTACATTTGATAACTACCTCCATAATCTGAATTTTGTACTAAAAAGGTGCATGGAAACCAATTTAGTTTTAAATTGGGAAAAGTGCCACTTTATGGTGAGAGAAGACATTGTATTGAGGCATCACATATCCGGAAGAGGAATTGAGGTTGATGGGCCAAGGTGAGATCATAGAGCCCGGCCCCTCTACATCAGTAAAGGGAGTACATAGTTTCCTTGGCCACGCGAGTTTTTATAGATGGTTCATCCAAGATTTCGCCAAAGTTTCAAAACCTTTGTCTAATCTTCTTATGCAAGGTGTTCCATTTGAGTTCAATGAGCCATGCATGAATGCTTTTGAGTTGCTGAAAAATAAGTTGACCTCGGCCCCTATAGTAGTAGTCGCTCCAGATTGGAATCTTCCATTTGAACTTATATGTGATGCAAGCGACTTTGCAGTAGGGGCCGTTTTGGGCCAGAGAAAAGAAAAATTCTTCTATGCCAGTCGAACGTTGAATGATGCACAATTCAATTATGCCACAACAGAAAAAGAATTGTTAGCTATTGTGTTTGCCTTCGACAAATTCAGACCTTATCTTATAGGAAAAAAAAGTTATTGTGTTCACAGATCATTCTGCAATCAAATACTTGATGACTAAGAAAGACGCGAAACCTAGACTTATTTGGTGGGTGGGTGCTCCTATTGCAGGAATTTGATGTGGAGATTCGAGATAAGAAGGGTTCTAGAAAAAGTGCAGAAACATCATTTGTAGATTGATGACACGTTCCCAGATGAGTAGATACTAGCTTTGTCACATACTGAAACATCCCCATGGTTTGCCGACATAGCCAATTATCTCTCTGTCGGTATTATTCCACCTGACCGCACATTTCAACAAAAGAAGAGATTCTTTGCAGAGGTGAAGCGCTATTTCTGGGAAGACCCAATCCTCTTTAAACAGTGTGCCGATCAGATTATTCAAAGGTCTGGGCCAGAAAGTGAAGTAAGTGAGATAAAGAAGCACTGCCACTCTTTAGAGTGTGGGGGTCATTTCAATGGACAGAGAATAGCATCCAAGCTACTACAATCTGGCTTTTATTGGCCCTTTATATTCAAAGATGCACACTTGTTTGAAAAGTCCTATGATCGGTGTCAAAGGACCGAGAACATTGGAAGAAGAAATGAAATGTCGTTGATGAATATTCTAGAGGTAGAACTTTTTGATGTCTGGGGCATTGACTTTATGGGTCCGTTTCCATCGTCCTATGGGCACAAGTACATATTCTTGGCAGTGGATTACGTGTCCAAGTTGGTGGAAGCCATTCCAACTATTACTTGTGATGCCAAAGTGGGACTGTGTTTCATCAGGAGTAACATCTTTTCAAGGTTCGGGACTTCTAAAGCGGTAATCAACGATGAAGGTTCACATTTCTGTAACAAGATGTTTGCATCACTTCTAACCAAATATGGGGTGAAGCATCGGGTGTCACTTGCATACCATCCCCAAAGAAATGGGCAAGCTGAGGTGTCAAATAAGGAGATCAAAAAAATCTTAGAAAAGACAGTTAATGGGACGAGGAAAGACTGGGCGAACAAAATTGATGATAGCTTATGGGCTTATCGAACAGCTTTCAAGACCCCATTGGGAATGTCTCCGTATAAGATTGTCTATGGTAAGGCATGCCACCACGTAGAAATTTGGAGCACAAAGCTTATCTTGAAGCGACTAGAATCTTTGAACATGAATATATCGTAATGGTAGGAAAAAGAGGATGCTTGGTTGGATGTTTGGATGAACTTAGGCATAATGCATATGACAGTTCAAGGATCTATAAGGAGAAGACCAAGGCATGGCATGACAAGCATCTAGTGCATAATGAGTTTAATTCGGGACAACAAGTATTGCTCTTCAATTCAAGATTGAAATTGTTCTTAGGAAAACTCAGGTCAAGATGGTGCAGAACATTTTGTGATCGCGAGTTTTCCCGTACGGTAGTGTTGAGCTAATGCGTCACGGTAGATTTAAGATTGAATGGGCGGTGAAGCCTTATCTTGGTAGTCAATTCGAGAAGCACAAGTTTGAATTCAACATAAGCAATGCTCGGGACCACGAAATTTTGGTTTGCCAGAAGTTTTCTATTATTGAGCACCAGTTAGGGGGACATAGCTTGGCCGAGCTAACGACAGTAAACAAAGCGCTACTTGGGAGGCAACCCAAGCTTTTAAATCATTTTGGTCATCAGTTTGTTTGTTTTAAGTTTGCTAGGTTTGATTTTACTTGTTTTAGTTTTGATGTATTTGTGTTGCAGTGTTTAGAGGTTCTGAGGTTGTTATGGCGAAGGAGAAATAGCATGGAAAGCTTTGTGCAGGCTTTAGGGAGGAGTAGAGCTGAATGCAAGGAGTTTTCTACACTTAGAAAATATTTGTAAAAATCCTGGTTGATGGTCTAGGGAACTTAGCGATGTTGAACCCAACGTCACGACGTTGAAAAAATACCTCTCGGGAACGTCTTAATGTTAGACACAACGTCGCGACGTGAAAAAGCAAGCCTCTCTATAACGTCGCGACATTGGGCCCGGAACGTCGCGACGTTACAAATATACCTCTCTGGAACGTAGTGACGTTGGCCCAAACGTTGTGACATTACCCTGTTTTTAGGAATAGAAACGTTCATACTCTCATCTCGAAACGGCAGCAAACCACCCAATGTGCTTCTCGATTCTTGCGGTGCTCCGAATCTCGTCGAGCTCGGCCCGGCCACCCTTAGCGACCTCGAAAGCCACTAGCGATCCACAGATCATAAACCGGTGTCCAGTAAATTTAGAGACCTTTCTTCCGGGCTGATTTTTGGCTCAGTTCAGGTCTCGATTTAGTTATATTGCCATTTTTTCTGGGTTGTTTGTGTCAAAGAAGGAACACTAGGTTTGGTTGGGAGTTATAGAACCGTTTGCCTTCAATCAAGACCTCCATCTCACTTAGTGCCCACTAGGTGTTTGTTCTTTTGCCTAAGTGAGTTTTAGGTGATTCTTTTGGGTATTTTGGTAGAGTCTGATCAACGAAGTGCGAAGCCCGATAGGCGTAATTTAGCCTCGAGATCATCGACCTGTCTATCCAGTGCCTAATGTCGAGCAAGCGAAAATAGGCTTTCGAAAAGTAGCCAGGCCAATGAGGAACCCTCTCCGGCTTACGACCATGATAAATTTGTTAATGAGGCCTTGACAGAAAGTTGACCTCATCTCTCATAATCCTTCTTCATTAAGGAAGGGATTTCCAACATCGAGGATTTGTTTAGAAAAAACCGCCCGGGAAGGGTGGGGTGCTTTGTGCCAACCCTCGAGGTCGAATTTATAGCGATGGTTGTGCGGGAATTCTGTACCCGACCCTAGCGACTCATGTTCTAAAGAAATGCGGGTGCGTGGGGTGTTGGTAAACCGTGAAATACGTAATGCTTACTATAACCTTGAGCCGGTAAATACCGGACCATATGATAGGCTTTATGCACACCCAGGCTACCAGGATCCTTAGAACGCTCTGTGGCCAAGGTAGTGGAAGTTAAGCGATGAGGGCACGTCATGCATGAGCGAGCAACGGCATATCACTAGGTGTGGTACCATTTCATCACCTCTCGTCTCATTCTGATGACTAATGTTTGTGAGGTGACGACGAAAAGGGCATTGCTCAACTATGCCATCATTCAGGACATCCCGTTTGATGTCGGTCAAGTCATAGAGGACGCGATCCTCTATAATCGGGACTCCAAAATGAACCTAGGGCACCCCTTTCTTATCTATGGCCTATGCAAGAATGCAGGGGTGCCATTAGAAGATAATAAGGCTTGGATCCACCCCATTTGGGCCATCGTTGTTAAGAAGGATAAGCTTGGCGTTCCCCGATCCGAGTAGGTTTATGACTCGGGTCATGAACCTTCTGATGAGGAAGAGCTGACAACATACCAAACTTTGTTTGGCATGTGTGAGGAGACCCCGGGTGAGGTCGACCAACCATCCACCACCCATCCTACCTCTCCACCACCTTCCACGGAGCCGGATGTCCCCATTCCTTCTCCTACCCTAGAGGACCAGGACCAAGTTCAAGACCTCACTTCCAAGTTTGATGCGTTCTGGGATGAGACCCAGGAGCACCGGGTCACCATGAGCCAGGACATGGATGTACTCAGGGCCGACATGTGCACAGTCCTCATAAACCGCCGGGTCATCCATGATGCTAGCCCGGCTGCTTGCCTTCATTCCACCACCGCCCCGATGGTCCCTTGGATCGGCGGGGAGTTCAATTATTCTTTTATTTTCTTGCTAATGAGGACATTGTCCATTTTTGTTTGGGGGGTTGTGGGTGGTTGGTTTGGCATCATTTACTTTAATTGTTTAGGATATGTTTGTGTATTTTGTTTATGTTTATGTTTATGTTCGTATTCTCACAGTTTTCGTTTAGGTTTGTGTGTTAGGATGTCTCAGTTTAATTTCATGTTTTAGGGTTATGTTAGGTAGTATGTGTGAGTGATGCCATGATTACCAATCAAGAACCTTTTTTACCTCTCCAAATTTTCGAAACACACAGTGCAAGTAATAAGAAAGGATCCTTAGGTTATTAGATGCTCAGGAATTACATGTTTGGTAGGTAAGGATGACATAGTGAGTCACTTCCTTGGTGTTCAAGAAACCAATTCCAGATTAATCTACCACACACTCATACATGTGATTTCTAGGGTATGCCTATGCTCCAGACTCGGCTTGCTAACGTTCAATGAACCTTAGGCATTTCGAAACACCCAAGTGATGGGACACCTGAGAAAAAGAGGATTTCCATCGAGCCCCATCTTTAAAAAATAAAAAATAAAAAGAGAAGAAGAAAATAGAAAGATAAAATAGAAAGTGAATAGAATAAGTAGGATCTTCTAGTCGGAATCCCGGGCACAGTCCGAGGGGCTTTTCAAAGCCTAATGCCCTGAGACAATTAGCCGGGAGCCAATGACTTCACTGCTCGTTACCTGGGATAAAGGATGGAAGTTTCCCATAGCCTAGGGCCCTTAGGTTTGGTTGAGTGTTCGGGGTGAAGTTCGAGGGGAACTGAAGGCCTGGTGCCCTTAACCAACTGGTGGGGAGTCACCAACAAATCCCCGCTACAGGAACACTCAACTAAAACTTACGAGCACTAGGATTTCTTTCATGAGTAGGTAGGTTAGTATGAATAAAAATGGTGTGTTCTTATCCTTTCATAGTTAGACTCTCCCAAATAGGCAAGTTGAATTCAAGTTTGAAGTGTCTGGAACGAGTTATGTGTTAGAGATCAGCCATCAAATGCACATAGACTTCTTGGGAAGGCCATCAAAACCTAGGAGGTTGGATACACTTGTCAACCAAGCCATGTCCAATTGAATTCTTTCGAAAGTCGAACAACCTTAAGAATCCTCTGAATTTAGAAATAAAAGGGCAAGATTTGTGAGTTCGGTTCATTTTGATCCTTCCTTTTGGCAACATGTGCATCACACTCGTGTCGTTGAGTTTAGTATGTTATTTTCTTAGGTGTCTGGTTTAGAGTATGTTTTGGGGGTGTGATGAGTGCTCAAAAACACTCATTACAAACCCGAGATTTAGCGAGATTTGGGATCTGTTTCATATATATATATGACTTCGTTTTGATGACTTTTCTAATATTTAGTTGTATTGGGGTTTTGTAGGAAAAGTGCTGGAAATGGAGCCTTGTAGGAGTCTTGGAGAAGAATGGTGCAGAAAACGGCTCAACGTCGCGGGAAAAACTTAACAAACCTTATCTCTTGAAGAAGCTATAAAAGGAACGGGAGAATCTAATATTGGGGGTTCGAAAAACGTTTACAGTGCTAGGGTTTGAGGAACTTGGTTTTGGATCAAAGGAAAGAAGACTTGAAGATCGATTTAGAGAGAGAGACTTGAAGAATCCGGGAGATTGTCATTCCATCGATCATTGAAGTTTTCTTTATCCTTATTATTAAGTCTTACTTTTCAATTGTAATGGAACAAATCATCATGATGTTCTAATTTCATGGTTTAGTGTGTTGGTAGTGAATTGGACATGAATACTATGTTTATGTGTTGACTTTTCATAATTCCATTATCTTATATATATGTGTTTTACCATTAACTCATGCTTGGTTGAAATCAACATATTAATTTCTGATAAATCTTAATATGTGAGTGGTTCTTTGTAAAATCTGAGAAGTGAATGAAGAATTAGACATAGGTGGGTTAACCTAATAAACTTGGTAATATAGGATTATCAATAATTAGGAGGCTTGAGTTCTTTGCATTCCATACTGTAATGTAGGGTTGGGCCAAGGAGCAAGAAACCTAGTGATAAAGGGAGGTTAAATGACCTTGAAAGGCTTTGAGTACATTAGATAAGAGCTGCCTTAGAGAACATGTATACTAGATAATGGAATGGAACCATGACATTACATATTAGGATTATCGACCTTTTGACACCTAACCTTTTGCACCCACTTTGATTATTTTTACGTCTAAAGTGCACAGTTACATTAGTAGTAATTTAATATGGTTTTACTTCCGCTTAGCCATCACAATTGATAGTTTGAATATTAAATAAGTATTATAATTTTGGTACTTAGCCCACTACGGTTAAGGTTTTCCTTGTGGATCGATATCCGTACCTTGAGTACATGGTTCGTGCCACAGTAGGTGTCTGGAATCAACAAAATTTATAACCTAAATTCACACCCTAATCTTAGTAACATTGCTACTCTTGATTAGTAGTGGCTCTAGGATCAATTTTCTGAGGATGGCTTTTCTTCGCCTGAAAATGATTTATGATGCAAAATGGTGAATCTCACTTTGGATTAGGGTTTTGTAAAAAGAAAGTGTGAGGTTGATGGTGTACAGATTGAAAGTAAGGTGAAATAAAATGAAATAAACTATGAAAAAGAAATCCTTGAAGTATTGGGCTGCTAGGCCGGGTTGATAGGGCTATATAGAGGTCCTCGGGTTCATTTCCTCGCGTTGGGAGGATGACATATAGTCATTTCCCGAACCGGATCTTCATTTAACTTTAAAAACTAACCCTCAATACATTTTCCTTTTGATAGAAAGCATTTGCTGAGCATTTATGGTTCCTTCGGTGAGAATCTAACACCTTGACCCCACCCTCCACAGAGGCTCGTACATGACAACTAATGGATGCTCCGGTGGATCTAATGATAGAATCCACTAGACCTGCAAAGATTGCAGTATTGGCTATGAGGATACATCCCCAAGGGCTTTTAAACCCTAGAGTTAAAAGCAGGAACATAAATGTCAATAAATGCTCGCGTTAAGCGAGAGACAACTGCGTTTACCTCATGGTAGCCCACCGGCCCTCCTCTTCAAGGATGAGGGGCTTTAGCGGCTGTATCCACGAGTTTTCATCCTCAATGGAGTGTTTGGTTGCCGAGAAAGTGAGAGAAAAGGAGAGGAAAGGAGAGACGGGAGAGAATCCAAAAATAGAGCACCGTCTTTTTGTCTATCCCCTGGCCCCCCTCTTCAACAGTACATAAAATGGCTATATATAGCCTTACAAAGAATTGAAAAAACCAAAATACCCATGTCAATAGTGATTACATCAGAGGTAAAATTGGAAAATATACAAAACGGGGTCGTTCTGGGCCGAAAATGGGAAGCAGGGCAACTTCGCACAAGTAGAAAAATTTGCGCATGCGTGAAATCCGCACAGTGCGCAAAATTGCTTCTGCACTTCTGGCTTCATGCACTGGTTTTCTACATTTCTATCTTCCCAATTTTGAAGGAGATCAACTCGGATCCTTTATGCATGGATTGACTCGACAAAATTGGTATCAAATGCCTGTTAAAACTACAAAATAGCCACAGACACATTGCCAATTGGGTCTAATAGGGACCTTAACATGCCAATTGGGTTAATTAAAATGATTAGTACACAAAAAACACTCAAAACCTATAATAAATAGGGTTCAAAATAGTACTTTTTGGGCACTAATCACACCCCCCAACCGACACATTGCTAGACCCTTAGCAATGCAAGAAAGAAGAATGAGCAAATAACAAAAATATGGTAAGTTAAAAAGGTTTGTAGTTTAATCTTAACCCGCAATGGGAATCACGAAACTTAGCGATATTATCTCGAGAATGAACGCCATACAGAGTTGAATATCAAAAGAGTTTCCTTCTCGATGACTCAACCAGGAACTTCCACCAAAATCTAAGTGTTTGTTTGATCATCTCTCAATAATAAACTACCAAACTGCATTCTCCCCTAGCAAGCTCTTTTACAGCCTATGCGGCTAACTTGACCTGAAATAGATTAGGACCCGCCCTCTTATTCCCACGATTCTTTTTGTGTTGCGGTCTTGATGCTGAGAATCGGCCTCGCCAAAGTCCATGCTTGAGGATCAGCAGTGACTCCCGACCAATTAGAGCTTAGGGCACCAAGTCGCAAGGATCTTCGACCACTAACTCATCGGGTTTAATACTAGAATGATTTCAAAACTCGAGCACACACTAATCGTAAACCTCACATCCACCCATGTATGACGCTAAGTGGTGGCTCCCAACCAGTTGGCTTAGGGCATCGGGCTTTAAAGACTTTTGCCATATACCCCTCGGACCGTGCTCGGGTTTCAAGGCAAAGCGTTGTGATTTTTTTCTTTTTCTTTTTCTTTTCTTTTTCTTTTTTTTTCTCTTCTTTTTATTTTGGAAGACACATTGGCCTTCTTTTCATGGGGGTCCTTAACCTATTAAAGCAGTCAACGAAACTAGGAAAGGTTTTGCAAAGTTAAGGAGGTTGCGCAATTTTTCAGCCTACTGTTGAAACCTTATGTGCACAGTGTGTGATTAGCTGGGAATTGGAAGAAGGTTGAAAACACTAAATTCAACTGATCATCCACTTAATTAAGCATGGAACCAATCTAACATCAATAGCATTGGAAAAAGTTTCAATTTTTCAAACTGCAAGCAGGCAAAGCACAAAAAAAAAGGGGTGTAATTTTGAAACTGTAAGTGTGAGCTATATAGTATGTATATAAAAATAAATGGCTATATTTTCAGCTTTTTAAAAACAACTAACAGCTTCACAAACAAGACAAACAGCATGCCACTGAACAACACAGTAGACACTCAAACCAGTAACAAGCATAAATGTAAAGCCACTTCCTTCATTAACTCTTCCCCCAACCAAATGTCATTGTGTCCTCAATGGGGCTCGGTTGAAGTTAAGGAAGAGAGTGATACATACTGATAAGGATGTACCCTTTGTTAGATAGGAGACTTCACAAGCTTTCCATCGACACCTTATTCACTCCGTTTGGGCTTCAAATGAACAAGTTAGGAGAAGAAAAGAGAGGAAAAAAATGACAAGTTGGAGAATTTTGAAATTTAAACCTTCATAATAATTTCAAAAGTGTTCTTTCTAGATATATTTGGATTCTACACTCTCTAAGCTTTCCAACGATACCAAAATTACCCAAAATGGAGTTCGGATGAGAATGCTATGGGCAAAACAAAATGGGGCTGTTGTTCAGTGCGAAAATTTCGCACCCTTCTACAAAACTGATTTTCCAGCTTTTTTCTGTTCTTGTATCCTGTATCTTCTCCTTCAAAAATTTGACAAAAACTGCAAAAATAACACAGGAAAAATAAAATCTAAAAATGAAAAAATAATTTAGAAACAAAGATTAACTTAAGGTGGAAAATCAAAGAAAAACTAAATAGAGTGAAATAAAATAAAAATAAAACGGGAAAATCAAAACAAAAATTAGAAGCGAAGCTACTGATGAAATTTGGAGGAAGTCGACTTCATAAAAGTGAAGTGGCTTCTAATTTCTTGTAGAAACCACTCTAATCAAATAGTCCATACGGTTCATGGAGAGATTGAAAGGAGAAGTCCCTCGTGTCTCTTTGTGAGTGAAACTCTGTGAGTTGAGTTTTACCTCTGTTTTAAGCACTACGCTACGGTGGTCTTTGGGGGAATCAGTGGTGCTGGAGGAGTGACTGATGCAGTTAATTCTTCATCAACTGCTTCATTGATCTTCATCAATTCCTGATCCTACTCCTCTGCTAATTTGTGCTTGCTGCCTAGGTGGAAGATATTAAGCTCCAAAGTCATATTGCCAAAGGTGAGCTACATGACTCCATTCCGGCAATTGATTATGGCATTAAATGTGGCCAAAAATGGCCTCCCAAGCATGATGGGCACTTGGTTAGTGCCCCACACTTGCCGACTTAGTATTAAGAACTACGAGGTCAGGATGGCAAGAATTTGTCCACCTTCACCCAAAACATCCTCGACTATGCCCTTGAGATTTTTACCGATCGATCGACTAAGGATAGAGTGATGTTGTTGAGCTATCTCCCCCAGACCCTAGCGCTTGTATACTGAGTAAAATGACGGGTTGACATTGGCTCCTAAATCCAGCAATGCTTTATCTATACAAGTTCCCCCGATGTTAACTGAAATGGTGGGGGATTCTAGATCCTTGTATTTCACCGGGGTCTTGCTCTGAATGATGGCACTGACCTGTTCTGTTAGGAAGGCTTTCTTGTCAATGCTGACCCTACTCTTGGTGTACCACGAGGTCCTTTAAAAATTTGGCATACGTTTGGAACTGTTTAATCATGTCTAGCGAGTGGGATATTGACCTTAAGCATAGAACCTCTAAGATTTTAGTCTGATTGGAGGCCTTTTTCTTACCTTTTAATGCTTGAGGAAATGGAGGAGGCATGCTCTTCTTCATTGAATCTTCTTTTATAACTATATGTTCTGGCTCCACTTCCTTTTCTTCCTTGGTCTCCTCACCAGGTTTGGGTACTGGCCGATCAACCTGCCTTCCACTTCTCAAAGTGATGATAGCCTTTACTTCATCCATCCTTGGGGCAGGGCTGTTGGCAGAACCTATCTCATGGATTCCCCTAGGATTGGGCTGAGTGGAGCGGAGATCTTCCTTTCTCTCCTATTACCTCCAGGCGGATTGAGTAATCGGTGATGGAATGTGTGTAGATTATACATTCAGTTGAGATCACTTTGGAGCCCATCTATCTTTTGTTCGAGGTGCTTTCACGATTATCAATTCTCTGAGCTAATTGACATTGATTCCTTTATCTTCCACAAAATCACCTACCACCTTGCTCAAATTTAAAATAGCTTGTTCAACAGGGGATGAGGATGGTGGTGGCTGTGGTTGAAATGAGGAACCAAACTGTTGTCGTGTACCAGGGGGGACATAAGCTGGCGGGTTTGGCTTCCAAGAGAGATTAGGGTGGTTCCTCCCATTAGGGTTGTATGTATTACCGTATGGGGCATTAGGTTATGGCTTGTATTGGCCCACAGCATTGGCATGCTCTGTCATCATATCCCTTACTGAAGGAACCATAGGGCAGTGTTCTCTTTAGTGGTCAGTGGACTGGAAGTTGAAGCAAGGCTGGATGGGTACATGCGCCTCTTCTACTGCCTATACCTCATGTTATCTTCTCCCTTCCAGTTCTTCGACCTTAGTCGAGGTGGACAGCACCTTCATCTCCATATCCTCGGAATTGAGTACATGCCTCCCCTACGATTCTTTGTAGGCCTCACATCTTGTCTTGTCTCCACAGGTTAGGCTCGTCCCATGGTTTGGAAGTTTCAGCCACATAACTGAGGAAATCCATGGCTTCGTCTAGATTCTTCTTGGCAGGAGTCCCTCCATAGTCTCGATAATTTGGCTTCATAGTAGGGGACGTTCCATCATAAAAATGGTTGACCCGGCATCAGTATCGAGCCATGGTGAGGACAAGCACTTATGGTCTCAATACTCCCGAGCCTTGGTAGAACTTCTCGGTATCATGGGCTCACGAATGTATAAATCTGCCTCTTCAAAATTTATTAGTCCTGTATTGCGAAGAACTTCTTCAAAAACTCTGCATGCAGTTTTGCCCAATTCTTGATAGTTCTTGGCCTTAGAGAATTAAGCCAAATCTTGGCCTTGTCTTTGAGGGTTAAAGGAAAGGCTTTCAACTTCAGCAGCTCCATATCGGTTGCACCCTCCTTGAAAGTTGTGCAAACTTCCTCAAAATCTCTGATGTGTGTGTATGGATTTTCATTTTCCATACCATGGAAAGTTGGAATGAGGCACCGGATAAGGCCCGACGGTCACATCCCTCGAGTGGGAGGTATAATGCGGGAGGTGCCACCACAGGTGGGTGTATGTGGTCCCTCATTGATCTATAGGTAGTGGGATTCACATTAACCCCTTGATGACTCTGCTGTTCTTCTTCTGGTAGGGAGTCCATTTGTTCACTGTTTCGAGGCTCACTTCCACGCCTTCTTGATTGGAGCACTAACCGCACCTGGCTTCCACCTCTTTGTGTCTATCCCGATGGTACATATACACATGTAAAACAACAAGAAACAAAGCAAGAAACAAAAACACAGGCTACCAAAAAGTATTAGAGTTAGCTGTTAAATAAAATAACAGTTATGCTGGGGTATGTTATAATAATTGCAAAAAGGAATGAAAGTTCACCAACACTTGTAATGAGGATTACAAGTACTTAACAGATCAATATGTGTACTAAGGCACCATCCCCGGCAACGACGCCATTTGGTTCGTGCCACAGTAGGTGTTTGGAATCAACAAAATTTATAGCCCTAAATTAGCACTGTAGTAGCATTGCTGCTGCCGTAGTGGCTCTAGGATCGAACACATGGATGGCTTTTCTGCGCACAAAATGATTTATGATGCTTCAAAATGGTGAATCTCACTTTGGATTAAGGAGTTTTGTAAAAAGTGTGAGGTTGATGGTGTACAGATTGAAAGTAAGGTGAAATAAAATGAAATAAACTATGAAAAAGAAATGCTTGAAGTATTGGGCTGCTAGGCCGGGTTGATAGGGCTAGATAGAGGTCCTCGGGTTTATTTCCTCGCGTTGGGGAGGAGTAGCGTATAGTCATTTCCCGAGTAGGATCTTCATTTAACTTTAAAAACTAGCCCTCGTACATTCTCCTTTTGATGACATTTACTGAGCATTTATGGTTCCTTGGTGAGAATCTAACACCTTGACCCACCCTCGGAGCTCGTACGCAAACCAGCGATGGATATCGGTGGATCCCTGATGGCATCCCTTTGGACCACTAAGATTTCAAGTATTGGCTGTGAGGATACATCTAAGGGCTTTTAAACCCACAAGGTTAAAGACGGAATTATAAATGTCAATAAATGCTCGCGTTAAACGAGTACTGCGTTTACCTGGCAGGCTAGTAGCCATGGCCTCATTTTCAAAGGATGAGGGGCTTTAGCCAAGCATCCCCTGAGTTTTCATCCTCAAAGGAGAGGAAAGGAGAGGAAAGGAGAGACGGGAGAGAATAAAAAAACAGAGCACCATCTTTTTGTCTATCCCCTAGCCCCCCTCTTCAACAGTACATAAAATGGCTATATATAGCCTTATAAAGAAGTGAAAAAACCAAAATACCCATGTCAATAGTGATTACATCAGGGTAAAATTGGAAAATATACAAAACAGGGTCATTCTGGGCCGAAAATGGGAAGTAGGGCAACTTCGCGCAAGTAGAAAATTGGCCCATTGCGTGAGATTTTCATGCGGTGTCACGAATTTCGCATTGCGTGAAATTATCTACGCCATTTAACACTTGCTTGGTTTTACGCATTTATCTTCCCAGTTTTGAAGGAGATCAACGGGATCCTTTAGCCATGGATTATTTCGACAAAATTGGTATCGTGCATTAAAACTAAAAGCCAACCGGAATCGTTAATTGGTATAATAGGGACCTTAACACCAAGTGGGGTTGAATTAAGATGATTAGTACACAAAAGCGCTCAAAGCACATAATAAATGGGGGTTAATAGTACTTTGGGCCTTGTCGATTATTCTGTATATTATGACAGTATGCTGCGTGATTAGGCAATTTGCGCTTCTTTATTGCATATCCTGAAACACGTCATATGGCGCTGTGGGATTACATTCGCGGGTTAATCTTTGGAAGGAAAGCTTGACATGCTGAGGGCTGATGGAAGGAAGCCTTTGCATGTTGCCGCCAGCGATATGTGGTGTTTTATAATTTGGGGAATTTTTATAATGTGGGGCGAGAACACGCACTTCAAGCCCCTCGAGCAGCGTCGGTTTTACCCGGCGGTGCTTGATGCCACCGTGCTGCCCTAACCATCCGCCTTGATATAGGGACGAAATTCTATCGCGCGACCCTCTGACCACGGTTGGGGGCCCAACTGACATGCTCTCTTCACCAACAGAGCGACGCATTAATAAGTTGCTACAACCTTAGGTTATCGTGCTGGTTTTACCACAATATTTCAATGACTCTGTGTTGTGTATGATCAGTATGTTGGTGACGAAGGCGTACTGTGTAAGCCATTGACGTCGGTTGTGCAATGTATTCCGGCCCAGTCTACGAGGGCTGCACTAACTGGTTCCCACAGCTCCGATATGTAATTCAGTAACTGTTCAATGAGCTTTGAATTTCGCATTCATTTCCGGTATGCTTTGTTGATGCAGACAGAGGAACATTAGCTCTTCTGAGACTAATGTCGCGAGGAGGAGAATCCGTACGAGACTTCAGGAGGTTGAGGCCCAGTGCGTCCGGTAGGTAGGAAGCATAGCATGGATCTGATCTTTCGGAGACTTTAGGAGAGCTTTGGGCCCATCCACTCTCATTTCTTCCTCACTGTTTTTAGACACAGCGGCCAGTGGAAGAATTGTATGTAGGCGGCTGATTAGGTACTCAACATTGGAAGATAACTTCCAGCGTGCTCAGGCCTGCTTGTCATGATCACGAAGCAAGGCGGCTTGGAAGCTGACAAAGCGAGAAGGGAAGAACTGGTCACGAGCCTAAGGAAGGTCGGGAGAGAAGCGACAATCCCGGTGATCGGTCACGAAGAACCCCCAGACATCACATAGGAGGATTGCTGCCTCATTCGCAACTTACGGTTTAGTGGCACTGTCTTGATCGGGCGGATCCCTCTCGGAGAAGCCCATCTGGTCACGATTATCCCTCACGAGTATGGGCACGAAACCAACAGATGCCAAAGCCTAAAGTTCTTGGTGGAAAGACTAATCAAAGAAGGGCAGCTTAAAAGGTATGTCAGGGAAGTTGACCGTGGGGTAGTCAGAGTACCTGTGACCGGAAATTATAGTGAACACTTTTGTCGAAACCAGGACCGATTAAGTAAACTATAATGGGGTTGTCGGCGACCAATGCTCGATCAAAGAACAGCAAAGGAGCTCTTGGAAGTACATGGTCAAGGCGGGTAAATGCTATCCACATAGGAGCGGTAGTGAAGAAACCAAACTGTGGTGGCCTCATATCCTTTCTCACCGTGCTTCCGAATGGGAGTAATTGTGGCCCATTATGGTGCTTGCCTCACCTATGTAATGCGGTTTGATGTGCATAGGGTCTTTGGTAGATCAGTAGTCACGACAGGACTTGTTCTGGCTGCCAGCCTTCAACCAAATGAAACTTCACCGGGGTGAACTCGGTCAGAAGCGAATCCTCTTTGGTTTCAATGTTGCATTGCCCGACACTAGGAGACATCACGCTCCCTATACAAGCAGGACCAGTCTCCCAGCAGGTTTTGTTCTCAGTCATCAAAGAGTTAAGGCCTTACAATGTCATAGTAGGCTGGACTTAGCTGTTCTCGATGAAGGTCGTCCCTTCAACATATCACTAGATGGTCAGTTATTTGACCCGATGGGACTGAGTCGACCTTCCTAAGTAGTTGCATTACATTTTACATCAGTATTATAAACTTCCATACAGGGAACCGACAAGGGAGAGCTGGGATGGGCCTCCCCTCGAGATCAAACCCGCTAAAAGCAACCACGGCTAGCCACCTAGTTCGGGGAAGGGTGGATCCATTGGATTTGGATCCCCCTAGGGCATTAGCCTTGGACGGCGGAGAAGTTCACATATGTTAACTACGCTGTCATTGAGGAAAAAAGAAGCTACAGCAGATTATTGTTGAGAAAACATAGGCGTGTTCTGGAATCCACTCGGATATGACCCGGGTGTGACCTAATGTTGACCTCTCACAAACTAAATGTTATCCCCTGAAATTAAAACTGTGAAACCAGTGGCGTTTCACCCATATTTCCATGGCTGTCGGATAGAGGTGGACAATCTTTTGAGAGTAGGCTTCATCAGAGAGGTAAAGTATCCTGAATGGCTTGCCAATGTGGTGGTGGTCCCAAAGAAGGTCGGTAAGTGGAGAGTATGCATGGACTACGGACCTCGTTGACGGCTTAGAAAATGACTTTCCCTGAATAGATCATTATCGTTGATGCTTAGTAGGAGCATGGGATGTTGTCATTTCTAGACGCTTTCTCCGACTACCACCAGATTCCTATGCATCCACCTGATGCGAAAAAAAACAGCCTTCATTACACCACACGGGCTATAATGCTACAATGTAATGCCTTTTGGATTAAAGAATGCCGGAGCAACCTATTAGAGGTCGGTGATAAAGACATTTCAACAACTGATGGGCAAGACCATGGAAGTCTATATCGATTATATGCTTGTTAAATCCAAAGAATGCCCCAATCACACGAAGCACCTACAAGAAACCTTTGAGCTGCTGTGCACATACGTTATGAAACTCAATCCCCTAAAATGTAAGTTCAGAGTTAGTTCAGGCAAGTTTTTGGCCTTTATAGTGACATAGAGGGATAGAAGCTAATCCTATACAGCTTAGAGCTATTATGGAATCTCATACTCCTACATCCAGAAAAGAGGTGCATCAAGCGATTGTAGCGAATGTTTTGCTCTAAATGATTCATCTCTTGTTTCTGGTCCGTTTAATTTATTTTTACCACTCTAGGGAAATGGCCGACCATACGGAATAAGGAATGTGACCAGGCTTTCAAGGAAATCAAGCAGTATCTCACCGAACTACCAATTCTGTCTATCCCCAAAGCAGGTGATACGCTTTATCTTTACCTAGCAATTTTTGATGTCTCAGTGAGTGCAACTTTGCTCAAATAAGATGAAAACCGAAAACATAGACCAATGTTCTTCTTAAGCAAATCTCTATATGAGGCGGAAACTCGATATACCCATTTTGAGCAAGCAGCGCTGGCTTTCCGTGTGGCAGCTAAAAAACTATGCCCTTACTTCCAAGCACACCCTATTGTCGTACTGACCAATCTTCCCCTACAAAGCACCATACATAAACCCGACTTGTTGGGAAGGATGGCCTGATGGGCTATTGAGCTAAGTGAGTTCGGTATCCAGTACAAACCCACTTGGCAATAAAGGGACAGATATTGACAAACTTTTTTAATAGAAATCCATATGAAAGCGGACTTGGAGTACTGGCGACTAGTCTTTGGATCCTTAGTGTGGATGACGCTTCCGAACAAACAGGAGCCGGTGTTGGCTTGCAACTTAAAGCCCCAACCGGGGAGAGGATAGAGTAGGCTATACAGTTAGACTTTCTCGTGTCTAACAATGAGGCTGAATATGAAGCAATCCTAGCTATTATAGACCTCGTAATCTTAGTATCCTCAAAAAAGATCATCATACAAAGTGACTCCCAACTAGTGGTCGGACATGTAAACGGGGAGTCAAAACCTGGGTTTGGCCCAGTATGTATGCTGGTTAAGCTCAGAGTGGCTTTGTGGCTTAGAAGCAGGCATATCTAAAGGGGTTCAAGCGAAAAGGAGGATGCCTTAGCCGGCGATGGCGCATCTACCAACCCAGAAAAGCAGTGCCCCTCCACAATCATTACGGCCCGAATTAAGGTCAATTACTACCCGACCAGGTGAATGATATGAAGAAGCATGTCCCTCGTGGATGACCCGATAGCGTACGAGCTGGAGAACTCCCGAATCGCAGAGGTCGAAGCCCACAAGATTCGGGTTCGGGTGGCAGTTCCTGCTCCTTAGTGAGCGGGCGGTTGTATAGCGTTCCTAAGCGGCCGTATCTTAAATGCCTCACCACCCGGCGGAGGTATGCGTGTTTGAACTCCATGAAGGAATATGCAGAAACCATCCAGGTGGTAGAACTTTGGTGCTTTCAGGCGTACCGAACATTACTGCTTGACCATGAGAGTACTTAGCCTGCATCCAGGAAGTGGTCGCCAGCGGTAAGCCCTAATTCAAAGTGCTTAGGCTCATGGCACGATAACCATAGTAGCCCTTGGCCTTGTGATGGGAATTGATATAGTTGGACCATTACCTATCGCCCTAGCAAAAAAGAAGCTATTACTTGTAGCGACAGACTATTTCAGCAAATGGGTAGAAGCTGAAGCCTTCACCTCCGTCAAGGACAAAGATGTCGTCCAATTTGTATGGAAGAACATCATTTACCGGTTCGAAATACCACGGTTGATAGTAATTGACAATGGGCCACAATTTGATAGCAAGGTATACAGGAACTTTTGTAATGAGATGAAAATCAAGAACTTGTATTCAACCCCGCGGTATCCACAAAGCAACGGCCAAGAAGAATCATCCAACAAGACTCTCCTAACAACTTTGAAAAAGTGTCTGCATTCGGCCAAAGAGAAATGGGTAGATGAGCTACCAGGAGTTCTATGGGCCTATAGGACCACCAGACGGAAACCAACTGGGATGTCCCCATTCGCCCTTACATATGGGATGCAGGCTATAATCCCCACAGAAATTGGGATGCCCACACTTCGAACTAAAATTCCTGAAGAGGCTAATGTCGAAGGCGTTACTAAAGACTTGGATATGGCAGACGAGCGCCGTGAAGTTGCAAGTGTGCATATAGCATCATACCAGTAAAGATTGGCAAATCTGTACAACAGGAGGGTAAAACCACGAACATTCCAAGATGGAGACCTAGTCTTGAAAAGTCTTGAACCGGCTAACTTTGGCGGAGGTGCAGGAGTTCCTTAGTTGGGAAGAGATTCGTATCTGATGATCGAGTGGGAATGTCCGGATCGTACACTTTGAATAAGATAGACGGGACTCCAATACCCAGAATAGGGAATGCCACACATCTGAAGAGGTATTACTAGTAAGGTTTCCTTTAAAAGTATTACTATCTATAAAGATTGTCTTTAAAATATTGTGAAATTTTGCAACTGCCTTTTCTCAAAAGACCAGATTGTGGCTCTTAGCCTATTGGCACCCATAAAAGTCCAGATATGGCTGATATGGCTCTTAGTCTACTGGTACCCACAAAAGTCCAGATATGGTTGTGCTGACACTTTCAAAAGACCAGACTGTGGCTCTTAGCCTATTAGCACCCACAAAATTCTAGATATGACTGATATCCTGCTGAAACTTTCAAAAGACCAGACTATGATAACTTTTGTTGGGTTTATCACAAAGTCCGGATATGGCTAAATATCTGGTACCCTCAAAAGACAAGCGTAGCTCTTAGCTATTTGTACGTCCCCAAGAATCCGTAGGCGATATCTATGCTTTCAAAAGACCATATTATGGTTTTTAGCCTGTTGGCACCCATAAAAGTCCAGATATGGTTGATATCCTGTTAGCACTCTCAAAGACGGTTTGTGAAATCTTAGCTGCTGACACTCCTAAAAAGTCCGAATGGTTGATATCTTTGCTGGCACTCGAGCAATTGTGGCTCTTAACTCTTGGCACTCACAATCCAGTTATGGTTGATATCTTAGCGACACTTTCAAAAGACCCAGGACTATGGCTCTTAGCTGCGCACTCTGAAGTGAGATATGGCTGATATCTTGCTAGCACTCTTAAAAGACCAAACCGTGGCTTTTAACCTACTAGCACTCACAAAAGTCCAGATATGGTTTATATCCTGTTAACACTTTCTCAATACCAGGCATAGTCCTTAGCTTGCTAGTGCATGCTAAAGCACAGTCCCCGAAGAGTCTGTTGGTGCATGCCCAAGCATAGTCGCGACACTTGGCTCATCCACGAGGGCACTTCACCATATATAACTTAACATTAGTGTCTCTAAAGCATCGATCCTAGTTGGGGGTCATTTGTTCAAAGAATTACAAAAAGTTATATCTCATAAATATGCCAGTTACGTCAGTAGTTACACGGTGATATATGTCTAAGCGACCATATTGAGTCTGTTATAAAATGTTACATCTCATAAATACGCTAGGGGCAATATTAGTTACACGATGATATATTTCAAAGCAGCCATATTAGGGCCACTATGGACAAATGAGGAAGAAGAAGAAGAGCCACCATATTAGGGCCACTATGGAAAAATGAGGAAAAAGAAGAGCGGCCACATTGGGGCCATTACAAAAGAAAAAAAAATTAAGAAAGAAGAAGAAAAAGTGGATGTTCGTTTAAATCCCCAAGAGGGGCACCTCTACTAGACTCCTCCGCTACTTCTCTACGATGCACCCTGCAGCAGCGTCTTTAGAGGATGCCAAGACGGAGGGGCACCTAAGGCGTGCAAGGCACTCTGGAGAAAGAAAACTCGGATAGTCGGGCATACAATCTGGAACCTCTAGTTAGTCTCCACGGATATTGTGTTTGAACACACAACGCCCATAACCATATGTGAAAGACGGCTTTAGAGCCCTTTGACAGTCTTCCTCCATGGCTCTCTTATCCTTACCAGTTCATAAGAACATAGAGGAAAAGAAATCTCAACAAGTAAAAGACTTTGTGGATAAGCGACACTTGATCGGACCCACAGCATATAGGGGTGAAGCGTGTTATGCATTAAGTCCCGATATAGTCATGCCACGATAAACGCGATGGGACTGCATCAACGTTCACTTTATGGTCAATCACCCTTCACCGAATGCTACGTGCACATTAATTTTCCAGTCTTTCCAGCTTTCCATACTTGAGGTTTGGAAGATAGTACCATTGCGAGTCTCGTGGTTTTTAAACCCACCGCTTCATTGGCCTAGCCGGAGGAAAATAGGGGGCATTGTGAGTACCATGATCCCAGGTTTGTTGCTGATAAGCCTGAGGTGCGGGCTGTGTTGTGAAAACGACTGATTCCACTGGACGGGCGGACACTTCTCAGATGGGAGAATCTATAGAGGCTACCCGGGAAAGCAAGGACAAACTCTTCTAAGGCTTGCTCGAGGCGGCCCGTCTGGGACTTTAAGTCCACCAGCCGACCATTCTACCCAAAATGGGAATTCTATCCTATATGGGAAGTATGTTACGAATAAGCACCTAGAAGCGGAAAATCCATAAAAGCGATATTATCAGCCAATTTTCCAGCTTTCGAATGCCTCACTCTTCGGAGAGATAATCATGGAAAAGGGGAAAATAATCCCTGATAAGGAAGAACTAGTCGTTGATAAAGAAAAGAAGATTACCTCCCTTAAACTAGGAAGAGATAAAATCCTACCCTAAGAAGGAAGGAGTGGATTTCGTGAACCGAACCCTATAAGTCGGAAAGATCCCCCACTGGGGAGGGTAAGCAATTCTAAATGCGCCTATTCTCTTCTCCCTCTCCCCATTTTTTGCTGACTTAATCATCGGAGGCGGTCGTACCGCCGTGGGCAGCCATTTTGGGTTCACATTCTGTTTGTTGATACTTTCGGAATCTAGCGATCAAGTCCCTACAATTTGGCGTTCGAAAGGTCGGCGATCAAAGTCTAATAGAGTTTGTGTCCTCTGAAATGATGAATGTTTAGTACGCAAATGTTTATAAACTATTAAGCTCCTTTTTAGATATGAGAGCTTCTGAAATGACACGTTAGGGTGGATAACATGAAAAACATTAACAGTTTATCATCGCAAAAAAATAGAAAAATTATCTTTGAGTTACTAATGTGAAATAAAGGATACATAAATCATAAATTTTTCAAAAGGAAAAAAAAAGGAAAGGAAAAATCTTCTTTCCAGCTACATTTCAACTCTCTTGTCATTTAAATTTTTTCAATTTTCAATTGCCAAAGTGACATTGCACCAATGGGTTGTGGAAATGACTTGCTAGCCATAGGTCTCTAAGATACTTGTTGCATAGGTAGACAAAGTTGTGGATTACAATGGAGACATTTAAGAGCCAATGATATTAAAAAAGCTAATCATTAGCAACTCGTGAACCTTTAGAAGATGAAAGAAGTGAATCTAATATATCCTTTAATGTTATGTTCTGAGTTGATGAAGATGATAATAAGTTGACAAGATTTCTTTGATGTATTCCCATCATTGTCTCCAATGCCACAATCCCAAAGCTATAAACATCACATTTCTCAATCACAACCATAGTATACACAAGCTCTACAATATGTACAAAAAATATCTTTGTTGGAATCAGAAGAAATATTATCACAAAATTTTTCAAAAACCATATATAGAGAGAAGGCTTTATAACAATTGAAAACATTAATGTTTTGTAAATTATTTGTAAAAACAAACAAGGAAAGACTAATGAAGGTTATAGTTTAGTTTCATTACCTGGTGGAATATAACCGTAAGTGCCTGCAATAAGGGTTTAATTGGATGAATCGGGATCTAACAGTCTTGCAGTATAGAAATTAGATACAAAAGCTTCGAGCTTATAATCCAAAAGAATGTCGTTACTTGATATGTCTCAATGAAAGATAGGTAAGGTGAATCATGATGCATATAGGATAAAGCTGATAAGTACACTTTGTACTCATTTATCCCCATCTTCTAGGTAGTTTTATGCATGTTTTTAGTATATTAATAAGTGTTTTAACACCTTTTTCATTCCTATTTGTAATTAGGACCAAATCGAAGGTATTGAGGCAATATGAAGCGAAAAAGTAAAAAAACCAGCAAATTCCACATGCAACAACAGTTACTGTATTTCAATTTTTTCGGTTTTAGAATGACCTCCCAAGGCTCCAATCTTTGTATTTATGGATAAACTTCTTAGGCTTTCCAACGAGTCCAAGAACGCCTAATTTGAAGTCTGGATAAGAAAGTTACGACCTCGAGAAGTTCAATACAAGGAAAAGGCAAAGTGCTGATGAATAATAGTACATGCCATGACATCACTGTTCACATGCCACAGCATCGCGGCCCAAATTTGGCAATTTCCCCTGTTTTCAACCAATTTCTCTGAACTCAATATAAACACTTTATTTCTTTATAAACACACACACACACACACACACACACATATATATATATATATATATATATATATAATACATAAAAGTATCATGGTAAAGTTAGACCACACAGTAGTCAGATAATGCAAATTTAAATATGAATATTGTTTGGTCAAAATTGGTGTCCATTACTAGCTAGAATCTCTGATATTGATATTAACATACATCCACGTGATTCATGATTTAATTTCTTAAGCAAATGTGAATCAATTATCAATGTACGATTCCTTTTCAATCTAATTCTACATTTTTTATTACTGCCAGTGTCCACGTGGCTCGTGATAATTGGCTAGCCCTCATCGAAATGTATCTCAAACATAAATGGAATTGCTTTGTGCGGATTGCACTAAATGGATGTGTGGACATTCACACTTCACTCGTCTTACCCAAGAATGAAAAATCAAACACAGAATATATGGGGAACAGAATGGGTGTAATCGAGTCCCCTAGTCGATACAAAACCAAGATCGAAGCTAACTCGATTTAAAAATTCAAAGCTCAAACTCGACTCGACTCGACTCGAGCTCGATCGAGCTTTTTTTTAGCTTTTCATAATTCAACTCGAAAAATAATCGAGCTATTCAAACTCAACTTGACAAAGCTCGAATCAATTAAAAAATTAATAAATAATTATATTCGAAATCGACTTGATTCAAATTCAAAATCACATAAAGGTGTACGAGAGTTTTAACATGGTTTGGCCAATCATGTCTATATTCACGAATGAGAGAGAATATTTCTACTATTTTTGATAACATAGCACAAGATTGGAGTATCAAAATATTGCGATGACTAGGAAAAATCACAAAATCACAAAACCCTACAATGCCCATAATACCGAAAAAATACCTTCCAAATATCTCAATTTCTCAAAGTCTTACATTGCTGCATACACCGAATAGCCTTTGTAAACTCATATTTATCATATCTTTTTCCCCTCATGACCAAAAATATTTATAAAGATATTCTTAAAATCTTTTCTTATTCCGTAAGAAAACCTAATATTACAATAATATAACAACTAAGAATTATCCTATATAATATTCTTTAAATTTAATAAATTAATATTATATACAGATTAGAAAGTTATACATATTCTAACAATTTTTTTTTAAATTCTCAAAGTAATACATGTTTTAAAATAATGTCAAAAATAGTGATTTCTTGCCATGTCATCAAAATCGTAGTTGGTGATTACGGTTTAAATTTTTTTAAAGAAATTAAAACCGTAGACACTAATTACTACGGTTTTAATGACATGCCAAAAAGACATTAGTTTTGACATTATTTTAAAATATATATTATTTTGGTTTTTTTATTTCTAAAAAAAAAAAGTTGTTTTGGGACATTGTGCGGATTTTTTGAAGGGCTTCCTTTCAAAATGATACAAAAGAATACAAGCTATGGGATAATGTAATTAATTTCCAAAAGTATGCAATAAATATCCATTAGGTAAACTTGGTATTCAATAAATTTTTTTTTAATTGTGGCATGTGTCCGAACCAACTTGCACGTACCTCAACTATAATATCATGGAACCTTGAAATTAACATTCAGATAAACTTCCAATGACCTAAAGGAGACTTAAATTGGTAATCATTAACAGATCCGGAGAAGAAACTGGCAATAATTTGAAGAAAAAAAAGCAGTGATTGATTTTGATCAAATGATGATCCGTTCATAGAATTTTCCAAACTGTACGTTTAAATATTGACCAAAAAAATGACTTAGATGAGTAAACCAAAAGTAGAGAATGACAAGTCAACAATACCTATATAGAAATTCCTTTCAAAACCTTTTTTTTTTTTTTTTTAATTTAGCTAATTAAATTAGTTTATCAAACACACAATATTGGTGTCGACTGCTAGCTAGAATCTCCGATATTGATATTAACGTACGTCCACGTGATTCATGATTTACTTTCTTGTGTCGTCACTTAATTAAATGTGAATCAATTATTAATGTATGAGCTATGCGATTCCTTTTCAATCTAATTCTACATTTTCTATTACTGCAAGTGTCCACGTGGCTTGTGATAATTGGATAGCCCCCACCGAAATGTATCTCAAACATGAATAGAATTGCTTTGTGCGGATTGCACTAAGGGTGCATTTGGTAGAACTTATCTACAACTTATTTAAGCTTATCTACAACTTATTTGAACTTATCTTCTTGCACTGACCTCTTTACCTGTATTTAACTATAAAAGATAGCAAGTTTTTCCTCCTGGAATAGCAACATAGGCATGTCTTTGGACCACATTACGTTACCACAGCGATACTTATTTAGTAATACAACATAGGTTTTTCAGAAATGGTTTTATAAAAGTATAACACTTCTTGTTGAGGTGTTATAGAACTTTCAGAAATGGCTCAATTGAGTTATCATTCCTGTAAAATGAAAGAATAATTCAAACTTGCATAAAAGGAAACACTTCTGGAAAATACATGGCTAAAAATGTCTCATTTATTATGTCTTTAAAATAATCACATTGGTCAAAATATTAGCTCTAGCAACCCCAAGTTCAAAACTCATCGCATTGATCCGAAAAGGCTTGCTAGCAATGTAATTTGACTTTAAACATTCTGAGTGAACAAGAAAGAGCCCTCTGGCAAAAGATCCAACCTATGTAAGAATAATGGCAAGATAAGAATGATAACCTCATGGAGAAAGTACGGGATCTACATATTAAATAAAGAGGCCATGGTGATATAATCATGTAGGTGAAGCTAGAAACAAACCAGAAGTCCTTCACCGGGCCTCATGAGGCTCTACGAGAGATCCGCATAAACTCAATCACCCATTCGGAGATGTAGACTTGAGTTATAGTGGCTTTGGTGACTCAGATGTTGTTATCTTCATTCCCTCGGTGAAAATAATCACGATAATATCAAACAAAGTAAGGACCAATACTCCATGAGTCAGAGGCTATCATAGAAAGAAGGGAGATCACTTTTAGCTCAAGAGCAGTTTGTTGAATCCTCAACTTTAAGCGATTCCCCGAACCTTGCTCCAAGAGCTCTGAAAAACAAAACATGGAAATAAAACAAATACTCGGGATTCATTTGGACCAATACATTCAATTGTATTATTAACTAAAGCTTAAGCCCTTGCTTAACATTTGAGTGGTTCTCATTTTAAAATACTTGAAAGATACCTCAAGAAAAACTTGAGCTTGAAGTGAGTTTTTGAGATATAAAGATCAAGTATTTGACTCGCTTTGGAATATTATATTTTCTATGTGTATCACCTAAGAAATAAATGGATAACCAGGGAACAACTATGAATCGGGATCTTTAAAAATAACAAAGATACTAGCTAGAAATAGTTATATACTTTCAAAGACAAGACAACATATTTGTTTAAGAGGAAGGTAATGATTCCACACGAGAAAGAAAACAATAGGCAAGAACGGTTGATGATGCAGTAATGGACAAAAGTATAACATAGGTTAAGTTACTGGTCTATGACCTGTCTCGTACTCTATCCAAGTCAGATCTTTCTATATGGATATTCCGGGTCCCAAAGAAAGGTGAGGGGTTGCATTGCAGATGCAAGCACCAAAATCGGGATATAAAGTCATAACCTAATCCGAAATGGTTAGAAAACATTCATGAAACAGACTCCAAAATAGACAGGGATAAGTCCTTACCTTAATTGAGTTTGTAAGACCCCTACTAGTGTCACAACCAGACGAGCAAAGGTAAACGACACTTGGGAGCCTGCATGAAGAGAGTTTAGTCCCGATACCAAACACAAATGCGAGACGTAGCCTGGTGATACGAATACCTGTGTACTGGGGGGGACTTAGACAGCCATGGTCGTAAGTTATAAGAACACCACAATGTGGTGTGGCTCGGTGTAGAGTTAGGTATGCAATTACCTAGACAATCACGGGAAAGGATTAGAACACTACATGCACTGTGTTTTATGTGATGTGTGATTGTGTATTATGAATTGTGATTGAAATTGTATGCTTGGTGAATAGCATAGGAAAGATGTTGAACACTAGGGTCGAGAAAATGTAATTCCAAAGCTTGAGAAATTTCTGGGGCAAATAGTCCGCACTTAATGAAAAAGGATGTGAAGAAATTTTTTGTGTTTAATAAAGGTGTAAACTGGTAATGGATAAATAAATTTTAATAAATTTATTCGTTTATTTGAAATATATATATATATATATATATATATATATATATATATATATATATATATATATATATAAATATTTCAGTTTTCTTGGGTGTTTTTTTTTCCAAAAGAGTTGGAATGAGAAAAAAAAGAGGCGTAACGAAATCATTGCCACGCTCTTTTCGCTTAGGCCGGGTCACGATACAACAGATTGTTTCCATGACACAAAGAGGTTAGGCAAGGTCGGGAGGCACACAAGAGGTGGGCGCACCACCACACCGGCGCAATGTGGCCAATGATACCTGGCCATCGCTTCGGCTACACGATACGACCGTAGCCCGCGACACTACGGAGGCATGAGACATCACACAAGAAGGCCAATAAGGGCTGGGTCAAGGGATACAAAATTGTATCGTGGCCGAGGTGGACGAGAATCTTGTGTCGCTTACACGATGCGTACTTAGGGGTTGCGATATCACGCTTCAACGCCCGCGACATGGCGCCAATGTGGACACGCCGCAGCTGCTTCGACACCCGCGCGCGCGCATGGCCTTGGTGCCGGGCTCGACACGCGGGCCGTGGCGCGCTGCCCGGCTGCCAGTTGCGCCCTACCTCGTGGACGCAGACAGACCGTCGGGTGTGCACCCTATGCACCCTAACCCAATTTCGGGACTCGGGGCACTATTTCGCCACCGTTGTAACACACTGTTCACAAAATTTTTCAAAAAATAAAAAATAAAAAAAATAATTTTTTTTTAAATAAATGAAAATCAAATCAAATGAAATAAAATCTTTTAAAATGAAATTTTCTAAAATAAAATTTTTGTTGTTGATTTTGATTTGATATTGAATTATTATCTTGCATTTTCTATGAATGCATGGACATTGTGCATAAATATTTTTTAGTATATGAATAGTGTCTCAAGACTGTGTTTATGCCTTAGAGATACTGCATTCAATTTTAACTTGTCATTTGACTTGTGTAGATGGCTAGTCAAGGGCGAGGACGTAGAGGGCGTCCATGAGGTGCTAGCCAAGCACCAATTAGCTCGACCAATGTGCATTTGTCGAGGTCAGAGGTCGCACGCCGCTATTGCACAGCTAGTGTAGCGGTGCAGCCGTGGAGGTCCGAGTAACCTCCGCAGGTTTAGGAACATCATCCTCCGACATTCACAGGGAGGAGATCCGATGGTGGCGCATCATTGGTTCATGCAAGACGAGAAGGTGTTGGAGGCTACGGAGATTACCTCCGACACGACCAGGATTAGACTAGTCATGCTCCACCCTAGAGGGGCGAGGCCCAAGTATGGTGGAATCTGGGTAAAGACCTCTGTGAGACTGGGGAGGCAAACTGACATAGGCAGTTCCAAAGAGATGTCTGCGGCAAGTATTTTCTGATATCAAGGAGACATGCGAAGGCTCAGGAGTTCCTAGAAATGGGGCTGTGGAGATGACTGTGATGGGATTATGTGGCTGGGGATTCACCTGAGCTAGCCCGTTTGTCGATGATTCACGGGCCGCGTGCCCCATGGCCAAGGTCGAGATTCGAGAATGGACTCAAGTTGTCCATTCTGGGCGTGATCGCAGGACTTGCCCACAAGATACGGACTCCATACGGACGGCCTCGAATTACGGTAAAGAGAGACGAGGATGCTCTGGCACTCCTAGATGTGGGTGTTAGTAGCAAGAGGGAATAGAGAGTCTGGCTCTTCTTCCGGGCTCGAAAGAAGCAGAGGGCTTCTAGTTCATGAGGGCTCCAAGACCGCGACCATCCAAAGCCAGTGTGGACTGACGAGTCGGCATCGCCCAGGGGCGATGGTGTGCTATTATTGCCGGCCAGCTCCTGACATATCAGAGGGATCGCTTCCCGCAGACAAGGATCCTAGGGTTTTGGGATCGGCATAAACTCAGATTACCGCGAGGCCGGGCGAAGGAGGCCGGGTTATGGGCGAGGTAGAGGCGAGCCCATGCAAAGGGCGATCGAGGTCGAGGCGTGTCGCGCCGTTGCCTGGTGAGTCATGAATCGGCCGGTTATACGAAGTGCGTTTTGTTATCTCGCCTATGGGCGAAGTGTTATTTGAATACGGTGCTTCATTCGTTCATTCTTTTGCATCGGTTGTGATAGGAGTTGGGCTTAGAGGTTGAGGCCTTGGAGGGTACCATAATGAGTTCTCCCACCCAGGGATTAGGGCGAGGATAGGTATGATATGTCGTGGTTGCGAGTTAGAGATCACAGGGATTCTACTCACAGTGGACTTGAGGATCATGGACATGTCAGAGTTCGATGTGATCATAGAGATGGATTGGCTGACAGCTTACAGGGTCATCATCGATTGTGAGCGTAGGAGGGTTCTGCTTTATCACAGCGAGGGCCGGTACTCGTGTTGTATTTCGAGGCGACAAGCATGATATTTTCCCACGAAGCGATTATGCGAGTCCAGTGTCGGGGACGGTTGGCGGGTTGGCCTAGCGAGCCTTACCACAGAGGGCGGTGAGACCGGACTTGATTTACCTAGAGTGATCTGCGAGTGCGAGGATGTTTTTCTGGATGAGCCTCTGGGATTGCTTAGCGAGAGGTTGTAAATTCGGTATCAGTTACGCATGGTATAGCCCATCTCTATGACTCACGCATAGGATGGCACAGTTGAGTTGCGAAGGCTTCCGGAGTCACTTCACGAGGAACTCTTCGGACAAGGGGTTCATTCCTTGAACGCCGCCTTGGGGCGAAATAAGTTACATTTGCTAAGAGAAGGACAAGACAACCATTTGTGAATTGACCTCTTGGCAGGTTGAACGGAGTTCACGATCGAGGCTCGGTACCCATTATCGAGTTGATGATTGTTTTGACGAGTTGAGAGGCGCGATTCTACTCAGATAGACCTTCGCCTTTGGTTACCATCGGTGAGGTTAGGAGACATATATCCCTAAGACGGCGTTTAGGGCGTGTTATGGGCACTTTGAGGTTTGCGGTGATGCGCTTTGGATTGACGAATGCGCCAGCAATATTCATGGACCTCATGCATAGGGTATTCGACCCTATCCCAGATGGAGTTTTAAGTAGTCTTCGTGGATGACATTTGATCACTCCGGTCAGTGGGAAGCGTAGGTATCACTTGAGATCATTTACGATTGTTGAGAGACCATCGGCTTCTCACGCGAGATTCGGTAGTGCGAGTTTTGCTTGCGAGGTGAGATTTTAGGACCCAGCGTGGTGTCGGCATCGAGCGTGTCGATGGACCTAGAGAGGTCGGCGCGTGATGAGTTGGGAGCGAAGTCGGTCTTTGAGATACGTAGCTTCTTGGGATTAATTTGGTGCCGGAAGATTCATTGAGGTTTCAGATTAAGGCACCACTTTTTATGTGAGATTGGCCAGAAGAAGGAGAATTCGAGGTGATTGGGATGGCCGTGCGAGGAGCGTTCGAGTTGAAGAAGGAGGCCTCTGCTCTATCTTGATAGTCCCGGGCGGGGGCGGGGGTGTTACCACGGTGTATTGTGATGCCTCGAGCGGGGCCAGGATGTGTTTTGCGGCAGGGAAGGTAGTAGCTTATGGTTCCCGTCAGTTGAAGAATCATGAGTAGAATTACCCCACACACGACATGGAGTTGGTGGCCGTAGTCTTCGCCTTGAAGATTTGGCGCCACTACTTATATGGTGAGGAGTTCGAGGTGTACTCGAGACATGAAAACTTTCAGAAAATGTATCTTAGCAATGGAATATGATATGAGGCCTTGAGAGATGGATGGAGTTCCTAGAGGATTATGACTTCACTTTGCATTACCATCACGGTAAGGCAAATGTGGTGGCCGATGCACTGGTCGAAAGTCATAGGAGTGACCCGGCTGGTATAGCTTCAGGGAGTGGCGGATGCTTTCCGAGGCGTGGGACGGTGTGGGATATAGTGCAATGACGAGCACGAGAGTGCGTTGGGAGTTTAGTGGCTGCAGTCTCTATTGAGTGAGTGATTGGAGTCGAGGCGGGACGGAGATAGTGTCCATCGGGGGCCAAGATGATAAGGTACATGTGACGAGTGGACCATTCCGTAGATAGTAGTCTTCGATTATAGAGGACGGGTAGTGGTTCCACTGGATTGTGGGTTTTGAGAGGGAGATTCTCAAGGAGTTTCCACTGCTCGATTTCTTTGTGCATCGGTGCTGAGAAGATGTGCAGGGATCTTAGTCAGCTGAAAATGCTGCGGGCGGGGATGAAGAAACACGTAGGGGACTGTTGAAGCGATGTCTCACGTGTCGACGGGTTCCAAGAGTGATATTCAAGAAGCCAATGAGACTCTTTTCAGCCGTTAGAATTGGGGCGAAGGTGGAGGTGGGGCACGTCCACGATGGATTTTGTGACCCGCTTTCCCACGGACTGTAGGGACATGATGCGGTATGGGTGATAGTGGACCGGCTCACTAAGTCGGCACATTTTCTGGCTGTGCGGATGATCTTCACATTGGAGAGATACTGCTTGGGTGCACATTAGAATAGTCAGGTTACATGGTGCGGTGTCCGCCAGTGTGGGATGGGGACCGGGGTTTACGGCACACTTTGGAAGAGCTTTCCAAAATTTATGGGCTCTGGTGACCATGATCTGACTCCCGCCTGGGCAGATGGTCGGTCGGAGAGGGCTATCACGGTGGGGACATCTTTGCTGAGCATGCGTCTTAGATCCTGGGGTAGGCCGGGAAGAGCATTGCATAGTGGGATTCGCTACAACAAACGGTTATCGGCGGTATCTGGTGGCACCATATGAGGCATTATATGGGAGGCCATGCAAATCACCGATATGTTGGATCGAGGTGGGAGAGAGCTCCATCACTTGTCCTGATCTGATTAGAGACACCTTCGAGAAGGTGAGCTTAATACGACAACGTCTTCTCACGGCTCAGGCCGCGAAAACTATGGCGATGTATGGCGTTGTACTTAGAGTTGGAGTTGGTGATCACGTCTTCTTGAAGGTGATGCCTAAGAGAGGGTGGGTGAGTTCGACGGCGGGGAAATGTAGAGGTTCATTGGGCCGCCGAGATCTTCGAGAGGGTAGGCATTGTAAGCGTACCGGTTAGCTTCTTAGCCAGCGTAGAAAGGTGTCCCACGAGGTATTTCACGTCTCCATGCTCGGAGGTACATATATCCGGCTAAATGTAATTGGATTGGGGGAGGGTGAGGTTGGCCCGATGGGGCCGCGGAGGTTAGTATGGATATAGATGGTCGGGATCGAGGTTTGCGGCCTTGAGATCGTGAAGCCCAGTGAGGTGTTATGGTAGCAGGTGGGCCCGAAGGAGTCAACTTGGGGCGCAGGACACAATCTGGGGCCACCTATCACTTCTTGAGTAATTTAGGGATGAAGGTCGATGGTTTAGTTGTTTAATATTTAAATGGTAGTTCGTAAGTGGTAGAGTGCACGTTGCATATGCATGTGTTTCGTAGTGATGTACAGAATTTCAGGACGAAATTCCTTTTAAGGAGGGGAGAATGTAAGACCCAGGTTTTTGGGCATCACAGAGTTTCCTTAAAAAAATTTAAAATACAAATGAGAGTTGAAGATGTACATAAATGCTAGATATGGTAAACAAGGTATCACTCAGTGGCTTGGCTTCTTAAGCCTCCATATTAGAGGATAATAAGAAGAAAAAGATGTCCAGATAAACGATGGAGGTAGCACGTGAGACAAATTCCGCCAGCCCACACACTCATCCTCTAATTGCATTCTTAGTCTTCTTGTGAAGTAAGCTTAGAGGTACCACATCAGAAAGCCACCATAATTCAAATAACAATTATTTGAGAGCAAAAGCCACTCTACTGATTATCACTCACATCAGACTTCAGTAAGAGTCCATAAACTAATCCACATTTACAACGGCTATCTTAGAAGTTTGAGACATAGGTGAGCGTTTGTTTTTGGCTTTTTCTTTGAAAATTTAAATAATTTTAGCATTCAGCTTGTTTGTTTTTTAACTTTTTTCATGACTTATTGTTAAAATTTCTAAAAAAAATTACGAATAGAAAAAGCCAAAATATTTGGCTTTTTCTATTATGAAAAAAGTTATCTTCCAAAACAAGAAACACCACCCTTGCCCAAAAAGGAGAATAGCTAGCAACACTCACTACCTAATGTTAACAATCAAACAACTTAATACTATTAAGTACTATTTAACATTAAGCTGAAAAAAGTTCAATTCAACATTAAGTTAAAAAAACAAACACTACGATAGTCTTTTGGGTATGAAAGTGAGTGCCAAACGTAACTCTCTAACTGATGTATTTCAGTAAACAACCAGTATACCTGCCAATCCAGTAAATTGATGATAACATGTACATTGTCTGGCTGCTTATCTACAGGCTGGAACAACTGTAGTTGCTGCGGAGAAGAAACCTCAAAAAATGTTGCGACTCTTCTTCCTTCACTGTCAAAAAGTTTTTCCTCTTCAATGAAGAGTGGATGTATCAATGCAATCGCTGTTTGATTCTCAAAGAAAACATCAGAATCAGACACTTGAATACTGTAGTCTGGGAACAAGCAAACCTAAATAAAGATATTAACCAAGTCAAATCTACATATGGGCATTGGCAATATTTCCATTTCGGCATGTTTTGTTCCACTGAAAATGTCATGGGTTACTCTTAAAATGCAAAGCAAGTTCCAAAAACTCAAATCGGCAGCACAAAATCTTATGTGCTTCACTTCCGGGAAAACCCAATTCCACTCAACCAAGAGTAAAACCTCTATACAACTACATGGGGCCTAACTTTTTTAGCCATTAAGTCTTCCACAGAGGCATAAAATCAAACACTGAACATGCAGTTCACGAACCATAAAAACACGACTTAACCCACTTACAGGACTATTCCTTGGCGAGTTCTCGACGGTCAGGCGGGAAAATGAAAGTGTTCCATTCCCTCTCGACGGCTGCCGTCATCACTTGCTTGCTCTTCGTCCATATCCACACCACCTTGGGTTGGCGGTACCCGGCTGATGGAATCGAAGAAGGATTTGAAGAACACATTGTGACCCGAGAACTGAACTGCAATCGAGCTTTCTTGCCACTATTATTACTGCTAACAGTAACGGAATTGACGTCCCAAGAAATCAATCTGCAACTCTTGGACTTGACTAGAACATCGAAAATTAATTAAGATACGAAAATAATGAATCAAAAAGACAATAGTAAGTATGAATGAGAATGATTGGGGAATTGGGAAGCAGGAAAAGAGAAAAGAACCTGGTTGTGATGTGGGGATTCCAGCCAAGGAAGGAGAGTACACTACAGTACTCATCTCTTGCTCTGGTTTCAGTGTATTTCTTTCATATCTCCACTCTTTTCTGTGAAGGTAATCCTATTGACTGCCGTTACAAAATCCGATCTTTACAGCCCAATACCTACTATTATGAAAATAATTCTATTTTGTTATTTCAGAGTGGAAAATGCAAAAAAAAAAAAAATATTATCTTTAAATCATCAACCACGTAATTTTCTTCAATAATTAAATATTTTTCAAATGGACATTTATAGGTGAGTTTTTTAACATATTATAAGTATATTATATATAAGATAGTACCATAATTTCTTAATATTACATCATTATTTGGTGTTTGAGTGTCATATTAGAATTAGGGGTGTACTTGAGTTGAGTCGATATAGAGCCAAGTTTGAGCTTGACTCGATTAAAAACTTAAAGCTCGAACTTGATCAAGCTTTTTTTAGATGTTTGAAACTTGACTCGAAAAATAGTCGAGCTACGTGAACACGACTCGACAAAGCTCAAATCAATTAAAAATTAATAAATAATTATACTCGAACTAGACTCAATTCGAAATCCACTCGATCCATAAAATAGTAAAGTCCGATTAAGCTTGTTAGCAACTTGAATCAAGTATTATGATACTTGAACTCGACTCGATAAGTTACTCGAGCTCGACTCGATTTACTCCGAGTAGAATTCGAGTATTATGCAGATCAAGTCGAGTAGCTCCACGGTAAGCAGAAAATGATTTACACTCCTACCTAGGCTGCACATTCCCGGCTCAGTAAGGTTAATGTCAAAGGGCACTCTTGAGTGTTTGATATATTGTAAAGTTAACGAACTATCAATTCCGAATGGTCAATATTTATGGATTTCAGGGGCTTCGGATACAAATATTCATAGAAAAGAAAAATGAAAAACAAACATCTTCATTCCAATTGCATACAAACAAACAAACAATGACATTTAAATAACTTCAATTTTTAGTTGCTGAATTGGTAGTTCACCAATAGGTTGCGGGAATGACTTTGTAGAAGCAAGTTTGGAAGATACTTGTTGCATTGATGGACGAAATTGTGGATTAGAATGCAAACATTTGAGCGCCAAAGACCCTGTAAGAGCTATGTCATTAGCAATTTGTGTACATCTAGGATATGAAAGACGTGAATCTAATATATCACTTAATTTTGTGTTTTGAGTTGATGAAGTTGATAACAGGTCCCTGGATTCTCGGGTGCATTCCATCATTGTCTCCAACACAACCATCCCAAGCTATACACATCGCATTTTCCGTCACCACCATAATATAAGCAAGCTCTACAAAAATAGAATTTAAAAGAATGATGCGATGACATGTTTTTATATATAGATAAAATTATAAATATTTTGAAGTCAATGAAAAACTAGTGGTGTTGATAATTGTACTTGGGTGCAATATAACCGTAGGGTGCAACAAGAAAGGTTGATTGGATGAATCGAGGATCTAACAGTTTTGAAGTCTTGAAATCCGATACAAGCTTCAAGCTTAGAGTCTAAAAGGATGTTTGTTACTTGATATGTCTCGATGAATGATAGGCAAGACGCAATCATGATGCATGTAGGATAAAGCATTAGCAATGCCTTTAACAACATTCACTCTCTTAATCCAATCCAATTCCACAACCTCAACTTCATCACTCAGCATACAAAATAAGCTTCCTCGTTCCATATATTTGTAAACGAGAAACATGCACCTGTTATGTAAACAGAAGCCATGAAGTTTCACAATGTTGCGATGCTGTATTGTTGACAAAATTTGAACTTCATTTTCAAATCTTTTCAAGTAAGCTGGATCCTCACTTTCCCATCCATGTAGTTTTTTCAAGGCAACCACCTTGCCGGAAAGCAGTTATGCTCTGTAAACGCTGCCATAGCCTTTGGTACCTATGCAATATCTAATGTCAAAGTCCTCAGTTGCTTGGATGATGTCTTGAGAAGCAATCACACCATCATAGTCCCATATGGAAAAGAGATCTCCATTTTTCACCTTTGTTGTCTCAACTGATTGATTTTTTATGATTCTTCGTTTATGGAAGAGAAACCCAAGGACTGCAATTGAAAGCATCAAGGTTGCGAATATTGAAACAATGAAGATGAGCATGTTGATTTGGTGCTTTTTGTTGTAGTCCAATGGCTGCCGTGGTGCTCTAGATTGATCCTCAAATGGATTGTGTGATAAATCAATCGATATCAAAATGTAGTTATACGAAATAGAATGAGGAATGATGCCGGAGAGATTATTGTAAGAGAGATTGAAGTATTGTACTTCTTCTAAATTTCCCAACTGGAGAGGTATCTTTCCGCTTAATAAGTTCTGCCTCATATCTGGAGTAGACAGTTCCTTCAAATTCCCTATTTCTGTGGGAATGGAACCACTGATTTGATTACCTTGGAGAGTAAGAGAAGTGAGATAGGTGAGATTGCCTAAAGATGAAGGGATGACACCATTAAGGTGGTTGTAACTCAATTCCAAACTTATCAAGCTCTTCATTTTCCCAATTTCAGTAGGGATAAAACCACTGATGTGGTTATTTCCAAGGCTAAGATAAGTTAAATTGGTTAGATTGCCCAATGAAGAAGGGATGACACCGTTAAGGTGGTTATAACTCAATCCTAAACTGAACAAGCTCTTTATTTTCCCAATTTCAGGAGGGATAAAACCACTAATGTGGTTACATCGAAGGTTAAGATAAATTAAATTGGTTAGATTTCCCAATGAAGAAGGGATGACACCAGTAAGGTTATTATAACTCAAATACAAATAGATTAGATTCTTCAGTTTTCTAAATTCAGGAGGAACTGAACCATGTAGTCGATTATAAGAAAGGCTGAGGTACTCCAACTGAGAGAGGTTAGCCAAGGAAAGAGGTAGCTCACCTGTAAGATTGTTAAAACTGAGATCAAGCTCCGTGATGAGTGAGAGTACCTATTTGCTGCGAGATGCTTCCGTTGAGTCCACAGTTATAAAGCTCGAGATCAACGAGGTTGGGAAATGAAGAAAAGTTCAATTTGCTTAGCTCACCCAATTCTTTGTCTGAATTTAATATGGCGATTTCAATGACGCTATCGGCCTCATTGCGAAGTATTCCACCAACCGGTGTTTCCCTCATCGGTTGATAATGATGATGATATTGCATAGGCAAGGGAGAATATCATCATCATCATCATGGTGATGGTTACTACCATTTCTGTAAAAATCAAGGACATCATCTTTAATTCTATCTAATTACTTTAATCATCATTGCATAATAATAAGCACCCACTTTTATAATGTAAATATAAAAGTTGTTGGAATGGCGTCTAAGTGAGAACACTAAGACTTCTAGGAAGCATCCACCCAGTCAAGCAATTTTTTTCAGTTTCCGGCTAAAGTCTTCATATTAATAAATTCTTTTACACGATAATCCTTTTCTATCTAACTGGCTCTGCCAATCCCTCTGCCTCTATTCTTCTACTCTCCATGAAAGTTTACATTTAAGTCCTTTTTTCCTTTATCTAGGTACCCTTATAGTGTTCAATATTCTTAATTAACAAAACTATTATCTTTTAAATTTCATGAAGTCTTTGATTAATTATTATTTACTTATCTAACAAATAATAAAAAAGTAGTAGAGTATGACTTCATTACACTTTTTAATAATTCAGTATTTCTTTTTGTTGGGTTTCAAAATGCGTTTTGCACTAATTATTTCCTTCAATAAAATGAAATACATATTCAACCTACATGCTATGGATACAAAAATTACGGGCTATGCCGTAATTTCCAAGAGCATGAAATAAAGATATTATTGTTGAGAATTATGGTATCATATTAAATAATTTTTATATACATCCATAAAGTTAAAAATTGAAAAAATAATGGTATATAGGGTATTCAAAGAAAAAGTTGCACCCCAAATTCTATGTTAAGTAGGCTTGCTGTCCAATAATTTGAAGAAAAAACATTTGCTTCTTATTCAAATTCTTCTTATTTATTTTGATTTATCTACATAAGTATTAAATAATTTAAAATACATATAAATTCTTTAACTTAAATCTATATAAAATCTCTGAACGTTTTTACACAATAACCAAATTAATATTAACAATTTTATTTTTTTAATATTCTTTTTGTTTCTTCATTATTTTCCAAGAATCAAACACAAAATAATGTTTTGCAATTTAGGGTCCTCTTAATTTAAAAAGGATGACCAATAAGACCAATTAAAAGATATAGAAGAGTCAGCTTAATTTAAAGAATGACAACCAACATATGAACATAGCAAATTAGGAATTATGACATAATTTCCAGAAGCATTGAAATCCATTAAAAAAAAATTCAACCCATATTCCAAATTGAGTAGGCTTTGTTATTTATTTGATATTGCTCAAAGATGGATAAATTTTTCTAAACATCATATTTATACCAAAAGATCAATAAGAAGATCAACTTAGAAGAATTAATTGAAAGAATGGTGACCAACATATGAGTATAGCAAACTAGGAACTAGGTAGGGCATAAATTCCAGAAGCATCAAATCCATTAAACAACTTCCCTCATATTCCATGCATGTTGGGTAGGCTTTTCCATTAAAGATTGATAGAATTTTCCAAGGTATATCATATTTACACCAAAAGACCAATAAGAAGACTTAGAAGAGTCAATTATCATAATTTCTTGATATTGCATTACATATGTATGATTTGGTGTTTGAATGTCATCCTAGTATTTCTACATTCCCGCTGATGTTTTTATATCTATTAGAAAACTTAATAAATAAGATATTATTTTAATAGTAAGAGAGTAAACTTATTATATTTACAATATTGATGTAAATATACTGCAATTATACAACTTGCCTTTTCCTTAAATATTACCAATTACATTAATTGATAAAAGGAAAAGAAAAATGCCAATCAGACCTAGTTCAAGTGGTTAAGAGCATGGGTTAACATAAGTAGGGAAGGGGTCCAGCGTTCGAGTCCCAATGGGGACAAATTTGTGAGGAACAAAATAGTACAATGTAATGCAAAGTAAATGGATGTGAAAAAAAAAAAAGGAAAAAAAAATTAGAAGAATTTTTGTCCTTCGAAATGATGAATGTTTAGTACTATAAATGTGTATAAACTATTATTCTTCTTTAAGATACGAGAAACTATGAAATAAGATGTCAAATTTTGATAATAGTTATAAGGTAATAGTGATCCCTATCATTGGTTTTTCTTTCTCATAAATATAAAGTAGGAAAAAAGATGAAATAATAAAGAAAGATCAAAATAATTAGAAGGATTAGTTATAGAGATAGGAGACTAATATATAATGAGAAAGAATTCCAACCACAGTACTTTACGAGACCTTGCATTTGATACAAATTTAAAGTAATCATAATTATTCTCTTTAGTACAACACATAAGAACATACCCTTCTCATTTCAGATCATCACTCATTAATAACCTACTTAAACTTCTTGATCTCTAAATTGCACAAGTGACATTGCGTCAAAAGGTAGGGTAAACAACTTACTAACAAGAAGCTCCCAACATACTTCTTGCATTGTTGGACGAAACTACGGTTTAAAATGTATGCATTTAAGTGCCATTCTTACTATGAGAATTATATCACTTGCAACTCGTTGATTTTGGGGAGGTGGGAGACGCGGATCTAAGATATCCTTTAGAAAAATATTTTGTATTGATGATAATAAGGTGAGAAGTTCCTTAGGATGCTTTCCCATTATTGTCTCTAGTGTAAAGACCCCAAAGCTATAAACATCACATTTTTCACTAACAACCATTCACACATATTAGAAATAAAAGATGAGAACCAAGAATACAAACATTTACAGGAAAAAACTATGAGAGAAATCCCTTATCTCGAATACGGATACAAGATTAGATTATTGCAACTATTAGTGTTAAAAATGCCCACAATGCTTCTTAATCCCTCACAATACCATAAAATCCCATCTGAACATAGAGTAGATATTACGGCTATTAGGGAAAAAACCATAAATCTGACTAGGCGGATTTAGTTTCGAGTGGTGGCATATTTAAGTTGCAGGACACTGGCAGGATTAATAATAAAGGGTATAGCCCAATGGTAAAGGGTTGATGCATTTTTAGTGGGAGCATAACTTTGTTCTCAGGTTCCAAGCTTCTTGGGCTTAAAGGGAAATTTTTTTTTTCAAAAAAAAAAAAGTTCAGTGGGAGCAAGTACCCCTACTAAGCCTATACTAAATCCTTCCCTGCTAAAAATAGCAACATTTTTTTTCATTGCAGTAATGAAAAACAAGCTTAAACAATTTACCTGGTGCAATGTTACCATAAGTGCCTACAACGAGGGTTTGATTAGAAGAATGTGGATTTAGTAGTCTTGAGGGGCCCGAAGTAGATGCAGCAGCTTCAAGATTGGAATCCAAAAGATTATTGTTGGTTGATATGCCCCGATGAATTATTGTAATATTTTCAGTTATTGTAATATTTTCTCTTCAAATAGAATATTTCATATCTTTAACCCTTGGTTAGTTCTTCTTAATAGAAGGTGAGATAATTGGAAATATTAATGGTTTGTGAATTGTTTATAGAGTAAGCAATAAAAAACTAAATAAAGATTATAATTTAGTTGACCTTATGTAGTATAATTATAATTACCTGCAAACATGGCTTGATTGTATGCAACTTTATACATTTTAAATCTCTTTTTCTTTCCTAAATCTTAAGTAATCCCTTTTCAAATTAAATATACAATTTTTTTTTAAATCAAATATACATTATTTTAATTCACAGCGAGATTCTCCTATTAAGGCCTTTGATTAATTAATTATTCACTTTTTTTTTACATCTATATATTCATTTTTCATTACATCATAATATTATGTTTATCACAATTGTCTCTATTGAGACTCAAACCCTTGACCCCATCCCTTTCTATGCCCACCCTAGCTCTTAACCACTTGAGCTAAGTCTCATTGACAATTAATTATTCATTATTGAACAAATAAAAAACACGTTTAATCTTATGGGAGTATGGTGCTATTTTCTTCTTTGATTTGATGTTGCTTTCAAAATGAGATGCATCTTGAACAAGTCAACTCTTGAACATAACAAACTGAAACTTTTTTTGTTTTTTACTTTATTCGGCACCGTATTACGTTGTAATACTTTATTCTTATAAGGATTCAATCATGGTTCTCCCGTATGTCCATCCTACCCATTTGCCACTTGTCATTTCAGGGCTAACAAATACCACTAACTAAAAACAACTTGTAGCATAAGTCAAATCATTCATCTTCCCAAGCCACATATTCCATGTTGGGTGGCTTTTCCATCAAATAATTTAATGGTTATTATAGATGGATAGAAATTTTCCAATCAACACCGTATTTGTAGCAAAGACATATAAAGAAGACTTAGAAATGTAAATTTAATTTGGAATGATAACCAACATATGAACATAGCAAATTAAAATTTGGATAAATTCCAAAAACATTAAATCCATTTAAACAACTTCACCCCATATTCCACATTGAAATGGCTTTCCTATCAAATAATTTGATGTAAGATCAGTTGATAAAATTTTCAACTACACCTATATTTATGCCAAAGACCAATAAGAAGACTTAGAAAAGTAAACTTAATTTAAAGAGCACAATTCCAACATGTGAACATAACAAATTTAGGTCGAGAACTTACTTTCCAAAAGTCTGAAATCCATTAAACAACTTCAACCAATATTCCAAATTGAGTAGAATTTGCCATCAAATAATTTAATGTTTCTCAAAGATGGATAAAATTTTCCAAGTTATGCCCATATTTATGTCAAAATAACAATAAGAAGACTTAGAAGAGTCAACTTAATTTAAAGAATGATAACCAATATATGAACATAACAAATTAGGAATCTGAGCAAACTTTTCAGAAGCATTAATATCCATTAAGCAACTTCAACCCATATTCCTTGGGTAGGCTTTGCCATCAAATAATTTCATGTTGCTCAAAGATGGATAGAAATTTTCAAGTTACATCATATTTATACCAAAAGACCAATAAGAAGACTTAGAAGAGTTATTTGAAAAACTGATGAACCAATATATGAGTATAGAAAATTAAGAACTAGGCATAATTTTCAGAAGCATCAAATCCATAAAACAATTTCCCCCCATATTCCATGTTGGGTAGGCATTTCCATTAAGGATGGATAGAATTTTCCAAGCTACACCATATTAATACCAAAAGACCAATAAGAAGACTTGGAAAAGTCAATAGAATTTAAAAAATGTGCCATCTTCAAGGTTACCCTAAAGGGGTAGTTGATCAAAATAATTCAACTTAAATATTTTCATATTTTACCAAGTGTGTCACTTGTGGGTACCATGGCCTTTGGGCCTAGACCCACTACTCAATAGGCGGCGCGCGCGGCCACCACGGCTCGCCACATAAGGCGGCTTAAGAGCGACTGCTATATTAAAGCCACACGAAGGAACCCGACAGGACGGTACATTCCTAGAACACATTTGAGGTCTCGAGTCCCAGTCGGCCATCCCTGTCCTTACGTGAGAGGTTTGTAAAAAACACTAATCCTTAACAAAGGAAAATCGGTCTTTGATAAGGAAAGAGAGATCTTATCACTAAAATCACTAGATTATCTTTCCAAAAATCAAGGATAAAATCGAATATAAACCGGAGGCTCCCCACGAGGGAAAGGTATGCAACCCTAATTGTTGTACTTCATTTTTCTTCCTCTCCATCCTTTTGTTGACTTAAGCATCGGAGAGGCGGCCGACACACCATCTTCGGACCCTTTTTTTTTTGTTGGTTTATATCACGCCGCTGATTGCCCGGAGGACATATGAACTAGGTACCGATAATTGGCGTCGTCTATGGGAATCGAATAAAAAGTCTCATCGACAATGTGCAAGAGTTTGGCTCTAATGGCTTTCTAATAACCCTTTACCGCCAGTAGCTCCAACGGTTCCCCTCCTCACATCTGATTCATCTGTCACAGTTGCAATGTCGAGCAATCCGGTGATTCAGTCGCCCAAAGACCAATTCATTTAGTCACCCGAAGACTAATTCCTGCATTGGCGTCAAGATATGGAGAACAAGAAAAGCAGATGAGGGAATTACAGGATCGCGTTGAGCACTTGCAACGTGAAAACAATCATCTCCGGGCCCAGGTAGAGAAAAGACACAATCTTGGCTAGAGGCAGCCTTGAGATAGCGAGGCGAGTAAAGCACTTCGGTATGCCTTGACAAGGAAAGAAGCCATTACGTCCTGAGATGCAAATACCCCAACGGATGACGAGTTATCCTCAGACAGCTCGCCAAACCCCTCCTAGGTAAAAAGCAGGGCGGTCGTGCGAAGAAACTCGCATCACCTGGGTTAACAGCACGATAATGGCCTACTCCCGCAGGCGAGGAAAGAAGCGGGCGAGTAGAGGCCGACCCAGCAGCGACGCAATGCGTTTCATTACCTACGAGGCGTGATGGAGTCATTGCCATCGGTATATCCGCGTCGTGCGATGCGGAGTGCCTACGTGTTGCTGTAACGCTTGATTCAAAGTCTCGACGACATGCTCTCCTCCCTCCTAGGGCGACATATCCTTGACTATGAACCACCCCGTGGGTTTTTCATTCCAACTTTCTCTATGTTTGACGGTTCTACTGACCCATATGATCACATGCTCCATCATAACCAGACAATGACTTTGAATGCCAACAATGACCTTCTACTGTGCAAAATTTTCCTTGCTAGCCTACCGACCTGCGCCCCAGCTTGGTTTCCTGGCTCACAGCTCCCGATAAGCATGTTTGAACTTTGGGGAGCATTCTCTCCTAGCTTACCTATGCTCAGTGCGTCAGAAAATGAACATTAGTTCCTTACAAACTATTTTGAAACACAAAGACGAGTCCACACGGGACTTTACGAGGAGGTTCAGGCAAGCCGTCTAGCAAATAGAATTTTACAGCATGGATGTGATCCTTTAGAACTTCAGAAGAAGCTTTGGGCGGTCAACCTCCTTCTTCCACTCACTATCTCTAGACCCACCAGCAACAATGGAAGAATTATAGAGGCAAACAGATAGATATTCAACATTGGAGGACAATATTTGAGCGGCAACCTAGACAGTCATGATCATAAATCAACCGGCTAAAAAGGATAAGCCGGCTGAGGAAAAAAGTCGTCCCACGTCCGACAAAGGATCCAGAGCGGGTAGAAAGATCCGGGGCCCGATACAAAAAAAAGAAGAGAGCTCCCGCAGTTCACCACCCTGAATATCTCGTACAAAAGGTTGTTGCCCCTTATTCGCGACCTACCAGATTTCAAATGGCTTGCACCTATCCAGACCGATCCCGCTTAGAGAAACAAAACCTTATGATTCGATTATCACATGGACCATAGACATGAAATTGATCGATGCCGAAGTCTAAAGTTTCTGGTAGAAAAGCTAATCTAGGCGGGACACCTTAGAAGGTACCTCAGGGAAGTTGATTAGGGGGTGGAGTCGGGGCAGCCCATAGGGAGAATTACAGCCAATCCAACGGCTCCATCAGAGCCCAGATTAGCCATAAATTATATATTGGGTAGCTCAGCTGATGATCAGTATCAATCCAAACGAAAACAAAAGAGACTCGTCAAAGCAGCTACGATTAAGGCTAAGGTGAATGTCGTCCACACAGAGAGTAGCCAGGGAGAAGTTGAGCCAATAGATAGCCCCATATCCTTTCCTCCAGTTAACTCGAACAGGGTCATTGTGCCTCACTACGATACTAGTACTCATATACGTATTAATGGTTTTGATGCATGCACGGGATGCGAGTGGATCAAGGGAAGCACGAAGCCAATTCTGCCTTAACTTCTAGCCTTCACACAAATGAAGCTTTCTCCTAGCATTCTAAATTCAGCCGGGCGAATCCTCTCTAGCTTCAACGGGGTAACTACAACCACGTTGGGAGATGTCACACTCCCTGTGAAGGCCGGGTCGATCACTCAGCGGGTTTTGTTCTCAATAGTCGAAGACATGGGGCCTTATAATGCCATAGTGGGTCGGACCTGGCTGCACTCCATGAAGGCAGTGTCGTCAATATACCACCAAATGGTAAGCTATTTGACAACTGCTGGGCAGGTCAATCTTTTGAGCAGCCAGCTGGCTACACAACAATGTTATCAATTGACCCTACATGAACAGAGAGGGAAGTGCAATTCCGAACAGCCTCCCTCGGATGATCTTACACCTGCATAACAATCACAGTATGCTGCCCAAATCAGGGTGGAAGAAAAGGGCCCACTGGCTATGGATCCAATGGAAGAAGTGGAGTTGGATGGGCTAGAGAAATTTACCTATGTCAGCTCCTTCCTGTCTAATGAAGAAAAAGCACAGTTATGACTCACGCTGTTGCGCAACATTGATGTGTTCGCCTGGAGACACTCCGATATGGTAGGGATAAGTCTAACGGTGGCTTCTCACAAACTAAACGTCTTCCCCGCTGTCAAGCTAGTAATGCAAAGGGTGAGGCAGTTCTACCTAGACCGACATCAGATCATTAAGACGGAAGTAGACAATCTTCTAGTAGCATGTTTTATAAGGGAGGTAAAGTATCCCGAGTGGCTGGCTAATGTGGTTGTGCAGAAGCGGTGGAAGAGTAAGAGTATGTGTAGACTACGATCTTAATGAAGCATGCCCCGAATAGCTTCCTTGCCACGAATAGATCAGTATGGATCACGGCAGCCGGGCGTAGCGTGTCATTCACGGGCCGCCTTCTCTGGATACCACAGTTCTATGCCTCTGATCTTGAAAACAGCCTTCATCATGCAACACGGACTGTACTGCTATAACGTAATGTCGTTTGGTTTGAAAAATGCAGGGGTAACATACCAGAGGATGGTGACTAGGATATTTCGACCCTTGATAGGAAAATCCATGGAGGTTTATATCAATGATATGCTCGTAAAATCTAAAGAGTGCCGTCCTGAAGGCATTTATAAGAAACCGGTGTTGCGAAGAATCTGACATGAAGCAACCTTTGAAATGCACATTCGGAGTCAGCTGGGCGAGTTCTGGGTTTTATGGTAACCTGAGGGATAGAGGCTAATCCCATCGATCTGAGCCATAATGGATTCTTAGGCCCCAACTTCGAAGAAAGAGGGTACAACAAGCGGCAGCGCTGGTAGCCCTAGGCGTTCTTATCTCACTTCATAGATCATTTGAAGCCGTTCTTTGCCACCCTAAAGGGAGCTCAGGGAGCTAACTGGACTCAAGAATGCAACTAGGCTCTTATAACAATCAAACAATATCTCACCGAACCACCCGTTCTTGTAAGCCCTGAAGCCGGGGACGCACTCTATATTTACTTGGCAGTCTTTGAAATCTCGGTGAGTACAACATTGTTCAAAGAAGATGAAAACCGACGAGGGCCCATATTATTTGTAAGCAAATCTATCAAGCCGAAGCTCGATATACACATCTCGAGCATGCATTGGCACTCAGGGTAATTGCTAAAAACATTGTGTGCCTGCTTCGGGCGCACCATCATTGAGGCTCACCAGCCTCCCTCTGGAGCCTTTATCACATGCTTGGGTTGTCGGGTGCATGGCTCGATGGGTAATTGAGCTAAGTGAGTTCGGTATTCAATATAAGCCTCGTCTGGCGATGAAGGGCCAAGCACTGGTTGACTTTTTAGTGGAGGTTCCTCAGTAAGAAATGAAGTTAGAAAACTCTGGCTAGTGGATCCTGAATGTGGATGGCGCTTCGCCAATGAAAAGAAAGAGGCACGAATTGGGTGCAGCAGGAAGCTGGCCCAGGAAATAATAGAAACCGGAGCCGTACGTTTGATTCCACAGCTATGATGAAATTTGAGTATGAAGCAATATGTGACTCGACCTCTCTATCTCCATATCCTTAGAAAAGATCATCATAATAACGACTCTTAATTGGTGGTGAGGCAGGTAAACGGTGAATATGAAACAAGGGACCAGCGCATTACTAGGTATGTGAGTCTAGTCAACATGCGTTTGGGAAGCTTCGCAGCTTGGCGGTTGGAGCATGTCTAGAGAAATTATAACGAAAAGGTAGATGCTTTGGCGGTAATGCTTGCCTCCACATGCCAAAAGCCAGTGCTTCTCCCCGTGTACTACTGGCCAAGAAGTCGTCGATCACTACCCGGTGAGAATGGAAATAGATGAAACGGGTCCTTCTTGGATGACTCCAATAGTCCACTATTTGAGTTCGGGGGAACTGCCGAACAACAAAGCTGAAGCCCACAAGATCCAAGTTCAGGTAGCTCGGTTCTCCCTCGTTAACAGTCAGCTATATAAACGGTCCATGGGCGGGCCCTATATTAAATGCCTTACTTACCAGTAGGGATAGTACGTATTGGTAGAACTCCACGATGTGATATGTGAAAATCACCCAAGCAGCAGGATGTTGGCACATAGAGCTCATACCCAAGGCTATTATTGGCCAACCATGCGTGCGATGTAAAATCGCACATATGTTAGAAAGTGTGATCGTTTCGGGGGCCCCACATCTCAAGCTCGGGTGAAATCTAACAACCATAACAAGCCCCTAGCCCTTCACTGAGTGGGGTATTAACATCGTGAATTACTTGCCTCTGCTTGACTCGAGAAGAAGGCGATTCTTGGTTGCCACCAAGTACTTTAGTAAATGGGCCGGAAGGTGAAGCCATCGCATCCATTAAAGACAAAGAGGTTGTTCATTTTATATTGAAGAACATTGTGTGCAGGTTCGGGATACCACACAGCGGGACCTCAACATGAGGTAACGTAGATGGATGGAATATCTAAAGGATTATGACTTCACTTTGCATTACCATCCTGGTAAGGCAAACGTGGTGGCTGATGCACTCAGTCGGAAGTCACGGGGAGTACTGGCTAGTATAGCTTCCTGGGAGTGGTAGATGATTGAGACTGTGGGACAGTTCAGGTTACGATACAATGATCAAGCTCAGGGTGTTATAGGAAGTTTAGTGGCTACACAGCACCCTGCGAGGCGGGGTGATTAGTCTCAGCCTTGACGAGGACACGGAGGTAGTGTTATCGGGGGCCAAGTGCGGTCGGGTATGGAGTGATGAGAAGGTTGGCTGTATCTGCTTGATGGCGGTCTTCGGTCTGAGGATGGAGTTGTGGTTCCCTAGTTGATAGAGTTGAGAGAGGAGATCGTCAAGGATTTCCATTGCTCTCGTTTGCGATTGCATCGAATTAGCCTGATGATGTAGAGATCTTCGTCGCTAATGTGTGGAGCGGGATGAAGGGTACGTTGGGGATTTTGTTCGTGATTGTCTCACATGTCGTGATGGCTAGAGCACCAAAGGCCTACTGGGCTACTCCAGCCATTGGAGGTAGCGGAGTGGAAGTGGGAGCATGTCACGATGGACTTTGTGACTCACTTACCACGAACATCGCATAGACATGATGCGGTATGGGTCATAGTGGACCGGCTCACTAAGTCGGCACATTTCCTGGCCGTACGGATGACCTTTACCTTGGAGGAATTCTGCGAAATTTGTATATCTGAAGATTGTTAGGTTACATGGAGTACCAGTATCCATCGTAACGAACAGAGATCCCAGGTTCATGGCACACTTCTGGAAGAGTTTCCATAAGGCCATGGGGACACAGTTGATGATGAGCATCGCTTTTCATCCACGAGCAGTCAGTGGTCGAGAGGACTATACGAGGTTTTAGAAGGGAGCGTCTTTGCGAGCATGCGTCTAGATTTCAAGGAGTAGGCTGGGAAGAGCATTTGCCCATAGTGAGGTCGCCCTGATACTTGATTATCGAAAGCATACAGATGGCACCCTATGAGGCCTTATGTGGAAGGCCATGTCGATCTCCGATTTGTTGGACGAAGGTGGGGAGAAAACTCACCACAGGGTCACGACTTGATTAAACCAGGAAAGTGGGTTTGATCTTAGATGAAGAGTTACGGAAATGCGGCGATGACCTCTAAAGTTTGAGCGGGTGATCATGTCTTCTTAAAGGTGATGCACCAGGAGGAGTGGTCGGATTCGACAGGAAACTATGTGAGGTTGTGGGCCCTTGAGGTACTCGAGAGGGTGGGGATAAGTGCATAGGTCTTGTGCTGTAGAGGTTCTCCAGTGTCATGAGGGTATTCAAGTGTCTCTATGCTGCGGAGAAATTACACTCCAGATCCGGCTCATGTAATTGAATGAGGGCGAGCTTGTTGATGATGCATATAGGACCTTTGAGGAGGAGGACATGTGCATATTACATGGATAGCCGGGAGGCCGGGTTTTGCGTCTGAGGGCGTGAAGCTAGTGAAAGTGTTGTGGCAACCTGAGGAGTGGAGGAGCGACATGGGACGTGAGGGCGCAATCACGTGCAGATATCCTTTCCTCTTTAGCGAGGGTGGTCACGTGGTTTAGTCATTGGCATTTAAATGGCCCATTACATATGCATGTGATAGTATGTATATGTGTGTGTGAATTCGGAGACCCGAAATTCTTGAGGAAGGATGTGAATACGGATAAAGTAAAATGATAGACACGGGTTGCAGACCTGGGAATTTCTCTAGATCTCAGATGACGATGCGAATCATATCGTTGAGTTCATCTCGCGAAATCTAGGTACATAGTCGAATTTCATCGAATTCCAAGAAGGTCAGAATTGCAAGTATTTCGAGATAAACGGATGAATGAGAAGGTGACACATGGCATGAAGATGCATTCCATATGGCACATGAGGAGAGGACACTTGGCACTTGGGTGGAAGCCAAGTGTCACACTTCTATCTTGCATAAGAGGATAGTGGTGGGAAAGTGGGCATGAATGACATGTGGAATGCTATGTGTCATGAGGAGAGAAGGAAGAGGTGTTACACCTAGATAAGTATTCTCACCTAAATAAATTTGTTCGATTGGAAGAGGAGAGAAAAGGGGAAAAGAAAGAAAGAGAGAAAAAGAAGAAGAAAAGAAAGAAAGAAAGACAATGGAAAGGAATCGGCGGTTCTCGATTAACAAGCAGAGGAGTTGCGGCGGTGAAAAAATGCGCACTTGAGAGGTAGGGGTTCTCTCTACGACATTGATCTTCCTTAGAGCCATGAAATGGCCATGAGGTGCTTAGAGTGGTGGAGCTGGTTTAAAGAATAATTTCGATGAAATTGTTGTTGGATTAGGACGGTTTCTAGATTACGTATATTTTTGAGTATGAGTTCTAGAGCGATTGTTATCTTTGTAGTTTGGGATCTGAGCATGATGATCTTGGTTGTGTACTATGCATGCTATTTTCTGAGTTTGGAGATTGAAATCCAGTTTTTGTGTGTTATTACTTGTTTGAATAACATGCAGATTGTGTGAGAAAATGATGTTAATATATGCATGCTTGTTATATATTAACGTGATTCTTAATTAATGAGAAGCATAATTATGAGTGTTGCATGTAGTTCCCATCATGCATGTAACGTGAATATTATACGATGTTGTTATCATTGCCTGCATGCCGTCATCGCGTGAATCGGGTGTGAGTGAATGAATAAAATGGGTATTCGGAGGGTTGTCCAGTAACAGTGATTTGGAGGGTTGTTCAATAAATTATATCGGAGGTTTGTCCAATGAACTTTATCGGAGGGTTGTACAATAAGGGTTCTCGGAGATGGTCGGTGGTTGTCTTTCGAAGGTTGTCTAATGGATTTTACTATTCGGGAGGGTTGTCGAGTGTGTAAAATATTAGGAGGTTGTACGATGTGAGTTTGTTTAGTGGGTTTCAAAAACAAAAAGCTTTGTTTTGAAACTAGTTTTCATACACGCAATTGCATGTATGAGAGAGTCAGTGAGGACTGGGCATGACATAGACATTCATATAGAGATATCCATATTTTATATGAATGTGTGTGAATGATTTTATGGATTATGCCATTGCATGTGCACTTAGGTAGGGAGTAGCCCTTGGCAAGGAGACTTTCTCCTGCGGGCATAGCTCACTGCAAGTTATGGGAAAAATATTTTAGTCTTAGGAGTACACGAGAAGAAACACTTCATGAGGTCTTAGTCGAGAGGAAGATCTAAGATGGCTTATTGTGTTCTTTTGTAAAATTTATGGGTAGAAAACCTAGTTTTTGTTTTAAACTGAACTATTGTCAAAATTTTGTACTTGTGATGTATATAAATTGTAATTAAACTCAGATTATATGTTTAATACAATTTGGTAAGGGTTGTGTCTTGCCTTACCTTGCCTGTAAAGAGGAGATGTTTGGTGGCATAGTTTACCCACCCACGAACCATAAGTCGCTCTCTTTTGATCCTATGTATTATCCAAACTTTAAGACAGAATTTTTGTTGGTAAGTAAAGGGAATTTGGCCATGTTTCCTTCTGGTATATTGTATCCCCATCAGTAAGCTTGATGTAGGCTTTCAGATCACCGAATCGGACCTCTGCGAGTTATGGCAGCACTGCGAAGGGTCTGAGAGGAGGAGTTGTGGCCGAGCTCTTCTGGCCGAGCTGACCTCTTGGGGCAGAGCTGACCTCTTCTGGCTGAGCTGACCTCTTGAGGTAGAGCTGACCTCTTCTGGCCAAGCTCTCTTGGGATGAGCTGACCTCTTCTGGCCGAGCTCAAGTGGGATGAGCTGTGTGGGCCCAGGGCTCAGCGGATGAGGCGTGTGTGGCCAGCTCAGCGGGGATGTGGCGTGTGTGTGGCCTCGGCGGGGATGAGCTGTGTGGCCAGGGCTGACCTCCTTTAGGCTGGGCTCTTGGCTAAGCTCAGCGGGGAATGGAAAGCTCGGTATTACTGACCGGACGACCATGCTTCACCGTCAGGGTGGATTCCTGCGTTCTTGGACTCTATAAGCTCTCGAGTCTAGAATCTAACCATATGCCTGTGGATGATTTGGTTCCCAAATAGGTTCTGAAAAGTTGATCATTGCACTAAGTGCACTAATTACTGGAGTCTTGAAAGAGAGGTACTGTTATGTGTCACTGCTTGATAATTGAGTGACACGTGAGTATGCGTGAACGAGGCTATTATATAGCTTGTTGTAGGTTTCCTGTGGAAAAATATTAAAAAAAAAAAAAAAAGACCCTCGGGATTTGGTGTCACAAAATCGGTTGTGGAAGTGACTTGCTAGTCATAAGTCTCCAAGATACTTGTTGCATAGACGGACGAAGTTGTGGATTACAATGGAAACATTTGGGGGCGACAATCTTTGTAATAAACACATCATTAGCAACTCATTGAACCTTTAGGAGATGAAGGCGTGAATCTAATACGTCCGTTAATGTTATGTTTGAGTTGATAAAGATGATAATGAGTTATGAATCTCTGGATGTATCCCCATCATTGTCTCAGCGCTAGCCACCCCTGAATTTATAAACATCACATTTTCTTAGTCCATGACCATAGTATCGCAAGCTCTACAATATGCAAAAAAAAAAAAGATCTTTGTTAGAATCGAAGAAATATTTCTGAACATTTCAAAAAACCATATAGAGGCTTTATATGTAACACCTGCCGTCTCGATGGGGTGCACGGTGCAATGTAATTGTAAGGCAGCGTATATGCTTGAAATTGCCATTGTAAAAGATAAAATTGTAAAGTTTTCAAAGAATTGTGGCACTTTTGTAATTAAGGAAAGTTGAGGGGGTGAAAGTATGATTAATGGAAGTTTAAATAGTAAAACAATAATAATGAATTGCCAAAATAGTTCAGGGAAGTCTCGAAAATTCTCTAGATCTCTCGGATATGTGAAAGCAGATTGTGAGGTAAGATTCGTCTCGCGAAATCTAGTGACTAGGAAAGTTTCGTTAAATTCCGAGATAGTCGGAATATTTTACGAAATTCTGGGTAACAGGAGTTTAGAGTGAAACACAGCGGGATTTTGAAAATTCCGAAAAATGGCAAATATATAAAGAATATTCATTTAAGATAAATGAAATTGAAACCGGGACAAAATAAATTGTTTCGGGGATGAAACGGACCGAGAAAGGAAGAAAAAGGGACATGTGGGTCCCACTCAAAAAGAAAAAAAAGAAAAAGATAAGAATCCAAAAAGGGAACGGCAATGCGTGATGGACGGTGAAGGCAGAGAAGCAGTGGCGATTATTTTTAGTTTTATTTTTCTTTTTACTTTCTTCTCAGTTCTGAATCGAATGAATTTGGAATTCATTAGGTTAAACTACGAAAAGTCTTTCCTGCCTTTGACGAGGCTACGCGTGAGTACCAAAACTACGATTTCCGCAAGAACCAGGTAAATATTCGGAAAATCCTAAATTTTTGGTTTTTCTCAGATCTACCGTATTCTAGTGGTCGGCACTTTTCGGTTGATAGGTAAAAGTTACTCTCGACGAGCTCTGGCGTGAGTACTAAAATCACGAGTTTCGCGGTTCCATGAAATGAAGTAATCGTATGAATCACGTATGAATAATATCAATGGTAAAATCACGTGAATGCGTAATGCATAGTTCATAGTGCATAGTAAATAATGCATAGTGCATAGTGCATAGTAAATAATGCATAGTAAATCGCGCATAGTGCATAGTAAATTGCGCATAGTGCATAGTAAATAGCGAATAGTATTTGGTTGGTTGTGCTGACGTATGAGGTATAATACATCAAATGTGTAATTTAAGCGAGTGGGAAAATTATTGGAATTGTGCTCGGGGTACGTAGCGAGAGAAAAAGGTGAGTGTTAAGCCTTCGTTTCGAAATCTTAGTGTATTATTATTATTATAAAGCCCCATTTTACCTTTGGTATTTCGTGGTTTTGATTTGCGAACCATTTTTTTTTTCAAGAAGCAATGATAGATTAGAAAGCAAGCAAATGGTTTTGAGTTAAACCATTTTGAAAAATGAAATAAGCTAAATTGTAAACCATTTTTCAAATAACGTCGATAATGATGGTTTTGATTATGAAAGCCATCTTTGAAACGACAAATATTGATGGTTTTGATTATAAACCATTTTTCAAAACGACAATGATAATGGTTTTGAATAATTAAACGTTTTATCATAGTAAATAAATGGACGATAATTAAACCATTTCAAAAAATAATAAGTAGAAAATGGTTGATCGATGACCGTTTCAAACCGTAATGGCGAATGGTTTGGTGTAAAACCATTTATCGAAAAACAACAACAGTAAAATCGTTTGAAAGAAAACCAGGCATTTTACTGGTTCTGGCAAAGCGGCGGTGGAAGTATTCCATCGTGCACGGTGGTGTTAGGATCTCATTCATGCATTGTAGTTTTGCTGGTGACCGACGCCGGACATACATCATTCACGTTCTGCGGAAGCCGTGCTTGTGCAGGGAGTATATGGAGTTATGAGCTCAACGATTATGGTGATGGCGACACGAGTCCCGATTCAACCCGTATTCGCAAGAAAAGGTGATGCGGGGTGCGGGTGGCTGCGCGAACACGATGTAGAGCTTGTTCCACTAAGAGTCTGATGGCTTATGGAGCCTCGGTGGTTGATGTTTTATAAGCATAATATAAAGTTTTGAAAAAATCGTGAATTTGGTTCGTCCTTGAGAGCAGAAGTTTAAAAGCAAATGGTTGAGCCAGGCTCCGTTTATTTTTCAAAGCATGCGGTTGAAGCCACAGGCTCAGTTTTATGAAAAACTTTTGAGAAACTTTTAAGAAAAGGTTTGTGAAGGTTTTAAAGACTTTTCAAAAGCAGATAAAGCAAACAAGCAAAAGGAAATTTTGAAGTTTCATAAACTTCTAAGCAAGCAAGCAATAAGAGATTTATAAGCTTTTAAGAAAAGTAAAGCAAAAGCAATGACGAAGTATTAAAAAGTTTTATAAACTTTTAAAAAGCGAAACAAATCTGAAAGTTTGAAACTTTAAAGTAAGCAAGCGAGAACTACGGAAAATATCTTGTAAAAGGAGTTTCTGATTTGAGATCTTCGGAAAAAGCAAAACATTTATAAAGCATACACTCATGAGCTCGTTTAGCTCATTTGTATTTTAAAAGAAACTATTTTCGGTCTGAGCACGACGGACGTTAGACGATTAGGATTCTCGACATTTGTCTGGTATTATTAATAATATTTTGTAAGGAAATACTTTAAATTTGTATAATGGAGCATATGTATGTACATAGTATAGTCTTGTGAGAATGTGTTGAGTTGGTGGTTGCCATATTGGGATAAAATGTAAATTTGTGTATGTAGGATTTGGAATTGTCCTATCGTGGCAGATCATCTTCTTTGAGGAGTTTCACAGATTGCCAAGATTTTACCAAATCTAAGTTGGAAAAAGAAAGAAAAAATTTTTATCTGAGTTTAAGCAAAAGCGGTCGAACCCCGACGCGGGGATTTTTAGTGGGTTAGGGTAGCGGTGGGGATTTCTATGGAGTGGCCGGCACACCTGCCGCTAGTAGGGGGTGGGGGTGTGTCATTATAACAATTGAAAAACTAAACAATTTGTAAATTATTTGTAGAATAATCAAGGGGAATGACTAATGAAAGTTATAGTCTGGTTGCACGGTGCTGATATAGCCGTAAGTGCCTCTGAAGGGTTTGATTAGATGAATTGGGATCTAACAGTCTTGCAGTGCCAAAATCTGATACAAAAGCTTCAAACTTAGAGTCCAAAAGAATGTTGTTACTTGATATATCTCGATGAATGATAGGCCAGGCGTAATCGTGATGTATATAGGATAAAGCATTAGCATTGCCTTTAACAACGTTCATCCTTTTAACCCATTCCAATTCCACCTCAGCATACAAAACAAGCTTCCTTGTTCCATATATTTGTAAACCAAAAACATGCATTTGTTATGTAGACAGAAGCCATGAAGTTTCACAATGTTGCGATGTTGTATTGTTGACAACATTTGGACTTCATTTTCAAAGCTTTTTAAGTAGGTTGGATCTTCGCTTTCCCATCCATGAAGTTTTTTCAAGGCAACTACCTTGCCCAGCGGTTATTATACGTGAGCTTGTATTGCCGTAGGCTCCGTACTTATGCGTGTCCGATGTCGAAAATCTCGATTGCTTGGATGATGTCTTGATAAGAAATCACACCATCATAGTCCCATAAGGAAAAGAGATCCCCATTTTTCACCTTTGTTATTTCAACTGATTGATTTTTGTTGATTCTTCGTTTATGGAAGAGAAACCCTATGACTACAGCCAAAAGTAACAAGGTTTCATATATTGAAACAACGATGATGAGCATGATTAGGTGCCTTTTCTTGCAACGTGACAAACCTTTGATCTCACTACATGCACCTTTGTTGTAGTCCAATGGCTCTGATGGTGCTCTAGACCGAGTCTCAAATTGATTATGTGATAAATCAATCGATGTCCAAATACAAAGAGGAATGGTGCCGGAGAGATTATTGTATGAGAGATTGAAGTATGCTAATTGTTTTAAATTTCCCAAATGGAAAGGTATATGTCCACTTAATAAGTTATTACTCATGTCCACAGTAGACAATTTCTCCAAATTCCCTATTTCTGTGATAAAACCACTAATTTGATTACCTTTGAGAGAAAGAGAAGTGAGATGGGTGAGTGCCTATGGATGAAGGGATGACACCATTAAGGTGGTTATAACTCAATGCCAAGGTCATCAAGCTCTTCATTTTCCCAATTTCGGGAGGGATAAAGCCACTGATGTGATTATTTCCAAGGCTAAGATAAGTTAAATCAATTAGATTGCCCAATGAAGAAAGGATGACACCACTAAGGTCATTATAACTCAATTCCAAAATGATTAAGCTCTTCATTTTCCCAATTTCAGGAGGGATAAAACCACTGATGTGGTTACTTTCAAGGCTAAGATAAGTTAAATTAGTTAGATCACCCAGTGAAGAAGGGATGACACCACTAAGGTGATTATAACTCAATTGCAAACTAAGCAGGCTCTTCATTTTCCCAATTTCAGGAGGGATAAAGCAATTGATTTGGTTCCTTCCAAAGCGAAGATAAGTTAAATTGGTTAGATTGCCCAATGAATAAGGGATGGCACTAGTAAGGTTATTATTGATCAGGAGTATTAGACGCAAATTATCTAAATGCCCTATTTCAAAAGGGATGGAGCCATTGGTTTGATTACCATCAAGATAAAGAGTTTTCAGTTTGGTTAAATGTCCTAGAAGAGAAGGGACGACACCACTAAGATGGTTATTACCAAGATCCAAGGAAATAAGATTCTTCATTTTCCCAATTTCAGGAAGATCTGAACCATGTAGTCGATTGGAATAATAAAGGGAGAGATACTCCAATTGAGTAAGGTTAGCCAAGGAAAGAGGTAACTCACCTGTAAGATCGTTTAAAGAGAGACCAAGATAAGTGAGATTATTAAGAGTACCTATTTGGTGCGGGAGGCTACCATTAAGTCCACATCCAGAAAGGCGCAACACAACCAGGTTGGGAAATGAGGAAAACTTTAATTTGCTGTGTTAACATGCTGAGCTCGACCAATTCTTTATCTACTCCGATAATGTTGATTTCAGAGACGCTTCTGGCCTTATTGCAACTTACACCAGGCCAGGTTCAATGAGGAGAAGTAGAATTCCACCAACCGGTGCTGTGCAGAGCCTTCCCCTCATCGATTGATAATGATGATGGTGATGATATTGCATGGGCAAGGGAGAATATTAGCATAGTGATGTTACTCCCATTTCCAAAGAAATGAAGCACACCATCTTTAAGTCTATCTAATTAGTTTATTCATTGCATGATAAAGCGCACACTTTTATAATGTAAAGATAAACGTTTTTGGTGTTTAAGAGAGAACAGAGAATCTTCTGGGAAGCAAGCATCCAACACAACTTTTTTTTTTAGTCTCCGGCTAAAGTCTTCACATTAACGTCCACGCGATTGTGATTGATAAAATTTGTGCCTCAGTATGAAAGCTTTTCAAGTGGGGTCGTTACTTTCCCATCTGAGAAGTTTCTTCAGATCTACTGTCTTGCCTGAAGGCAGCCCTGCTCTGTACACACTGTTGTAGCCTCCAACACCTATGCTATATTTGATGTCAAAATCTTTTGTGGCGTTGATGATGTCTTCTTAAGCGATTCTACCTTCAAAGTCGCATATAGAAAACATATCTCCATTTTTGGTGATGGTAACCAACTGGGGTCTATTCTTTTTCACCTTCCAAAAATGAAAGAAAGTCCCAAGGATTGCACAGGCAAGAAACAGGGGAGTGGATAAAGAAACAACAATGATGAGTAATAGTCTGGTTGTGGAACCATTTATGTCTTGTGGAGATTAAAAAATCCATCCGGAGGGTATATTGAAAATGGGAAGGTATTCTCCCACTAATAAAGTTTTCACTCAGGTCTAGACCTGTTAAATTCTTTAAATTTCCTATTTTTTTAGGAATGGAACCATTGATTTGATTCTCCCAAAACCTCAAGACCATCAAATGGACGAGTTGGCCCACAGAGGAAGGAACAAAACCAGTGAGTTGGTTGTTCCCCAAATAAGTTAGTAAGATGATATAAAGATGAAGGTATAGCACCAGTGAGTTTAATATAACTCAAATCCAAACTTGACAGATTCTTCAAATTCCCAATTTCATAAGGAATAGGACCACTTATTCGAGCATAAAAAATATGGAGTCTGCTTAACTGGGAGAGGTGACCCTCAAAGATCAACATTGTAGATATGGAGGGTGGTGAGATTAGTAAGAGTACCTATTTCATTTGGGATGCTTCCGTTGAACTCCAAAAGACCTAAGTGACTCTATTTGTTAAGTCAGAGAAAAGGAAAGAAAAAACAGCATCCCATGTTCCCCTTGCTACCCTTCCCATCAAATAATTTGAAGAAAATATACATTATGTTTGAGAATGATTTTCAAGTGTACAATTTGTTAAAGTGTTTAGGTGTTTAATAAATTTTAAAATTAGTTCAAAATTTCAGATAATGACATAGTTTGACAATTCAAGAGTCATTATATAAATAAAAATACTCTCTTTGAGAAATTAAAAGTTCCCTAAATTTTGAAATCAATGAAAAAAAAAATAGATGGTCGATCACCTTATCCACTTCATAACAATCATACGATAATATTTATTTATTTATTTAATAATCTCACTCAAAGTTAAGAAAGCGTTATATATGAATCTTATTTGATTCCTTTCATCACAAAAAAACTATTATCACTTAAAAAAATAAGTAGAAAATTTGTCTTTGAGTTACTAAAGAAAAAGAAAGGATAAATATATCATAAACTTCTCTGAAGGAGAAAAAAAAAAGAAAAAAGGAAAGGAAAAATCTTCTTTCCAATTACATTTCAACTCTCTTGTCATTTAAATATTTTCAATTTTCAATTGCCAAAGTCACATTGCACCAATGGGTTCCGGAAATGACTTGCTAGCCATAAGTCTCCAAGATATTTGTTGCATAGACGGATGAAGTTGTGGATTACAATGGAGACATTTGAGAGCCAATGATACCGTAAGAGCTACATCATTAGCAACTTGTGAACCTTTAGGAGATGAAAGACGTGAATCTAATATATCCTTTAATGTTATGATTTGATGAAGATGAAGATGAAAATGAGTTGACAAAATCTCCTGGATGTATTCCCATCATTGTCTCCAACGCTACCATCCCAAAGCTATAAACATCACATTTCTTAGTCACAACCATAGTACACACAAGCTCTACAATATGTACAAAAAAACAATGAAGTTCTTTGTTAGAATCGGAAGAAATATTATCAAAAACATTTTCAAAAACCATATAGAGAGTAAGCTTAATAACAATTGAAAACATTAACATTTTGTAAATTATTTGTAGAATAAATAGGGAAAGACTAATGAAAGTTATAGGTTAATTTACTTGGTGCAATATAACCGTAAGTGCCTACAAGAAGGGTTTGATTGGATGAATCAGGATCTAACAATCTTGTAGTGCCAAAATCGGATACAAAAGCTTCAAGCAGAGTCGAAAGAATGTTGTTGCCAGTATGTCGATGAATGATAGGCAAAGCACAATCATGATGCATATAGGATAAAGCATTAGCAATGCCTTTAACAAAATTCACCCTCTTTGTTGGAATCTAGCGATAGAAAACGGCAGAGAAATAAAAATTTTGCTGTTGTTGCATCAGGATCCAGCGGTTTTGATGAAGCAAACAATGAATCAAGGAAATCTAGATCTTACCTCTTGTAGGCCGTCCTTTTGACTAGTGCGAGATTTGCTTGATCACACACCTGTTGAAACACAAGCAGGAAAGCTTGATCCGGTAACAACGAGCCAAGACGATGCAGTGTGTAAATGCCCTCTAAAGGTACCCACACGAACGGCTAATGGATGGGATGGATGTGCTAGCACCTTATGATAGGTCTTTGTCCCACATAACCAAAACTCTAAAAAGAATTCTCTCTCAAAACACCCACTTCAAAAGAACCACAATCTTTTAGATGATAAACTCCATATTTATATCAAGCCTCCCGAACTCTTTTATTAAAACGAATTTAAACCAAATTCCATTAACTATTAATGAGCTTAGGCTTGGGCTTGGAAGCAGGTAATCATGGGCTAAAGAAAGTAACTCTAACATCCCGTTATAAGCTCATTCTTATGCTGGCGATAGGTTCACTCGATGTTGCGACGGGCTAGTCATATTCAGCCCCTGAGTTATAATTGGTCTCTATGAGCAGCCTCTTCTGGAATCAAGTGAATTAGATGACTCGAAAACCTTACCATAGTATGATATTAGTCCTTTGTCACCACGATGCCTCAATTAAGCACAAAGCATGGATGAAGTCATCTTTATACAACAATCGTTTTTCGTTCTGATGAAATGACTAAACAAATGATATTGATAACTCCTATCAATCTCATTCGAGCAAGCCACATTAACAGTCTTACTTATCGAGGCTGATAGACATCTCACTTTCGATTAAAAAGCGGGACAAATTCTTCATATCACTCACATTCCTCCATGATTCCGCATATGACCATACTTTGTGTGCCATCACATTAAAGACGTCATTGAGCTACGTCGAGAACCACGAAGTTATCGTAGCAAGGAATCCGTGGTGGTCGGTCGAAGGACTCAAATACCACTCTTGCAATGAGAGTGCAGTGTATAATCATGTGGTATTTCTCATAGTGGGCGATCAATAACATGAACTCTACATGTATTTATGTTTATGAGTAACATCTTGTGTTATGTTGACAGCATTAATTATTTTTCTCCCAAAAACATAATAGTCTTACTTCATTATTATTCCCTGATAATGATGTTATGGACTATTATAATGATGACATGTAAAGTTTTATATCAGATGCTGTAGTGACGCTGAATGAGCACAATATTGAGATCTTGTTTTATCATTAACATTGCAGCGTTAATATTAGGATAAATGATAATGCCTCATGTATATAAACATATAATGACAATGTATATGCCACTGGGCTAGAACATATCACTAACACTCTTAACCCAATCCAATTCAACAACCTCAACATCATCCCTCAACATACAAACAAGCTTCCTCGTTCCATATATTTGTAAATGAGAAACATGCACTTGTTATGTAGACAAAAGCCATGAAGTTTCACAATGTTGCGGTGTTGTATTGTTGATAGAATTTGGACTTCATTTTCAAAACTTTTCAAGTAGGCTGGATTCTCACTTTCCCATCCATGAAGTTTTCCAGCCACCTTCACAGGAAGGTAGTTGTGTAAACACTACCATAGCCTCGATTTTGTCACGATATCGATGTCAAAATCACAATTGCTTAGATGATATTTGTCACCCCACCCTTACTATGACAGTGTTCGACCACCCCCTGAAACCCGTAGTTACTACTTGACTAGAGAATCACAATGAAGCGGCCGTGACCTTCTTAAAGCACATTATAAAAATTTCCTTTCTAAACATGTGATTTTATAAAATTTCGGCGGCCTGTTTGCCTCTGAGACAAATCCCAAAACACAATATACATTTTACACTTTTCAAAATATGGCAACCAACACACTCTTTCAAAGAGCCTCGGGCTCATCACATTTCCTGATACAAAACTATGTACAGCCATATCTTTGAAGCTGTACAAATTCCAAAGTATTTCCTTACATAAGTTATTGAATACAGAATCGATACAAAAGTCAAGAGAATCCTAATATGCTCCAGCGTCCGGCGTGCCTGTACCTGGAAAATAGTTTTTAAAAACGACAAAATAATGGCTAAGCAGGCTCAGTGAGTGCTATCTTTATAAAATGTTTTGCTTTTACGAAAATATCTCCCGAGCGCAAAACTCTCTTTTACAAGATATTTTCCAGAAACCTTGCTTGCTTTGCTTTAAGAGTTTCTAAAACTTTTCATACTTGCTTGCTTGCTTTGCTTTTCTTTGCTTTAAAAGTTTCTAAAACTTTTCATACTTGCTTGCTTTTAAAAGTTTATAAAACTTTTCATAAATCTCTTACTTTCTTGCTTTACCTTGCTATAAAAGTTTATAAAACTTTTAATAAATGCGGAAACTGAGCTTCAACCTTTGCTTTAAAAAGTTTATAAAACTTTTATAAACAGAACCACAGGCTCAATAGCTTTCTTTAAAGTTTATAAAACTTTTCATAAATGTGAACTTTGAGCTAGTACTTTCTTTAAAGTTTATAAAACTTTTTATAAACATGGGAGCCTAGGCTTAACCGCTTGCTTTAAAAGTTTATAAAACGTTTCATAAATACGGGAGCCTAGGCTCAACTACTTGTTTACCAGTGGTTGATTTTCAAAATTGTGTGAAAAATGTTTATAAATCAAGATCAACCACTGAAGGCCTTTCTTGCTTGTTGTCCCCTAGTAAAACACGGGAGCCTGAGCTTCAACCGTGTCGGTGGAAGGTAGGTGGAAGAGCCTTAGCTCAATTCCCCTTTTATGGTAAATATGGTGGAATGACCATGGTCTACATCACCATAATCTAGCTAGCGCGCTAACCCTATATACTCCGGTACGTGCCACGGTCTCCTTTAAAATCTTAAATGCATGAACTAAGTTTGCGAGACCGAGCAAATCTAAAATGCAACTGAAATGATGTCCTAACACCACCGCACATACGAATACCTCCCAGCCGTATGCTTGCTTAAAACTATGGATTTTAGTTGAGCTGTTTTATAAAATATCTTTTGTTTGCCTTGCTCTTTGAAATATGGTTTGACAACTCAAAACCATTGCTTGCTTGCTTTTTAAAAGTATGGTTGAATGCATCAAAACCATTACTTTTTTTCTTTTCACATATGGTTTAAATCAAAACCATTGTTTGCTTAAAAACTCATTGCTTGCTTGTTTTCAAATATGGTTTAAAATTAAACCATTGCTTGTTTGCTTGCTTTCTAAATCACATTGCTTGCTTGCTTTTCAAATATGGTTTAATACTTTAAAACCATAACATACCAGTGTAAAATGATTTATAAATAATACACTAGTATTTAAAAATAGAGGATTTAAACAGCTCGCCTTTTTTGTTTGCAAAACTTGAGCACGACTTCACAACTTTCCCGCTTTTGCTTTTAGCACACACTCAAGCGAATCTGGCAAAACGTGTCGCTGTGTATAGCGTAAAGCAACGCACTTCACCATAAAGTCACTTTAGGGTCACACAAAATTCATATAAAGCCAAATGAACAATTTACCCTTGAGCACCAAAAAGCCCATAACAAAAAAAACCACTCATTTTGGCAAACCTTTTTCCAACAATACTCTCTGGACTTTATTACCCAAAAATTATTCAAACGGTCTTCAAACATTATGAAACTATCCAGATCAGTCCTTTATATATCCGATGACATCTATTTAAATTTTCAATTTAAAATTCCTTCTCTAAGGCCCTCAACCACATAACACAAGTTACATCATTTTTTTTTATGCCTAATTGGTTTGCTCACTGAATCACCTACTGTTATCCTTGATTTATGGGGTCTTAACTCCATAAATTGAAAATTGTTTCTTCACTCATTTGAAGATATAATTCTAAGGTTTCTTCTCCAATTGGAATCATCCAATTTGGATCACCGAAACTCAAGTTATTGTATTTTACATCTAGATCACTCAAATTGGCAGAACAGAATCTGCATATAGCTCCACTTTGAAAATTTTTTGGGAACTTTGGGGTTATAATTTGCTTGCAATTCCTTCATATAAATTATTCCCCTAGAGGTCCATTGTACCCATAATTTTGAATCACTCAATTTGGATGAGTTAAACTCCACTTATGGCCAAAACACTACAACAATACCCAAAACAGAGCATAACCAGTGAGCTACGAAGGCTCACCTTTCAGTCCGTTTTGGGAGCCTTAGAGCTACAATTTTCTCTTGGTCCCTTCTGTACATTTTGTATCCCTATCTCTTATGGTTCTTTACCAATTGGAATAAATTCATTTGGATGATTATAACTTAATCTATAGCCAAAACAAAAACAGGGGTTTTACCAAATTTGGACAGCATTTCCTTTAAAAAAAAAACCCAACATTCTCCTTTTTACAACCATTCCTCAAAACCAACATGGAATTTACCCAAAAAAACTCCACCACACTTGTATTGGTGGTTTATAACTTCTTATAACCAAACCCTAGGTAAAAATCCCAAGATTTCATACCAAGGTCCACCAATCCATACAAAACCATAGAAATATGAAGAATTCCTTGTTTATCTAATACCAATTAAGGTTTTATCCACATGAATTCAACAAATCTAGGGTTAGGATAATCTCCTAACAAAACCCTAGGAAAGGAGCAACTAATCATCCATAGAAAAACCCTAGCAATCACACCAATAACCCTAGACATAAAAATACACTTGATCCCATACAAGAAAACATACCTTTGTTCTTCTCCTTCTTCTTCTTCCTCTTCTTCCTCTTCTTCCTCTCTTCTTCTCCCTTTTCTCTCCATTGGTAAACCTGTAAAAATGAGACCAAAATGAATTTTTTTTTGTCTCGTCTCCTTTATATACTCTCAAGTTTCCTTTAATTACAAATAGGTCCTCAATCACTTAAATATTTGCCAATCAACTTTTGTTATTTTCATAATGGCCTCTCATCTTCTCAAATTATGGTTTTCATATCCATTTTGGCAAATTACAACTTTACCCTTCTTCTAGTACAACATTCCGGGTTAAATCAATTTATGATTTCACAACTTCATCCTGAACAACAACTCCCAAAAATACTACAATGACACTTGGTGCACATATGTGCCCCTACGGTTACACGTACTATACACCCTCTCGGGACGGGGCGTTATAGATGTCTTGATAAGCACTCACACCATCATAGTCCCACATGGAAAAGAAATCTCCATTTTTCACCTTCTTTGTCTCAACAGATTAATTTTTGCTGATTCTTCGTCTATGGAAGAGAAACCCAAGTACTACAGCCAAAAGCAACAAGGTAGCAGATAAAGAAACAACGAAGATGAGTATGATTTGGTGCCTTTTCTTGCAACGCGACAAACCTTTGATCTCACTGCATGAACCTTTGTTGTAGTCCAATGGCTCCGGGCCCCGGCGGTCCTCTAGACTAATCCTCAAATTGGTTGTATGATAAATCAATCATTTTCGAAATGTAGTTATACAAAATAGAATGAGGAACGATGCCGGAGAGATTATTGTAGGAGAGATTGAAGTATTGTACTTTTTCTAAATTTCCCAGCTGGAAAGGTATCTTTCCGCTTAATAAGTTATTACTCATGTCTAGAGTAGACAGTTTCTTCAAATTCCCTATTTCTGTGGGGATAAAACCACTGATTTGATTACCTTGGAGAGTAAGAGAAGTCAGATAGGTAAGATTGCCTAAAGATGAAGGGATGACACCATTAAGGTGGTTATAACTCAATTCCAAAATGTCCAAGCTCTCTATTTTCCCAATTTCAGGAGGGATAGCACCAATGATGTGGTTATTTCCAAGGCTGAGATAAGTCAGATTGGTAAGACTGCCTAATGAAGAAAGGATAACACCATTCAGATGGTTATAACCCAGATCCAAGTAAGTCAGATTCTTCATTTTTCCAAATTCAAGAGGAATTGAACCATATAGTCGATTACAAGAAAGGAGGAGGTACTCCAACCGAGTGAGGTTAGCCAAGAAAAGAGGTAGCTCACCTATAAGATTGTTAAAATTGAGATCAAGAACTTTGAGATGAGTTCCTATTTGCTGCGGGATGCTTCCGCTGAGTCCACAGTTACAAAGATCGAGATCAATGAAGTTGGGAAATGAAGAAAAGTTCAATTTGCTAATCTCGCCCAATTCTTTGTTTGAATAGGAAATGATGATTCCAGTGACACTATTGGCCTCATTGCAATGTACATATTCCCGGGTGCAATAATGAGAAGCAGAATCATTCCACCAACCGGTGCTGTGTAGAGCCTTTCCCTGATCATCAGTTGATAACGATGATGGTGATGATGATGATATTGCATAGGCAAGGGAGAATATCATCATCACCATGGTGATGGTTACTTCCATTTCTGTAGAAACAAAGGACACCATCTTTAATTCTATCTAATTACTTTATTCATCATTGCATAAAATAAGCACCCACTTTTATAATGTAAATATAAAAGTTATTGTTGGAATGGCGTCAACTAAGTGAGAACATAGACTCTTCCCGGAAGCTCACATCGCTCCACATGATTGTGATCTAATTTATAATGTGCACAACACTTTCTCTTATGTGTATTTCATGTGTGTCCCCACTTTCTCTTCTGTGAAGGAAATCCTATGGCTGCCAGCCAGGCCTCTTTAATTATAAAATCTTGTTGGAAAATTCCATTTCAATCTAATTTTGCTATTCTCTATTATTGGTGTCCGCGTGATTCATGATGTTGACCCACAGAAATGTATCTTAATGTGTCAAATATGAATGAATTCCACTCAGAAAAGAAAAACTTTAAGGGATCATTGATATGACAAGTCAAGTCTATCCATTCTTTTTAATTTTGTTTTTACCCTTTTCTTCCATGTGATGCACATTTCCAAGTCCTTTGCACTTATTTATTTATTTTATTTTATCCTCGTTGCATTTTTCTTGCATGATGCTTTTCAAATTTTCCCCTTTCTTCCATGTGATGACCTTTTTCTCAGTCTTTTGCACTTTTATTTATTTATATTCTTTCTTCCATGTGATGACCTTTTTCTCAGTCTTTTGCACTTTTATTTATTTATATTATATGTTCGAGGTTATAGTCCTAGATGTTCGGATTGTGATCTCGTTCCAAGTTTAGTGGTGTATGTTTGAACTCCTCCTATAGATCTTAGTGTGTGTAGAGTAGATGAGATAATTTGTAATAAAGTATAAGCACACACAAAATCTTTTATGTGGTTCAACAACTTGCCTATGTTCATAGGGTTGTGCCTAGATGCAAGAATTTTTACTAATTTGATTCAAGGTTTACAATTAGTCTTATGTGATAGTACGAGACTCCCTCTCTACCCACGCCCCTTCTTGAAACCTAATCACTTATAGTAGAATTCAAAATGAACTCCCTCCATTCCCATCTCAACAGCATCGCACACCCATACCCACATTACATCAATATAAGATGAAGAAAATAAAGAACATCATCTTTCACTAAAGGTGAAAGACTTTTAGATGCAATACCTCGACCCAGTATGCAATCCGCCTCCTTGTCGTGGGACTCCTTGTTCTTATCGGGATCTGTCCTAAAATGCGTGTTGATGCTTCCAAAGTCTTGAATTTATAATCTTGCTAATTAGTCTTGAAGTCTTGTCCTCAGTTGGATCATTATCCTAATATAGCTCAACTTTACCTTATATTTTATGTTCTTTTCATTAAGTTATCACATCATAATTGGAAACTAACATCAGTATCCTTTTTAAGATAGAATCCTAAAGCGTTTCCTGATGCGGTTGGCGGCGTGAGCGCGTCAGGATCTTTTGTGATTTGATCTTTATCCATGGCCTTCGTGAGTCCCAAGCTCTTTGTTTACTTGCTCCCGAGTTCATTAGCACGCCTCGACTAGCGAATCTGTGTCGATCCCACAGTGCTCCTTACAGTCCGGACTTCCCATGTCACCAGCACGTACCTATAGTGCAAAATTACCTTAGTCCGAACTACTTCCACTACTGCTCTCCTTCTAGTTCGAACTTCCCATGTCTAGCACGTCCCTGCGAGGAACTTTACCTTTATTTCAACAAATCTTCATCAAGCTCGATATCTAAAGTAGCTATCTTCTTGTAGAATCCTTGAGACAAAGATATGGACAATCTTAGACCCGACAATTGTAAGAATGTTTTCAATTATTCTTAGTTGACTCGTGTGATATTATTAGATTTAATATTATAAATCACTCAATTCATTGGTTTAAGGTGGCACCGCTTGATGGAAGCGATAAAGGATTTAAAATTTAAAATTTTAAATTAATCCATTTAATAAGGGTCCTCTCCCTGCCCAAAAAAGTCTCTCTTGAGAAAATTTCACCATCACGAATTGAAAGCCAGAGAGTGAACAGAAGGGTAAAGGGATAGAAATAGATAATATTTTGCTTGAAGACTCGTTGTCATTATGGATCCAGGTTAGTTACAACAAATTCTTATTTTGCATAAATGTGAATATCATAAATGTGAATATCATGAAATCTTAAGATCACATGTGTTAGGTTACGTGTCTGTTACCTGAGCCTAGAAATCCTTAAAAATAAGTTTACATGTGGTATCAGAGCGAAGGTTTAGAGATTCATGATTTTCCTAAGTTTAATAGATAATGCTTTATAGGGCTTATTTGTTTTTCAAAATATTATTTTTATGATTTAGATCATTATTGTTCCTTTAAAAGCCGATCTCCTTCTCTTTTGTTTAAATTTCTTGAATTTATTGAAATTCAAATTATAGTGTTTTATGGAGATTATTTATTTTTTTTGTTGAAATTCAAATTATAGTGTTTTATGAAGATTATCTTAAAAAAAAAAAAAGGATTACTCTACCAGAAACGAAGAATCTGGTGTATGGTATAATTATAATTTTTTATAGTAATTTTTTATTATTATTATAATTATCTTTGGTGTTTTCATTTTGAATAACTATCCGGATAATTATTAATAATTATCCTTCCAAAAGTGATATTATCCTTTATACAATTTTGTTATATCGATTTGGTTTTATCAAATTTTGTTATGGATAATCCGTACTTCAATGGAAGCAAGAGATTTGAATTTGTTTAATAAAAACAAAATTTTTAACAAAAAGGGGATTTGAACCCATGACCAATGCAAACTCTCCTTGATTATAAAGGTTTTTACAACCATCAGGCTACAATACATGTTATATCATTTTATGCAATATTTATGTATATAACCTTTTATGTGAAACATTTAAAGAAAAATTTTCTTTTAATACATAAGTAAATAAATAAATTGAAAATTTGTAATCCGGGTTAGTTAGTCACCAAAGTGGCCCACCCATAAGTGTTATAATTTTCAATTTGAATGTTTGTTTATTCATTTATGATGTTTATTTATTTAAGAAATTACAATTGTTCTCATAATGGATGCTATAAATGATGTGATATGAATAATTTTGTGAATGATTGTGATTCATTATTAGAACAATTAAGGATCACCCAAAGGTTGATTGTTTGTTCTAATAACTTATGAACATGAATGTTAGTAATATGAATGCAATAGTAGTTATGTTGTGTTTATATATCCAAAGATAGTAGATACATCTAAATATTGCATTTATCTTTATCAAATTAAGTTAAATTTCTTAGCATCATTATGTTGTATGTAGTATATTGATGAATTGCCCAAAGGTGAACATCAATATATGATTATTATATTTACGATATGTTTTCTTAGTCTATTAAGCAAGTTAATATCAAGATCCAAACATTAATGTTATGATATTTCTTGTAGTAACAATGCTTGTGCAATCGCATTTCTCGTCTGTTCCAGTTTTTAATGGTCTTAATTTTTCTGAATGGAGTGAACAAATCCATTTTTACCTTGGGGTAATGGATCTAGATTGTACTCAGAATTCGAAAAAAAGCGGCGGATAATGCATTTTTGAGCATGGCTGAAGAAAGAATCATTACAAAACTTTGGAAAGGTCAAAGCAGATTGAGTTTGATGTACATGCGAAAAACATAGCAAACAACATTAAGACAACTCTCCTAAAACTGATAAATGCTAAAGAAATGTTAAAAGTTTGTGGAAAAGCTCCCGAATAGTGATAAGTCTCTTCTTGGGACGATAATGGTACCTAACCACCATAATTGGTGGTTCTCGTACTATGCATGAACATGTAATTGAGATGACTAATTTGTCGGCAAGGCTTAAGTCATTAGAATGGAGGTGGATGAAAGTTTCCTTATGCAGTTCATTTTGAACTCCTTTACCAAGTAGTATGGTCCCTTCCAAATGAACTATAATACCATGAAGGACAAGTGGAATGTGCATGAGCGCATAGTATGCTAGTTCGGGAAAGGGCAGACTTAAAAACCAAGGAATTCACTCTATTAATTATGTAACCAATCAGGGAGCTGGAAAGAAAAGGAAACATGCAAGTAAAGGAAAAGGGCCACCAAAGTTCGAAGAGCATGCTTTTAAGATTCATAAGAAGGGGCCTAAAGTTGACGGATGCCACTTTTGTAAGAAGACTAGGCATTTCCAAAAGGATTGTCCCAGACAAAAGGCTTAGTTCGAAAAGAAATGTATACATAATGCTTATGTATGTTTCGAGTCATATTTGGCTGAAGTTCCTAATAACACTTGGTGGCTTGATTCTAGATGTACAACTCATGTTTCTAATATATTAAGGATTCCTTTCAATCAAACCCGCAGACCAAATGAGAAATTTGTCCTAATGGGCAGCTTGAATGAAAGCTCCAATGGAAATTTGTTGGGACTTACCCGTCTTGATCTTGACCGGTGGACATCATTTGGACTTATTGGAACCTTTATGTACCTAGTATATCTAGAAATTTGGGAACACTTGCAAACTTGATAAAGAAATTTGGATATGTGTTTAAATTTGGTAGTTGTTGTTCGATTTGTACCAAAACTTACATGTATGATTGGTGGTGGTACATTGTAGCGATGGATTATATAAAAGTAACTCTTGACAATCTATATGTGGAAACTCTGCTGACCTGCATCATAATGTTGAACTAAAACGTGGTTTAAGGTAATGAGCAGTCACCTTCACTTGTGGCATAAACGATTGGAGACATATTTCCAAAGAACGAATGGAAAGATTAGTAAAGAATGAAATCCTTCAAAACTTGGATTTTACTGATCTAAGTGTATGTGTGGATTGTAGTAAGGTAAACAAACAAAACACACCTGAGAAAATTACCACGACTTCTTGAAATAATACACACCAATATATGTGGGCCTTTTGATGTCAGTTCTTTTAATAAAGAAAAATATTTTATCACTTTTATTGATGATTTTTCATGTTATGGTTATGTTTATTTGCTACATGAAAAATCTCAAGTTGTAAGTGCCTTATAAATTTTCATTAATGAAGTTGAAGGCAATTGGATAAAAATGTGAAAATTGTGAATCAGATGGAGGTGGTAGAATATTATGGAAGTTATGATGGAAAGGACAACACCTGGCGGGTCCATTTGCTAGATTTCTAGCGTGGTATATGTGCACAATACACAATGCAGTACCTTAAACAAAATGGTGTATCGAGAGAGGCGTAATAGAACCTTGTTAGATATGGTTAGGAGTATGGTAAGTAATGCATCTTTACTGACTCTGTTTGTGGACTTATAAAAGCGCCATGTATTTGCAAAATAGAGTTCCTAGTAAGGCGGTTCAAAAAACACCTTTTGAAGCGCATGGACGGGAAAAAACTAAGTCTAAGGCACCTACATGTTTAGGGTTGCCTGGCAGAAATTAGATATTATGAATCACGAAGAGCGGATGCGAGAACAATCAGTGGATTTATTTCATTGGTTATCCCGAGAAAAGTCGAAAGGAGTTTAGATTTTATTGCCTAACCATATTACACAAGGATTATAGAATCTAGGAATGCTAGGTTCATTGAGAATGATGATAAGTGGGAAAGCTTACCCAAAGTGGATATTAAAAAGGAAATGAAGTCACAGTTCTTTAACTTGTATCCCTAATCAAGCGATTCTTCCTCCAATTATTCCTCAAGTTATTGAACCAATTAATAATCCTGATGAACAATATGAAGGACAAATTAATGATCCCATTACTCATAATGAAATTGTGATTAATGAACACAGATGAATGAATCACAACCAAATAGCATTAAGAGTCTCAAAGAGAAAATCAACTATTCTTAATGATTATGTGGTATACCTACCACTGATCGAGAAAGTGACTTAGGAATTGAAAATGACTAGTGACATTTTCACAAGCCATGAATGATGTTAATTCTGATAAATGGTTAGAAGCCATGAAAGATGAGTTAAAGTCTATGGTACATAATGAAGTCTGGGATCTTGTTGAATTACCAGAAGGTCATCGAAAGGTTGGTTGCAAATGGGTCTTTAAGACCAAACGTGACTCTGTGCTGGTATTTAGAGCGTTCTGAGGGCGGTTGGGTGCCAAAGGATTTACTCGAAAGATGGTGTTAACTATAAGGAGACCTTTTCTGTCTCTAAAAAGATTCATTAGGAGTATCATGGCTTTAGTAGCTCATTACGATTTAGAGTTACATCAAATGGATGAAAGCGCCTTTTAAATGGAAATCTAAATGAAGAAGTTTATATGGATCAACCAATGGGTTTTATAGAAAGGAAAGGAACATATGGTGTGTAAACTAAAGATCCAATATATGGACTTAAACAAGCTTCCAGTATTGGTATCTTAAGTTCAATGATACTATTGTTTCTTTTGGGTTAAAAGAAAACTACTTGTTGATCCAATGTATATATCGAAAGTCGGTGGGAGTAAGTTTATATTAGATTCTATGTGTTGAGTGATATCTTACTAGCGACACGATCTTCATCTCTTATATGAAACGAAAAGGTTTCTCTCTAATAACTTTGAAATGAAAGATATGGGTGAGGCAACGTATGTGATTGGAATAGAGATATTCCGTAATAGATCACAAGGAATGTTAGGTTTGTCTCAAAAATCCTATATAAATAAAGTTTTAGAGAGATTCAAAATGCAGAATTGCTCTGCCTCTCCCGTTCCAATTCAGAAAGGAGACAAATTTAGTCTCATGCAATGTCCACAGAATGATTTGGAATGAAAACAAATGCAGGCAATTCCGTATGCATACATTGTTGGGAGTGCAATGTATGCTTCGATTTGTACAAGACCGAGATATAAGCTGCGTGGGAATGTTGGGAAGGTACGAGTAATCACGGGTTAGATCATTGGAAGCTGCAAAAGAAGGTTCTAAGATATTTGCAAGGAACAAAAGAATACATGCTTACTTATAGGAGATCAGTCATCACCGGTTATCTTGGTACGTGTGAACACCACGAAAGTCCAACTTGTAATTTGTCTGTATCTTTTAGCTGGAGGGGCCATCTCTTGGAAGAGTGTAAAACATTCAGTGATTGCTACATCTACCATGGAAGCTGAATTTATGGCTTGCTTTGAGGCCATGGTTCAAGCTAAATGGCTGCGGAACTTTATTTCAGGGCTTGAAGTTGTTGGCGGTATAGCCCAGGACCATTTGAGAAAATTTTTGTGACAGTGCAGCGATCTTCTTTAGTAAAGGATAAGTATTCCAAAGATTCTAAGCATATGGAATTGAAATACTTTATTGTTAAAGAAGAGGTTCAGAAACAAAGAGTGTCAATAGAACATATCAGCACCAATCTTATGATTCTTTGAATCTAGCTGACAAAGGTTACCGCCAAAACATTCTTGGTCATGTTGAAAGAATGGGCCTCATGTCTAATGATTTATGATCAACGATTCGAGTATTAATGTATGTGACATGAGCTCATTAAAGTACAAGTTTCTGGATTTTTCCTGTTTATACCTTATGTGTATACATAGATGATGATTAAGGCGGGGACTTACTTTGAATGGAGATAATAACATTTGGACCTAGAAACATATCTAAGCCCATGAATAATGTTTGCAAAAGAGAAAATTAATATAGTGAATTATGGAAGGAACTATGTCGTATAATGACGTACAACCGCCATGACTCTTGTTAGTTCTTATTCTTAATTATGATTTTATGATGAAGCCAATGAATGAATGAAAGTAATGCGCATTATCACATGAGTCAAGTGGGAGAATGTAAGAATGTTTTCAATTATTCTTAGTTGACTCGTGTGATAATATTAGATTTAATATTATAAATCACTCAATTCATTGGTTTAAGGTGCTTTCCACTTGATGGAAGCCGGTAAAGGATTTAAAATTTAAAATTTTAGATCAATCACATTAATAAGGAGTCCTCTCACCTTTAGTCTCTGCTTGAAAATTTCACCATCACGGGCGAAAGCCGGAGAATGAGCAGAAGGGTAAAGGGATAAAAATAGATAATATTTTGCTTGAGGCTACGTTGTCATTATGGATCCGGGTTGAATTCACAATAAATTCTTATTTGCATAAATGTGAATATCTTAAATGTGAATATCATGAAATCTTAAGATCCTGTAATGTTCTGGGTTCTGTTAATATGTTACACAAACCTAGAAATCCTTAAAAATAAGTTTACAACAATATCCTCATTGCATTTTTTTTCACAGAACTTTTCAATTTTTTATATTTATTAATTTTATCCATTTTAATAATCAATAAAAAAAAAATTAAACAAGAACATCATAATATAAATAGAATTGCATTGTGGACAAAAAATAAAAATATTATACTATAAATAAAGCGCGATAATTTTATATATATTATTATACTACATTTGATACTATAGAGTTTAGATTTAAAAATTATGTTTTGTATTTAGATGCTTAGCAGATAAGATTTTCTTTATCAATACTAAATAAAATGTTTATTCATTTTATGAAACTTATCACAAATAAATAAAATTAAAAATTTTTATTAAATTATTTTATCTTGACCTTGGTTTGCCAAAAAAATAAAAAATTATTTGTATAAAAAAAAATTTCAATGTTATATTTTCACTCATTGTAATATCTTCTCTTCAAATAGAATATCTCATATCTTTTACCCTTGGTTAGTTATTCTTAATAGAAGGTGCAATAATTGGAAAGATTAACGGTTTGTGAATTATTTATAGAGTAAGCAATAAAAAACTAAATAAGAGAGTAAATAATTTTATTTCTAGGCCAAAAAAATAATAGAGAGTAAGTGAGTAAATTTTTTATCTTCAACATGCAAATATAATTATATTACAATTATACAACTTTGCTTTTTCCATAAATATTAGCAATTAGATTAATTGTTAAAAGGGGAAGAAAATTTAGTAGGATTTGTGTCCTACGAAATGATGAATGTTTAGTACTATAAATGTTTAGAATCTAGTAAGCTCCTTTTAGATATGAGAAACTACGAAATAAGATGTTAGAATTCAATCTTATATAACACCTTTCATCACATAAATTATCATCACTTAAAAAAACAAATAGAAAAATGATCTTTGAGTTACTAATGCAAAATAAAGGATACATAAATCATAAATTTCTTAGAAGAAGAAAAAAAAGGACAAATCTTCTTTCCAGTTACATTTCAACTCTCTTGTCATTTAAAAATTTTCAATTTTCAATTGCCAAAGTGACATTGCACCAATGGGTTGTGGAAATGACTTGCTAGCCATAAGTCTCCAAGATAATTGTTTTATAGACGGACAAAGGTGTGGATTGCAATGGAGAAATTTAAGAGCCAATGATATTATAAAAGCTACATCATTAGCAACTCGTGAACCTTTAGGAGATGAAAGACGTGAATCTAATATATCCTTTAATGTTATGTTTTGAGTTGATGAAGATGATAATAAGTTGACAAGATTTCTTGGATGTATTCCCATCATTGTCTCCAATGCCACCATCCCAAAGCTATAAACATCACATTTCTCAAGCACAACCATAGTATACACAAGCTTTACAATAAAAATGAAGATCTTTGTTAGAATCAAAAGAAATATTATCACAAACATTTTCAAGAACCATAGATAGAGAGAGAAGGCTTTATAACAATTGAAAACATTAATGTTTTGTAAATTATTTGTAAAAATAAACAGGGAAAAGACTAATGAAGGTTATAGTCTAGTTTAATTACCTGGTGGAATATAACCGTAAGTGGTTGCAATAAGGGTTTAATTTGATGAATTGGGATCTAACACTCTTGCAGTATAGAAATGAAATACAAAAGCTTCAAGCTTAGAATCCAAAAGAATGTCGTTACTTGACATGTCTCAATGAAAGATAGGTAAGGTGAATCATGATGCATATAGGATAAAGATGATAAGCACACATTGTACTCATTTATCCCCATGTTCTAGGTAGTTTTATGCATGTTTTTAGTATATTAAGAAGTGTTTTAACACTTTTTTCATTCTTATTTGTAATTAGGACCAAATCCAAGGTATTGAGGCAATATGAAGCAAAAAAGTAAAAAAATCAGCAAATTCCACATGTAGCAGCAGCTACTGTATTTCAATCGTTTTGGTTGTAGAATGACCTTCCAAGGCTCCAATATTTGTATTTATGGATAGTAAACTTCTTAAGCTTTCCAACGTATCAAAGAACACCCAATTTGGAGTCTGGAAGAGAATGTTACGATATCGGGAAGTTCAATGCAAGGAAAAGGCAAAGTGTTAATGAATAATGTATGTCGCGGCATCACTGTTCACATGTCGAAGAATTGCGGCTCAAAATTGGCAATTTCCTCGGTTTTCAGCCGATTTCTCTATACTCTATCTAAACACTTGTATTTCTTTATAAACACACACACACACACACACACACACACACACACACACCTGTGTGACGCCACAAAACCTAGGGTGTATGCTCGAGATACCATCGCTGTGACACTCAAATCACAAGAGTGGGTGACTGACTTCGTCGACCAGCGGAATATTAAGTGGCCCATTTTTGTATATTTTTCTTACAAATACACAAATTCTTATAATATTTTATGAGAGTTTGATGTACAACTCTTTTACACTTTTACATGCCAAAATATATTAAAACTAGATTGTTCTTATATATTTTACAAAAATACTTCTCAAGGCCACAACCCAGCCTTCTTCCTCATGACAGAGGAACACAGTGTTTCCTCATGTACTGAAGGCGGTCCCATGACGGGTGGCCAAGCCCGATAGATATATCTCCTAAAGGCTACTCCCCACCTAAGAGCAACATGCAATGCCAATACATACAATCCGATCACACGCATTCAAGTATATACTCTGTTGTGCACGAATGTCTACATATCATGAATCACGATATGCCCCCATGTTTCAGATCACGAGTCCTCATTGACTCCCTCCCACTGCATGCCAAGTGTGCGAAAAATCGTCAAGAAGACATCCATACGATCCTTTCCAAAACAAAAGATTTTGTTTGTAATTCCTAGGTACATTGGATACCCCGTGCCTACATATTTCCTTACCCGGTCTTGTATTGTCATGCATTTGTGTGGGACCACGGTTCGGGTTCTCACCGGGGCCAGTGTGACCTATGCAACATTTTACGGGCTTTCATAGACGATTTCATGTCTAAACCATATACGGGTTTTTAAGCCTTGAGGGGTGTCTATCCACACTCGCTTCACCCGTTTACCGCATTACTTTTCATGCCATGTAAGACCGAGAAAATTCCACTTTTCTAAGGGGCAAAATCGTAATTTGTTAAATCAGGAATTTTTACGGATCTCGGATAATGACGGACTTCTCCGGTAGAGTCGTCGCGGTTAGCTACCACGTCCCGAATTTCGTTGGATTAGGGTGGTCGGGATTTCCGTTTTTCGAGAGGCATGGGGTGTCGGATGACCTCAGCAGGTAAGGGGATCATAGCACCATAAAGGTGTGACCTTGTACTAAAGGGATGGCTCACATTGAGCCACATGGTGGCATGATTCTATGGCTCATATTAAGCCATGTGGGTGATGATGTCATAAAGAGGGTTAGAAACAAAGAAAATGGAGGAAAAAGGATAGCCACAAAAGTTGCTTAAGGAAGGAGGGAGAAACTCCTCCTATGTGAAACTCACGTTAAAGGCTCCAAAAGGAAGAGAATCAAAGGGAGAGAAAATGGGGAGAGGCTGTAAAGAAAAGAGAAAATGAGAGGAGAAAGGAGAAAAAGGAAAGAAAAACAAAAGTAAAGAATAAAGCAAAAGAAAAGAATTCGTGGAGAGGAAGAGGCAGTGGCCAAACATGGAGAAATCCTAGAGAGAGAACGTCTTCCTTCTCTCTAGATTTGTAGAAAAATCCAGTGGTCAGTTCCTTCGAGACAAGAAGGGAAGTGTTCTGCTCACGGAGGGACAGCGCGTGGACTCGGTTTTGGGAGTTTCTTCAACTTCCAAGAGGTAGGATATTTTCCTACTTGGTTTTGCACCCAGCCTAAAGGCTTTTATAATGGTAGAGGTTGTGGGGAGGCCATGAGAGGCCATGTAAATTAGTTCAGCTTTGGAATTAATGGGTATGGATGTGATCGGTTGCGCGGAGCCCGGGGAGTTGGGTTTTAATTAGAAGCGAAAGTTTCTAGGTGTTGAGTTTCTTGTTGTGAAAATAAAGTTTAGACAAATAGGTTCATGTTGTGAAGGGGCGTGCGGTACCACATTGAATAGTCCCAAAGTTGAGACCTAGTTGTATCATTATAAGCTTGCTTGAATAACATACGGTGTGAAATGATGTTGATGCATGCTATTTAATGTACTAACATGATTTGCATGGAGTAGATTATATGTATAAATTATAATTTTCCATGGATTGTAAATGTTTCATGTAGTGCTCATTCATGCATGTAACATGAGGAAAATGCATTGGCATCATGCATTTCATATGCACGGTCACATCGCGTCAGGTCGGGTGTGGGTGCAGGGTAAGGTTTATTAATCAGTATTGGTGAGTGGGTGTGAACTTCGGGAAAAATGGAATGAAAGTCGAGGTAGAGATTCTGAGTGTGTAAATGATCAAAATGATAAATTACATGTTTTGGGCGGAGTAAGTTAGGGTAGATCCCCCCTCAGGGTGAAAGTCCCACAGTCTATTCACGGTTAGACATGAATCCCGACGATGCAAGTTCGTGAAAATGTTGAAAAAGGCGTGCGGCGTCCTCTGGGGTGTAAGCAAAATCCGTGGCCTGAATTAAGGAAAGAATCAAATGGTTTTGATAAATAAATTGGAGGGGTTTTCAATGGTTTAGTCGGGGTGTGTGGTAGTTTTATTTCATTCGGCATTCAGTGTGGGGGAGTCGGTTGGGACTCGGGTGGGTGAGCATGAAGTCGCATCTCATGCATGTCATAGACATTTCATATAGAAAATAATTGTATGGAATGCTTGATTTGCTTGTTTATATATGCCATTGCATATGCATTTTAGGTGGGGAGTAACCCTTGTAGGAGAGACTTTCCTCTTGGGCTTTACACTCACCCGTCGTGGAACTTACTTTGGTCACGAGGGGACTATCCGGGGAGACGATGCGCGAGTAGAATATATTGAAGAAAGCCGAAATGTGGCTTTAAGAAAAATATTTTGTAAAGATGTATAAATCTTTTTGTAAAACAGTCATGGAAACTATGAAAATATAGTGGATTATTTTGTTTTATGAGTATGGATGTATGGGCCCCATGTGGCTATTTTACTCATGTATGCTTCTCATGATATGAGAAGTATAGATTTCCGCGGGTTGATGGGTAGTCAACGGACCCCCGAGAAATGGGGCGTCACACCATGCAAGTAGGCGCTTTCAATTTATCACGATTGTCAATCTTCACTTGAGCTTCGCTCGAACACGAACACAATGTCGATTAACCATGTCTTCACGACATACATCGAACACCAACACAATGTCGATTTACCATGTCCTCACGACATACATCGAACACTAAACACATTGTCGATGTAACGCCCCAAAAATACCCTAGAATTTTTATAATAATTTTATTATATGTTTAGGGTATAAATCGAGCAAAATGGGGATTTTCTAGGAATTGATAAATGATTAAATGAAAATGTTAAATGTTATATGATAAAAAATGAGTATATGATTGAATGATATATGCTAAGTGATTAAATGATTGAACCCGGAAATTAACCCAAGAGAAAAAGGGCAAATTTGGAATTTGTGAAAAAGATGAGCTAAGGGTCATAAGTTATAAAGAATAAATGTCTAAGTGTGATTAATGAGAGTTATAGTGCAAATAGAGGAAGTATATGGGCTATAAAGCATTTTGGGAGAAACTTAAATCAAAAGAATGCATTTTTGTGGCCAAACAAGGCCTTATGAAGAATAAGTGACTTAAGACCAAAAAGGAGAAAAATGAGAAATGAGAATAAGTGTGGAAGGCCAAACATGGCCTTACACTTAAATGAGGCTAAAGGCCAAAATATGGTCGAAGGTGCTCATTTGAGCAAATCTCGTTTTGGAGAGAAAGAGAGGAGAAAAGGGGGAGAATAGGCTAAGGCTTGGGAAAGATCAAGTTCTAGGTATTTAACACTTCTTTAGCTCTAAGAATCCAACGACCTCTGAGAAGATTTGAAGAGATTGAAATTGCATCGAACCACTAGCTTCCCTCTTTGTGATTTTTGATTTAGGGAAAAAGCCCTAACTTAAGAAAAATGGGTTTTTATTGATTCTAACCCACTTTTGGAGTTGTTTAAGTTGGATTCCATAGTGGGCTAGGCTATGAGATACATGAGTTTAGAGGAAGTTATTTGAGTTTTGTGGGTGAGAAATGGCAAAATCACGCCGTTTCTGAGCCAAAACTAAACTTAGTAATACCAGTACCCATGGACGGAGACCAAGTGGTACGGTACCAATGGATGGTAGTACGGTACCTGAGAACAAGGTTAAAATCTTGGGTCTTGCGACCAAAGTGGTACACGATCTTGATGCTTTCAAATGACCACGATTTTGTACCCTTGCATTGTTAAGTCCCATATTCGTACACCGATTGTTTAGGGACCCTAATAAATTACTAATGGGGATTCAAATAAGAATGAAAATAAGTGAAAAACGTACCGTACCTCACCGCCTCGGCGAAGCGAGGCGATATTCGTTTAGTATGATTATTTGTTTAACCAATAAGAGTGGAGAATATGTATTTGACTAGATGCACAATTGAAGGCTACGACTGGGAGGCCAGTATCGAAAGAGACAAGGGATCGATAATTTGGTTTGTTCACTGAACCTCTATCCTTGCTTCAAGTGTATTGATAGTTTACTATGTAAATGCGAAATGATTATATGGAATATGCATACGTCAATTTGAAAGGTATGTGACACCCTAAGACCCAAGGCTCTTTTTTTTTTTTTTTTGAATGAGCAGTGTCAGTGAAGACGATTGAGCCAAAATAGTGACCCAAACCCACGAAACTATAGGTGGGTGGTACGGTCTTGCATGCCTTTGTACTAACTATGCTTTGCCTGCTTCTTTGTGTCACTTAGCCTTGATGTAGTCACTTTATGCGCCTTGGCGTCTGCTCACCTTACTTTGGCGGTCAGACACGAGTCAGTCGTGACGACCTTCCCTGCCCGGCCCAGGGCTGATCACGACCCCCTGGAACCCGAGCCGTAGCCAGCGACACCGATTTTGCCCACCGTGTCCGCAGCGCCCGCAGGCTTATCCGACACCAATTTGGCCCTCTACGCAGCCTCCTTCTTGTGAAACCGCGAAAGCCGGCCATGTCGGCGTCACGAGTGTAACCACGACGCAATCCCTACGAAGCGGTGGCAACACCGCCCTTCTGGCCCAGTGGGTGCGTGCATGGCGCTCATGTGGTGCGCCCAGCGGCGTCTTCTGCGCGCGGCCGCCCACGCCACACGGCACCTTGCTTTGACTGCGACCCGGCGCAGTAGGCGTGGCCATTTCGACTTCTCCACCTCATTTCTTTTCTTTTAACCCCCGTTACATTGTAAAACCAAATAAAATTGCTTTATTGCTACAAGGGCTACTAAACCATGGAAAACTCACCAAAATGTATATGTTATACAAAAAGGAGTAAATTTACAATTTGTTTTTAATTATAAATTATCCAAAACTGGGTCTTCTACCCAGAATTTAAAATCTGAAAATAAGACGAGTTTGGCCATTTAACCACCTACAGGCCTCGGATGCATCCCGTCGGGTGCACCTTCGATGCACGAAGGGGTCCACGATGGGGTGGCTTGATACTTGATAGATAGATTCTCCTACCAAGACTCTCCCCACCTAAAATGCACATGCAATGCACAACACAAACATCCATATTCCATTCAATTTACAATTAGCATGGACTGACATAACATGCATGAGATGTTTTCATGCCCATATCGTCACTCCTGCCTGACTCCCTCACACATGCCTATACCAAGTGTGACAATCATCACTGGTGGTACCAATGACTCCATATCACAGGAGCCCTTGTGAAACCACCCACGCAATGCTAGTGTCGTGGAGTAACTAATCAAAGTCGACCCGACTCTATGGCCAATAGAAATTATAGTGATAACCATGACCGTGTGTTTTCTTTTAGACATGAAGCTTTTCGAAACACATAGTGGGTCACACACCCACACAGAACTTTTCGGATAGTACCGTGAGGTCTCTCACACCCATACAGGACCTTTCGGATATCACCATGGGTCTCCTACACCCGAATTTCCCGGCTTTTCACCTGAGGGGATTAACGGCCCCCTTCTTGCTCCGCCCAACACACATAATTCTATTTCACTTTATGATTTAAGCCATGAGTTGTTTATTAGACGTCGTCCAAAAATACATGCTCATCACACATTCACCACGAATGGTGAACAACCATACCATGCACCCACACTCGACTCAACGTGATGTACCCGTGCACATTAATGCAATGATGCCAATTCATATATTCCATTCTTACATAATTATATTACATATAATTCAAACATCACGTTAACACATCAAATTAGCATGAATTAACCTATCATCTATGCCACATATCGATTCAAGAATACATGGACATCACAAGTCACTACCACCCGGGTAATGATACACGTAATTCCTTAGGCCTAGTGGTGACACAATTTGTCCACGACTAGCCTCCAACGAGCCATGTAATGGCCTCAACCGTGCACAACTATGTGTCATTCATTTTGAAACAATGACGCTAAACAACTCAATCATGTTATTCAGCGCCCGAAAGCAATAACATGCAAACAATTCTCATGAACCATCTTGGTCAAGCAATCCGGCCCATTTTTTAATAGTCCCAAACCAGAATCGTGGACTGTCATGATTAACCCCTCGTAAGCATCAAATTCCACTTCTATGGGCAAATCATGCCCACTCGGCCTCTTACAACACCCAAACCATTTTCATGGATTTTTAAACAAGAAATAACCCAGTAGGAGAAAACCCCTACCTCCCGGAGTTTGTCGAAACTCCAAACTTCCAGCACCCACACGTAGCTCTTGTAGTGGAGATCAACTTTACCTCTTGTCTTACCGGGAACCGCTAGTCTGATCGCTGGGAAACTTAGAGATAAGTGAGAGCTTCTCACTCTTAAAGCATACTCTCCCTCTCCCTTTGTCTATCTCGCTCTCCTTCCTTCTCCCCAAACCAGTTGGGAGAAGATAGTGGTCAAGTGGGATGTCATCTCACTTGCCACATGTCCATTTCTTATTGTCTCATTGGATTTCCTCCCTATCCACTTATCCTTAATAGTGGATTTCCTTCCACTCATGAGATGCCACATGTCCACATGGGCCCCACTTGGATCTCATTGTTTGACTTGCTCAAGGGCTTCGTGTAATGTGCGCGTGGGCACTCCTTTTTGCCATTTGTCATCCGACACCAAACACCTCGAAAAACGTGCAATTCTAACTGTCTCGGAATCCAACAAAATTCAACGTGGTAGCTAGATTTCACAAGACGATTTCAACGGTGAAATCTGTTTCATCATCCGAGATCTATAAAATTTCCGATTTTTTGATCGAAATTACCGTTTTACCCTTCGGAAAAATGTGGATTTTCCGGGGTTTCACAGGTAATCTGAAATCGCATAATGTTTTGAAACAGAGAAATTGGGATGAATTGTCAAATATTTTCTTGTGTGCATTTATTTGAATTGCAATTGATATTGTCATATTGTGACATAATGAATCGAAGTGAATTATTAATGACCCACTTGGCTAGATGCACCAATCGGCATCCGCCATGATGGAAGAATTATATTGCTAAATGTCTCATTTGGCAGGATGCACTGATGACGTAAAGTCATGATGATGTATTTATTAAATGATCCCTCCTTAACGATACCAATTGGCATCTGTCATGGTGGTGAACCGAAATTGTTAAATGGGCAAGCACATTACCTGAATGATATACAAGACGAGATTCACCAAGCGGAATCCGTCATGAAAATAAATTGAATAGTCAAGGTGACATAACAAACTTTGATGAGTGAAAATGAGATTATAATCCAAATGCATCTTTATGAGTACATGCTTAAATCTCATGAATTGAATTGTGAAGGAATTGTTGCATTGAAAATGAAAGTATGTACAAATGTATAAGCATATGTATTGTTTATGCATCGACCATTGAAATAGAGTAACAAGCATGATTGGATAAAAGCATGTTGTGTTAGATGAAAACTATATAGAACCACTAAGCATGAAAATGCTTAGTGTGTAGTTTTTAATTATGTGCAGGTATCGAGTGAACAGGAAAGAAGGCCAAAAACAAGAAGCGTAGAGTCATAGAGAAAGCGTGTGGCATATAAGTATATACCCCGACTTGAGCATACATCGCATTCTTGAACATTGATATTTTGTAATCAAGCAGGTTGGCACAAAAAACATTGTTTTGTACTCTTTTTTTGAAGGGGCATAGAATGCCTTTAATGTAAATGTGTTGTATAAATGTAAATGTTTATTGGCCTATCGTTTGCAATCGTTTCCGAAATATTTAAAAGGCCTTGTGCCTATGGTAAATGAAATACTTCCACGTAATTGAAAACTCTAAAATGAAATGACATAAATAAAATGTTTTGATAAGATAAATGAAAACAGTCGGAGTAAACCAGGCTCCAGGTCTGAATCCGCCCTTCGGGTCGGGCCGGGGTTTCGAGTCACGACACTTTTACAAATAAATAAATAAATGAAAAGTAAATAAAAAGAATTAAACGAACATCCCGGAACCGGTTTGGATCACACTTGATCGGGTTGAATTTGGAAAGGGTGCTATAATTCGATTACCATGGTCGAACCGTAAACACATTGTCGACTGACCATTCCTCACACCGACTCGACGTGATATCCCATGCATAAATGCAATGCAAATGTCATTGCATGCCATTTCATGCCTACATGTACGCTACGTGTCACATGTAACATATCTATTACACTACATGTCAAGTGTCATGGATAAATTATATTTAATACATATAATTATTTCCATTTTATCACACATGTATCCACATAATTTCCACACATTCGACATATGTTCAATTTATGGTAATAACACACATTAGCCATTCCCGGCCATAAATCCGACCATGCTTGACCTCGAAAATAATATGGACTTAGTCGAAAGTCGATTTGTGTCATTACCACCACAAGGAAACGACTAAGCACACAATTCTGCTTTCGGGCCGTGCGGCCCAGCCATTTAAGATACAAGAGCCGGTTAGCGAGAAGTTAGGAAACCATAATGGACCATTCCTCAGCGTACGTGACTCGGTAATGTTCAGCCTACAGATTTGGCTCGATCACTTCATCTTCTGTAAATTTTAGACTCAACGAGCTTTCGTAAAGTCCCCAGGGAAACCTTGTGAGCTCAATTCGAGTTGAGAAAGTTATAGCGGTCAGAGTTGTTGACCGCAAGGTGAGAGGAAATTTGGGCACACCCCCGTTTTCCATTATGCTAGGGATTTTACCTTCCCGGAACACAGTGTTCGGTCTTGGACAGTCCCCGAAACCACGTGAAACCGGTCTTTGATCGTCACACAACAACTACCAAAACACATACATCTTAAATTCGCCCTTAAATGGGGCGAAACCGTTAGGCCATTACATGGCCCCTAGGCGTAAAATAACCGGAGTTGGAGGAAACCTACCTCTCATAGTGCAGTTCCGAGTCCTTTGCCATCCGGTTCTGCTCCCTGTGCGACGTTGGTTCCAGTTCCCTTCCTCCTTTCGTTTCTTCCTTCTTTCCTTTATCTTTTCTTCTTCCTCCTTCCTTTTCTCTCCTTCCTTTCCCTTTCCTTCTTGCTACACTTCCACACACCTCATCTCTCACTTTTTCTCTTTTTTTTTTTTTGCTTTTGTCCTTTTCTTCTTATCTCCCCTTTTCTCCTTTCTTCTTATTGTTTTTTTTTTTTCTTTTAGTTTGAATCATGAATCGATGGGGAATGAGTCACCCCACAATGCGACCTGGCGGCTGCCATGTGCGGAGCTAGGTACCCTACCACCTGGTGCCAAGTGGTCACTCGTACCCTGATTATGCAATTTTTTTTTAAAAACGTGAAATTTCGACCGTCTAGGAATTCGAATTTGTGCTAGATTTCGCGAGACGATTCCAACGGTGAAATCCGTTTCGTCATCCAAGATCTAGAAAAATCTGACTTTCCACCAGAGACCATTAGGCAAATTACCGTTTGCCCTTTTGAAAAATTTAAATTTAAATTTTCACGGGTTCTACACACACACACACACACATATATATATATATTGATGATTAGGAAAAATGCAAAAAATATTATGATAGCGTAATGAAAAATACCTTCAAAACTCTCAATTTCTCAAACTCTTACATATTTGCACACGAATAGTAACTATAAACTCATATCTCATATCTTTTTCCCTCATGACGAAATATTTATAGAGATATTGCTAAAATTTCCTTATTTCGTAAGAAAACCCAGTATTATAATAATATAACAACTAGGAATTATCCTATATAATATTCTTTACAAAAAGGAATTAATAAAAATTAGAAATTTAATACATATTCTACAAATTTTTTTTTTTAAATTATCAAAGTAATACATGTTTTAAAATAATGTCAAAATTAGTTGTTTCTTGCCAACATCAAAATCGTAGTCAGTGATTACGGTTTAAATTTTTTTTAAACAATTAAAACCGTAGGCACTAACTGTGGTTTTAATGACATGCCAAAAAGACATTAGTTTTGACATTATTTTAAAACATATCTTCTGGTATTTTTTCTTTTTAAAAAAAGTTGTTTTAAGGATATTCAAATGAATTTTGGAAGGACTCCCTTTCAAAATGATTCAAATAATTTGAGTTATGGGATATTATCATTGAATTTCCAAAAGTATGCAATAAATATCCATTAGGTAAGCTTGTTGTTCAATAATATTTTTTTTTTACTTGTGGGTGTCTGAACCAATTTGCACGTACCTCGACTAATATCGTGGAGGCAGAAATTAACGATTAGGATAAACCTGCAATAACCTGAAACTTAAACTGGTGATCATTAAAGAGCAAACCCAAATTCGAAGTGCTTGCTGCCCAATAATTTGAAAAAAAAAAAAACATTGATTGATTTTGATCAAATGATCCATTCATAGAATTTTCCAAGCTTCACCATGTTTAAATATTGACCAAAAAAGATGACTTAGATGAGTTAGCAGAAATGTAAAATGACCAGTCAACAATACCTATATAGAAAATTTTCCTTTCAAAACCTTTTAATTTAGCTAATTAAATTCGTTTATCAAACGCACAATATAAAGTTATTAAATGGGTTGATAAGCTAATTTAATAGCAAGATAACTAAAAATAAGAGCCTGAAATATTTTATTTATTATTTCAAATTCATTTTATTTATTTTAATTTTTTTTAAAAGAGATACATATATTGATTCAAATTAATAATACAATTGATATAAACACGGAATCAAAAGTGCTAAAAACTTTAGAGGATGATGACATAAGGATAATAGCAAATTATCAACCCAAGGCCTACACATTTGATAATCAAAAATACCTAGAATGTTTAAGATTCAGTTGACATGATGAGCAGATTTGTCTGATAACTTTGGGATGAGAAACTTTTCCATCTAAATTACTTAATGCGAAAACCCATGAAAAAGTCAACCGTCGGCGACATAATTACCCGCATAATAAGTCAACAACAACTTATTTTGCAGTAAATTAATGACAATTTTTTATTTTAGTTTATCCATATAAAAAATTAAATAATTTTAAATATATACGATAATTTTTTTAAATAATAAAACATAAGTTATTAATTTTCTTTAATATATTTTTTTTATTTCAAGTTTTCATAATTAAGTGCTCCTCTTATACATATATACTCAAAGTTTGGAAAGACATGACATCTAAGGAGGGGGGTCCTAAGTTCGAGTATCAATAGGGATAGTTTACTATATTGTAACATAGTGTTTAATTGTCAAAAAAAAAAAAAAAATTATATCTATGAGAAAAATCAATTTTAATAGTAAGAGATTAAACTTATTATATTCACCTTATAGATGTAAATATACTACAATTATACAACTTGCTTTTTCCATAAATATTCACGATTCTGAGTAATTTATTTACAAGGAAAGAAAAATTAGAGAACTTGTCCTTTGAAATGATGAATGTTTAGTAATATAAATGTTAATCTCCTTTTTATCACGAGAATCTATGAAATAAGATGTCAAATTTTGATGTAGTTGCAAGGTAAAATAAGGACAATGTAAAATTAATAATCTCCTCAAAGTTGTTATGATTCTCACACTATGGGATGAGTAGGAGAACATATTGCTTCTATATTAACACTAGCACTGATCTATTCTTGGAGTGGTGTCCCAAAACAATCATTTAAAAAATGATTATGTTTAAATAATATCCAAACTAATACATTTTTCCATGTCATTAAAATTGTAGTTGAAGACTATAGTTTTAAGGTGCAAAATAGTTAAAACCATAGTCACTAACAACTGGTTTTTATGTAAAAGTTAAGCAGTAGTTAATGACTGATTTTGAAAAATGTTTAAATGATTAAAACCGTAGTCACCAACTATGATTTTAACTTTAAGCCTAAAATCGTAGTTGGTGACTATGATTTGAACAATTTAAAAAAAATTTAAATCATAATCACAAACCACAGTTTTGGTGACATGGCAAGGAGACAATAGTTTGAATGTTATTTTGAAACATGCAATATTTTGAGAATGAAAAAAAAATTATTTTAGCACAAAGCTCCTATTCGTGCGCACAACTTTAAGTTTGACGCAAAATAACTTTCACTTGCTACTCAAATAGATGTGGGGCCTATATACACTCTATGATTGAACATTTGTGACGCCCCAAAACCCGGGGGTCCGTTGACTATCCGTCGGCAAGCGGAATGCCAGTGGAAGTCGAGGTTGCAGCGCCACTGAAAATCGAGCGAGTCTCCTTTGTACGGGGAGCTCTACCTGAAATACCCCATCTTACGCATAAGCTTTTCTCCCAAATAATCCATATATGTAATATATATCCCAACATAGTAAGCATTGCCTCTTGGGCTCATAAACCCTGATACTCCTTAAGATCAATTATCGTAACTATTCTTCAATTATCTCCCGATAATTCAATAGTTGATTGCACTTTTATACAACCACAAACATATATTAAAATCTACAATTCTAATACATGTTATGTCAAAAAACCATCAAGCCACAAACCGGCTTCTTCAAATCAACCTCAAAATGAGTTGTCTCCTCGAGCTCTTTGTACGAAAAAATAGGGGGGGTTACGACCGGGGTGAGCTAAAGCTTCGATGGGAGAATGCGCCTGATGGTACCCTCACCACCCCAGAATTAGGTCTGATGCTCAAAGTAAACACACACTCAGTAAATACATGATCCTACTTGAATGTCTCACATGATTTTTGATGTCGAGTCCTGTGAGCTTCATCACACTTACTAAGCCATGTGAAAATAATCATTTCAAAACCAAACTTTTGTTCTTGAAAATATACTAAAAATATTCGAATTTACAAATATGGGACTACCCTCAGATTGAGTGGTTGAGTGAGCTTTCCGAAACAGTCATGGTCCTCATCGAAATAATCTGTGGCCCATCTCGGCCAATTCTCACGAATATCATCTGTGAAATTCCTTTCATAGAAACATGCCCCGTTTTATAAAATACCTTGTCATGCACTCACACCTAATTCTAGGCTACCCAGTGCATATGAAAATGCGTTATGCCATTTTCAAAATCATTTACACAATATGTCAATATGCATATTTTCAATCAACTACAATTACACACATGTAATTCCACACTTCCAATCATCACTAGATCCCCAGCTCACTTGACGAATCATAATCATCGCGATGGCTTACAACACAATTTAATTCTATATAATTGCGTCATTGTGTGCTCGGCATTAACCTAATAATTGCTTTGTTCGACCCGACTCTCCAAATTAATTTCTACACATACCAAGCCATTCGATTCTGATTTCAATGCCCAGAAACACATGGACCTTTATAGGCGGAGTTTCACCTGAAACCGGGATTGTTTTAACGAGTCCGAAACGGCGATGGCGTCACGGGCAGCCCGTTTGTCCTGACCTCGGTTTCACTTTTGGAACCGAATTTCTTACCAATTTCGGTCTTCCGAACAAAGCATAATTTATTGAATAAATTATCACAAGGACCCATAGCAGTCCACGCCTGCATCGCGGAGCGCCCTCATAGTCTAAAAATTTCTGGTCGGTTTCCATGTTTTGGGGCCGTCATATAGTCCATTCCGTGCTTTTTCATACTTCGATCATGATTTAAAGCAAAAATTCTGGAATTTAAGACCCAGAGCAGCTAAAGCAGCCACGGCTGCATAGCCTCAAATTTTCTTAACAATTAGGTCCCGAAGCTTTGGGGCCGATCAAGCAGCACCTCACGGCCTCGGAAACCAACGAAACATGGAAGACCCTTAAAAATGGGAATAAACGCAAGTAGGGAGAAAATCTACCTCTTGGAGTTGTCAAAAGCTTCATGAGCCCGAGTGCCGCGTAGCTGCTCGCGTAAACGTTCCCCACTCTTGCTCAGTCGAAATCCAAGCGTCGGGTGCGAGATAACCTAGAGAAGGAGGACCTTCTCACTCTAAAATTGCCATTGAAGCCCACTGCATCACCAAAGAATGCCCTTCGTTTTTTGCTCTTGGTGTTTAAGTGGAGAAAGACTATTAATTTATTTTGGCACCGTCATAAATCAAATCTCTAAATGACATGTATGTCCCTGTTTCTCAGATTGATTTTCGGCTATCTCGGCCGTCCATTTTTATCATTTCTCTACTCATACCACTTATGGTACATGAGTACATACTATTTGTGCCTTTCGTCGCATCGAAAATCGATTCTGACACGAAAGCAGCGATGCCTCAGCGATGCCGACTCATTGTCTCGGCAAATTGTTAAATTTTACGTGCTAGCTAGATTTGTGAGAGCGATTCCAACGGTATGATCCGTTTAAGTCATCAGAATCTAGAGAATTAATTACGGATTTTTAACCGTAATTACAATTTTGTAATCAAAATTACGATTTTGCCCTTATTCCAGAAATTGGAATTTCTCGGGTCTTACAAGATTTTTGTGAACCCTACTAAAATCATGTTACCATATCTCAAAATTCTTGTAGTGTCATACATACCATTGCAATCTAAAGTGATCCCTATCATTGTTTTTTCTTTCTCATAAATATGAATTAGGGAACAAGATGGAAGAATAATTAAAGAAACATTTGAATAACCGGAAGGATTATAGTGATAGGAGAGTAATATATAACGAGAAAGAATTCCAATCACAGTTTACATGACCTTGCATTTCAAATGTTAAAATTATCATAATTATTCTCTTTAGTACAACACATAAAATTACATACCCTTCTCAGTTCGGATCATCGCTCATAATAGCCTATGAAACTTCTTGATCTCTTAATTGCAAAAGTGAAATTGCATCAAAAGGTAGCGTAAACAACTTACTATCAAGAAGCTGTAAAACCCGGGAAAAATTCAATTTTTCTAAAAAAATGGTAAAACGGTAATTTATTTTGAAAACCTAGAATTTTTCCAGATATCGGATGAAGAAACGGAATTCACCGTTGGAATCGTCTCTCGAAATCTAGTTACCCAGTCGAATTTCATTAGATTCCGAGATGGTCAGATTCATCGTTGAAAACTAAAAATATTTAAATTCCGGGATATCTTCTAAATATGGTCTATTAATATCTTAATAGAAACGAGGCCCCTCAGAAGGTTCGGATAAGAAAACGGCGTCGTTTGGGATTTGAAGCATGAGATCAGTTCTCTGCAATCCACGCCGCGCCGCGAGCGAATGAAAATATCAATTACATACCCTTGAAACCTCTTCTGCTCGGGGTTTAGTTTGGACGAACTGACTCCTCCTCCACCATATCGAAACAAGCGGAGTCTGGCTTTCACTTTCGACTCTTGCATAGTTTCCGGTAAAATGGCGTTGTCCGAAAACTTCGGTGAGTCGGAGTACTCGGCGAGTCCGCTATGACTCGGTAAGGTCGATCTCGGCTCTCGGTATCACGTGTACCAGTCGGATACCATCTGATACCGCAGGTGAATCGGTAAAACTCTAATGAATCGGTCGACTTTCCAAGTTAAATCTGTCGATTCGATCAAAAATTACAAATCCTGGGTGATTTCATAGATCCAATCTTTCCCATCATAATCAAGATACAAAAAAATTATCGAACAAACCAAAAATCCCTCCCTAAAAAGAAAAAAACTCTATGAATCTGAAATAGGGATTTCAACTAACCTTTTGAAGATGAAAGAGAGAGGGTTCTTGGGAGGAGATTGATAAAGGGCGACAAGGCGTTTGGGTGTCGTTTATCGCGAAGGAGAGGGAGGGTCGGGATGGGCGAGGAATTGTTAGGGGTTGGGGCCACGGCGAAATTTGAAATTGTTTGGGTGCATAGCAAGGGGAAAGGGAGACGGGGAAGGAGAGAGAGAAGACGGAGGTTTAAAAAACTAAAAAATATATTTATTTTAAATTTTATTTATTCGATGAAAATAAATATAAAATATATTTGATAAAAATTATTTTTACTTTTTAACATGATTTTTGGATTTTAAGAATTTTAGATTATCACATTTAATAAATATAAATTTAAGGGGTTTTCCTTTTGTTATTCGAGTTCTTTTTTAAATGTGCAAACATATATCTATTTCTAAAAATTATTTATTAATTTAAAAATATATTTATATTTTAAAATAGGATTTATAGTTATTTTAGAAAATTTAAATATTAAATAAGCAAATATATAACAAAGAAATAAATTTGCTTGTTTTTTAGCATGAAATGATAAATAATTTTTTTTTAAATCTATCTCAATACACTTTTACAAATACATGAAAAATTTATTTATATATATATATATATAAACAATTCTTTCATCAAAATTCTCATATCACGAAATGTTACTCTAATTTATATGTTCATTGCATAACTAATGATGATGATTTTGAGTTTTGTTGTAATTCATCATATAATAGATTATTGTCTTCTATCTCCTTTAATAAAAATCTTTTTTTGAAATTCCCTTAAATAAAAATCTTTTATATTTCAAATAAATAATTTATATTTTTGTCATATTATTAATAGTAGGAGAATTCCTCAAAAAAGAAAAACTATTTAGGAGAATAGATAATATTAAATATAAGATATTTTATTTTATTTATTTTGAAATTTGAACTTCGATGGTGGCACTGCAATAATGTATACAATATTTTTATAATTTGTAAAATTTTAATTCTATTATCTCACGTATCGGTCGATACCAAGTTGATACACCGAAATCGATACGACTCTGGACCCTCTGAATCAATCAGCGATACCGCGACTTTGAATCATGACCATGATGGACTTCAGGGTCATAAAGAATGGCTTGTATGTCAACCTTCATTGATTTTATTTTATTTCTGGAGTGCTACTTATTATGTTTATTTTACTTTCACATCTCCTATGATTTATGGATATTTTCATGTTTCAATTGTATGCCAGGCTGAAGTTAATTTTCTTGGTGATCACCTCGATCCAAATTTGGTTAAATTAATGGGTTATTGCATTGAGGATGATCAAAGGCTTCTTGTTTATGGATTTATGCCTCGTGGAAGCTTGGAGAATGACCTTTTCAGAAGTATGTAACTGAACTTATTTTTCCCCCCATTAATTTGGCTGTGATGCGTAGTATTAATTGTTTAATCAATATCTCGTGTATTAAAATATCAATATGGTACACATTATTGCCATAATAATTTCATTTCCTATATTAGTTTGCTGGAAGAGGCATTCGAGTTTAATTCTTCAATGTCGAGAAGGGGGAAATTAACCTTGTCACGATTTACTCTCCAAGAGTGATGTTAGTTATGTTTTGGTCTCATTAGTCTGATAAGGCCAAAGTTTTTCTTTTGCGCGCAGGCACCATCCTTGTATTTTAATGCTTGTAGTTTTCTATCTGAGTGCAGTGATCCATGTGATGGCGCTGAGCAAAGAAATGTTGCCTTTGGGCTTGGGTTCTTTTGGTGATGACGTTGATTTTGTTATTGCAATGTTTGTAATTAGCTGCTAAGAAATGGGCCTGGACATGTTCTGCATATGTAAGACCCGAGAAATTCCAATTTATGGAAAAAGGACAAAATCGTAATTTTGGTTATAAAATGGTAATTTCGGTTAAAAATCCGAAATTTATTCTCTAGATCTTGGATGATGAAACGGATTTCACCGTTGGAATCGTCTCGCGAAATCTAGCTAGCACGTCAAATTTCGTCGAATTCCGAGACAGTCGGGGTTGGCACGTTTTTCGAGGCATCGCGGTTCGGGTCTTGAGTAAAGCGATGTCGATCGACGAAAGTCACATATAATCTCCATGTTATTGCCTGCGTAAGCGTAGTAAGAGAAATGAAAATGAATGACGAATGGTCATAGATAAAAGCGGGAAAGAAGGACATAATGATCATTTTAGAATTTGTTTAAATGAGAATAATGCCAAAAATGAACAGTGACCGTCTCTTACATATTGAAATGAGAACCAAAAAACGTGAAAACCAGAGAGGAGAGGCAGTGGGCGGCTGAAATGGTGTTTTAGAGAGAGATTACGACCTCTGCCAAGAACATCGCGCGATCAGGCCGTCGGCAATCTTCGGGACAGAAGGAAAGTTGCTGCATGCGGAGGGCTTGTGGAGTGCCGGATTTAGGAGTTTCCTCCAAACTCCGAGAGGTATGGGTTTCTCCTACTTGGGTTTTTACACTTTATTTAAGTGTTTTCAATGTTTGGTTAGTTTGAGGCCTTGAGCGGCCGTTTGGTCGGATCCAAACTTGGGACCGGGTGTCCCGAAACCAAAATGGAGCGGCAAGGCTATCACGGCTTATTTGGGTGGATTAATTGTGCATTTATGTGTTGATGCATGTATTAGTTTGTATGAGGTGAAAATGGCCGGTGAAGTGGAGTTCTAAGTGAACCTATGATTATTGATTCGTCGGGGCAGTAACGAGGTTTATTTGATACCGAATAGTGTTCCTGAAATAATTTGTGGTCAATGTGTTTGGTGAGTAATTCAAGTAGAATTGCTCGTGTTTGATCATTAGCCCATGTGAGCTAATTTTGATGTGATGAAATGAGAAATTACATAACGTGATTGTGTGATTTAATTTTTATGTGAATATATGCATGTTTATATATTTGCATGTGTTATAAAAGCGTAATGGGCGGCATTAAATGGGCCAGTGTATTTGAGACGCGCAGGATGGTAGGAGTGAGTGCATGAGATAATTAGAAAATGGTTCAGGGTTGTCTAAAAGCTAAATAATGATCGGATGATCCATTACTTAAAATATCGATCGTCGGAGACGGTGATTGATATATATCGGAGGGTAGTCCATAAATAATATCAATCGTCGGAGACGGCCCAATTGATATATACACATCGGAGGGTTGTCCACTAACAAATAAATATAATAATTCTCATACAAGGCTTAGGCGAGTGTGAGGGAGTTGGTGAGGACTCGGGTACGAGATGATCAGTTAGACATTCAAGTAGGATCATGCATTTGCTTGAATGTGTGTTTATTTTGGAGCATTGCATTGGACTTAGGTGGAGAGTAGCCTACTTAGGGTGATTCCACTACTGAGCATTAGCTCACCTGTCGGGGATACTATTTTAATTACGGGGGCGTGCGAGGGGACGGCTCGTCCTAGAGACTGAGGTTTAGAAGAAAGCCGGTTGTGGCTTTGGGTTATGATATATTACATGTATTAGAATTCTCTAATTTTAATATATGTGTGGTATAAGAGTAAAATTTGAACTCTTGAACTATGGTTGGATTGTTGGATATATATACATTGTTATGAGTATTGGTTTATGAAGCCCAAGTGGTCGTTTTAATCATAGACTGTTATATTGGACTGTTTGGGACAGGTTTTATGCAGGTTGCCTGGGTCGAGCTCCTGCATACAAAGGAGACTCGCCTGATTTTCGTGGAGTGCCTGCAGGTTACCCGACATCCACGAGTATTCCGCGGGTCAGACGGCAATGAACAACTGACCCCTGGAACGGGGTGTCACAAAATTAGTATTGTGAGCCTAGGCATACCTAGCCACCAGGCTCGAGGGATCTGGCCAGGGCCATAGTCGCAAGAACATCACCACTGGGGTGGTTTGATGTCTCGCAGTACATGAGAGTACCTAGGAAATCAATGGCAGACAAACTAGACACCGTGTACTTAATTGACTGGTGTGTTTTGTGTGATTTGAATAAAATGTTGTGTGAATGCTTGATGAATGGTGTGTATACCATGTTATGAGTTGTAAATGGTTTCGTAGTGCTCGTGATTAGCACATAGGAAAATCTTTTCTGGGGAGTTTTACAAAGGAGAAACTAAAAGAACAAAAATAAAAGAATCGAATTTTTAGAAATTTAATGGTTTATCGAGAATGGAGAATGAGAAATATATATATATATATATATATATATATATATATATATATATATGGCATATATATATATATATATGTATATAAGGTGGAGAAAAAAAGCTTTACAAAGGTGTAAAAAAAAAACTGGAACAAAGAGAAGAAATGAAAATAAATTTCATAAATTTATTTGGTTTAGAGGTGAAGAAAAATTAAATTTTTGGTGGTGAAACACTGTGGTTAAGTGTTAGATCATGAGGGTGAAGAAAATTATTTTCTTAGGGTTTACTGCAAACCTAAGAAAATGAGTGAAAATAAATTTCTTATAAATTTATTCGTGTACTGAGAATGAAAAAAATGGATAAGTATTCTTTTTGGGTGTTTTTCCAGTGGCATGCATGAAGAAAAGTAAATGAAACAAAATTTGTTTCAAAATTAATTGGATGTATTGGAGAATGAAAAAAAAATGTATATATTTTTTTTAGGTGTCTCCAGTATTATAAATGAATAAAAAAAAAAGGATGAAAAACGAAAAAAAAAAAAAATGTTGGTGCAGAAACTGGGTGGGCTACTGCCCAATTGTATTGCAAAAGGAAAGGATTTTGTATTGCAATACAACCAATGTATTGCAAGTTGGAAGGGCTTGATAGGTTGAGTTATTGTATTACAACACGTCTAGGTGTATTGCAATGGGAGTAACAAGTCATCGGATGGGTGTTGCAAATACACCCGGTAAAGTTGCATTGTGACTTAGAGGCTAGGTATCAGGACAGTGTAGGTCATTGAGGTGTCAGAATACAAATATTGTATTGCAGCCAGGAAGGCTAGCTGGCCGAGGCAGCCAGATCGCAATACGCCCAATCGTATTGCGCTAAAAAGGGCCTGGGCGTATCGGGTTTTGTATTACAATACACCGTCAGGTATTGCAAGAGACTGGCCGGGAGGTAGGGTGGGTCAGCACATGCAAACATTGCATCGCGATCCAGCCATGGAAACGCAAGGCCAAAGGCTGGAGGTATCGCGAGATAGGCTCGACACGGCCGCCACGCGCGGCACTCGGGCCACGATATCGGCCGCCTCTCGCTACCGCTGACATCGGCCGGCCGTGCCACGACACGCCTGTGTGTCATCACGCCATTGCGGCACGCCCTCGGGCGCCTGCTTCGCGCCGCTGGCCGATCGGGGCCAACAGGTTGTGTACTTGCATCCAACTCGCTTTTTGACCTTGGCTTGACTCGCATCGCTCGAAGTCATTTTTGACATCGGCTCGTGAACTCCGCTCATGAACACGTTTATCGCAAATTTTTCGAAAAAAATTTTATTAAATAAAATAAAAATCAAATAAAATTAGACAAAATTTCGAAAAAAAAAAATTCAAAAATGAAATTTTTGTTGATAAAAATATTTTAAAGGCATAATTGATTGCCTTGCAGTACCTGTAAATGCAAGGACAATGTGTATACACCGACATGTATGATTAGTGTCTCGGGCCGTGGTTTATGCCTGTAGATATCAGATGAGATTTAACTCCGCCATGTTAATTGTGTAGATGGCTAGTAGAGGACGCCCATCTGGCACCTGTTAGGCACTGTACTCGACATTTGACCAGCCCACCGCCTTGATCGCCAGGCCCTCAGAGAGGCTCGAGGTATTGCACGTGCCTATAGCACAGTCGGTATATCGTAGTCAGGAGGTCCTAGTAACCTCCCAGGTTTGTAGAGCGCATCATCCTCCGACATTCACAGGGTGAGGAGACCCGGTGGTGGCAGACCATTGGTTTATGCAGACGAGAACGACGGAGGCTGAAGTGAGATCACCCCGACACGCATCAGATCAGTGTTACGTGATTCCGTAATGGCAGGGCGAGGCCTAGGTATGGCGAAGATGGGCTGTGGACTTCTGTGAGACTTTAGAGGTTATGACACGCGTAGTCGTGAGTCGCTCATAGGTAAGTACTTTCCGTAGACCGCGAGGGCATGCGAAGGCCCGGGAGTTCCCGGAGCCAAGCAGCGAAGACCGATGGACCACGTGGCTAGATTCACAGAGTTAGCCCGATTAGCTGATGATTACGTGGCCACCGACCTGGCCAAGGTGAGGGAGATCTCGAGAATGGACCGTTGTCCATTCGGCCAGATTGTAGGACTCGCCACGTGATATGGATTCCATGGTCGGGAGTCAACCTCGACCATGCAGAGAGATGGGAGTGATGTTTCGGAGCACTCCTGGGACGCGAGTGTTAGTAAAGAAGAGGAAGGCGCCGCCTTCTTCCAGCCTAGAAAGAGGCGTAGAGCTCTCAGTTCGCGAGGGTCCTAGAGTCGCGGCCATCCGGCCAAAGGGATGATGAGAGCTGCTGTCAAAGTGATAAGATGGTGTGTGCTACCACGCAGCTTGGACACATGAGGAGTGATCGTCTCAGATGTGTGTGAGGATCCTGTGGTTTTCGGGGATGCACAGCCCCAAACAAGAGTGCACAGAGAGGATACAAAGATATCTCTCCATAGCGGGACATAAAGGTAGAGGCGCCCCAGCTTCGGAGCTACACTGCACCTCACATTTCACAGCAAAGGAGTATGGGCAGAGGCAGGACGAGGGCCACAGCAAGGATATCAGGTCTGGGGGTGTGGGCTCCACGCGATCACACCAGAGGCCGAGTCAAGAATCAGCCAGCTTATATTGGTGGTATCGCTTTTGCTATATCTCACCTATGGGCAAGAGTAGGTTATTTGATTCCGTGCTTTGTATCCATTCATCGTGATCGCGTGATCGGAGCTGGGCTTTAAAGGTCGGTGACCCAGAGGAGCTCAGATGTGAGTCTCCTCCTCAGTGGATTGCGGCGCAGGAATGTGTGGATGGTATGTCGTGGTTGCGAGCTGGAGATCTCGGACTCTACTCACAATGGACCTGAGGATCATGGACATGTCAGAGTTCGATGTCATCCCGGGATGGATCATCGACAAATACAGGTCGTTATCGAACAGGAGCCGTGTGAGGGAGCTACCGCCACACGTGACTCCGCACTCGTGTGGTACTTCGTGGGGACAAGCATGACATTTTTGCCCCGCATAAATATACGAGTCCGCGTGAGGGATACTAGCTGGTCAAGAAGAGCCCAATTCTAGAGGACGAGGAGACCGTGACTTAGATCTACCCTGGTAAGATGCGAGTATGTGGATGTTTTCCAGATGAGCTTACTCCGGACTACCTCCACGTGAGGGTATTAGACTTCTAGACGAGTTACACTCTCAGCACTTCACTCCATCTCTATGATCTACACAGATGGCACTCTACTGAGTTGCAGAACTCATACCCAAATACGCAGGAGCCACTGGACAAGGGGGTTCATAAGACCGAGCACTTCACCACGGGTGCTCCGTCATTTGCAAAGAAGAAGGACAAGACCCTTCAACGGCATTGACTACGTACGCCTGGAATGTGGTTACGATCAAGAATCGGTACTCATTACCGAGAATTGACGATTTGTTTGATCACAGAGGAGCGCTATCTACTCCAAGATGTACCTTCAGACCCGGGTTACCATCGTACCGAGGGTTGTGGATACAGATATAACTAAGACAACGTTTAGGACGCGTTATGGACACTTTGAGTTTACAGTGATGCCCTTCGGATTGAAGAATGCTGACAGGCCGAAAACGTGGTGTGTAAAATATACGCCTATGTGCGCAAGTGCACGCTTCGCCCCAAGTAATATAAAGGTACCAATGGTACCGGAGTATCGATCCACTCCGGGACAGTGTGTGTCAACACAAAGATTTGCTTTTAGATATTATCCGACAAACGACAGAAAAGACGCTCGGCGTGTGAATTTCAACTAAAACTATTGATCTTAATGAATCAATGGTGGTATTGAAGACTAGTGGTGATGTTTCCCGCTACTTTCGATGGATTATTTATCAAGATGATATTATCTCAATGTATTTATAATTGTGAGCTGTGAGGAGATCTTACTTACGGTGATATCCTCTCTCGAGGTATATCCGCCTATTTCGCGGAATAGAGTTGAGTGGTATCTCACTCTAACTCGTGCATTCAAACGCTTAATGTTCTACCTCAAATGCCACCTGTGATCTAATATCTCTATTAACCGAATCAATCAAGATCATTTACTCGCATCCTCGAATATCCTCATCTCGACCTCGATCTCCAAAGATGATTATGCTAATGTCAGCGACATCACCATGTAAATGAATTATAGATATAAAGCAGATTCAAACAATTTATAAACAAATGAATAATATAAATTACTGATCTTTAATCCATGAAAATATGACAGGGTTCAGCAACACCCTAGATATAAATCTAGAACATACTGACTAATGAAATACTGATATGTAATATATAAAACATCGGGTCTATTGTCAAAAAACGGGCTAGAAACAATACAAATCACTCGCTCTTCTTCAAGATCGATGTCGCCGCGTCCTAATTTCCGCGCCCTAGTCCGTGACGCTTCCGATACTCCAAATCCGCGCCCATTCGCTTAACGCTGAGAAAGCGTAACTCGCGACCGACCGCCACGACGCTGTCGCTTGTCGACTTGCACAAAGAGTCGACCTTAACGTCACGACGCGCTTGGGACGCCACGACGTTAGGACGCTCACGACGCGGGGACGCCGTGACGCCGGACGCCGCAACGCTCCGCATCTTCATGCAACGCCTTCCGCCCAAAATCAGTCAACAGCCTACCTTTCGCTCCAACACCCGCATCAACACCAATCACCACCTGTATCTAGCCAAAAAACTATGAAATTAAATATAAAATAAGCGTTGAAATGAAAGACTGACAAAGGGGTATATTTTATGAGTGTTTTGTGCACTCGTCATACTTAGTCTTAGTTTCTGTTTGTCCTGCAGAACCGACTCTAAACCTAACACACACTCTATGTACTAAAGTCTAACACGAGGGTAGTAATGCACATGCTGAAAAGTAGAGGATCAAATCAACACCACATCACGGCGTTTTGTTTGAAGATTCACAGACGCTGCATGTGTGTTCAATGCCTCAAGAACTAGGCTGGTAGCCGTGGTAAAAGCACTATTGCCTCAAATTCCATGGTATCTAATAACCTTTCCCAAGGACCCTACAAAAGGTCGAATGAATGACCTGTGTATACTCCCAGTTCGACACCCCAAACTTGGAGTTCAACTTGCCTAGTTGGGAAAAACTAACTACGAAAGATAGGAACGCACCGTTTTCATGCCTAACCATAGCTACTCATAACAGCGAACAAAACTAGTGCCCGTAAGTTCATGTTAAGTGTTCATGTAGCGGGGATCGGCTGGTGACTCCCTCACCGGGCCGTTATGGGCACCCGGCATCTCAGCCCCTAACTTCACCCCGAACACTTAACTAAACCTTAAGGGTCTTAGCCGTGGGAGACTTCATCTTCCTCCATCCCATGTAGCGGGCGCTGAAGTCAATGACTCCCGGCCGCTGGCCTGTGGCATTAGGGTTTTGAAAGTCTCTGATCGGTGTCGAAAGGCCCTCTTGATCGTGTGGCCCTGGATTCACTGGAAGTTCCCAATTTATTCTATGTCTAAATACTCTTATCTCTCTTTCTTTCTTCCTCTTTTTCTTTTTTTTTTTACTGGGCTCACGATGGCAATCCTCTTTGTGTAGGTGTCTCATCACTAGGTGGTTAGCATCCCCCAAGGGTTGTTGAACTTAGTAGTCGGTCTCACTTATGCATACCCGGGGCGTCATTAGCAGCGAATGCGGATAGGTCAATGAGAAATGGTTTCGACTACCCTAAGTGGTTCACTAAGCCTCCACCCATTCAACCTAATTACCGAGCATCAAATATCGTATGCATCCGTCTTCCCATGCCCATAGTGGATTCGTCCAAAATTGACTGACTCACACGGCACACACACAAATGACTCACATGAACTCCACTACGATGCATGAACTAAATACAAACATAAAAACAGAAAAATTAACACATAACTCACACAAAACTCAATATCCTAAGATGGATAGTCCTACAAAAACAAACTACGTATAGAAATGTAAACTAACATGCATGAATGAAAATAAACGACAAAGACTCAAAACGAAGACTTAATCTACGCAAAAACCCCGAGTATCGCGCCGCCCTCCCCCCCTCCCAAACAAGATATTCAGTGTCCTCACCGGCAAGAGAAAAACAAGAGGAAGAGAACCCCCGGGATCACCTGGCAGGCGTGGCGGCTGGTGGAAGGCAAGAAGCTGAGCAAGCTGAGCCTGGAGAGACCGCCGCCGTCAAGAATAGCGGCCCGGTCGCCAACACAAGACGCACATCACCGCCCATATCCCGTGTGATGAGGACTCGCGTTTCGGTCTCGTCCCTGTATCGCGCCAAAGTGCTCGCAAGTGAGAGCACCGTCCTCGACGGAGAGGGATCGGGAGGAGCTACCACCGTAGCCGCGCGGTGTGCAGGGGACGGCCGGAAATGAGGTCTCTCGTGTCAGCGGACAATCTTGCCATCCTCTTGACAGATATGGCTTTAATGGGATGTAGCCACGCCTCATTGTCGTCGAGGGGCACCCTAAATCGCAGATAAGCCAAAGATGAGGAAAGTGGTGCCCCGCATTCATTTCATGCCCCTGCTACGGAGGATAGCATCTCTATAATCCTTCCAACATCAAAAGGTATATCCTATACGATGGCATACCAAAGGTGGCACGCTGTCATTACTTCACACACGCCACACCCGACTAGACGCGGACGCGGATGAAGTGATGCCATACCTTAGGATAAAGGACAAATGTTTGGCCTCAAAACGGACTGCATCGGCCCCCGCCGCACTCTTCCACTACCCAACTATTACCAAGACCGAATGACCCTGGGTAGTCGGTGTCTGAAGCCGATCAAACGGCTCGAAGGGACATAATCTAAACTATAATAGCTATTGACCACCCAGACCAAGTCGACCAACACTTCACTGTACTTTCTTAACGACGCGGCAATGATATCGGGCGCAGAATTCTCGCACCACACCTCATCGCCGCCGGATGAGGTGGTGGTCGCACAAAGGTCTCGCCATCCCTACCGCGATCGCTTTTCGAAAAAGAAGCCGTGGCGGGAAGAAAACCCTTTCCCATTATCGAACGAGCCGCTCTGCGTGATGGTGCCGAACCGATCGCGCACCTCATTCACGAACCGCATGACATCAGCACCGGCCTAGTCCTCGCCGACCGAATTTCCCGCAGCACCGCTTTTCCGCACATCGACGGGACGGCAGCTTCAGGACGGGAAGCAACGCACCGTCACCAATGTGGCACACCGAATCACCGACAATTGAACAAAACACCCAGGGAGCACTATTAACCGAGGTGGGCCTAATGGGCTAATGGTGAAGTAGACACGATTTCTGGGGATATCTGACCAACCCAACTGGCACACCCGAACCCTAAGAAGGAGCCCTAGACCAAGGATGAGTGAACAAACCCTAACCGAGGCACGGACACCTACTGGTTGTGGGAATGGTGCTAGCCAAAGACGATGGACTAGGATGGAGGACTGGACTGCAGACAAAGGATGGTGTGGGGCCGAGGGCCAAAACACCGGGCCCACTTTAATGGAGGTGTGCCCTGCCAGGTCAGAGGACTCGTGCGCATGGTGCTAGTGTTCGTGCAGGTGAGACAGAGTGAGGAGGTAAAAATGAGACAAAGTTTGGTCTTAAAACAGTGGCAAATCGTCAAGGATGTTCGGCAACGGCCGCGACATTGCAGAGGGGATATATGCCAACGCCGAACGCTCGGCAACGCTGCGACGCCCGCAGACTATTATCAATCAACATCGACGCTGATATCCACGCCGCACGCTCCGCAGAGTGGAAAATTCAACGCCGCGACGCTGGAAATCAACGCCGCACGCTCCAGAGACACCAAAATCGTCGCCGCGACGCTCCGCAGCGGTAACTGACGTCGCTGACGCTGAAACGCCGACGCTACGCAGAAGGCTCAAAAAATCGCACGTGCTATAGTACTTCGGCTGCCCGCGACTTCCTCTCAGAATGTGTGACTCTCCTGACTTGTAATGCTCGCATAAATCGATCTCTCCTCAAGATCACGCTCGCGAGTCCTGAAAGTACACAACCAAGTAGAGATACTGATTACGGACAAAACCAGCAAACCAATAGCACCGAAAACAAACAAGAAAAATGTCACTCAGAGAAGGGAAAAGTTCAAGAAAAAAAACTCACGCTTCCCAAGAAGCGCTTATGTTTAATGTCGCTAGCCTCGACGGCCCCGACCAATTGTTCCATGCTTAGAAGGAACCTGAAATGCCACGCATCCCCTATAATGCCTGCTGCACCCCAAGCTCAAGGTGGATGAAATATTCTTCCGCTTCATGCCCTCGCCTTCGCAGTTGTCTTTCCGCGCCACAGTTTATCCCTGAAGTTTTTCGTGATCTCCCTCGCAAACACCTGCAGTGAGTTCTGATATCTTCATTTAGGTCATTATCCGGATGCTTCAAAGGCCGGAATACATGGAAAAAGTGATCTCTGCCTCCTTGACCTCGAATTTGAGCTCACCTTCTTGCACATTGATTTGAGCTTTCCCCGCGGGCCGTGAAGGGTCTACTGGCATGATGGGAACAGAGTCGTCTTCCTCCATGTCCAGAATGACAAAGTCTGCTGGAAGGACAAATTTACCAACTTTTACTAGGACATTTTCGATTATACCCCGAGGATGTTGGTATGACTCGTCTAAGTCGCAGTCGATGTAGTCGATTTGGTTCCCAACTTCTAGCCTTTTAAACATCGAAAAGCAGATCAAGTCGATGCTGGCTCCTTAAGTCACATGGTGGTTTTTTCCAGATACCCGATTCCCTATAGAAAACGGTATAGAAAAGCTACCCGGATCTTGAAGTTTTGGAGGAAGCTTCTTTTGCAGGATGGCACTGCATTCCTCAGTTAAGGCGATGGTCCCATATTCCTCCAACTTCTTCTCTTTACTTAAGCAAGATCTTTTCATGAATTTCACGTGAATTCAGTATGTTTTCCAATGCCTCCAAAAAGGGTATATTAATATGTAGCTTCTTGAAGAGGTCAAGAAACTTTGCAAACTGCTTCTCCAACTTACCTTTCTTCAACCTCTGAGGATACGGGATTGGTATGACAGGTTCAGCTATTTGTGTCTGTTGCTCGGTTTCTTCCCTGCTTTTATTATCCTTAACTGCTCTCATAACTCGAGGTTGCCTTACTCGTATCCGGGTCTCGCACGTTGAGTCTTGCCTATCAATTTTCAGCTCTCTTACCACTAGCTTCGAATTCAGATCAACTCTTTCCACTCTCAGAGTGATAGCCTCAAAGACTCTTCCCTCTCCTCTGTGGTTTACCTCGAATTGCTTTCAGAGCTAACCCCGTTGCCTCTCTCACAATAGATCGGGCCATTCGACCCATCCGTACCTCCAAATTTCTCAACCGTGCTGTTTGGTTGTTCAATCATTTCCCGTCGCATATCTCGCCTTGGTCTCATTCATGAAGGCGCGCAGGTGAGGTGAGCATCCGCGGCAAGGGCTTGTTCTAAGTCCACCTTTTTCTCAAGAGGTGGTTCACTAACCCTACTCGATGGCATGTTGTTAAGGGATTATTCCTCCTCCATACCCTTGATTGTCTGATTGTTCCGATTCGACATTACGCCCACCCTCGCCTTGATGTTGACTCGATACTTGCTCCCCTGATACCGCCCTTGTCATTGATCGACCGATCAACTCGACACGTGACCGAGCCCGCTCTACGCCTTGGTTTCCCGACCTGCATTCTCGTGCTATCAGGCCGCCCTCCATGTAATCTCACATAACTCCTATGGTCAAGTTCGTGACATGCCACTGCTAAACAATCCTTATTATTGACGCATTATGATTAATCTAGATGAACAGAATCGCACGAACCAACTATGGCTTTATTTATAATTCTATAACATCATTTGGTACTAACAGATTCTAGATTGGCGTTTGGTTTGTGCCTTCTTCATTAGCGCTCCAAATTGAGGCATCAATCAATTGCTCTAGTCGATTCCTCGCACTCCATTATAAAAGTGTGGACCCGCATCCATCCGGTTAGCCTATAAGGCCGGCATTTTCTCAATAGTTCGTGGAATCTATCCCACGCCTCTGCCAAGTTCTCCCCCTCTAGTTGCCCAAAAGTATTGATCTCTTGCACAAGCTGTGCAATTTTCGATGGTGGGAAAAACTTGGTCAAGAATTTCTGCACTAAATCGTTCCACAAAGTAATGGAACTGTGGTCGATCAAGCCAGCCGTTGAATGCTCGGGCTCTTCAATCTTACGACAAAGGGGGAACAATCGCAACTCCGAGAGCCTTCAATCCTCCATATAGTATTTCGATCGTATCGTTTAAACTTCAAGGAAGTTATCAAATGCATGAGCGCCCGGGTTCTCTAGCTGGGTAATCCATGAAACAAGATACCTCAAGCATCCGTAATGTTACCGATCACCAAGTCGTTTCACTCGAACGGGTGGTCGCCCGATATCGGCCCCGAACGACCATAGCTGGAGTGCAAACTCCTCTAACAACATGTATGGATCATCCGTCAGAGCAAACGCCCGGTGCTTTATTTCTCCCGTTATTCTATTTCGCCCCTCTCTCGCGGCTCTGGCCCGCTCAATGCTAAGATCCCGTGTCCACCCGCCATCCATGCTTCATAAATTTCGAGCGCCTGCTTCTGCCTCTCGGCGTGTTCAAAAGTTCTTCTCGCTCAGATCGAATAGATGTCAACAATCTGATCTCGCTGCTGCATGTACTCACTAAAATCTAAACTGCAATCACACACGAAAAACAACAAAACCAAATTACCAAAGACTTGTAATAACAAATAAAACAAAATTTCCAGAGTAATATCTAATCGCTTTATTCTCTATATCACTTTTTAAACCTATCTCAAGAACGCGCCAAAAACTTGACAGGCCGAAAACGTGGTGTGTAAAATATACGCTTATGTGCGCAAGTGCACGCGTCGCCCCAAGTAATATAGTGTACCAATGGTACGGATATCGATCCACGGGGACAGGTTTGTTGAATACAAAGATTTGCTTTTTAGATATTATCTAAATAAACGTATTGTGAAAAAGACGTCAAGTGTGTGAATTTCAACTAAACTATTGATCTTAATGAATCACTGTGTATTGAAGACTAGGGTGATGTTTCCCCCTGTCACTTTCGATGGATTATTTATTGAAGATGATATTATTCAATGTATTTATAATTTGTTGCTGACGAGGAGAACTTACTTACGAGATATCCTCTCTCGAGGTATATCCGCCTATTTCGTGAATAGAGTTGAGTGTATCTCTACCCCAACTCGGTATTCCGAAACGCTTAATGTTCTACCCTCAAATGCCACCTCCAGGATCGAAATATCTCTATTAACCGAATCAACTCCAAGATCGCCTCTACTCAATCCCCGAATATCCTCATCTCTCGACCCTTTGATTCCAAAGATGATTATGCTAATGTTGGCGACATCACTATGTAAATGAATTATAGATATAGCTAGTATTCAAACAATTTATAAGCAAATGAATAATATAAATTACTGATCTTTAATCCATGAAAATATGACAGGGTTCAACAGCACCCTAGATATAAATCTAGAACATACTGACTAATGAAATACTAATATGTAATATATAAAACATCAGTTCTATTGTCAAAAACGAAGAAACAATACAAATCACGGGCTCTTCTTCCAGATCGATGTCGCTGTGGCTCTGATTCGTGCCCTAGTCCGTGACGCTTCCCGATACCTCCAACCGCGCCCCATTCGCTTTTAATGCCGAGAAAGCATATCCGCATCGACGCTCGACGCCAGACGCCGTGACGCCGCGCTTGCCGGACTTGCACAAGAAGTTGATTCCAACGCCGCGACGCTGGGACGCCACGACGCGGTGATCGGTGATGTCGACGCCGCTGACGCTCCGCATGATCTCATGCAATGCCTCCTTCCGCTTCAAAATTACTCCAATAGCCGCCTTCGCCCAATGCACCCGGCATCAACACTCAATCACCCGCCAACTCCATCCGTACTACCGAAAAACTGCTGAAATTAAATATAAAATAAGCGTGAAAATGAAAGACCGACGCGGGTATAATATGAGTGTTTTATGCACTCATCAAATGCGCCAGCGACATTCATGGATCTCATGCATAGGGTATTCCAACCCTATCTAGATCAGTTTGTCTTGGTCTTCGTGGATGACATTTTGATCTACTCCCAGTCAGAGTGGGAACATGAGTATCACTTGAGGATCGCTTGGCGCTTGCCGAGACCATCACCGATGCCAAGCCCGGGGCGCGAGTTTCGCTTAACAGAGATTTTCGTGATACCGTGTTGCCGCATCAGGAGTGCCACCACCCGCAGAAGCGCTCGAGGCGCTGATGAGTTAGAGAGACTCTAGCCGGCCTTCGAGATACGTAGTTTCGTGATCGGGTCGGTGGCTGTGAGATTCATTAAGGATTTCTCCCGTGATAGCAAAGACTTATGACTAGCCGACCCTAAGGAGGGTCAAGTCTGGGAGTGGGATGACCGATGAGGAGGCATTTCAGAGTCAAGAGGAGACTTACTTCAGCTCCCATCTCGATAGTCCCGGACAGAGGACAAAAGGCCACAAAGTGTATCAGATGCCTCGAGGGCCTGACGATGTGTTTTGATGCAAATGAGGGTAGTAGCTTCATGGTTCGCAAATAAGAATCACGGTGCTGCACTACTCCCACACGATACGGAGTCAAGGAGTGCAAGAGTCTCACCTCAAGATTTGGCGCCTCACTACTTATACGAGGAGTTCGAGGTGTACTCAAAGTGAAGCATAAAGTCCTAAGTATATTTTCACGCAGCCGGACTCAAGAGGCAACGCAGATGGATGGAGTTCCTGTGGCGATTATGGATTTCACTTGTATTACCATCCCGTAAGTGCAAATGTGGTGGCTGATGCACTACCGGACGTCATGAGGAGCTCAGTATAGCTTCGGGAGAATGATGCTCGGCACTGTGGGACACCTGGGATACAAAAGACAAATGAGCAAAACTTAGGGTACTGGGAGTTTAGTGGCTATAATCGGCTCTGGCTGAAAGCAGAAAGTGATCGAAATCCCACGGTAAGTGATTACAGATAAAGGTCCATCGTGGACCGAGTACAATCAGGCACGAATGACGCAGGGTTAGACCGCTCACGCAGATGGTAGTCTTCGATATAGGGACGGTAGTGGTTCCCTTAGTTGACCGATTTGAGAGAAGATATTCCTGTGGAGTTTCACCGCTTCCTCGACTATCGCGGCATCCAGAAATGAAGATGTACTGTGATCTTCTGGCCGCATTACTGAGGGGATGAAGAGGCACGGGACTTTGTTCACGATGTCTCATATGTCAACAGTTAAGGCCGAGCACCGTGCCGCCAGGCTACTTCAAATTACTGGAGGTATCGAGCGGAAGTGGAGCACGTCACGATGGACTTGTGACCCACTTTCCACTGACGCAGGCAGAAGATGACGCGATACGGGTGATAGTGGACCTGCTCACGGTCGACATTTCTGGCAGCATGATCACTGAGAGGTTTTGCTAGCATAGCACTGAGATGAAATTCAACACAATGAGTTCCAAAGATCCGCAGCACATAGTGACCCGAGGTTTACAGACACTCGAAGAGTTTCCAAAAGGCTAGCGGGCACACCTGATGACGATGAGTACAGCTTCCATCCTCGTATGCATGGTCACCGAGAGGACTATACTGTGTGTTAGAGGACATGCCGTGGCATGCGTCCGGATCATAAGGGTAGCCGGGAAGAGATTTGCTCTAGTGGAATTCACCTATAAATAACGCTACTGTGCGAGTATACGATGGCACCAGGAGGAGGTATTTGTGGCCGGGAGGCCATGTAGGATCACTGTTACGTTGGACCGAGGTGGGAGAGAGCCCCATCAATGTCCCGGGACCATTAGGACACACTCGAGAAGGTGAGCTTGATACGATAGCCTCTCACTCCGCCTCGTGAGCCGCCAGAAGAGCTTGCGCCGATGTGCGACGCCGACCCCAGAGTTCGAGGTCAGATCACGCCTTCTTAAAGGTGATGCCCAAGAGAGAGTACAGGTTCGGCAAGCTGGAAGCTATCGCCGATTCATTGACCTTTCGAGATACTCTAGAGGATAGGCACCGTAGCGTACCGGTTGGCGTTACCGCCTAGCATGACAGTGTCCACTCCAGGTATTTCACGGCCTCCATGTCTCTAAGCATACCCGATCCAACCTACGTGGGTGGATCGGGATGATAGAGGCTGACACTGACGGTAGACCTTCAAGGAGGGACTAGTGTGCATTTTAGATAGCGTGATCAGTTTTTGCGACACAAGACCGTGAGGCTAGTGTTGGTGCTATGGCGTCACTATGGAGTGGAGGAGTCAACGTAGGAGCGCGAGGACACGATGCAAAGCTGTACTCATCCCTTCTCATAGTGATTAATGTACATGGTTTAGTCGCTTAAGATTTAAATGACTGCTTACATGTGATGGTAGAGTGCACGCTGTATGTGCATGTGAGTGATCGTGGATTGTCCCGAATTTCGACTAATTCCTTTGGCGATGTGGAGCACGAATAATCTTAAAATTCCACTTCGAAAAAGGGCAAAATCGTACTCGTAAATCTGAAATTTATTCTCTAAATCTCGATGACGAAAACGGATTTCATCATGGAATCGTCTCGCTAAATCTAGTTAGCACGTCGAATTCTCGTCGACTCGAGACAAATAAGTTGGCACGCCGAGGCATCGCGGCCGCGGTCGTAAAACGATTTTTGATACGACGAAAGTCACATATAACGCGTACTCATGTGCCATAAGTGGCATGAGTAGAGAAATGATGAAAATGGATGTTCGAGATAGTGCCGAATGTAAAAACTGGGAAAAGAAGGACATAATGGTCATTTAAGAATTTGTTTAAATGAGAATAATGCCAAAAATGAATAGTGACCATCTCTTACATATTGAAATGAGAACCAAAAAACGTGAAAACCGGAGAGGAGAGGTAGTGGGCGGCTGAAATGGTGTTTTAGAGAGAGATTACCTGACTTCTCTCTAAAATATCACGCGATCCGACCGTCGGCAGTCTTCGGGACAAGAAGGAAAGTTGCTCTAAGCAGAGAGGGCTTCGCGTGGGTACTCCTGGATGGAGTTTCTCAAACTCCGAGAGGTAGGGTTTTCCTTACTCGTATTTTACACTTTATTTAAGTTGCTTTTCAATGTTTTGCATTACGCATTGAACGAAAGTCATTTGATCTGGCCCCAAAACTTGGGGCCGAATTGATATAATTTTTGAAACCAAAATGGAGCATCCCGTGACTGTCCACGGCTGATTTGGGTGGATTAATTGTGCATTTATGTGTTGATTCATGTATTGGTTTGTATGAGGCCGGAAATGGCCGTGAAATTCGGGTTCACAAAGTGAACCTATGATTGGTGATTCGTCGAGAATAGTAACCGAGGTTTCAATTACTGAGACAGTGTTCACACAAAATAAATTTTGGTGAATTATCAGGTTCGGGTCGAGTAATTCAAGTAGAATTGCTCGTGTTTGATCATTAGCCCATGTGAGCTAATTTTGATGTGATGAAATGAGAAATTATATAACATGATTGTGTGATTTAATTTTTATGTGAATATATGCATGTGTTATAGACTGTAATGGAACTTGCATCATGCATTCTATATGCACTGGACACCCTAGGATGGTAGGAGTGAGTGCATGAGATGAGTCTAGAGAAAATGGTTTCCTGAGGTTGGTCAAAACTAAAAATGATCGGAGGGTAGTCCATACTTAAAATATCAATCGTCGGAGACGGCCCAATTGATATACATCGGAGGGTAGTCCATAAATAATATCAATCATCGGAGACGGCCCAATTGATATATACACATCGGAGGGTTGTCCACTAACAAATAAATATAATAATTCTCATACAAGGCTTAGGCGAGTGTGAGGGAGTCGCGAGGACTCTGGGCACAGATGATCGCTAGACATTCAAGTAGGATCACATTTGCTTGAATGTGTGTTTATTTTGGAGTAGGTGGAGAGTAGCCCACTTAGGGTGATTCCACTACTGAGCATTAGCTCACCCTGTCGAGGGATACTATTTTACAGGTACAGGGAGCGTGCGAGGGGACGACTCGTCCTAGAGACTGAGGTTTAGAAGAAAGCCGGATTGTGGCTTTGGGTTATGATGTATTACATGTATTAGAATTCTCTAATTTTAATATATGTGTGGTATAAGAGTAAAATTCGAACTGGTTGGATAGTTGGATATATATACATTGTTATGAGTATTGGTTTATGAGCCCAAGTGGCCGTTTTAATCATAGACTGTTATATTGGACTGTTTGGGACAGGTTTTATGCAGGTTTTGTATTTGGGTCGAGCTCCCCGTACAAAGGAGACTTTACCCTATTTTCGTGAGTGTCGGGTAGGTTACCCGACATCCACGAGTATTCCGCGGGTTGACGGGTAGTTAACGGACCCCCAGGAATGAGGTGTCATAGCATATGGCTTGCTTTTGCTTTCTTTGATATCTAGGGATGAGTTTGAAACAATATAGTTGGGATTTAGAAAATTTCAAATACTTTAGGAGTGGAAACTTGTTGCATTTATAAAGACCGATATGCGCTCATGTCAATATTATGTATCGCTTATAATGCATCATTACATAGATCAATCATGTGTTTGAATTCTAAGCCATATGTTAGAAACCTGGAAGTGGGTCTTTGCGGATGAAGTTTCAAATAACTCACCATACACTATCTGATTGAGCTAATGTAGTTTTGCAGCAATTCACTGGCTTTGCTGTTAGTTTTTACTTGACCTGATAATTGATGGTTTGGTCATGAAGGTCTATTTTAGGATTAAGTTAATGCCTAAGACAGTCTAACTGCCTTTTTTAAATATAAAACAAGTGTGTGATCATGCTGTCTAATTTGATTCAAGATGCTTTGAGGATTAAAACTCTTTTCAGGCTCTTTTGATTTGCTGTTAATTTCAACCCTCTTCCTCAACATTCTAATATTGATAGTTGAATGTTAAGCAAATGTAAACTTCATATTTGTGATACTGTGAATGAGATACACCTTTGAATGACTAGATTAAGGCTTTACTTTTGTCTTTATATCATCTTCTTAATTTTTTACAGTCGTGATTGCTTAGAGCCATTTTTGTAATGTTATCTGTTAAATGAAGTATAAGAATGCTCTGGATGTTGCACGCGTGTACACTACATTTTTGTATGAGTTTCAGAAGTATTTCCTCAAAGTTCCATGCTCAACTGCTAAAATATCACTTTATTTTTTGGTGAAGCCCTGGTGCAATTGAGATGTGAAAGGAAAGTTTGCCTGTTGCTATTTTCTTGTCTTCTACCAAACAACACTCATGGTTGAATAACATTTTATACTAGCTCTATAGCACATATTTCAGGATTCTTTTTTTTTTTTTTTTGCCTTTTCTTTTTAATGGAAAAAACATTAAATATTATGCATATAAACATCTCTTTATTGTTATGATCTAGTTAATGCAAGTTTATTTTGAGTGATAGCCACCATTTCAAGAATGGTGACCACATATTTTCATTATGGTTGTTGGTATTTAATGTTATCCAGTAATGATGGTGTTATGTGCCTGCAGGGGCCCTGCCTCTTCCTTGGTCCATCAGAATGAAAATTGCGCTTGGTACTGCAAAGGGTCTTGCATTTCTTCATGAGGAAGCTGAAAGGCCAGTTATTTATCGAGATTTTAAAAAATCTAATATCCTGTTGGATGTGGTAGGTAACTGTAAATACTTTGCCAATACTAGTCCTAACTTATCCTTGTCTTATTTCAATTCTTAAAACTTATTATTCCAGGACTACAATGCTAAGCTTTCTGACTTTGGACTTGCCAAAGATGGTCCAGAAGGAGATAAGACACATGTATCTACCCGTGTAATGGGCACCTATGGTTATGCAGCCCCTGAGTATGTGATGACAGGTGACTACAATTAAACTTTTCTCATTACTATTTTTATAATTTTTGACATTTATGCCACTTTGCTCTTGTGGCCCATCCGATTCTGCTCCTAGTTTGCCATTTCTCAATCCCAAATCACATTTTACATTTGTATGTCCGTGTGTGGTACCTATTGATTCTTCTGGTTCATTCACTTGGTTAAATCTCCTCATTGTTACTAGAATTTTTATGTTAGGATAATGGCATCCAAATGAATCTCGTGTCAAGTCATTGAAACTTAGAGAGCCACGAATATGATTTTCTTCATCCTTCTTAGAGTCCCGTCTCTTTTCTTTACCATTCCCTTGCTCTCCACCTATTTGTGGGCCTTTATTATATCCTTGACTTCGGATGCCATTAAGACTATGGAGAGTTTTGTCTCACAATGAGTAACTAAGTTCAATCTAACACAAGGTTTTTACTCGATCCTTTTCCTCAAGGTTTATGATTACTGAGTTCTGGATTTCTTAATGGTTAAATTTATTGCTTCTATTTTTATGAAAATATTGTCTCCCTGAGCTTTTATACTTGTTACCATGATGTCCATCGTAATAATTGTTTCAATGGAGGCATTTCTACCTCGTTAACTCCTTTAAGCAAACACATTAATTGAAGAGTCTTTCTTTATATCATGCACTTTTCTCTTTTGTATGCCACCATTTGGTCTTCATAATCTATAGTTTTAAGTGTCTGTGTGACGCCCTAAAACCCATGGGTCCCATTGATAACCCGTCAATCCGCGAAATTCTTGTGAATTTCAGGTAACCCGATACCACATCAAGCAGTCTCATTTATCGAGATCCATTTTCATTAAAAATCCTAGCAGTAGTCTCCTTTCTGAGCTCTACCCAACATAGAATATATATACGTATAACTATAACTCCATCCAAGGTCTCAACATAAGTAGAATAGGACTACACAGTCCATCTATCCATATCCCCAATATACAACTATATCACAATAATCCATAAGAGATTATTACAACACTCTTATACATAACATATATTAAAACTAGCTTGTTCTAATATAGTTTACAAAAATATTTACTGCCAAAACCGTATCCCTGGGCTTCCTTCAAAATCACTGCGCTCGAGTGAGCGCTGTCTCCTACACACCCCCGTAATTCGAAAGGGGGTCCCAATAACGGGGTGAGCAAATGCCCGTGAGAATACCTTTACAAGGGCTAAGACCCCACCTAAGTGCACATACAATGGCACACCACACATTCAAATAAAATCATGCACATTCCTACTCAAATATCTACATGTCATGGATGAGAATGTGATGACAGGTGCCTACAATTAAACTTTTCTCATTACTATTTTTATAATTTTTGACATTTATGCGGCTTTGCTCTTGTGGCCCATCTGATTCTGCTCCTAGTTTTCCATTCCTCAACCCCAAATCACATTTTACATGTGTATGTTCTTGACTTTGGATGACATTAAGACTATGGAGAGTTTTGTTTGCTAGCTGAATAACTAAGTTCAATCTAACACAAGGTTTTTACTCTATCCTTTTCCTCAAGGTTTATGATTACTAAGTTCTGGATTTCTTAATGGTTAAATTTATTGCTTCTATTTTTATGAAAATATTGTCTCCCTGAGCTTTTATACTTGTTACCATGATGTCCATCGTAATAATTGTTTCAATGGAGGCATTTCTACCTCGTTAACTCCTTTAAGCAAACACATTAATTGAAGAGTCTTTCTTTATATCATGCACTTTTCTCTTTTGTATGCCACCATTTGGTCTTCATAATCTATAGTTTTAGTGTCTCTGTGGTGACTTCTAAAACCCATATGGGTCCTAACATAACCCAATAATCCGCGAAATTCGTGTGAATTTCCTCAAAATCCGATACCACACTCGTTGTGTCTCATTTATCGATCCATATTTTCTTACAAAAATCCTATGGTGGTCTTTTCTTCAGGGAGCTCTACCCAACATACAACATATATAACAGTATAACCATAACCCATCCAAGGTCTCAACATAAGTAGTAATGACCACACAGGGTCCATCTATCCATATCCCCAATATACAACTATATCACAATAATCCATAAGAGTTTATTACAACACCCTTATACATAACATATATTAAAACTAGCTTGTTCTAATATAGTTTACAAAAATATTTATCAAAACCGCATCCTAGCTTCCTTCAAAATCACGGCCTTGAGTGAGCGTTGTCTCCCTACACACTCCCTGTACCTGAAAGGGGGTCCCACAACGGGGTGAGCAATGCCCAGTAGAGAATAATTCCTATAAGGGCTACACCCCACCTAAGTGCACATACAATGGCACACCACACATTCAAATAAAATCATTCACATTCCTACTCAAATATCTACATGTCATGGATGAGAATGTGATGACAAAGCCTACACTAAACTTTTCCATTACTATTTTTTATAAATTTTGACATTTACGGCTGGGTTTTTGCTGCCCATCTAATTCCTCGCTTCCTAGTTTGCCATTCAATCCCAAATCACATTTTACATGTGTATGTTTCGATTTCATGATGACATTATAATTATGAAGAGTTTTGTTTACAATAGTAATCTAAGTTCAATCTAAATACAAGGTTTTTACTCGATCCTTTTTCTCAAGGTTTAAGGACATCGGGAAGTTCCTGGATTTCTTAATGGTTAAAATTTATTGCTTCTATTTTTATGAAAATATTGTCTCCTTGAGCTTTTATACTTGTTACCATGATGTCCATTATAATAATTGTTTCAATGGAGGCATTTCTGCCTGGTTAAATCCTTTAAGCAAACACATTAATTGAAGAGTCTTTCTTTATATCATGCACTTTTCTCTTTTGTATGCCACCATTTGGTCTTCCTAATCTATAGTTTTAAGTGTTTGCTAAGATGCAACTTATATAATTTTTGTGTGTAAAGCTTTATTATATGAACTTTGATTAAATTTAAATATGACTTCTACTGGACATTAACTGGCTTTATATATAGGGTCAAGTAATTCTCTTTATTGTATGTATATATTTTTGTTTAATGCCTTGTGGATGGAATGCTTCGATGTCAGATGTGTGAAATAAATTCAGTTACCCCCAATGTTTAACACTGTAAATGTGTGTCCTGGCATATAGTTGTGATAGAAATACGATATGATACTAAGCTTCGTAAAGCTCACAAAAACGAGGGATGTTAATACAAAGAGTTAGTGTAAGACCCCAAAATACACCCTAGTCGTTTTTAAACATAATTAGGGTATATTATAAGTGCATTTTAAATTTTTCCCAATTATTATTTTACTAAGTGAGAAAATTCGAAACCCAGAATTTGTACAAGATACAAGGGTAAATTTGTAATTTGTTAAGATGGGACATAAAAGTCATAAGATAAGAAGGTTATAGGCTAAAGTGAAATATGCATAACTTGATTTGCAAATATAGGGGACTTTGAGGATCTAAGTGCAAATAAAAGGAAAATTAAGTATAAAAAGGGAATAAGAACAAAAATATCCCTTTTTTGTCTAAGGAAGAGAGCTCATACGAGTAGGAGAAGAAGAGGAAGAAGACAAAAAGAAGTTTCTACAAAAGCAAAGGGATTTTGCACACTAAAGATATGCTATGGTTTGTATGAACTTGTATGGAAAAAATCTAACCATAAACCCTTTTTTTTTTTTTTATGAATTTGGGTCTAAAAGAACCCTACTTGGTATATCAGGTGCTAAGTGCGCTTTTAGACTAGATTTAGAGTTGTTTTGGCTTCACTTTGTGGTTGATTTGGGGTTATATGGAAACTACATGGATTCCCCCAAATCTTAGACACTTAGGAAACTCTTCTAACCCATTAATTACGCAGGACGTGGCTAGCAAACCACAAGTCTCCCCTATACGTGTGTTTCTGAATTGCTTGGTCGCTGGACTTGTCGTTGATTGTAATCCTCAATTGAGGAATATTTGTATAAAGGAAATATTGGGGTTTTAGGGGAGATGCTGTCAAAATTTCTCCAATACCAATGTTTTTGTCTTGGTCATAATTTCTTCGTCCGAACTCTGTTTCAGATGTTCTTAGACTCTATGTAAACCTCTTTGAGTCTAGAATCCATCCATATATAGCTTGATGAAATTGGAACACATATTAGGTCCAGAAACCACAAAACTTTATAGGCCCCTGCATTTTCCTCGTTGTCAATCGTTTCATAAGAAGCCTTCAACTTCTAATTGGCCATAATTTCTTCGGGTCTAAACTCGTGATGTTCTTAGACTCTATGGAAAGCCCTTTGAGTCTAGAATCCATCCATATATAGCTTGATGAAATTAGAAGTCATATTAGGTCCATAAATCATGAAAAATACTAGGCCTTGCTGGTTCTGCTCGTAGTCACTGTTCATAGGAAGCCTTCAACTTCGAACGACCATAATTTCTTGTCCATCTACTTTGGATGCCTGACTCATGGAAACCCTTTCAGTCTAGGAATCCATCCATATATAGTTTGATGAAATTAGGGATAATAGTAAATAGCTCATAAGCATACATGGTAACTTAGCTATTCAAGTGCATATAATGATATATGAAAATGCAAAGATACTTAATAAATGATTGTAAATATCGCATATGATTACTGGATGACAATAATTATTCGAGAATATGAGATATGTACTGAACATAAAATAGCGGATTGTTTTCTTAGAACCCGGTGAGGGATAGATATACGCCAGAAAAACAAATCAGCAAAGATATCGATCACACCCTGCTTCACACATACGCCTTCGTGCCCTTATAGATGGCTGTCTTACACAATGATAATGTACATTTTCAAACTTGCACCATCAAGCTTCGCATAAGAAGTACGTTGCTTTCTGGGCCTTATAGCCTTTATCCACTTCTAAGGTTTATGCAGGCATGAAAGATAAAACAAATGACTTGAATATGACATATGAAATGTATATGAACGTTTAAAAGAAATGAAACATGATATGGTAAGTAAATATGACATATGTATAAGCATGTTTAAATGACATGATATGTTAGATGTATATGCATGTATGGGCGTGATGATCCGTGGTTAGTGGTCGTCTACGAGTTTATTCCTACTCGTTGCAAAACTTAAGCACGAAGTTTTCATCCGTAGGTACGTAAGGTGAGGAAAGAAGGCCTGATAACCTCATCGCCCCAAGCGTTAACAATACATAGTTAGATGCCCATCTAAGACTTTTCGTCTATTTTGTATATGTAATATTCTTTTGTTGTCGTAAAACAAATGCAAGTTGTATAAGTCAAACACTCCCATTTCAGGAGCTTGGAATATATTTTGTAATCCAATACAAAATATAGTACAATAGTTAAATGTTTAAATATTATATGAATGAATAAGCTTAAAGCTTTTAGGTGTTTATGTAGAACCGAAAGAAAGGAAAAGTGACACCCTCGCTGACACGTGCCGAAGCCGGGGCGCCACATAGGCCCGATTGGTTATCGTTTTTAAAACCGCAGGTTCTGCTTCATAATGGTGTTTCTAAAAACTGCTTTTATTATCTCGAAATTAGTGTTTCTCGTGTTCTTCAAGAAAAAATCGGGAACTAAAAGTGTTCTCTGCTTTCCTCGTTCGCTTTTTTAAAATAGTAGTAATAGTTTTCAAAATAAGAACCAAACGAATCTTCATTTCGCCAAACCCGCTACGAATCATTTTCATTTTATAGTTGCTTATCAACTGCAATACACGCCACATCGTAGTCTTATGTGGCAAGGCATCGTATTTCACCTCAGATAAGCCGCTGCATCGGTATCGCTTACCATTGTGATGATCTTTCTTCTATTGAATTTCTGTAGTTTTCGCTCGATCTCTAATCACTCACAAATTTTTTTTCTTCAAACGTTTGAAACTCGATTCAAAAAGTGCAGTCGTTTCTACTAACTCGACAATACGCAATACTAAAATTAATTAAAATAATAACAATTATACTAACCTCGACCAAATCGACCGATTAATAAAATAGTATATAGCTCGATTAAACTCTCGAGCAAATGGACCTGCATTGTGGATTATCGAACTCGACTCGATTAAGTCACTGAAGTTACTTCGTAGCCTCAAGCTCGACCAATTAACTCTGATTCGAAAATATTTTATGAGTTGAGCCTCGGAAGTACCTACCAGTAGCTTGACTTTGATGCCTTAGTCTGCCCCTTGCCACATATGTGTTTTTAAATATACTTTTATTTATATATAAATATTTTTATAAAAATTTAAATAATTTTATTTTATATAAATTTATTTAACTACATTGGCGCCTTGCCACTTGTAAAACTAGCAGAAAATTGCACACACACACACACACACACACACACACACACACACACACACACACACACAGATATATATATATATATTAAAATTATCATTACAAATATACATAAAATAGAAAAGTGAAAAACAAACATCTTTATTCCCATTATATGCAAACAAACGATATAAAATTATATTCCAATTATATGCTAAATAAACTTGTTATAAAATTATAAATTAAAAAGTGGAAAATAAACATCTTCTCATTCCAATTATATACAAACAAACGATGACATTTAAATAACTTCAATTTTAGTCATAGACCAAGCTTCACCAATAGTCGGTGGGAATGATTCTCAGATAAGCAAGTCTGGAAGATACTACAGATGACGCTAAGTCAGGGATTAGAATGCAAACATTTGAGTGCCAAAGAGACACTATAAGAGCTATGTGTCATTACAATTGCAAAATGCCTAGGATATGAAATGACGTGAATCTAATATATCACTTAATGTCGTATTTTCAGTCAGATGAAGATGATACCCAGGTCACAAGTTATCCGGATACCCATCATCGTCTCCAACGCAACCATCCTAAATCTATATACACATTTATTTTTCCAATACCACCATAAGATAAGTAAAGCTCTACAAAATATAGGGAAAAAAATGAGTATTTATGTTTTATAGGTAGATAAAACTTATATAATATTTAGAAGTTAATGATAAAAAAGATAGTGAAGATTATTGTCTAACTTACCGTGCAATATTAAACTGCTAAGTCTTTACAAGAAGGGTTTGATTGATGAATCGATCTACGGGCCTTGCAAAGGTCGAACCGATACAAAACTTCAAGCTCTAATCCAAAGAATGTTGGCTACCGATATGTCTATGAATGACGGGAAGCCTAATATGATTCATGTAGATAAAGTATTAGTAAATGCCTTTAACCACATTCACCCTCTTAATCTAGTTCAATTCCACAGCTTCAACATCATCCCTCAGTATACAAAACAAGCTCCCTCGTTCCATATATTTGTAAACGAAACACATCCGTTATGTGAAAAAGCCATGAAGTCATAATATTAAGTGTGTCGTATTGTCGACAGATTCGACTTCATTTTCAAATCTTTTCAAGTAGGCTTGAATCCTCACTTTCCCATCCATGAAGTTTTTTCAAGCGCAAACGGCATTGCCTGGCGCGTTTGTGCTTTTGAAACGTTTGTCATAAATTTCTCCATACCTATGCACATTTGATGTCAAAATCCTTACCGTTGATGATGTCTCGATACAATCATACCATCATAGTCCCATATCGAAAAATAGATCTCCATTTTTCACCTTTCTTGTCTTCCAAGTGATTGATTTTTCTAATCCTTCGCTTATGGAAGAGCAACCTAAGAATCACAACCGAAAGGAATAAGGTTGCAAATAGAGAAACAAGGATGATGAGTATGATTTGATCGTAGCTTTTCCTGCAATGTGGCAAACATTTGATTTCACCGCATAAACCTTTGTTGTGGGCAAATGCCTCTAGTGGAGCTCTAGACTTCAATTGGGAGGGAACCTAACCCTTTAACTGATTGTGGGATAAGTCAATAGTTGTCCACATGTAGTTAGAATTGAATTATTCTACTAGTTTCAATTTTCCAAATTGGGAAGGTATCTTTCCACTAAATAAGTTATTACTAATGTCTAGGTGAGACAGTTTCTTCAAGTTCCCTATTTTTGGAGGGATGGAACCATTGATTTGGTTACCTCTAAGTTCAAGATAAAGATTGGTAAGACTCCATCTAATGAAGAAGGGGATAACACCCAAGAAGGTTATTATAATTCAGTGGATATCAGATTCACATTCTCTAAATGCCCTATTTCAAGAGGGATGGAGAAATTGATTTGATTACCATCAAGGTAAAGATATTTCTGTTTGGTTAAATGCCCTATTTCAAAAGGGATGGAACCATTGATTTGATTATCATAAAGATAAGGAATTCCACTTTTAGTTAAAATGTCTATTTAAGAAGGGATGATCCAAAGATTTATCACTTAGCAAGATAAAGATATTTGGAGTTTGCTAAATGTCCTATTTCAAAAGGATGGACCCAAAGGGATTTGATTTTTTATCATAAAGATAAAGATATTTGAGTTCGCTGAATGTCCTATTTCAAAAGGGATGGACCTAAAGGATTTGATTATCATAAAGATAAAGATATTTGAGTTGGTTAAATGTCCTAGAAGGGAAGGGATGACACCACTAAGATGGTTAATACTTAGATCCAAGTAAGTCAAGTTCTTCATTTTCCCAATAAGAGTACCTATTTAGTGTGGGATGCTACCATTGAGTCCAAAGTTATAAAGGTAGAGCTAGGTTGGGAAATGAAGAAAACTTCAATTTGCTGCCTCATCTAATTCTTTCGGTGGGAACCGAAATGAAGATTTGACGTTCCAAATTCCTTGTTGTAACTTATATCAGCCAAAGTAAAGAAGGAGAAATAGACGTCGCACTCATCCCGCTCGCAGAGCCTCTCCCTCAATGCATTTGATAATGATGATGGTGATGATATTGTATGGGCAAGGAAGAATATTATCATGGTTATGGTTACGTCTTCAGAGAAAATGAAGAAGGACACCATCTTTAATTCAATCTAATTATAGCTTTATTCATCGCTTTTTAAAATAAGCACCCATTTTATAATGTGTAAATATAAACGTTGTCGAATGGCTACGCCTAAGAGAGAACAGCAGACTCTTCTAAGCACACCACCCCACAAACTCTTTTTCAGCCCTTCATATTATCAATCACGAGATCGTGATCATCTAGCGTTTCAATATCGCTTAAAGCTTTTCACTGATTAACTCCCTCTTATTCTTCCCATTGAAAATTTTATAAATTAATTTCAATTTTTAAAATAAAAAAGAAAACTATTTTTTTAAAGTATCATGAAGCCATTGATTAATTAATTATTTACTTATCTAACAAAAAAAACAGATATATTTGATGGTGCTTTTTCTACCGAAACAAGGCTGGAGCTTGCTGAAGTCGTTGGGTCAATCCGTCGGGCAGGATTGATATGCAACCTGCATAAAGAGGGTGTTCCGGCGGGGGGTGTGCCGGCCGCCTCTCCGATGGCAAAGTCAATTTATTTCTTACAAAAAGGAAAGAGATCAACTGTTGATGGTTATGTGATCAGGTAATCTTCTTCTGAATTGTTGCATTTATCGTGGAGCGATCACGATGACTTTCCTCATGAAATGATACGACATCTTCCCCAATCGTGATCTCTACCTTATCGCTAACTAAATCAGAAGGATAATTTTGGGAGCCAGACCGTGGGGATCCTTCTTCCTTAATGAGTAGAGATTCATCATAGAGATGGAAGTGCTTTCCTTTCACGCCACACCGTGTGGACAAAGCCAGACATCCCCGTCACCTCGTCCGACCCACTAAAGCTTAGTTTCAAACTCCAAAGCCGCTGTTTTCGGGGTAATCGACGCCATCATGGGTCGTCCCCACGCGCTCTACACAAATTTCATGAGGACCCCAACCCGCTTTGGGCTTTAATGATGGTTCATTCCCTGGGCCTACATCCTGGGCCTATGCAACCGATTTGTGCACTATCGCGCCCCACTCGCCGCGAGCTTCGCAAGGCTGAATCGCTTTCGATTAGGTGTGGATTCCACGTGGCTGATCAAGGATAGTTGATTAAGGCTTTGTCACTATCAAACGTTCTGCGATAATGATGGCTTTTCTCGATTTTCTTGCCCATTTCCACCGACTTTCCAAGATCTCGAGAGAAGCACCCCCACTAATTATCTGAACCGTATTCCCTATTCCTTCTTCAAACCTCTCGTTTCCTATTCTTAAACCTCTTCTATGGTCTCTGATTTTTCTTCTAAACTTCCGATCATTTCTCAGATCATTCTTCGTAGTTTCACATTCTATCTCGACGCTGCCCCTCTTGCTCTCTTTCTACTTTGGCACGATCTTCTCTTCTTCTCCTATTTACCTTTTCTGCCTGATTCCATGGGTCCCTGGTGGTCATTGTTTGTCTCCTCTTCCCACTTTCGCTTTCTTTCGGACTTTTCGAATGCATCTTAGCCGTAGGAGTTCATTTAGTTCAGATCAAGGCATGCATGGCTCGGGCTGGGATTCCACCTCTTTTTCATTCGTTCGACCTCCCTCATACTTACCCAATCATGCGTACAACCTCTAGGCCTAGTCGTTCTTCTGGTTTGCGCTAGGGGGTAGCTCCGCCGAGGAATTTTATTTAGGACAGACATGTGAAGGGTTTGGTCGTCCAGCCATTGTTATCGATCAGGTCCCTTTAGCGACCTCCTTCCATGAGAAACTATAAATGTGTAGTACTATAAATGTTTAGAATCTAGTAAGCTCCTTTTAGATATGAGAAACCATTTAAATAAGATGTTAGAATTCAATTCTTATATAACACCTTTCATCACATAAATTATCATCACTTAAAACAAATAGAAAATGATTCCTCGAGTTACTAATGCGAAATAAAGGATATACATAATCATAAATTTCTTAAAGAAGAAAAAAGGATAAATCTTCTTTCCAATTACATTTCAACTTTTGTCATTTAAAAATTTTCAATTTTAATTACAAAGGACATTGCACCACAACGGGCGTGGAAATGACTTACAGCTGGCAGTCTCTGCAGATAATTGCCGATGTATTTGACAAGTCAGGATTGCAATGGAGATATTTAAGAGCCAATGATATTATAAAAGCTACATCATTAGCAACTCGTGAACCTTTAGGAGATGAAAGACGTGAATCTAATATATCCTTTAATGTTATGTTTTGAGTTGATGAAGATGATAATAAGTTGACAAGATTTCTTGGATGTATTCCCATCATTGTCTCCACACAACATCCCAAAGCTATAAAACATCACATTTCTCGCACAACCATAAGATACAAGCTTTACAATACGTACAAAAATGAAGACTCCTAAGAACTAAGAAATTAACACAAACATTTTCAAAAACCATATATAGAGAGCGAAGGCTTTATAACAATTGAAAACATTAATGTTTTGTAAATTATTTTTAAATTAAACAGGGAAAAGACTAATGAAGGTTATAGTCTAGTTTAATTACCTGGTGGAATATAACCGTAAGTGGTTGCAATAAGGGTTTAATTTGATGAATTGGGATCTAATAGTCTCAGACATTTAAATGAAACACAAAGCTTCAAGCTTAGAATCCAAAAGAATGTCACGCATTTATACATGTCCTTCCAATGAAAGATGTAAGGTGAATCATGACGACATAGATAAAGCTGATAAGCACAATATCAGACCATTTATCCCCTATGTTCTAGGTATTTTTATGCATGTTTTAGTATATTAAGAAGTGTTTTAACACTTTTTTCATTCTTATTTGTAATTAGGACCAAATCCAAGGTATTGAGGCAATATGAAGCAAAAAAGTAAAAAAATCAGCAAATTCCACATGTAGCAGCAGCCTACGTATTTCAATCAAGCTGGGTCAGACGACCTACAGCTCCAATATTTGTATTTATGGATATTAAACTTCTTAGGCTTTCCAACGTGTCAAAGAACACCCAATTTGGAGTCTGGAAGAGAATGTTACGATATCGGGAAGTTCAATGCAAGGAAAAGGCAAAGTGTTGATGAATAATGTATGTCACAAGAAGACTGCTCACATAAACAAGCAGATCATGGGCCAAAAACAATTGGCAATTTCGATTTTCACCCGATTTCTCCATACTCTATCTAAATACCAGATTTTTATAAACACACACACACACACACACACACTCGGTGATACCCTAAAACCCTGGTCTCAGATACTCGATACCATGCCGTGACACTCCAAAACTGGGGTCCTACTGAAACTCACAACCCATGGAATATTGTGGGTCCATTTCTCGTGATATTTTTCTACAAATACACAAATTCTTATAATATTTTACGAGAGTTTGATGTATAACTCTTTACTTACATGCCAAAATATATTAAACTAGATCGTTTCTTATATATTTTACAAAAATACTTCTCAAGGCCACAACCCAAATTTCTCTTCATAATTTCACGACTGGTTGAGCACCGTCATGTACCCGAAAGGTGGTCCCACGACGGTGAGCAAAGCCCAAGAATATATCTCCTACCAAGGCTACTCCCACCTAAGAGCAATATATAACTTAATCATATGCATTCAAGTACCTATACTCATTGCACTAATGTCTACATGCCATGAATGCGTGATGCCCCTCATGACTCAAATCCCGAAACCTTTATCGACTCTCACACCGCATATGTCAAGTGTGAAAAATCATCAAGGGCATCCCGCCGACACTTTCCAAAACAAAGCTTTTTGCCTTAAAATTTGCATACATCGATACCCCACGCCTACTTCTATTTCACCCAGACCGTGTCATGCATTCGCTGGCCACCTGATTTCCGGGTTCTCACCACATGACACGACGCCTATACAACATTTTTTACTTGCTTTCACCGACACGCCTCGGCGTCTAAACCATATACCAGGGTTTTTCACCCGAGGGGGTGTCTATCCTACTCGCTTCACCCATTTACACACGTGATTTTCTATGCCATGCAAATCGTAAGCCATTAATTGATGTTGTCCCATTTTAACAGTCACCATCGAACAATTGGAACACAATGTCATTAATCCATGTCTCACATGACAATTAACATCAACACCGTGTCGATTACTTTATGTCCTCAATGGATGATCGAACACTAAACACATTGTCGATGTAACCCAAAAATAATTCCTAGAATTTTTATAATAATTATTATATGTTTAGGTATAATCGAGCAAATGGGATTTTCTAGGAATTGATAAATGATTAAATGAAAAATGTTAAATGTTATATGATAAAAATGAGTATATGATTGAATGATATATGCTAAGTGGATTAAATGATCGAACCCTAAATTAACCCAAGAGAAAAAGGGCAAATTTGAATTTAGAAAAATATGACCTATATTAAGTAAGTTATAAAGAATAAATGTCTAAGTGTGATTAATGAGAGTCAGAAGGCAAATAGAGGAAGCATGGGCCATAAAGCATTGGGAAACTAAATCAAAAGAATGCATTTTTGTGGCCAAACAAGGCCTTATGAAGCATAAGTTGTGACGCCCCAAACCCGGGGTGTCCGTTGACTACCCAATAACTCACATGGAATTCATAGGCTTCCTCATATCATAGAGAAGCACATGAGTAAATATCCACATGGGGGCCCATATTATCCATACTCATAAAACAAAATAATCCACTATATTTTCATAGTTTCCATGACTGTTTTACAAAAAGATTTATACATCTTTACAAAATATTTTCTAAAGCCACATTTCATTTTCTTCCTCAATAGATAATTCACTGCTGGGTGACGCCTCCCCGGATAGTCCCTCGTACCCGAAAGGGGTCCCACGACTGGGTGAGCAAAGCCCAAGAGAAAGTCTTCTCACAAGGGTTACTCCCCACCTAAAATGCATATGCAATGGCATATATAAACAAGCAATCGTTATTCCATACAATTATTTATATGAAATGTTCATGTCATGCATGAGATGCGACCCTGCTATACTCACCACTGAGTCCCAACCGACTCCTCCACACCGGAACGCCAAATGTGAAATGTAAAACCAGTCACACACCCCGACTAAACCATTGGAGACCCTCCAATTTATTTATCAAAACCGATTTTGATTCTTTTCCTTTATTTTGTGGGCTACTTGACGGGTTTACACTCGTAGATATTTTATCACTTTTTCAACATTTCACGAACTTGCATCGTCTGGATTCATGGCTCCAACCGTGGAATAGACTGTGGGACTCTCACCCCTGTATTCACCCCAACTTGCTCCGCCCAAAACATGTAATTTTATCATTTTGATTATTTACACACTCGTGAATTCACTCTGACTTTGTCCCATTTTTCCCGAGTTCACGGCACCCACCTTCACCACACTGATGAATAAACCTTTACCCCGCACTCCACACCCGACCCGGGACGCCGATGTGACTGTGCATATGAAAGTTTCCATGATGCCAATGCATTTTCCTCATGTTACATGCATGAATGAGCACCTACATGAACATTTACAATCCATGGAAAATTATAATTTACATATAATCTACCTCCATGCAAATCATGTTAATACATTAAATAGCATGCATCAACATCATATTTCCACACACTGCATGTTATTCAAGCACGCCATAACACACAACTAGGTCTCAACTTGGGACCATTCAACAGGGTACCGCACGTCCCTTCACAAACATGAACCTATTTGGTTCAAATCCTTATTTTCACAACAAGAAACCTCAACACCTAGAAACTTTCAGTTTCTAATTAAAACCCTAACTCCTCAGTCCGTGCAACCGATCATGGAATCCATACCCATTAATTCCAAACCTTGAAACTAATTTCCTATACATTCTCATGGCTCTCCCATGTTGTCAACCCCACCATTATAAAGCCTTTAAGTTTCAAAGTAAAACCAAGTGAGAAAAAGATCTCACCTCTTGGAAGTTGAAGAAACTCCCAAAACCGAGTCCACGCGTCAATCCTCTCCGTGATGTAACACTTCCCTTCTGTTCGAAGGAACTACTGGCCGAATCGCCAAATCTAGAGGAGAAGAAAGACGCTCTCTCTAGGATTTTCTCCATGTTTGCACACTCTTCCTCTCCCTCCACCTAATTCTTTCTTTCGCTTTATTCTTTACTTCTTGTTTTTCTTTCCTTTTTCTCCTTTCTCCTCTCATTTCTCTTTTTCTTTATTTCTCCCATTTTCTCTCCCTTTGGATTTCCCTCTCTCCTCTTTTGGAGCCTTAAACGTGTGAGTCACATAGGAGGAAGTTTCCTCCTCCTTCCTCAAGCCACTTGTGGCTATCCCCTTTTTCCTCCTTTTTTTATTCTTCATCCTCTTTACGATATCATCACCCACATGGCTTAATATGAGCCATAGAATCATGCCACCATGTGGCTCAATGTGAGCCATCCCTTTTTATGCCAAGTGTCACACCTTTATGGTGCCAAGTGGCATCCCCTTACCTTGCCATGTGTCATCCGACATCCCATGCCTCGAAAAACGTGAACCCACCACACCCTAATCCAAACGAAATTGACGTAGAAGCAATTTTATGGTATTTATTTCAACTGAGAAGTCCGTTCGCCATCCGAGATCCAGAAAATTCCGGATTTTTACTCGAATTACGATTTTGCCCCTTTAGAAAATTGAATTTTCTGCTCCACATAAGTGCGACTTAAGACCAAAAGGAGAAAATGAGAAATGAGAATAAGTGTGGTGCCAAACATGTCTTACAACTTAAATGAGGTTAAAGGCCAAAATATTATTAGGGTGCTCATTTGAGCAAATCCCGTTTTGGAGAGAAAAGAGAGGAGCAGGGGAGAAGGGGGCTTCTGTAAAGCATCAGTTCTAGCGGTATTTCTTCCCAATTTCTTGCTTCTAAGAGATCACAAATCCTACAAAGAAGATTTTAAGAGATCAAGGTAAGAAATCAAAACCCCAAATTTTCCTCTTGTGTGATTTTTGATTTGGGGAAAAGCCCTAACTCAAGAAGGGGGTTTTTATCGATTCTAACCCACTCGAGTCGCTTAAGCCTGGATTCCATGAGCTGGCCATGAGATACATGAGTTTAGAGGAATTCTATTTGAGCTCTTTGTGGGTGAAAAATGGTAAAATCGCCATTTCTAGTAAACTCGCTTATCGGTAATGTGTACTCAAAAGTGGTAATCGGTACCCATGGATGTAGAGATCAGCGGTACCCAGATCAGTGAGTTAGTGGTACCCATTCACTTTACGGTAATCAGGTTTGGTACCCCAGATCGACCAAAGTGGTACCCCCAGATCGGCTTCCAATACCTCTAATTTTGTACCCTGTATCATAAGTCCCATATTCGTGACACCGATTGTTTAGGAACCCTAATAAAAGACTACCACTTAGATTCAAAAAATAAGAATGAAACTAAGTGAAAACGAAATGACTTCGCCCCCAATGCTTAGGCGATATTCTCGCTTAAGATAGATTATTTGTTTAACCCAAGTAAGAGTGGAGAAATATAGTATCGACTAGTACAGTGAAGACGACAACCCGACCTAGACTGCATCGAAAGACAAGGATCGATAATTTGTTTCTTGGCTCACCGAACCTCTATCCTTATCATGTATCGATAGTTTACTATGTAAATGTGAAATGATCAGATAACATGACAATGTCAATTTGAAAGGTATGTGACACCCTAAGACCCGGGGCTCATTTTTTTTTTAAATGAATAGTGTTAGTGAACAGTGTCCATGAATAGTGAACAAAAACAATGACCCAAACCCAAAACTCCGGGTCGCAGGTATAAAAGATGGCACCACAGACCGTCGCTAAGACACTACTCTTGATGTCATAAAGTGCCATGTTCAACACACACGCCGCGTTGCTTCGCTACGGTCGCAGCACACCGTTTGTCATCGCGTGTTGCACACGCGCCCGCGACCCCGCCACCTCTCCCCGGTCGGGCGCCACTCCAAGTCCAGTCACGGCAATTTTCGCTTCGCCAAATTTCGTGCCCGTCACGACCCGAGCCAAAGCCGTCGCTACAACGATTTTGCCTAATTCCTCGTGACGCTTAACAGGCGATCGACACCAATTTGGCCCTCTCGCGTTCTCCTCACACGATACCATGAGTGTTGCTATATGTCGCGACACCGCCCCTTCCCCGCCACGGTCGTGGCGCATGACGGCGTCAGTCGGCAGCTCTAGCGCCACGCTGGCCGCAGGAGTGCACGCCCTCGTCTCGCACGCGAGCCTCCCGCCGATGCTGGACCGAAGATCGAAATGGGCGTGAGCCATTCCAGCTTCTCCTTGCTCATTTCTTTTTCTTTCTTTCGTTTCACCTATCAGAAACTAAATAAAATTGCTTTATTGCTACAAGGGCTACTAAGCCATGGAAAACTCACCAAAATGTATATGTTATACAAAAAGGAGTAAATTTACAATTTTTTTTAATTATAAATTGTCCAAAACTGGGTCTTCTACCCAGAATTTACAAAATACATAAATTAAGGCCAAGTTTGGCCATTTCTTCGCCTCTAAGGCCTGACGCGCCCCATCCCTGTGCACCTTCACACCGGTGCGGGTCACACGTGACGGGGCGAGTACGCCCAAGATGAATTCTCCTACCAAGGCTACTCCCCACCTAAAATGCACATTCAATGGCATAACACAAACATCCATATTCCATTCAATTTACAATTAACACATGGAATGACTTATAACATGCATGAGATGTTTTCATGCCCATATCCCGAGTCACTCACCGACTCCCTCACACATGCCTATGCCAAGTGTGACAATCATCACTGGTGGTACCAATGACTCCATATACCGAGCCCTTGTCGGCTCACCCACACCCAATGCTAGTGCCGATGGGTAACTAATCCGAGTTAACCCTGACTCCGATCACCCAACTAGAAGTCTGAGTGATAACCATGACCATGTGTTTTCTTTGGGGCACACCTTTCGCCACCGCGGGCCCTCAGACCCACACAAACTTTTCTGGAGAAAATGAGTCTCTCACACCCATACAGACCTTCGCATATCACCACGCGCCTCCTACAATCGAATTCTGTGCTTTACCCGAGGGGATTAACTACTCTCTTCTCATCTCGCCTAAACACACATAATTCTATTTCACTTTATGATTTAAGCCATGAGTCGTTTATTGGACGTCGTCCAAAAATACAAGCTCATCACACATTCACCACGAATGGTGAACAACCATACTGTGCACCCACACCCGACTCAACGTGATGTACTCATGCACATGAATGCAATGATGCCAATTCATATATTCCGTTCTTACACAATTATATTACATATAATTCAAACATCACGTTAACACATCAAATTAGCATGCATTAACCTATCATTTATGCCACATATCGATTCAAGAATACATGGACATCACAAGTCAATACCTAATGATATCAGAAGATTCGAGAAAATTCCAATTCTTCGTGAAGCAAATTGTAATTTCGACAACCGAATTTTTTAGATCTCTGATGACAAAACGGACATCTCCTCGTGAAATCGCCTTGCGAAATTTAATGTCTACCACGTCGAATTTCATCGATTCGAGGTGGTCGGGATTTCAATGCCGAGGCGTGGCTGTCGAATGACACATGATGCGGGAGGGATGCTACTGCACCATAAAAGTGTGACACTTGGCACTAAAGTAATTTACCACCACCATGTGTAAATGAATCCCATGGCTCACAATGAGCCACTTGAGTGCATGATGTCATAAGCGAATTATGAAATAAAGGAATAACTATGGAAAAGGGAGAGCCACACCTTTAATTTGAGGAAATGAGGAAATTGCCTTTGACCTGATGTGTGGTGGTTCAAAAAGGTGCAGAGAAAATGACCAAAAGAGAAGAGAAATGAGGAGAAATGAAAGGGAAATGAGATGAGAAAAGAGAAAAAGGAAAAGAAAAGCAAAAAGGAGAGAGAAGAAAGGAAGGAAAGAAAAGAAAGGAAAGAACTCGTGAGAGAGAAAAGCCAAGAAAATGAGAAGGAAGGAAAGGAAAAGGAAGATTTTCCTGTTTCATACGACGCTCGATCAGCTCGAGTAATTAAAGTCGTGCACGCAAAGGGGATCTACGTGTGGACACCAAAAAGTTGGAGTTTCGACAAACTCCAAGAGGTAGCTAGGATATTTTCCTACTCGGTTTATTTTTAGCCTAAAGGCTTTATAATGGTAGGGATTGCTTGTGGGAGGCTATGAGAGGCCATGTAAATTAGTTCCAAGCTTTGGGAATTAGCGGTATGGATTTCATGATCGCTTTCACAAGCCACCGACTGTGGGGTTAGGTTTGAACTAGAAATCAAAAGTTTAGGTGTCATGGTTGTTTGATGATGAAAAGGATTGGAACCAAATGGTTCATGTTTGCGTATAACAGAGGTACCCTATTGAACGGTCCTGTCAGTGACCCAACAGGTGTTATAAATACTAATAACATGCAAGCAGGTGTGGAAAATATGATGTTGATGCATGCTATTTGATGTACTAACATGGTTTGCATGGAGGTAGATTATATGCATAAATTATAATTGTCCATGGCTTGCAAATGTTTCATGTAGTGCTCATTCATGCATGTAACATGAGGAAATGTATCAAGATCATGCATTTATATGCACCACACGCATCGCCCGTGTGGGCGCAAGGTAAGGTTTATTCACCGTGTTGGTGACGGGTCGTGAACTCGGAAAATGGGACAAAGCCCAAGGTAGAGATTCACGAGAGTGTGTAAAATGATCAAAATGATAAATTACATAAGCCAAGTGAGCAAGTTGGGGTAGATCCCCCCAGAAAGTCCCAAATGTTATTCACTAGACATGAATCTCAAGCGATGTAAGTTCGTGAAAATGTTGAAAAGGCGCATAAGGCCCTTCGACATGTAAACTCCGGAATCCGTGGGCCCACAAAATAAAGGAAAAAGAATTTGATAAATAAAATCGAGGGTCTCTCCAATGAATAATCACGGTGTGACTGGTTTTTATTCACGCTAATTCTAGGTGAGGAGCTTCGTTAGGACTCAGTCGAGCATGAGGGTTTGCATTCATGATGATATAGACATTTATATAATAGTGGGGCCAATTGTATGGAATGTGATTGCTTGCTTAAATATGCCATTGCATATGCATTTTAGCGGAGTAACCCTCAGAGGGAAAACTTTCACTGGCTTTGCTCACCCCGTCGTGGGACCCCCTTTCAGGTACAGAGACTATCCAGGAAGACGGTACGCAGTAGAGGTACCTTTTGGAGAAGAAAGCCGAAATGTGGCTTTAAGTATATATTTTGTAAATATGTATAAAGCTTTTTGTAAAACAAGAATGATAACTATGAGAATATAGTTGGCATATTTATTTCGGTATTTGCTCACAGGAGCCTAAGAGGCTATTTTACTCAGGTATGCGTCTCGTGATACGAGATGTATAGATTTTTCGCAGGTTGACGGGTAGTCAACGGACCCCCGGGTTTTGGGGCGTCACAGATACACGTAATTCCTTAGGCCTAGTGGTGACACAATTTGTCCACGACTAGCCTCCAACGAGCCATGTAATGGCCTCAACCGTGCACAACTATGTGTCATTCATTTAGCAAACAATGACACACAAACAACTCAATCATGTTATTCAACTGCCAAGCAATAACATGCAAACAATTTCTCATGAACCATCTTTGTCCAACAAACAATCCGGACTGTTTTTAACAGCCCTAAACTGGGCCTGGTGGATCGGCTCCAGCATGGGCGTACATCAAGCAATCTGCTCCACTTCCGTGGAACCAAATCCTCGCCTCTTTCCTACTTCACAACACCCAAACTATTTTCTGATGGCTTTTTAAACAAGAAGTAACCAAGTAGAAGAAAACCCCTATCTCCTGAAGCCGAACTCCAAACTTCCAAAGACCTACGCAGAAATTCCTCAGCAGGGATCAATCCTACCTCACTGTCGGAACCGCCTGTCCGATCGCTAGGAAACTTAGAGATAAGTGAGAGCTTCTCACTCTAAAAGCACACTCTCCCTCTCCCTTTGTCTATCTCTCTCTCCTTCCTTCTCCCCAAACCGGTTGGGAGAAGATAGTGGTCAAGTGGGATGTCATCTTACTTGCCACATGTCCATTTCTTATTGTCTCATTGGATTTCCTCCCTATCCACTTATCCTTAATAGTGGATTTCCTTCCACTCATGAGATGCCACATGTCCACATGGGCCCCACTTGGCTCTCATTGTTTGACTTGCTCAAGACATGACACGTGGCTCAACGTGAGCCACTCAACACCTTCCATGTGTCATCCGACACCATACACCTCAAAAAACATGCAATTCTGACTATCTCGGAATCCAATGAAATTCGATGTGGTAGCTAGATTTCACGAGACGATTTCAACGGTGAAATCTGTTTCATCATCTGAGATATAGAAAATTTACGATTTTTTGATCGAAATTACCGTTTTACCCTTCCAAGGAAAAATTTGGATTTTCCGGGGTTTCACAGGTAATCTGAAATCGCATAATGTTTTGAAATAGAGAAATTGGGATGAATTGTCAAATATTTGCTTGTGTGCATTTATTTGAATTTCAATTGATATTGTCATTGTACATAATGAATCATGAATTACACGACCCACTCGCGTAGATGCAACCCAATCTGCATCCGCCAAGATGGAAGAATTATATTGCTAAATGTCTCACTTAGCGGGATGCACCAATCGGAATCTGTCATGATGATGTATGACATTTATTAAATGATCCTCATGGCAGGATGCACTAATCGGCATCCGTCATGATGGTGAACCGAAATTGTTAAATGGGCAAGCACATTACCTGAACGATACACAAGAAGGGATTCACCAAGCGAAATCCGTCGTGAAAATAAATTGAATAGTCAAGGTGACATAACAAACTTTGATGAGTGAAAATGAGATTATAAACCAAATATATCTTTATGAGTATATGCTTAAATCTCATGAATTGAATTGTGAAGGAATTATCGATTGAAAATGCATACTCAGAATGAAAGTATGTACAAATGTATAAGCATATGTATTGTTTATGCATTGACCATTGAAATAGAGTAACAAGCATGATTGGATAAAAGCATGTTGTGTTAGATAGAGAACTGTATAGAACCACTAAGCATGAAAATGCTTAGCGTGTAGTTTTTAACTATGCGTAGGTATCGAGTGAACAGGAAAGAAGGCCAAAAACAAGAAGTGCAGAGTCATAGAGAAAGCGTGTGGCGTATAAGTATGTACCCCGACATGAGCATACATCGCATTCTTGAACATTGATATTTTGTAATCAAACGAGTTAAACTCAAAAACATTGTTTTGTACTCTTTTTTTGAAGGGGCATAGAATGCCTTTAATGTAAATGTGTTGTATAAATGTAAATGTGTTGTATAAATGTAAATGTTTATGGCCCTATCGTTTGCAACCGTTTCTGAAATATTTAAAAGGCCTTGTGCCTATGGTAAATGAACTACTTCCGCGTAATTGAAAACTCTAAAATGAAATGACATAAATAAAATATTTTGATAAGATAAATGAAAACGGTCGGAGTAAACCGGGCTCCGGTCTGAATCCGCCCTTCGGGTCGGGCCGGGGTTTCGAGTCACGACACTTTTACAAATAAATAAATAAACAAATGACAAGTAAATAAAAAGAATTAAACGAGCATCTCGGAACCGGTTCGGATCCTCCAATCGAGTTGGACCGGAAAGGGGTGCTATAGTCGATTTACCATGGTCGAACACCAAACACGCTGTTTAATTCCAACCAATAACTCACACCGACTAACGTGATGTCCCATGCATAAATGTGCAATGCAAATGTCATCAGATGCCATTTCATGCCTACATGTATGCTACGTGTCACATGTAACATATCTATTACACTACATGTCAAGGTCATGGATAAATTATATTTACACATATAATTATTTCTTTTACCACACATGTATCACATAATTTCACATTACCCAAAGATGTTATCTAATTTCATGTAAATAACACTACATTACCCATTCCCTACCATAAATCTAGCCATGCTAATTTAAAAATAATCTTGACTGAGTCCAGAAAGTCCAGTTTGTGTCAATACCACACAAAACATTCAACACACACTCCTCGTCAGCCATACACACTCAACCATTTAAGATACAAATCCTGCTTCGAAACGTGTTTTAAACCATAACGAACCATTCTCAACTGTCCGTGATCAAATTTCAATGTTCCACTTCTACGATCGAAAGCACTTCATCTTATTAAATTTTAGACTAACGAAGCTCAGAGTCCAAGAACGCTGCTGAATCAAGTTCTACGAGAAAGCGGTACCGTCCAAAGTTGATGCTATTGACCTGGCAAGGGTGAGCGGGAAATTCTGGGCACACCCCCCGTCGCTCATCTCCCCGGCCGGATTTCGCTCTTCCCAACACGTTGTTCGCCTTGGACAAATTTCTCGAACCCCGTGAAATCAGTCTTTGACCGTCATACAACAACAACCAAACCACAGACATCTTAAATTCGCCCTGAAATGGGGCGAAACCGTTAGGCCATTACGTGGCCCCTAGGCGTAAAATAACGGAGTAGGTGGAAACCTACCTCTCATAGTGCAATTTCGGGTCCTTTGCCATCCAGTTCTGCTCCCTGCGCAACATTGGTTTCAGTTCCATTCCTCCTTTCCTTTCTTCCTTCTTTCCTTTATCTTTTCTTCTTCCTCCCTTTCCTCTTCCCTTTCCTTCGTCGCACTTCCACACACCTCATCTCTCACTTTTTCTCTTTTTTTTTTGTTTTGCTTTTGTCCTTTTCTTCTTATCTCCACTTTTCTCCTTTCTTCGTATTGCTTTTTTTTTCTTTTAGTTTGAATCATGAATCGATAAGTGAATGAGTCCCCCCCCCCCCTCCCCCCCACGTAGCTCCTGGCAGCTCATGTGGCAGCTGGCACTTACCACCTGTGCCAAGTGGGTCACTGCACTCGACATGCAATTTTTTTTAAACGCAAATTCCAACCGTCTAGGAATTCGATGAAATTCGACTGGGTGCTAGATTTCGCGAGACGATTCCAACAGTGAAATCCATTTTACCATCCGAGATCTAGAAAAATCCCAACTTTTCCTCCGAGACTATTCCAGCAAATTACCGTTTTGCCATTTTTTGAAAAATTTAAATTTAAATTTTTCATGGGTTTTACACACACACACAGATATATATATATATATATTACAAAAGTATCAAAATATTGCGATGATTAGGAAAAATCACAAAACCCTATGATATTGGCTCAATACCGAAAAATACCTTTACAAAACTCAATTTCTCAACTTTACATCGCGCACACAATCGAATAGCCTTTATAAACTCATATCTCTCATATATTTTTCCCCTCATGACCAAGAATATTTATAGAGATATTCTTAAAATCTTTCATTATTCTGTAAGAAAACCCAGTATTATAATAATATAACAACTAGGAATTATCCTATATAATATTCTTTACAAAATGGAATTAATAAAAATTAGATATTTAATACATATTCTAAAAAAAAAAAAATTTAATTCTCAAAGTAATACATGTTTTAAAATAATGTCAAAATTAGTTCTTTCTTGCCATGACATCAAAATCGTAGTTGGTGATAACAGTTTAATTTTTTTTTAAACAATTAAAACCGTAGGCACTAACTGTGGTTTTAATGACATGCCAAAAAGACATTAGTTTTGACATTATTTTAAAACATATATTGACATTATTTTAAAACATATATTATTTTGGTATTTTTTTTCTTTTAAAAAAAAGTTGTTTCGGGATATTGCGTGAATTTTTGGAAGGACTCCCTTTCGAAATGATTCAAAAGAGTACGAGTTATGGCATAGAGTAATTAATTTCCAAAAGTATGCAATAAATATTCATTAGGTAAGCTTGTTGTTCAATAATATTTTTTTTTTACTTGTTGGTGTCCGAACCAATTTGCACGTACCTTGACTAATATCATGGAACTAAGAAATTAACGGTCAGATAAACCTCTAATAACTTAGAGGAAACTTAAACTGGTGATCATTAAAGAGCAAACCCAAATTCGAAGCGCTTGCTGCCCAATAATTTGAAAAAAAAAAAAAACATTGATTGATTTTGATCAAATGATCCATTCATAGAATTTTCCAAGCTTCACCATGTTTAAATATTGACCAAAAAGATGACTTAGATGAGTTAACCAAAAGTAGAGAATGACAAGTCAACAATACCTATATAGAAAATTTTCCTTTCAAAACCTTTTTTAATTTATCTAATGAAATTCGTTTATCAAATGTACAATACTCAAAGTTATTTAAAATCGGTTGATAAACTAATTTAATAACTTGAGTGCTAAAAGAAAATAAAGGCACAAGTATTTTTATTTATTATTTCAAATTCATTTTATTTATTTTTTATTTTTTAAAGAGATACATATATTGATTCAAATTAATAATACAATTGATAGAAACACGGAATCAAAAGTGTTAAAAACTTTAGAGGATGACGCAACATCCAAGTTAATAGCAAAAATTATCAACCCAAGGCCTACACATTTGATAATCCAAAAATACCTAGAATATTTAAGATTTCAGATTTGCAGCATACTGATGAACAAGATTTGATACAATAACTTTGCCGGATCGAAACTTTTCCATCTAAATTGCCAACGCGAAAACCCATGAAAAGTCAACTGTCGACGACACAATTACCCGCCGCAATAAATCAACAACAAAACATACTGCAACAGGTCAATGACAATTTTTTTTATTTTAATTTATCCATATAAAGATTAAATAATTTAAATATATACGAGAATATTTTTTTTAAATAATAAAACATAAGTTATTAATTTTCTTTAATATATATTTTTTATTTCTTTAGGATGTTCATAATTAAGTGCTCCTCTTATACATATATACTCAAAGTTTAGAAAGGCATGACATCTAAGGAGGGGAGGGGTCCTAAGTTCGAGTATCAATAGGGATAGTTTACTATATTGTAACATAGTGTTTAATTGTCAAAAAAAAATATTATATCTATGAGAAAAATCAATTTTAATAGTAAGAGATTAAACTTATTATATTCACCTTATAGATGTAAATATACTACAATTATACAACTTGCTTTTTCCATATATATTACTGATTACCTTAATTTATTTACAAAAGGAAAAGAAAAATTAGAAGGAACTTTGTCCTTTTAAATGATGAATGTTTAGTATTATAAATGTTAATCTCCTTTTATACCAGAATCTATGAAATAAGATGTCAAATTTTGATAATAGTTGCAAGGTAAAATAAGGACAATGTAAAGATTAATAATCTCACTCAAAGTTATTTATGATTCTCACTCTATGGGATGAGCAGGAGAACATGTGCTTCTATAGTAACACTAGCACTCAATCTATTCTTGGAGTGGTGTCCCAAAACAATCCTTTAAAAAAATGATTATGTTTTAAAATAATATCCAAACTAATACATTTTTTCCATGTCATTAAAATTGTAGTTGAAGACTATAGTTTTAAATTTTTTAAAATAGTTAAAACCATAGTCACTAACACTGGTTTTATGCTTAAAGTTAAAACCGTAGTTAATGACTACGATTTTAAAATTTTTTTAAATAATTAAAACCGTAGTCACCAACTATGATTTTAACTTTGCTTCAAAATCGTAATTATATCATGATTCAACTATTTAAAAAAAAATTAGATCATAATCACAAACCACAATTTTGGTGACATGGCAAGGAGACAATAGTTTGAATGTTATTTTGAAACATGCAATATTTTGAGAATGAAAAAAAAATTATTTTAGCACAAAGCTCCTATTCGTGTGCGCAACTTTAAGTTTGACGCAAAATAACTTTCACTTGCTACTCAAATAGATGTGGGGCCTATATACACTCTATGATTGAAGATTTTTGTGAACCCTACTAAAATCATGTTACCATATCTCAAAATTCTTGTAGTGTCATACATACCATTGCAATCTAAAGTGATCCCTATCATTGTTTTTTCTTTCTCATAAATATGAATTAGGGAACAAGATGGAAGAATAAAGAAACATTTGAATAACCGGAAGGATTATAGTGATAGGAGAGTAATATATAACGAGAAATAATTCCAATCGCCATATGACCTTTGCATTTCAAATTTTAAATTCATAATTATTCTCTTTAGTAACACATAAAATTACATACCCTTCTCAGTTCAGATCATCACTCCTTAATAGCCTATGAACTTCTTGATCCTTTAATCGCAAAGTGAAATTGCATCAAAGGTAAAGGTAAATCAACTTTACTATCACAGTCAGAAACCCTGAAACTAATTTTTCCGAAAAACCAGAAACTGGCACTTCATTCAAAACCCGGAATTTTTCCGCATATTGGATGAAGAAACTGACCACCGTTGAATCTGCCTTCAAATCTAGTTACCCAATCGAATTTCATTAGATTCCAAGATGGTCAGATTCACCGTTGAAAACTATAAATATTTAAATTCCGGGATATCTTCTAAATATGGTCTATTAATATCTTAATAGAACAAGGCCCCTCCCGAAGGTTTAGATAAGAAAACGGCGTTGTTTGAAGTTTGAAGCATGAGATCGAGATTCTCCTGCAATCCTACACGCACGCACGAATGAAAATGTCAATTACAATACCCCTTCGAAACCTCTTCTTCTCCTCCAGGTTTTAGCCGACCGCATTTTAATTCCTCCTCCCTCCTCGAAACAAATCACCTTAGCTTTCACTCTGGCCCGCACGCTTTCACTAAAATGAGGTCATTTAAAACCTACCGAACCGATACCACTGCCGAAGTCCTCACTGACCGGCCGAGTCATCTCAGCCTCAACCTCACCACACCGAGTCGAATACCAGATACAATACCCACCAGTGAATCAGTAAAACTCTAATGAATCGGTCGAGTTTCCAAGTTAAATCTGTCTATTCAATAAAAAATTACAAATCCTGGGTGATTTCATAGATCCAATCTTTCCCATCATAATCAAGATGCAAAAAAATTATCGGACAAACCAAAAATCCCTCCCGAAAGCCAAAAAAACTCTATGAATCTGAAATAGGGATTTCAACTAACCTTTTGAAGATGAAAAGAGGGTTGCTGAGGGGGAGATTGATAGTTGGCCTAAAGACGCTGCATCATAAGGAGAGTGGAAGGAGATCGGGATGGGGGCAAGGGGTAGCGGGGCTGCACAAGGTCAGTTGTTTGGGTCTATCGCAGGGAAAGGGAGACAGAGAAGGAGAGAGAAGACGTGAGTTTAAAAAAACCAAAAAATATCTTTATTTTTAAATATTATTTATTCTGATGAAAATAAATATAAAATATATTTGATAAAAATTATGTTTTTACTTTTTAACATGATTTTGGATTTTAAAATTTAGATTATCACATTTAATAAATATAAATTCTATGTGGTTTCTCATGATCATTCTTTTAAATTACTGGAACATATATCTATTTTTAAAATTATTTATTAAATTTAAAAATGTATTTATATTTTAAAATAGGATTTATGGTTATTTTTAGACAATTTAAATATTATATAAGCAAATATATAACAAAAATAAATTTGCTTGTTTTTTTATTTAATCTTTAGCATGAAATGATAAATATTTTTTTTTTAAATCTATCTCAATACACTTTTACAAATACATGAAAATTTTATTTATATATATATAAACAATTCTTTCATCAAAATTCTCATATCACGAAATGTTACTCTAATTTATATGTTCATTGCATAACTAATGATGATGATTTTGAGTTTTGTTGTAATTCATCATATAATAGATTATTGTATTCTATCTCCTTTAATAAAAATCTTTTATATTTCAAATAAATAATTTCTATTTTTGTCATATTATAAATATTAGGAGAATTCCTCAAAAAAGAAAAACTATTTAGGAGAATAGGATAATATTAAATATAAGATATTTTATTTTATTTATTTTGAAATTTGAATTCAAAGAATTGTTTTTCTAATAATGTATACAATATTTTTATAATTTTAAAATTTTAATTCTATTATTTTCGCATATCTACGATACCAAAAACGATACACTGAAACTTATACGACTCTGGACCCTCTGAGTCAATCAGCGATACCGCGACTTTGAATCATGACCATGATGGACTTCAGGGTCATAAAGAATGGCTTGTATGTCAACCTTCATTGATTTTATTTTATTTATGGAGTGCTACTTATTATGTTTATTTTACTTTCACATCTCCTATGATTTACGGATATTTTCATGTTTCAATTGTATGCCAGGCTGAAGTTAATTTTCTTGGTGATCACCTCGATCCAAATTTGGTTAAATTAATGGTTATTGCATTGAGGGATGATCAAAGGCTTCTGTTTATGGGTTTATGCCTCGGAAGTCGGAGAATCACCTTTCGTAAGTATGTAATCGAACTTATTTTTCCCCCCATTAATTTGGCCGATGCGTAGTATTAATTGTTTTAATCAATATCTCATAAAATATCAATATGGTACATTATTGCCATAATAATTTCATTTCCTATATTAGTTTGGTGGGAAGAGGCATTCGTAGGTTTAATTCTTAATGTACTCGAAGAAATTCTTAACTTAATGCAGTTTACTCTCCAAAGAGCGATGTTAGTTATGTTTTTGGTCTCATTAGTCCTGATAAGGCCAAAGTTTTTCCTTTCTGCATGAGCACCATCCTTGTATTTTAATGCTTGTAGTTTCTATCTGAATTACCGTGATCCATGTGATAGCTATGAACAAAATGTTGTATTTTAATTTTATGGATTAGTATTAATCAATTATTAAGATTTGTTTATTGGATTATGAAATAATATCAATTATGTAATATTATTACGTAACTGGCCAATTAATACGTAATCAATGCATCAATTAATCGACGTATTGAGGCTTCATGACATCGACTATCCATGAATACTATTTATGAGAGACTCTCATCCGATATATTTCACCGACTTCCCATCCACAGAGATTAGGCTTATATTTGGCATATCGATAGAGAGCAAATATCCTCTCTCAGCTAACAAAGAATACTTTTTGAGAAACTATGGATCCTACTTTTGGTGCCAGCATGGTTTGAGTCCCACTTCGCATATGTGTATGAACATACATTGCGATCTACATAAGTTTTTTTTTCCATCAATTGGTATCAGAGCCTGATCAGATAACGAATTATGGTTGTTCATCCGTATAGAACCCCAATAATTTGTGTTGATTGAGATTTTACTTGTTTTATGAAATTTCACTTTTAGGTTTTGTTAATCTCACATATGAGTCTCTATTTTGGATATGTTCTGAAATCAAAAGGTTTGGGATTATATTGTTCAGATTTATGACCCTATTTTCGTCAAATTGTTAATAAAAAAAAAAAAAAAAAGGGAGGTGTCCGAAACCTTATCGTGGACATGGCCGAAACCCTCGTTGTTTTTCCTTCGATCTACACATTCTGGATCGTAGTTGATGCCCACGTGGGTATCTTAGATTGTGATGTTAATCTTTCATATTCTTGTTGTGATTCGAATGATTGATTTACTGTAATTTGTGTTTCGGGATGATGTCTAAGCTTTTTTTATTCAGATTCATACTTAGATCCGTGAATTTAAGGCCACGTTTGGTTCCATATTGCAGAATAATAATTTGTTGAATAATGGGAAAATATCAAATGATACCAAAGACCAATTTGGTTTGTTCTTCCGTGGAATCACTCCATTTTTCCCGAACCACCCACAATTTTCTATATTTTGCACTTGATTTATACTCGAAATTTTCACCGCTAGTGCCACGTTGCTTTTGAATATATGATTCTTAAATTAGAAATGTCGCAATCTTGGCCATCTTATGACGGGAACTCAAGCCAGGATTCGCTTATCCGTGAGCATAATTATGATCTTGCCTATCGTGGCATAATTATGCAAAACATTGTAGAAATTAAATAATTTAAATTCTTTAGAATTTTAATTGAATTCATAAGTGAATGTTTGCAATTAAAAATACTATACTCCTATCGGTATGTTGTTATTAGTGTAATTTGTTATTAATGCAAGGTACTATTTATTCTAAACTATGTCAAATTATGTTTTTGTTAATTCTATCGGTATTAGAATTTTGGTGACATGAGATCATGTACATTGTATACTTATATTTCTTTTTATTGTGATCCGTGACCCTTAGGCGTGATTATGATAGTCATGCAAATATGTTTAATAGGCATGTTCAGTCAGCACGTGAAGGAATCATTTATTCAGGAACGCATGATAATATTATGTTACATGGTTATTAATAAGTTTCTACTGTGCAAGCCTCATTGCCTATGCAATTGACTTCTGTCAAAACTCTGAATGGGACCAATTATGAGGATTGGAAAGAGTCTCTAGATCTATATTTGGCTAGTAGTTGTGTTAAACTTTTGAATGAGACAAAACAGGTGCTGAATACTCATTTTGATATGAAAGACCTTGGTGATGCCTTCTTTGTCCTAGGCATCCAGATTCATTGTGATAGGTCTAAAGGCATTCTTGGATTGTCTCAAAGAGGATTTATTGAAAAAGTCCTCAAACGGTTTAACATGCATTCTTGTTCCTCATGTGCTGCACCCATTCAAAAGGGTGATAAGCCTCTAAATCTCCTAATGTCTCAAAGATGGAAAGAAGAGCTAAATGGAAAGTTCCCATATAAGCTCACATATAAACTGATGTATGCTCGTTTGTACTGGTCCCGATATTGCTTTGTCATAATGCTTTAGGAGACATTTGAGCAATTCAGGTTTGAATCATTGGAAAGCCATGAAAAAGGTCATGAGGTACTTGCAAGGTACCAAGGACTATATGTTGACCTATAAAAGGAGGAGTTGTTTCTTGGAAAAGTGTTAAACAAACTCTTACAGCTACCTCAACTATGGAAGCAGAGTATGTCTCTTGTTATGAGGCTACTTGTCAAGCCATGTGGCTAAAGAAATTGATTTTTGGCTTTCATATTTGCTGAAGATATCCAAGCCTCGGGCTATTATATCAGGACAATACAGTCGCCAGAATTTCCTTCTCAAAACAACAGGAGTGCTACTCGCTCAAAGCACTTTGATATAAAATACCTGTTTGTCAGAGAGAAAGTTCGGGAATTTCAGACTCGGATTGAATATACTGCTACAGGACATATGTTAGCAGATCCACTAACCAAAGGCTTACCTATAGGAGTTTATCAACGTCATGTAACTCATATGGGTTTGGTTAAGTCTTTGATATTTCGTGGGCTAGTGGGAGTCCGAATTTATGCATTTATTTGTTTGTAATTGTTTGAGGTATGTATTGAATGACATGTCAATAATATCATCATACTGACAAAGATCATTGAGATGCTTGGACCATTTGTCGAGAAATGCATATTTTGTTTTATTCACTCATGCAGTTTCTCATTCATAATCTCTTACATGAAATATGAGCTTGTTGATGTGTATGACATTTTTCCTATCGGATAAGATGTTCCTAAAAGACGTTGAAGTTGGGTTTTATATATATATATATATATATATATATTATATATATATATATATATATATATATAGAGTATATATATATTATTATTGCTATGTAAGCTTGGGTTATAATTTATATTTTATCGAGTTATAATAATCCTTATTCCTAATAATTGACTAATGCTATCCAAGGAGAATGTTGTATATTTTTAATTTTATGGATTAGTATTAATCAATTATTAAGATTTGTTTATTGGATTATTAAATAATATCAATTATGTAATATTATTACGTAACTGACCAATTAATACGTAACTGACGTATTGATAACGTAACTGACGTATTGATAGTCTATGATGGGCTGGACTATCCATGAATACCTATTTATGAGAGGTCCCTACTTTATATGATATGCTTCCTCTGACTTCCCATCCAGCAGAGATTAGGGTTTTCATATTTGGCAGATACGATGCAGAGCAATATCCTCTCTCTCGCTTTTCAACAAAGAATACCTTCTGGAGAAACTATGATCCTACTCTTGGTGCCGTGTACATGGTTTGAGTCCCAATTTCAGATATGTGTATGAACATGTTATACTATGTATCTACATAAGTTTTTTTTTCCATCACAAAAATGTCAAGCTTGGGGCTTAGGTTCTGGTGATGACGCTTGATTTTCGTTTCTGCAATGTTCGGAATTAGCCGCTTAGAAATGGGCCCGACATGTTCAGATATGGCTTGCTTTTTGCTTGATATCTAGGGATGAGTTTGAAACAATATAGTTGGGATTTAGAAAATTTCAAATACTTTAGGAGTGGAAACTTGTTGCATTTATAAAGACCGATATGCGCTCATGTCAATATTATGTATCGCTTTATATCATGCATCATTACATAGACTAATCATGTGTTTGAATTCTAAGCCATATGTTGAAACCTGAAGTGGGGTCTTTGCGGATGAAGTTTCAACAATCCACCCATATTAATTATCCGATCAGCTAATGCGCCAAGAAGAATCTACTACTACCGTTGCTTTACTTCTGAAATGGGATAATTACGGTTCGTCATGAAGGTCTACGCTCGTGATTGCCAATGCCTTAAGACAGCTCAATCAAGCCTTTTTTTTTAATATAAAAATAAGTGTGTGATTCATGTCACTAATTCGATTCAAGATGCTTTGAGGATTAAAATTCTTTCTGCTCTTGATTTGGTTGCTAATTTCAACCCTCTTCCCTCAACATTCTAATATTGATAGTTGAATGTTAAGCAAATGTAACCCTCATATTTGTGATACCGTGAATGAGATACAAATTCTCAATGACTCAAATAAGGCTTTACTTTTGTTGTTCCTCCTTTGTATCATCTTCTTAATTTTTACACAGATTACTTAGAGCCATTTTGTAATGTTATCTGCTAAATGAAGTAAAAGAATGCCGTCCGATGTTGTACGGCTTGTACATCACATTTTTTGCATGAGTTTCATATTTCAAAGTTCCATGCTTAATCGCTAAAATATCACTTTATTTTTCGGTAAAGCCCCGTACTGAGATGTGAAAGGAAAGTTTGGCTCGTTAAGAAGGTTTTCTCTTTGTCTTCTACCAAACAACACTCATGGTTGAATAACATTTTATACTAGCTTCTATAGCACATATTTCGTGATTTCTTTTTTTTTTTTTTTTTTTTTGCCTTTTTTAATGAAAAACATTAAATATTATGCATATAAACATCTCTTTATTGTTATGATCTAGAAGTTAATGCAAGTTTATTTCCTTGAAAGTGATAGCCATATCATTTCAAGAATGGTGACTACATATTTTCATTATGGTCATGGTATTTAATGTTATCCAAGACGATGGTGTTATGTAAGTGCCAGCCCCGCCTTCCTTGGTCCATCAATGAAAATTGCGCCAGGTGCTGCAAATGGTCTTGTATTTCTTCATGTGAGGAAGCTGAGTGCCACTATTTATCGAGATTTTAAAAAACGGCACATCCCGTTGATGTGGTAGGTAACCTGAATACTTTGCCAATAATAGTCCTATCCTATCCTTGTCTTATTTCACCTAAAACTTATTATTCCAGACTACAAATGCCAGCTTTCGACTTGGATCACAAAGATGAATCCGTATAGAACAAGACACATATCTACCAGGTAACGGCAATCTATGGTTATGCAACCCCGAGTATGGATGACAAGTGACTACAATTAAACCTTTTCTCATTGGCTATTTTTATAATTTTTGATATTTCTGGCCATTTTGTAGCTCATCCGATTCCTCAAGCCTTAGTTTGCCATTTCTCAATCCTAAATCACATTTTACATTTGTATGTCCGTGTGGTACCTATTGCTTTTCCGGCTCCGGCCCACTTGGTTAAATCTCCTCATTGTTACTAGAATTTTTATGTTGTGATAATGGTGCATTCAAATGAATCTTGTGTCAAGTCATTGAAACTTAGAGAGCCACGAATATGATTCTTTCATCCTTCAGAGTCCCGTCTCTCTTTACCATTCCCTCAAGCCTCCAAATCTATTCGTGGACCTTTATGATATCCTTGACTTTGATGCCAGCTGGCACGTTATGGAGAGTTTTGTCTCATAGCTAAGTAACTAAGTTCAATTCAACACAAGGTTTTACTCTTCGCATCCTTGTCTCAAAGGTTTATGATTACTGGTGTTCAATCTAATACAAGGTTTTTACTCGATCCTTCCTAAAGGGTTTATGGATTAATGTAGTTCCTGGACTTTAAATTGCTAAATTTATTGCTTGCTTTTATGAAAATATTGTCTCCCTGAGCTTTTATACTTGTTACCATGATGTCCATTGTAATAATTGTTTCAATGGAGGCATTTCTGCCTCGTTAACTCCTTTAAGCAAACACATTAATTGAAAAGTCTTTCTTTATATCATGCACTTTTCTCTTTTGTATGCCACCATTTGGTCTTCATAATCTATAGTTTATGTCTCGTATGACGCCTGCAAACCCGTGGGTCCTACTGATAACCGCTTCAATCCGCCGCAATTTTGTGAATTTCAGTAATCGATACCACCTCCATAGTTCCCATTTATCGAGATCCATATATTTTCACAAAAATCCCGCGCAGTCTCTTTCTTCTGTGAGCCCTACCCAACATACAACATATATAACAAGATAAATCCATAACTCCATCCAAGGTCTCAACATAAGTAGTAATAGACCTCACACAGTGGTCCATCCTGGTCCATCCCCAATATACAACTATATCATCATATAATAATCCATAAGAGTTTATTACAACACCTTATACATAACATATATTAAAAACTAGCTTGTTCTAATATAGCTTCTACAAAAATATTTATCAAACCGCATCCCGGCTTCTCCCTTCCTCAAAATCACGCGCCCCCGAGTGGGAGCGATGTCTCCTACACACTCCCCACTGGAAGGGGTCCCAACAGCACGCCCGCAGAGAATACTCCTACGAGGGCTACTCCCACCTAAGTGCTCATGCAATGACAACCACACATATTCAAGTAAAATCATGCACATTCCACTCAACATTCATACGTCATGATGAGAATGTGATGACAAGTGCCTACAATTAAATCCTTTTCTCATTACTTATTTTATAATTTTCGACATATATGCGGCTTCTCATTTCGGGCCCATCCGATTCCTCGTCTCTAGTTTGCCATTCTCAACCCTAAATCAATAAATTCTCACATGTGTATGTCCTCACTTTTGATGACATTAAGACTATGGAGAGTTTTGTCCGCTAGCCGAAAATTCAAGTTCGACCCAACACGTTGTTTTTACTCCATCCTTTCCTTCATGTTTATGTGATTATCGAGTTCGGATTTTTAATGGTTAAAATTTATTGCTTCTATTTTTGTGAAAATATTGTTACCATGATGTCCATTGTAATAATTGTTTCAATGGAGGCATTTTTGCCTGGTTAACTCCTTTAAGCAAACACATTAATTGAAGAGTCTTTCTTTATATCATGCACTTTTCTCTTTTGTATGCCACCATTTGGTCTTCCTAATCTATATAGTTTTTGAAGTGTTTGCTAAGATGCAACTTATATAATTTTTGTGTGTAAAGCTTTATTATATGAACTTTGATTAAATTTAAATATGACTTCTAACGGACAATAACTCAGTTTAAGTATGGCAAATAAGCACTCTCATTGCATGTATATTTTTAAGCTGAATGCTCCTCAGGAATGGAATGCTGATGTTGATGTGTGAAATAAATCTCGCAGTTACCCCAATGTTTGTGAACATTCTGTGAATGCGTGGTCCCCGCATATAGTTGTGACAAACATACATGATACTAAGCTTCAAAGCCTAAAACGAGGGATGTTAATGTAAAGAGTTAAAGGTAAGACCCCAAAATATACCCTAGTCGCTTTAAACATACTGGGTATATTATAAAGTGCAATTTTAAATTTTTCCCTAATTATTATTTTACTATGAGAAAAATTTTAAAACCCAATTTGTACAAGATACAAGGGTAATTTGTAATTTGTTAAGATGGGACATAAAAGCTCATAAGATAAGAAGGTTATAGGCGCTAGGAAGATATGCATAACTGATTTGCAAATATAGGACTTTGAGGATTCATGCAAATAAAAGGAAAATTAAGTATAAGGAATAAGAACAAAAATATCCCATTTTTCATTTTAAGCAAAGATATTAGAGCTCATACGAGCAGTATACTAAGAGGAAATAAAGACAAGAGCTAAGAAAGTGGATTTTGTATACTAGTATGGATGCTGGTGGCTCAGATGGAATTTTTGTATGGAAAAATCAAACCATAAACTCCATTTTTTTACGACTCGGGCTTCAAGAACCCTACTGTATATTGCGGTAAGCTCGCGCTTTAATTAGATTTCGAGTTGTTTCGTTTCTGGTTCTTTGTGGGTTGACTGGGGTTGAAGTGGAAACTAACACTACGAGAAAAAGACTCATATTGATAGTTATTTTTTGTTGACATTAGCAATATATGTCATTGTATATTGTTTTAATAGGGAACTATGACTTATATAATTTATATATAAGTAAATCATGACATATGTAAATTTGAACGGTGAAAATTATTATATTATGCTAGCTTGACATAAAATGATAAGTCAAGGTATGTGTCCACCCTAACGTTTTGCCATGTGGAAATCTTGGATTCTTGGGACCATTGGATTTAGGGTATTTTTTTTAAAACCTATTAAAGGGAAGTAAGAGAAAGGGAGGGCTATTTTGGGGGCCATCTATAAGAGAGAGAGAACAGTGGAGACCCACAATGCAAAGAGGGGAGGGGGGAATCTCTGCTGAGGGAGAGGAGCCACGGCGGTTGTGGTGGAGCAAGAAAAAAACTAAACAAAAGTTAAAGAGGGTCTGAAGAGGAGTGAAAGTGAGAGATTTGCGCCCACTTTAGGAGAAGAAAGCAAAAGATATAGAATACTTTTCTGTGTCCGATCACTAAATGCTCAGACATCTCATTTTTGGCTCTTTATTTTTATTTTTTATATTGTTATATAATGCTTCATGTCTCGAGTATTCCCGGTTCATCCCTTATACACGTTGTAGTGAGTGTATTTTATTGTTCCTCGAGGTTGGATTTGAAATTGCTAAAACTTGTTTGTACGCTTGTTACGGGTTATCTGTGAGGCGATTGTTTCCATTCTTATTTGGATCAATTTATAGCTTTTCTATCCATTTGAACCCATGTAAGGAAGTACCCATGATCTTATTACATTTTGTTATCTCGCTCCGGTTCCTTTCTTTCTTTGTTTCATGTTCTATTGTCTTATGGTTGTACATCGTGAATGGCAGCCTATAAAGGCTTTCTTCAGGAATATGTGTTCGGGGCGGGTTTATCTTTTCATTTAGAATGGCCCATTATCATAAAGGTAAATCTGGGGATCTATAGTTGCCGGGTTCATAGTACTAGGAAGTATTTGAAATCGCAAGATAACTCTCTCTAGAAAATCGCTACGCCAAATCCATTTAAAAACTAAGAATAAACTCGCAAGCCTATAGGCTTTGATTCCTTTCTGAACTCATTTAACTTGTTATACTTCAGAGGCTCCAACGAAGCCTCGCGTACTCAGATTGCTAGACGAAGCTGGAACCATGATATCCGTAATTTTTAATCTAGAAATATTTGGACTTTGAACCCATCACATGATTTAATGATTTTAATTTATATATGTCTCACTTCCAAAGAACTCCATTTCAAAGATTACATTCTACTAGTTTAATAACTCCACTTCAAATATTTCAACATCAAATATCGGGATACGCAAGAGCCTAGCTTCCACTTGGCAACATTCTAATATTTCTTTCACATGCAAATTTCTCCTAACATTTCAGCAACATATGGACGAAGAAAGCAATCAAACAAAAATTGGAAGGCTATAGCAATCAACCTATGAGAAGAAAATTTTAGTTGTTTTCTCCTTCGGATTATAAGAGTGGGTAGGTTAGGATTTTTTGAGTTCTTACATTCTTATTTTCTTATAATGATCTCTTGTCGGTTCATAAATGGTTTCTCCCTTCCCTATGCACATTTTCGTAATGACTTGCCTGGTATTGGGTTTATCAAATGGGTTCTTCTTCCTAGTCTTGTCGTAGGCAGTTAAGAACAAGAACGAGGGTGAGAAAAATGACACAAAGAAAGGAGGGGCAAGAAAGAAGGAAGATGGGGAACAACCTCACCACTGCTCCAAAGTTGTTGAATATGAAGGGCTCCACTTCAGATGCTTTGCACTGCATTACTTCCGGGGCTAATGATTCCTTTATTTTGGTTTCGAGGTTAATAAACGGTCCCGCTTTTGTTTGCTCTCTATTTTGCCTGTTTCGATTTTGATTGGAGTTTTTCTTTCTTTTTGGAAAAAATTTTGAGTTCATTCCAATACTTCTGTTTTCGTTTTTTCATTTTCGTTGTTCTTTGAATAATATTTTTGCTTTATGATTTGTTAAATTTAGGAGGTAGAAAGATTAATCGATTGTTCATGATTTGTTCTATCTTTGTTGATTTTCGACTTTTATTATTTTTTAAAGTAATAGAATCCAAAATATTCTTTAGTTCGCTTTAATTTTAATGATATCTTTCTATTTTTATGTTTCTTTTCCTTTAGATCTGCTCGTTTTATTTTAAAATTGGTATTCTTTATCTCTCTTTTCCTTTGAAATTGTCTAATACATAATAAAAAGAAAATATTCTTCTTTGTTGAAGGTCAAAATGGTAATATTTTCATCTTTTTTATTCATATTGTAATTATATTATTGATAATGTTGTTCTTTAATCGCTGCACATAATTGAATCTAGATTTCCTTTAGAGGATCTATGGACATAATTGTAATTAGATTCATGGGATTTTATGACTTATTGAGGAAAAAGTGTGAATTGTGTGATGGTTAAAATAATTCGTTATTAGATTTTTCATAATGGATCTCAAAATGGAGTTGTCATGTGGTAATTCTGAGACTTTGTTCATCTGAATCTAATACATGAAAAATGTGCTGCTCCTCGCTTGCTTCCTACACCAAATTTCTTCTTGTTAAAAACAACTTTCTCGACATGAACAAGGGGTTCCTCTCAAACTTCCAGCAGTTTTTGAGGTGTTCCTGCATTTCTGGTATCATGGAGCCTGATGTTACCTATTGGTGTAAGGCTCATAACACTTGCCTCGTGACACAGCCTCTATATGATTTTCAAGTAGTCAGCTCACAGCTACAGTGGAGCTTCACATATGCCATGTACGCTCATACTTATCGCCATAGTCATATACTTCATCTTATACTTTTATCTATAGCTCATTGCAGATTCATATACTACATTTACGACAGCATTACTCATTCTTTCTTTCGTATTTTTTCTTTGGGGGAGAGTCAGAGTCATTTTTACTCTACGTCAAGAGTGTTTGTATTTTGTATTCTTATTGGGATCGCGCGAAGTCACCAGATGGTCTCGTGGTCAAAGGAAATAAAACAAAGAAGTCGGCTTCAATCTGCTGGAAACATCTGCCTTCAAAGAGTTGTAGTCTCTTTACTTACATGTGCATGTCTAGATTTCTGATTAAGGGCTTTTCGATAGAGCCCCAAGAACATACCAAATGGAGCCCGGGAGCAGGATCGTCCCGAAGTTAGAGGCACAAAATCGGTGGCTTTCGCACACGGTGCAAAATTCGCACCCATGAACAAGGGGTGCGAAAAATTTTCTCACTACGTGCCAAAATTTTCTTCCAGCTTGTGCTCTAACTTCTGACGATCATAATCTCTTCGTCACCTGGTTGGAGTGTACTTTACTCTGCGTGGAAAGCCCATTGAGTCAAGAATTTAGATTTATGCGCCTACGGAGGACGCTGGTTCGCAACCATGCTGAAATTTGAAAGTGGTGAACCCAACCCCGTGCTCAAAACCGCTTTTCTTTTTCTATTTGCTTCTGTTTCTCGAGACCATCTAGTTATTTCAACAAATAATAAGAGAATATACAGTCTAGAGCATAATAGAGCATACATGGATAAGTGATACTTACATGAAATACCTTAAAATGCTACGCAGTTATAAGAATGGAATGATGTGTGGAATACGAATGATATGAATATATGAATACATTTAATGAATAGATAAAAAGTATAAGATGAAAGTATATGATATTTATAATATAGAATATGAACGTACATGAAAGCATATGAAAACTCCACTAATGAGACCCAGTGACACCCTCGCTTGACATCCTTATAGGAAGCAATGGTATTCAGGTTGGGGTGTTACAATCATTGCCACAAGAGAATAGGTAGCATCAAACTCCACTAATCCCTAAATAGTATGAGGAACCTCCAAAAACTTGTCTTTCTACGTTTGGTGCCTTGAATTTGAGGAGAATGAACCCTTGTTCATTACATGGGGTTTCATCTTATACCAATTATTAGTTAATATCATTTTTTTATTTCTTATTTTATTTGGTATAGGTATCATTTAATGAAAGACTCAAGATGGTATTTTTACAAAGATTTCACATGTATATACGAATGTGTTAGCCATTATTCTTTTGCTGTACGCTTGTTATTTTGTAAGATTAAAAAGTTTGTGTAGTTACTTAAGATTTTATTACATGGATTTCATCTTCAACTAATACTTAATTAGTGTCATTTGTTATTTATTTTTGGCTACGTGTCGTTAGTGAAAGACTCAAGGTGGCTTTTTGCATCGAGACATTTAAAGATATATAAATACATGGGTTATTAATACATTTTGGCTGTATAATTTATCTATTGGTTCATGAGTTTTTATTTCCTTTGATGTATGTATTATAAATAGAACTTGATTTATATTATCTTTGGTATCTTTATTCTAAGTAAAGTTGGGTTTTTAGTTTCTTTGAATATATTAATTTGTTTGTATATTGAAAGGGAGGACAACTTACTCAAATTAACACAATATATGTACATGTGTTTTTAATAGCTACACATATTTATATGGTGCATTTTGTTAATAAGATAAAGTCTTAGTTCATGAAAACAAGGTATATTTTGTAATAAGTGTTTAAATTAAGCAAAGAATTTTCATTATGCCAACAAGTTATTTTGCATCATACTTCTTCATCGTAACATTAAAATCTTATTTTTTAAAATTTTCAAAGGCTATCATGGCATATGCTTCTAATTCCAATTTATAATCTATGGTGGAAGATCCTTACCTTGACATATATTTTTAAAGAAACCATGATTTATTTGAACACAAACCTTGACATATTAAGTGAGTGGTAGAAATAAGTTATATTGATTAATAGAAAACATATCTATTAATATTTTATATATGTCAAGGTTGTCGATACATGACCTACCTTGATAATTTAATAGATGACATATAAGACTAGGAAGTTATGATGACATATAACATATACAATGACAGTTAGTAACCATTAAGATAGGTCTTTTTTCTTATAGTGTAAGTATGGATTCCCCAAATGTTTTAGACTTAGGAAACTCTTCTAACCCATTAATTGTGTAGGATGGGGTTAGCAAACCATAAGTCTCTCATATGCTGGGAAATTGTTTGCTGTGTTTTGACTTGGGTTGGTTGATTGTAATCCTCAATTGAGAATATTGTGGCATGTAAAATAAGCAGTTTTTAGTATATGCTGCCAAATTTCCAAAACCAATGTTTTTGGAGTTCCTGGGCTATAATTTCTTCCTTCCTGAAGCTCGTTTTGCATATTCTGCACTTACGAAACCTCTTTCGAGTCTAGAATCCATTCATAGCTTGATGAACTTGAGAAACACATTAGTCCGGTAAACCATGAAACAACAAAGGCCGGTTCTTCCTCATAGTCACTGCTCAATGAAGCCTTCAACTGACTGGCCGACAATTTCTTCGCTCAAACTCCACTTAGACGGCTTGACTCTATGGAAAGCCCCTTTGAGCCTGTAATCCATCCATATAGCTGACTGTGAAATTGAAGTCATATTAGTCCGTAAATCATGAATAGTGCCTCACGTTCTGCTCGTAGTCACTGCTCATAGGAGCCTTCAACTTCTGACGATCATAATTTCTTCTGGTCCGAACTCCATTTTGATGTTCTGACCTTCATGGAAACCCTTCAGCCTGAATCCATCCATATATATATTTTAGATTAAATCGATGATAGTAAATAGCTCATAAGCATTACATGCAACCAATGAGTTATTCATGCATATAATGAGGAGGTGAAAATGCAAAGATACGAATAAATTATTGTAAATATCGCATATAATTACCGGATGACAAATAATTATTCCTGGTATCACGAGCTAACAGATCAACATAAAAATACACATGCATCAAGTTTCGCTGTGAAACTGTAGAGGGATGGATGCAAGTGTGCCTTATTAGGGGAAAAACAAGTCTCCAGTAACATACCTGATCAATCGCTCCTGCCATTATACATTCTTCAGTTCTTATATGGACATTGTCTCACAGGCAATGATAACAACGCTTCTCACTTTATGTACCATCAAGCCAGACAAAGGAGTACAAATAGCCAGGGCCTTTTATAGGTTCCTTTATCCACTTCTAAGGGGTTTATGTGCATGAAACATAAACAAATGATTTGAATATGACATGAAATGTATATGAACGCGATAAGAAGAAATTAAACATGATATGGTAAGTAAATATGACATATGTATATACGTTTAAATGGATATGATATGTTAGATTTATATGCATGTATAGAAGTGTGATGATCCGTGTTAGTGGTCGCCCACGAAGCTTATTCCCACTAAGCTTAAACTAGCACTCGCTTCATCCACAGGTAATGGCAGATAAGAAGGCTCTGATGAACTCATCGCTTCATGTCAATGCATAGTTGGGCATCCACCTAAGACTTCGTCTATTTTTGGTATGTAAGACTTCTTTTGTCGTCAGAAACAAATGTGGTGCAAGTTTTTGTGATAAGTCAAACACTTATCTGTGGAGCTGGAATATATTTTGTAATCCGTCGGCTACAAAATATAGTACTGCTAAATGTTTAATATCTATTGAATGAACAAACTTAAAGTTTTATAAGTTTGCTAGTAAACCCGGAAAGAAAAGGAAAAAAGTGATACCTCGCTTTAACACCCAGCGCCGGTCGGGGTATCACGTTAGGGCCTGCTTTGGTTATTGTTTTTTAAAATCAAGCTCCGTTTCTTAGAACAAAAGTTCTTAAAAACTGTTTTTATTATCTGAAATTAGTGTTTCCTGTCTTCTTCAAGAAAAAAAATTGGGAACTGGGGTGTTGTTCTTCCTGCCTTGTTCTCAAGTGAAATAAAATAGTTTTCAAAAATAAGAAATCCAATCTAATCCTTCATTGGCTAAACCCATTTCTTTTTGATGAATCATTTTTGCTTTATAGTTGCTATTGGTTGGTAATACATCGCCTATAATGAAACATAAGGGAGTAAAGGGTCAGCAATCTTACCTCTCGTCATTGCCATCAGTATCGCTACCATCGTGACATCTTCTTCTATTAAATCTCAGGAGTTTCGTTCCGATCCTAAATCACTACTAGCTTTTCCTTTCAAAATGTTTGCATAATCTAAAAATAGTCAAGCTACTTGAACTCACACAAGAAACTCAAATTAATTAAAAATAAATGGGCCACTATACTGAACTCAATCTTCGAAATTGACTTTGATTAATAAATAGTACAAATTCGATTATTAAACTCCTTTGAAAGTGCTTGAATTTTGGTATCATGATTATCGAACTCGACTCCTCGACAAGTCACCGAAAGACGCCTTAGCTCGAGCCTCGACTCACATTTAACTCCGATTCGAGCATTTTTATGAGTCAACTCTGTGCACCCACAAGTAGCTCTGATCCCCTTTCACGTCCCTAGTCCATTCCTTTGCCACAAGTGTGTTTTGGAAATATTCTTTTTATTTATATATAAATATTTTTACAAAAAAATTTAAATAAATTTATTTTATAAGTAACTTCATTTAATTCACATTATATGTTTCTGTCAAATTTGTAAAAACTTAGCAGAAAAAATCTCTGCAATACACACACACACACAATAAATATATATATATATATATATATATTAAAAATTATCACACAAATATACATAAAATAGAAAAGTGAAAACAAAATATCTTTATTCCCATTATATGCAAATAAAAACAATATAAAATTTTATTCCAATTTATATACAAATAAACGATATATAAAATTATAAAATTAGAAAAGTGAAAATAAACATCTTCATTCCAATTATATACAAAACAAACGATGACATTTGCAAATAATCTCACTTTAGTTGCATCAAAGTTCTACCAATAGCCGTGGGTGGAATGCACTTTGTATAAGCAAGTTTTAAGAAACATATCGTTGCATAGACGCTTAAGCATTTGTGAATGCGACACTGAGTGCCAAAAGACACTATAAGAGCTATGTCATTAGCAATTCGTGGCACGCTCAGATATGAAAGACGTGAATCCAATATATCAACAATGCTCGTTTTCTGAGCTGATTTAAAGATGATGTAATGAGGTCACGTTATCCGGATGCATTCCCATCATCGTCTCAACTTAACTATCCCAAATCTATACACATTGCATTTTTTCACACCACCATAGTATAAGCAAGCCTATAAAAACATAGAAAATGAGTATTTATGTTTTATAGGGTAGATAAAACTTATATAATATTTAGAAGTTAATGAAAAAGATTGTGGTAAGATTGTTTCGTCTAACTTCTTAGTAATATAACCACAAGTTCTGGAATGCCGGTTTGATTGGATGAATCGGGATTCACTTGCAAGCGTCGAAATCCGATACAAAAACTTCAAGCTCGCATCCAAAAGAAATGTTATTACTTGATATGTCTCAGCGAATGATGAAGTCGCAAAACAGGATCATAAGATAAAGCATTATAATGCGTTTTTAACTTAATATGCTCATTCTCTTAATCTGGGGCCCCACCCCACAACAACATCATCCTCAAAGATATGCAAAACAAGTCACTCGTCTATATATTTGTAAACGAAAACATGTACCCTGCTATGCAAAGTAAAGCCATAGTTTCACAATATTGCGGTGTTGTGCATTGTTGATAGTATTTGGACTTCATTTTCAAAGCTTTTCGGGCGTAGGCTCGGATCCCTCACTTCCATCCATGAAGTTTTTTTTTCAAGGCAACGGCTATCAGTCAGCGGCCAGGTTAGAACGCGCTTACCATCAGCCTCCGATACTTATGCAATATTTGATGTCAAATCTCATTGCTTGATGATGTCTTGATGCCAATCAGCAACATAGTCCCATATCGAAATAGATTCCCCCATTTTTCAATCTTTCTTGTCTCAAGTGATTGATTTTTTCTGTAATCCTTCTCGTTTATAAGAGCAACCTAAGAATCACAACAAAGGAGTATAGCAAATGAAGAGAAACAAGGATGATATATGATTTGATTCATAGCTTTCTTGCAACGGTAAACCCTGATTTCACCCATAGACTTGCCGTGGAAAAATGCCTCTCAGTGGAGCTCAGACGCAATCGGGAGGGAACCCCACCCTTTAATCGATCAGGGGGATAAGTCAATAGTCAGTTCCATGTAGTTAGAATCAAGTATTCTACTAGTTTCAATTCTTCAAATCGGGAAGGTATTCTCTTCAATTAAATAAGTTATTACTAATGTTCAGTGAGACGCTTTCTTCAAGTCCTTATTTCTCGGAGTGGATGGAACCATTGGATTTGATTACTCTAAGTATCAAGATAAGTCGATCGTAAGATCAATAATGAAGAAGTGGGATAACACTGTAAAGTAAGGTTATTATTATTCAGGGATATTGTATCCACATTCTCTAAATGCCCTATTTCAAGAGGGATGGAGAAATTGATTTGATTACCATCAAGGTAAAGATATTTCAGTTTGGTTTAATGCCTTATTTCAAAAGGGATGGAACCATTGATTTGATTATCATAAAGATAAGGAATTTCTAGTTTGGTTAAATGCCCTATTTAAGAAGGGATGGATCCAGTGATTTCCTTACGATGAAGATAAAGATATTGGAGTTTGGTTAAATGTCCTATTTCAAAAGGGATGGACCCAATGATTTGATTATCGTGAAAGATGTATGATATTGAGTTCGTTAAACGCCCTATTTCAAAAGGATGGACTAGTGATCTGGATCATCGCAAAGATAAAGATATTTGAGTTGGTTAAATGTCCCAGAAGGAAGGGATGACACCACTAAGATGGTTAATACTTAGATCCAAGTAAGTCAAGTTCTTCATTTTCCCAATAAGATCGCTCCACGGTGGGGATGCCACCAATGAGTCCAAAGTTATGCTGCAGAGCTGGTGGCTGGAAATGAAGAAAATCTCAATTTGCTGCTCACTTCACCCTTTTCGAACTGGAATGAAGATTTCGTTACACTTCCAGCCTTGTTAGAACTTACACGTGCCGTGTGCAAAATGAGGAGAAATGTATCACTCACCATCCGGCTTCCTATAGAGAGCCTCTCCTCATCACTCGATACAATGATGATGGTGATGATATCAGACGGGCAAGGAAGAATATTTATCATGGTTATGGTTAATACCATTTCTCAGAGAACAAAGAAGGACACCATCTTAATTCAATCTAATTATAGTTTATTCAATGCTTCAAATAAGCAATTCATTTTATAATGTAACATAAACGTTGTTGAATGGCGTCTAAGAGAGAATGTAGACTCTTCCTTCTACACACCACTCCAGTCATGCAACTCTTTTTCAAGTCTTTCATATTGTCTGGGAGATTGTGATCATCTAGTTTCTTGAACACGCTAAAGCTTTTCCATTAACTCCTCTTATTCCTTCCCATTTGAGTACCCCTTTATAATTAATTTCAATTTTTAAAATAAAAAAACTATTTTTTTAACGTATCATGAATCCATTGATTAATTAATTATTTACTTATCTAACAAAAAAAAAACAGATATATTTGATGGTGCTTTTTCTATCGAAACAAGGTTAAACTTCTGCAAAAAGTCGTCAAGGTCAATTGTTTGGTAGGGACTGATATGCAACCTACATAAAAAGGCGGTCCGCTGGGTGTGTCGGACGCCTCCGATGGAAAAGCCACTATTTCTTACAAAAAGCAGATCAATCAAGTGATGGTTATGTGATTGCGTACCTTTCTTCGGTGGATTTTCTTGGTATTTATCGTGAGTGATCACGATGACTTACCTTGTTAGACAACGATACGACATCTTCCCACCGGGTAGGGATCTTCTTCCTATCGCTAATCGAATAATAGTAAAGGAGAGGATAATTGGGAGTCAGAATCACGGGGATCCTTCTTCCCTTAATGTGCAGATATCGATCATGGAGATGAAGTGCTTCCTTTCTACTACACCAGGATGTGCTAGACATCCTTTCATACGTCCACCTTAATTAGGCTTAGTTTCAACCCCGCCGTTCCTCGGGGGTAATCAGATCGCCATCGCTGGCTCCGTCCTCACTCTGAGGCTCTACTACACCCATGGAGGACCCCAACCCGCTTTGGGCTTTAATGATGGTTCATTCCCGGGCCTACATCCTTCGGCCTATGCAACCGATTTTGTGGCACTATCGTCTCACCGCGTCGGCAGAGATTTGAAAAGTGGGTCGACCAAGCTGGATTAGTGTGATTCCACGTGGCTGATCAAGGATAGCTGATTAGGGCTTTGTCACTGTCAAACGTTCTGCGATAATGATGGCTTTTCTCGATTTTCATGCCCATTTCAGCTGACGCTTCCATTATCTTGAGAAGCACCCCACGACTATTTGAACCGTATTCCCCTATTCTTCAAACCTCTTTCTCCTGCTTTCCCGTTTCAAACCTCTTTCTTCTATGTCTCGGATTTTCTCTTAAACTTTCCCGATCATTGCTCAAATCCGCTCTTTGTAGTTTTTGTCATTCTATCTCGCTTGGAGTCATCTCTCTTGTTCTCTTTCCTAGTTTGGTACGACTTTCTTCTTCTTCCCCTATTTACCTTTTCTTATTCTGGATTCCATGGGTCCCTGGTGGTCATTGTTTGTCTCCTCTTCCCCACTTTTTTGGCTGGGCTTTTTTCGAATGCATCTTAGCCGTAGGAGTTATCAAATGCTCAATTTTTAGGGTTATTAAGGCGTGTTTCATTAGGATTCCACTCCTCTTCATTCGTCGACCTCCCTCATATACTTACCCAATCATGCGCATTTCCTTCAGCCTACTGCCTTCCTGCCCCATGCTAAGGGTAGTCTCGCCGAGGAACTCCTATTTAGACGATGTGAAGGCTCCTGGGCCGTCCGCACCCATTGTTGTCGATCAAAGTCCTTTAGCGGGACTCCTTCCTTGTCCGGGGCAGCGCAGAGCAAGGTCAACAGGATCAGTACTTCTACGGCCAGGACTACTGAGGTCAAGTAAAAATGCCGAGTCAGGGCCCCGCCTGTCGAGCCATTTTTCGACATACCGCTCTCGCTACAGTCTCGGTGTCTCATGTTTGCGCCCCGATTTTTCTCGCTTCTTACATCGTCTGCGCGAAGATGGCTCATACTCCAGGCGGCTCGTGGAGCACCCGCTCCGCTTTCTCCGTATCTCTTTATCAAAAGCGTCTTGCAACACTTTACCCGCTCGCTTATCCTAACTTTCCCACTCGGGCTTTCTGCCTGCCGCTTATCGCCTTTTAGGATAAAGGTCTCTGTTCAAAGATAGGCCACATCTCTAAACTCTTTAGTGCATGAGGCCCACAGAGGATTTTGTACATTTCAACGCCTCTAATACTGAATCCGATCATCTCGGATCTTCTATCCTCCCACAAACATTGAAGAAGGCTGCGATTTTTGTCGGGTCGACCGGGAGGAGACCGCGACCGGCAAGATATGCTCGCATTCCGACTCATTCGATCTTCACTCCCCCGAGAACCCACGCAGCCCTGGGCTTATGCTAATTGGTTTAGCCTCCCGAAAGTCATGAGGTGTTTCTAACTTTCTTTGGTTGTGGTTCGCTCACCCAGTCTCAAATTCGAGGATGAAGAGGTGAAGCCTAAAAAGTCGTGCCAAATGCACCCTGGACGTATTCCGAGATTATTAGATCTGGATATTTCGTGCTCTTATGGTACAAATCTTCTCGACTCTCTCGCTGAGGCCATCTTGATCTTTCCATCATGAAGCCTCCGTAAGAGCTTCAAGCCCGGAAGCTGAGTTTTCGCAAAGAAAAAAGTGCCAAGCCGCAAGGTCTCCACCGCTTCCGCAGCGACATACATGAGACTCGAGGCAAGGTCCCGAAGGGCGTCCTCCTCGCCATCGTCTATTCGGGAGCAAGGATCGCTCCGGGCTACCCAAAGAAAGTGATCACACGCCCCATCCCATGGCCAAGGTGCCGCCGTGTGGCATCTCACCCGCCTCCCTCATGCCGTGGTAGCCAAGAATCCTCCTGAAGGATCGCCGAGCCTCCTCTGGATATCCTGCCTATCTTTGTTTGGAGCCCCTCGGGATAAAGAGTTGAGCTTCTTTTTGAGGCGGCTGAGGGCAAGGGGAGGAAGCATCTCGGACATGAGAGGGATGAGGACTTGTTGCTTGGGAATGCAGCTGGCTGTCAGCCTTGTCGTCCATCCACGATTCCAACCCAAGAAAGCCGGATTCTATGTCCATCGAGGAGGCTTCTGGGCCCTCGCCGCTCAAGGAGCCACTATGGTCCCGTCCATACGCCTACTTGTCCATCCTATCGTTACTTCCCTATTTGTCCTTTTACCTTTGTCTCTAGAGCCTCAGAGGTGGCTACCTACGTGAAAAGCCTGGCAAAGAGGGCCTCGTTTTCCCGAGGTCTATTAGGTGTGAGGCGATAAAGCCGAGGTTGCCTCTCGACCTTGAAGAGAGCTCGACCGCGTAGTTCAGCGACGCGCCTAACTCGAGGATGCTGTGTATATAACCGACTTGAAGCACATACCGACTTCGCGAAATTGTGTCGAAGAATAGGGCACAAGGCTCTGATGAGCCGAGGGCCGGCCGCTACGCAGATGCTGACATGGTCAAGGGATAAGCCGCAGCATCGCCAGGAGGAGCTAAAGGCGGCTGTGGGTGAGTCAGCGTAGTCGGGGTTTAGAAATGCGAACAAGGAAGAACTCCAGGTGGCTAGGGACGAGTTGCGTCTCAAAACCACGACATTGAGCCGAGTCTACCAAGAGGTCGCTGAGGCCGAGAGCACCGTGGGGCGCCTAAACGAAGAATGCCACGGGCTTTGTGATGATCTCCCGTGAGGCAAAGAGGGCCTTGGTTAATCGTGTGCGTAGGTGATTACCGAGCCGAGGACAGGCATGTACCTTAGCTGGCCTCCCGAGTGGCTCGCGGCAAGGCTTCTAAGGTCTTCTGGCTCGAGCTTCAATTTTCCAATTTCACTTATGATTATAGGTGGAAGAATCGACTCCTGCGAGAGGATGGCCTTTAGGGTGTCTCTCTCTGACGTCCCTGCTTAGCCTCCGCCTTCTTCCCGGGGCGACCCCGTGGTCGAGGATACCCAAGCTCCCGTCCTCGCTACTTAGGCTTTTTCCGTCATCCTTTTTTGTTTTGGCAGTCTTAGGATCTTGTAATGACGATTTTGAACATTATTAAAATGCTGATAAGTGTATTCACACCTTCTGAATCTTTTGCCTTTCTTATTCCCTTTATGGCTTCCGAAGACCCGAGCTATGTAATCAATCGTAACCTTATGATTTTCACAGCAAAGCCGAGGCTACACGTCTTTAATAAATAGAGTTACTGTGCTCTAGAAATCGGGCCCGTGGTTCTTTAACTCGAGCTACGTGGCTCTTTTGTAGCTCTGAGCTACGTGGGCTTGCAAGTCGCTGCCTTTAACATCGAGCCATGTGGCTCTTAATGAACTAAGCCACGCGCTCTGCTACTCACTAACGAACCTGGATTACGTGGTTTGGTCGAACCGAGCTACTAGGCCTATTAAGGTCGTGGCTACACAGCTCCGTCGAGCCGCTAGGCTCTGGCACCGCCCACTTTTGAAATGAGCCACATGGCTCCTTTCACTAAGCCGCATTTGCTCCTTTAAACTCTGCTACGCGGGCTCTTTCGGGATCGAGCGGCATGCCCTTTGAACTCCGAGCCACGCGGGTCTCTTGAACTCGAAAGCATGGCACCTTCGAACTCGAAATACATGGCGTTTCGATCGAGCCACATGGCTCTCTCGGAACCCTAAGCTACGCAAGGGTTCTTCTGGATCAGCCACGGCTCCTTCTAACTCCTCCGAGCCACGCGGGTCTGACCCAGCCACACGCTCCTTCAAACTCCGAGCCACGGCTCCCTGGATCGAGCCGCATGGCTCCTCTCGGAAGTCTAAGCCAGTCAGCACCCCAATATCCGAGCCCCAGCCCTTATTTAACCGAGCCACGTGGCTTTGGTCGCAATCGAGCCACTGGCCTTATTAAGGCTCAAACTACGCGGTCACATCGGGCCGGATCTTAAAAACCCAGCCATGTTGCTCTACCAACCGAGTTACCGACCTAAATACCCAGCCACGGGCTCACACAGGTCCGGGCTATGCCAGCCCGCTGTCGCCAGGCCTTAAAAACTCCAGCCCACACCTTGAAATGAGCTACATGACTCTTTGATCGAGCCGCATGGCTCCTCTTCAAATTTGAGCTACGCGGGTCATTTTTGATCGAGTTAAGGATGGTTTCTTGAACTCTAAGCTACGCGGGTCTTGATCGTAGCCACATGGCTCTTCGAATCTCACTACGCGGGCTCTTTTGGCCATTCAAGTTTCGGTTTTTACCTTCTTTCCTTAGGAGTGCTCGTAGTTTTAATGTCGGCCTATGGAGAAATCGAATAAATCATAAGGTGATTTCCCTAAGGTGTTCATGTGCTTTTATAAATAACGCCTTCCTTCAAGGGTATATGTTATACGCCGCCCCGCTTCTTCCTACCGCCAACGCCGCTCTGACATGATGCAAAGCTTCAGTGGGTTTGATTGCCACTCCATCGGCATGACACCCCAAACCGGGTCCATTGACAACCGTCGACCTTACTCGCGGAATGCTGGGGTAACCCTGACACCACTCATTTAAAAATCAAAAGGGGTAGTCTCCTTTGTGGAAGGAGCTCTACTCCAAAGTACAAAACCTGTCCCAATAAGTTTACAATGACTACACAGGGTCCACATGCTTAGTAAAATAATGGCCACTGGGCTCCCTCGAGATCAATACTCAAGCATAATATATCCCAAATCCACTCCATATTACATGGTTCAAGAGTTAATAAATTGCTTCCTTTTAATCCAACATATATTAAAATGTACAATTTCTAATACATGTTATACAAATGCATAATGCCAAAGCCATAACCCATTCTAAACGCGCCCCCAAGGAGCGCGCCGTCCTTCCTGCACACTCCCTGTGCATCTGTAAATAATGATCCCCGGCTGCGGTGAGGTGCCCATTAGAGACACTCTACTCCCCACCTATGCACATACGCGATGACAAACAATTACATTCAAGCAATTACATGAACTCTACTCCGCGAATGCTCCCAAGCATGACTAATCCCATGTCCCGAGTCTCGACCGACTCCCCTCACACATGCCTAAGCCAATATGCGTAGTAATATATCCAGCTTCAAACAAAAGCTGCCTGAAACACACTACCGAATTTCTGTGAAAATATCGACTACCCTTCTCGAGGCTAATTATCGATATTTCCTAAACACCATGGTCCGGGCCTCGAGACAACCCGCTGGATAACTCTCCATGCAATTCTTCTAGTACCCTCATTTAAATTCCTTTCTCTACAAATGCTGCTTTTGTTTCATTCTCATGTCATGCACTACACCTAATATTCTGTGGTTGGGCCCCAAAGATATATGAAAGGCATTATGCCAATCCAAAATAGTCATGCTAATATATAAAACATGTATATACTAACATAATTAATTCACACAATTCATGTTATTAAATTCACATTAATACCACACCAAATTAGCCTGCTACGTGGCTAATCACTCATCAATTACAAGCAATTCATTTTAATCATCCACAAATACAAAAATCACACCAAAAATCACAACATGATTCACAAGTGAAATCGTTGAAAACCTCGGTTGGCAACGCTCACGCCACAACAATGATTTTTCCATCTTCTACTCAAATGTTTCGAGACTCCAAAACACTTAATCAAGCTTCCTTATAATATCCTCTTAACTATTTATACGGTTTCTGTAACTAAAGAATAAACAAGTAGGAAAAGATCCCTACCTCTGACGACGGAACTCCACCAAATCGGGTGTCCAACAGAGCCCTTACTCGCGCCAGATCTACTTTGCTTGTCTGTCGAGAATCGGATCGCCCGTGGTCAAAAACTGTAGAGAGAAGTCTACACTTTCTCTCAGACCCCCAAAAACTTCACCACGCCCAGCTTTGTTCTAGCCTTTGCCGATTTTCTCTCCACTTTTGAGAAGATGAACACTGGCTGCTTTTGTTTTATTCTCATTTAACATTTACAAGAATTCCTCGTCCTCATTCGATTTTTGACACTGCATAATCAGCCAGCCCATTTCCTACCATTCCCAAGTAATCTAAACATGTGTCACAAGAGTACATGTAGGTGGCCTGCCTCACATCACATGTCTTTTCAAACTCGTTTTTTATGGCACCGACACTTGCAGCCTTGAAAACGTTGAAATTCGACCGTCTCATCCTACCAAAACTAATAAAAGGCTAGATTCTCATAATCCAAACAAGAAAGTCCTGTTTCACCATCTCAGATCCAGAAAAATGGATTCTTACCAAAATGACTGGTTTTGGCCTTTCAAAATCACCTTCCCAAGCTCTTACACGAAGTCCGTTTGTGGTCATAAAGTCGAAGACATTCTGATTCTGCTGTTCGCTATTTGTTTGTGCTAGGTTGCCTCAAATTCCCACTACCTGCTGAGCTGGGTCACAAACATGCCTAGAGGCAAAGTTGGAATTCTCCTTCAAGCCCGCTTCTTATGCTATACCCTCCTCCCTTTTCTCTTTTCCTGATTCCTTTTCTCTTTCAGGTTTTCGCCTTCGAGTGGCAAGCTCAGTCAGAATTCCTTCTAAGACAGAGAAACCACTTCGCTTTATTGCAATTCTTCTGAATATAGAGAATCTTCGCTCAATTGGACAAAATTTTCCTGAATAAAAGGCAATACTCCTAAAACAATGATAATTTTGTGGCTGATGTTCTTATGTGCACCTTCCGTGGCCTTTCCTAAGCCCTCGGATTTCTTTAAAACCGAGCTCCTGGTTCTTTTATGATTTTGCCAGAGTAGGTGCTCTAAAATAAACAATGTAAAAGATTTGAATGTAAGTAGGAACTCTGAAGGTGCATATTAGATACACCGAGGTTTATGGGTAAAACCACTTGAGGTGCTCGACATTCCGTGAGTAATGCAAAGTGTGCCTTCCTCTTCCGCTTCGGGGCCTATAGTTGCTGACGGACATCCGTGATACTTACATGGTCCCTTCTAGCTGGGTCCCGCTTTCCCGTGCGAGTGGGTCTCTTTCCTCGCCGGCGTGAGTTTTGAGCACTAGGTCACCAGCTTAAACCATTAGCCCGACCTCCCCGATCATAAGACTCACTGCTTTTCTTCTCGTAGTCTTCTGGGTGCCTCCTTCAAACCGCTTCACTTTCTCCTCCAGAGATCAAGGTTTGGGCTGAGAGACTCTCTCATTATGTCTTCACATTATGAACTCTGAATCTCTAGGGTGACTTGAGCTCCAACCTTGACAGGGCTACCGCCTCGTGCTGTGCTCTGGCGCGAATGTAGTTTCTCGAGTCACTGCATGTATAGTCTCCTCGCACGCCATAGTACCCTGGGAGGTATTCTACCCATTTTCCCCTAGATTTTCCACTTAGTCTTCAATGCCGCCCTTTGAGAGTCCTTATAGTGACTTCGCTTGTCCACTGGATCATGGATATCGGGACTAAACAGTGAATTTTTGATTTCGAGCTCGGCGCAATAGTTTTTGAATTTCTAGTTGTCGAACTACCTTCCATTATCAGATTCTAATGCTTTTAAGATTCCAAACCTGCAGATTATGGACCGCCAAACGGCCAGCTGCTGCCTTTACTCTCGGTGATCGTCTCTCAATGGCTCCTGCCTTTGCCCATTTGGTGAAGCAGTCTCACTCCTACAATGGTGAACTTGCACCGGCCTTCCTTCCCCAATGTGTAGCCCTAGTATGTCTGGTAATCCCCACTACTGAAAAGGCCAGGGGCTTATGATTGACGTCAGTGGCTCGGATGGGAGATGGGAGATCTTGGCATGCTCTTTACATATTTACATCTTCTAGCTAGTTCTGTGGCGTCTTTGAGCATCGTGGGCTAATAATATCCTTGCCTAAGGACTTTTCCTACCAAAGTTCAAGCTCCAATATGGTTGTCGTGATATGCCTCGTATTCTCTAAGCACGTGAGTCGGCATCTTCCTTCCTACGATTTGAGAAGGGAAAGTAAAAAGCCCTGCTGGGGGCGGTTCCCGGGAAGAACGAACTGATGGTCCGCTCTCACGAAGATGCCTCATTCGATCACTCTGATAGTGTATCGCTCAACGTATAGTCCTGCATGGGTCCATCCACCAGCGAGGTCACATCGAGGACTCATCGTTGTCGCATTTGCCATCGGGTTCCATGAGGTGTTTCGACGGCATTGTCATTCTAGTCTTCCTCTTATAAGCCATTGTTAGCTTCTCATGTATGCATCGCCATGAATTCTCTATTCTTGGGACGTGTCTGACCTGAACCCGTACGAACTTTTTGAGTAGTTCACTTACCTTTTTTAGGTAAAGGATCATTTTTTCACCCCTCACTTCGTAGGAGTCCTCTATCTACTTCACTCAATTAACCTGAACGCCGTGATACCTCTAGTTGATCAACCTTGAAGATGGCGAAAGCTGTTCCTCGAATGATGGGCCATATTTGGCTTCGCGACCGAGTCATAACTCAACTGGCGCGTATTCCACGCCGATCCCATCCGCAGAGGTCGGGACCAAACCCGCATCGCTTCTCGAGGCATCGGGTACTCATCTACTGATACCTCCATGGGGAGGTCGTACGCGAGCCGGGGTGGTTTTAGGGCTCAGCGAGGTAATCCATGATGAAATCAAGCAATACTTTCCTTTGATCGTTGTTCTCAAGGTCTGCACTAACGTCAACTCCACTTAACTCTATGGCCCATTTTACCAATCTTCCTGAGGTTTCTGGTTTATGTAGTATTTGCTTCATTGGGTGTTCTTGTTTGAATTTTCGATGTAGCAGGCTTGGAAGTATGACAAAGTCTTCTAAATAAAGGGTCACTAATGCTAACTAGCTCCCATCTCTATTACCTCTGCCTCCCTGAGCTCTACCAAAGAATACCCACCGCCGTGACTCTATCCCCGCCCCTCTCTCACTGGGCGCGACACTAGCCTAGAGAAATCATAAATGGCCAAGCAGAGCGAAGGAGTTCCCTGAGGGGCTACCGTAATGGGTGGGGAGCTGCGAGGCTTTAGCGCCTCGAGAACGTCACGCCTCTGGTCATCCCAGTGGAAGGCCCTTTTCAGAACTTAAAAGAAGGACTGACACTTGTCACTGGATCTGGACACAAAGCGACTCAGCGTAGCTATTCTCTCAATCAGGTGCTGAATTTCTTTAGTGTTTGAGGGTGGTTGCATGTTGAGCATGGCTTTTATCTTGTCTGGATTTGCCTCTATTCCGCCACTATTAACTATGAAGCCCAAGAACTTCCCTGCGGAGACTCCGAAAGCACACTCTCGTCGGGCTTTAACCCATCCATAGTCCTTCAGACCGGAACGATTCAACCAGGTGGTCTGCTGGTGCTCCGTCGCCCCTAACTTATTTCACCAAAGATGTCATCTATGTATACCTCCATCGATGCGCCTCATCTATTCCCTTCGGAACATCTTGTTTACTAACCTCCTCGATAGTGGCCCCCGCTGCTCTTCAACCCAAAAGGCATCACCCGATAACAATATGTCCCCTCGTCTGGGCCACGAAGGAGGCCTCTCCTGGGCCGCTGTGGTCCATCCCGATCGACCTGTGAACTCCGAGAAAGCGTCCATAAAGCTCGAGGAGCCTCGTGGCCGCAGCTGGCGCTCCACTATGAGGCCGATCCTGCAGGGAAAGCCGTCTTCGCAGCTCCGCCCCCACGCCAAGAAAGTACTAAAGTCGCTAATTTTGCCATTTGCCTCTCGACGAGGACCACATTAGCCAACCGCCGATAATCTACTGGATAGCCGGGCTCGATGAGTTTGTCGACTCCTTGTTGACGCCTTCCTCAGCTTCTGCTAAACTTCTTCTTTCTATTTGACGGGTTTGAAGGAGGGGGCTAGGAAATTACCATAGTGATAAACTACTGAAATAACTCCTCCCATGTCCTCTGCTTCCAAGCTAATACTTCCACATTTTTCTAAGAAACTGGATGAGGAGGTTCGACGTCCCTACCAATTTGGTCGACGTAGTAGGTGTTCCTGCTACCGGTCGTTGTCCTGCTCTAGCTCTTCCGAGGGCATAGCCTGTTTAATTCACTCTCATGTCGAGCTCATCCATGTGGATGCTTCAACCGCTTTCTATTTCATTGATGTCAAGTAACACTCCCTAGCTACCCACTGGTCTCCTCGAACCAATCCTACTCCATTTTTCGTAGGGAATTTGACAACCATATGATAGGAGGAAGGGACGGCCCTTACGGCATTGAGAGAGGGCCTGCCCAGTAACATGTTGTATGCCGATGGGGCATCCACTATGGGGAATTTATCAATCTCGTGGCTTCGGCATGCGGTCCCCCAAAGTGAGTACTAGCCGTACTTCAAACTCAGGCAAGACTTCTTTCTCTGAGAATCCCAAGAACGGCGCTATCGGCCAGGCTCCCTTCCGACATGCCCATTTTGTCGTGTTGATGCGAAGATGCGCCGCTTGGCCGAGCTCCCATTGTCGATCCCAAGACCCTCGTGAACTTTAAGCTGGGCTGCCGCTACAACGGCCCTTATTACCAATGGTCATCACGAGACGTTGTCTGCAACCTTCCACGCCAAAGTCCGAGAAGGTTACGAGTATCTAACCGATGAGCCTGACACAAAGATGTACCCCAAAGGTCTCCCGATCCGATGCCGCGAGTGAGCCTTCCTAGCGATCTGGATTCCCCACCACAGCTAATCCCCTCGAAAAATCACATCGGGATCTCCTCCCAAGGGTTGTCGCGCCGAAATAAATGGGCTGATCTGACGAGGCGCGGAGGTGAGGTGTCTAGTTGCTCGATCTTCTGGAGCCAACGTAGCGCGAGATGTCTCCAGACGGATTAGAATTGATTTCTTTCTTCAATCGAATACATTCATCTATTCTCGCTCACGCATTCCTCGTGGAACTCGCGTGATTTGGTCAGGTTGTCTCTCACTGGGTCCGTCCTCATCTAAGACGATCACCTTAAAAACTTCTCATGCTGCACCTCGTATAAGACTTGAGACACTGAGGCTATCATGGGGTAAATCGCGAGGTGGCACTCCCGCCGTTGTAACTCAGTCGCGGACCCAAGCCGTCCCCCGACATTACCTATTCCCTCTTCGAGATTGATCTATGTCTTTGTCCTCCGTGAGATCCGTCTTCGATCTCTTCAACGGCCTCGGGGGGCTTCGATCCCGCTTTTTTTTCTTCATCCTTGCTTTTTCTCCTTTGTGCGTAAGAGCTTCCCCTTCGCTTTAGACATAAGGGCCTCCTCACCGTTGATGTATTTTTCCTCTGCTTAGTGAGCACTCCTACCATGCTTGCCTAAGGGTTCTTCTCTGAGATGGAGAACACAGTCTTGGACCGTATGCCCAGCTCTGATAAAGGCCAAAGAGAGAACCCATCCGGAATGTTCTACTCTAATGACTCAGTTGAACCTCGAACGTAGGACCTCGTGTTTTATGGGCCTCGCTTTATGGTCACAGTGGTAGCTCGCCTTCCAAGATGCTCAGTCTACGGCGGGACGCGAAAGCAATGGAGAGTTTTCAAAGATGACGCGCCGAAGGAGCCTATCAACCATGGTAAGGTAGAACCTTTAAGCGTGACGGCAAAGGCTTTGCATTTCACGAGGTCTTGGTATCCATGCAGCTCCATCTGATTCTTGTAGGTGTTGAGGTGGTCTATGGGGTCTTTCGTTCCATCGAAAGCTTCGATCTGCAACATTCTGAATTTTTTTGGGAGAGGAAAGTGCAGAACCCCGGCCGTGAACGGGGATTCCATTTGTTGTACCAGAGCATCCATGGATATTGGGGTCCGGCCCTTTACGGCTTCCTTTATGTGGCCGAGCCTGCTGGGATGCCCTCAAATATCGCTCCCCAAGATTGTGCTCCTCAGCATGGGACTCCGATTGCCGCCGTTGTTCCTACCCCGCGCCTCCCATCGGCCTTCGCCACCAATGTGTCCCAAGGGTCACGCCCTTGGTCTATCTATCTCCATCAACGTCTCGAGGGACGCCAAGGTGTTGTTGTTCATCCCGTGGAATGGTGTTGTGGCCTTCATGGGCCTGTTGTGCCTCCCGGTGAGTGTTCTCGCTCGTGAGCTCCCGCCAACTCCTTAGCTAAGACTTCACCGACGAGACTCGAAAGTGCTCCATCTCGCTGCCAAGCATCGGCTAAGAGCCCGAGAGCCGCCCCCGCTCATCACTATCAACTCGCCCTATCGACCAAGGCCCTTCGGAGGGCTGACGCACCCGCTATGTTTCGAGTCGATACTCATCACTTCACCAGAAATCAAGACTTGTAAAAGGAAACGTCGTTCACGCATCTACACTAAATTGACGGTGCTTTTTCTATCAAACAAGGTCGAGCTGGCTGAGTCGCCGGGCCGATCCTCGTTTGTCGGACCGTCGCCTGATCGACACGCACCCGCACAAAAAGGCACCCGATGAGGGGTGTGTTGGCCGCCTCCGATGTGGAAAAGTCGCTATTTCTACTAAAAGGAAAGAGATAAACCTGCTGATGGTTCCTATGGATTGCAGACTCTTTCTGGGTGGGAATTGCCTGGCATGATCGCTGGTGATCATGATAACTTCTCCTCAGACTGATACGACATCTTCCCAATAGGGAATTCTTCTTATCGCTTAACCCGCACGTACCGATATGATGACCGGTTTTCTTCTCGTTCTAAGAAACATATTTCAAATGATCAAGTACCTCCTTCAATATTAACCCTTCTGCACTAGTTTCCTGCTCAGTAGTTTTCTGTCCCTGGCTGCATACATCATCTTGACTGTTTTCATTCATGCTCGAGACTGTTTCTTTGTTATACATACTGGAAGGCAACATTTCACAATCAATACTCTCAAGATACTGAAAATTCATCTCAATTTCATTGATAGAATGTTGAAGAATATAGTCAGAATTCAATTCAACACTGAGAAGACTATTATTGTTTTCACAAATAGCATACAACTTCTTTCTCTATCATCAGTGTTCCAAACTTCTATTAAGATTAAAGTACTACTTCATTCCCACCTCTTATAGTTCATCACCTTTTCTCTCGCGACATCTATCATAGAGTTCGCTTGGTTAGTTAATAATCAATAACAGTGAATTATATGATCATCTCTAATACGAACATAGGGAAGATGGATTATCTATTTGATGTATGATGATTTACGAAGAACACCGGTTGTGCCATTAACTGTCAACCATTTGCAATGTGATTGCCGTCGGGGTAAGTTCCCCAAACCCACTTTGTGATTCAGATGCAAAGTAAAAGAGAATCAACAAAATTATACTTTAGTCTACTCATACATTGCACAGAGCTATTGCAAGATAAATCTACTTCAGGATCGAACACCTCGGATGGTTCATTTTATTAAAATGATTTTTTAATGAGTCAAAATGGTGAGACTTTTGTTTGGATTTTGGATTTGTATAAAAACAGTGGTTGTTGTCACTATGCTAACTGAAGGTAATTCGAAATAAAATGTAAAAAGATTTTAAAAACCGGATCTTTGTTTAACTTTAAAAACCAACTCTTAGTACCATTCCTCTTTGAAACAAAGCATTTACTAAGCATTAACTGTTCCTGAAGTTGAAATCTAGCATTTAACCTACCCCCGATGGCTTATAAATGACAACTAATGGATGTCAGTGTATCTAACACTAAGAATACACTAAACCCTAAAAGCTTGTCAAGTATTGACCAATAAAAGTACATCAAATAGCTTTTAAACCTAGTTTTGAAAGTTTGAAACATAAGTACGCAGTACCTGCTTCATGAAAAACAGAGGAACACCTGTAAACCATATCAACCTACCTAGCAACCTTCCTATTCAAGGTTTAGAGGCTTTAGCCAAACATCCTTGAGTTATCATCCTCAAAGGGGTACTGGGTTTCCTAGAGCTAGAGAAAGAGGAGAGAGAAGAGAGCAAATGAGGGCCGAAAAACAAATTCGGGAATGGAAATGCCTTAATGAAAAGTTAGGGTTACAATTGTTCATAAAATGGCTTATATAGCCTTACAAAACAAGTGGTGCACAATTTTAACCCAACCTAAATAGTATAATTACGTTGAGGGTAGAATTGAAATTAACCAAAAATCCAGGTCAAGCCAGACACAAAAACAGTACAGATGAGCCACATGTGTAAATTTTCAAGTATGGGGCTAGTAAAATTATATAGAAGAATTTCTCAAGTACACTGCAGAAAAATTCTCTATGTAGCTAATTACATAGCATAGCTTAAAATTTCGCTTATTGTAGCGAAATCGCTTATAATTGCTAAAATTTCGCTTATCAGATTAAATTAGTTGCTCTCGCTTGTCCCTGCCTCCTCCCGGATCAACTTCTTCATTCCCCGGGTTTGATGCACCGAAGATAACCTCATACTCGAACTCGATGTAAATCAGCTAAACTTCAATATGCTTAGCTTGATATGATAGAATAGGTTCTGAAACCTGCAAAAACTACCACAAACAGCCTCAAAATACAATCATTAGTACCAAAGGGACCTACACGTGTCAATCGGCTTAACTAATATGATTAATACACAAAAAGCACTTAGAACCTATCTTAAATAGGGTTCACAGACTTTGGCACTAATCACTTTGCACCCAACGACGGAGGTATCAATTATACTAGCACCGAATCACACAAGGCTTTCTTGAATTCTGATATTTCCTCATGGAGCAGGAATGGGTGAAACCGTCTCGTCCTTCATTTTGCCGGGAGCTTGCTGGATAACCGTACCGCAGTAGCGCCAGTTTACTATTCCTTCCCTCAACTATTTTCCTTTTTGCTCAAGATCTCCTTTAGAAATTTTGCATAGTTAAAGTATCTGTTGATTACTTCGCAAAGGGGATATTGATTTCTATCTTCTTTAAAATGTCCAAGAATTTAGAAAACTGCTCTTCCCTTTTTGCTTTCCTGCCTTTGGGGAATGGCAATCGTAGGTGTATAAGCCGGTACTCTCCTTCCTCGTTTCGCTCACTATTTCCTTCAAGTTGTTCCGCCTCAGGCCTTCGTTTCATAGTCTGTGGCTTCGGCTTCTTCTCCTTCCTTTCCGCTTCTTTTGTCTCGTATAAGTCTCTTTTTCCTCTTTCTTGTCGTTGTTGCCCAATTTTTCCCACTTCTTTAACTGACCTGCGATGCAACTTTTGATTCTTTGAAAGGTCACTAAATGTACCCTTGCTCGATTTGGCACACTAAGTGGCTTAGTCGCCTCTACTGCGGTCTCAAGTTCTTCAACAGGTGCACTCAAAGTTCTTCACACAGGCTGATGCTCCATTTCAGAAGTTTCCAAGCTGATAATATGCTGCTGAAAGCACGCCTTCAAGCCAAACCCTCTAATAACAAACATTTGCCTTCAACATCAGAGTTCCACAACCGATAGTCATCATTCCCGGCTTTCACCCTCGATGCTTCACTGCTAGAACCTTATATCGGCCGATATCCCCGTTGAGGATTATGTCCATGCCTTGGGCCTTGCATCAAGCCTCCACCATAAGGAGAAATTCTCATGGTTCCTCGCTGTCGGATCAGAGGTGGGCAAAGTTAGGATTTGGGCTTGAAATGGTAACTTCTTGGGTTCATTCACGTACTTAGCCTCCTCAATCCCATAAGATTCCTCTTCTGTTGGTACTTCAGCACTTCTTCTCATTGCTTCTCTTTCCATGGCTCCTATTTCATGAGCAATGCGCATTTTTCTTTCCTGTTTGTCCATCTTGTGCATGATGGAATCTAACTAACTTTGGTACTTCAATGTTGAAGTACCAACATAAGAGTCCCTCTTCTCACAGGTCAAAGACTTCTTCTCATTGTTCTTCCACTCATTCCTACTTCATGAGCAGCAGGCATTTTTCTTTTCCCGTTTGTCCATCCCGTGCATGATGGTTTCTAACTTTGCTTCCATAGTCGCTATTTACTCAGTTCCATGACCCCTTTTCCTATGCTATTACCCTAAAACTTAGATGTAGCTTACATTACACTGCCGTCTTCATCGATCCCTAGCTCACAAGACTTTTTCAATGCTCCACAGCACGAAGCGTCAATAATGCCCTTAGATGTATCATTTAAGGCATGATACACTATATCCATTTGAGTTTTTAAATCAATTCCATGCATCGGGCACCTATTCAGCAGCCTCTTGAATCTCTCCCAGGCTATGTATAGGCTCTCATCTTCCCCTTATTGGAACACTATTATCTCTCTTCTTCTCTCAGATGTGAGAGATGGGGGAAAGAACATGCCCAAGTATGCTTCCACCAGCTCTTCCCAAGTATCAACTGAACCATATGGTAATGACTCATACCATGTGGCTGCTATATCTCTTAAGGAAAATGGGAAGAGATGTGTACTTATCACCCTCCGCCTTTACTCCATCTGGGCCAATCATTTTCCATCCCGAGAAATCTACCTATGCTCGTCAGTCTTTAGTAGTGTCCTGAACTGATGTTGTTGCACCATCATATCGAGCCGGCTGTCTCGGGTTGTTTCCAGATCCACAATAGGCCATTCTGATTGCGGTATCATTCTTCCCGAATGACGGGCCCCGCAAATCCTCCATTGTGTCGGGCCATAGGAGGCCTGGCCGTTGTCCTTTGCTCCTATCTCGGTCATGTCTTCATCCGCTACTGGTCGCATTCTCCGCTTCTTTTAGTCTTTCTGCTTCGAAATGTTCTTTCCAATTCGTTGTCCGGGCTGAAATGTGTCTTAATCTTGTTTCCTGTGCATTAAAGGATTTCCTAAAATTGAAACACACTCAGATTAATAGGATTAGTAGAACCTAAAAAAATATTTTCAACATGGCTTGTTAAAGATTAGTGGATTATAAAGTTGTTTTTGGTCTTTTCTTTTATAGAAGGTTTTTAGAAAAAATGTCCAAATTAGCATTTCCTTCTTTTATTAGAATATTGATCTATTCAATCTAATCCACCCAAGCAATCCGCGCTCATAAAACTTTTCGCCTTTTCTATAGACTAAAACTTCTCTAAATTCACATAGTTACAAGAGCCTTACACTTCTCTTTGCAAATGATAGTTACTTTGATAAATTTGTTTATAAAATAATTCTTTCTAATGTTCATGATTTAAAAATAAGGGTCTAGTCTATGACACTACAAGTGCACAAGTCATACAAGTAGTAAAATCTGAATGTAAGTCCAGGTATCATTCCCACATAAATTAACAAAAATCAGAGATCAACTACCCCAACTACTGAAATTCCATGCTATTTGGACTAAAAAACTCATAGTGAAAGTTTTATCTAGAAAAATAAAGATCCTAGACTATTAACTAACTATGGAGCTAAAACAAAACAAAAAGTAAATGACCAAAAATAAATGGTAACTGAAATACTGGACTGAATCAGTTTCTTGTGAGAAACGAAAACTATCAAAGAAATACAATGAAACCGTCAATTCCTACACGAAAATACATTGCTCTATTTTATGTATGGATCTGGATTTGTCCAAGATTGCCTAAACTTTGCAATTGGATTTCTCCATATTCACTGGTTGGAAACCCCGCTTTGTGAAGCGGCAAGATCAAACCACTCCACCAGATTTCCACTCTTGTAAGATCTGGGCATTTTTCTTTCTCAATACTTCACACCCATTTCTTGATGACTACAGATCTTTTGCATTTCCTTCTCAGGATTTTTTCAAAATTTCTACCACTTAATTGGTGGCTCAGCCTCCAGATCTATTGGTTCATCCCTTCCCTTGATTATTTATATTGTTAAATACTCCCCTCCAACTTCAATTATGAGCGAATGGGGGATTGATCAAAATGAACTTTTAGAGCTTAGCAGTTCATCAATGGTAGTCTAGCATACCCATAAGTGAATGTTCTCAACTCTCAGGAATCTCCAACTCTATGTCATGCAAAGGGCATCCTAGAAATCAGAGCAAGATACACTCCCTCAACTCCGGTATTCTAGCATCTACCATCGGGAACCGATCGATCCAAAAACGACACACCAAGTAAGTAAATCCCAACCCAAATAATTTTCTCCACATTTTTGCGTAAAAGTGATTATAACTAATCAGAATCAAAACCAAGAAAGCCGAGTTCATTCATCGCATTACAATTAAAGAAATGGAGCAATCGATCACGCATAACCACCATAATTGTAATGAAACTCGAGAAGAAATGAATTCCAAATTTTGTCTAGCTCATAAATTTTCAGTCGTAATTTTAAGAAGAAAATAACATAAATAAAAACTGGGCCCCACCTCTGCTTCACATATTCACAGTATCGTGATCCAAGAATTCTATAGTTATAAAATAAAATAAAATAAAAATGTACCTATCAATGATATCTGAAACCTTCTCCTCCTTTCTAGTGTTTAAATGTTACTGCCATTCTGATATCAAACTATTTTATAACCGTCAAAGAATTGTCATCTCCAAAGCAAGAACTGTGTAATTTCAAAGAGTGCCAATTTATCGCCTCCGTTGCGCACTTGAGTTGATACGCATATGATCTTTGATTTGTCCAGTCATCATATCGTTTCGTCATATCATCATTTCTTTCACATCTCAGCCATTATATCAACTCCATTTCTCTAGTCATACCATGAGTTTGGTTCCAATCATACTCAAGAAAACCATTCAAATCCTTAACTGCCACATCTCATTGCCCTTCCAGCTGCAATCTGAGCTCACTATCGCTTTAATGTTACACTTCTTATTTGTCCCACTTTCTTAATTCTGAACAACATCTTCTTCCTTGTTGCACCAGAGATGTCTGAACCTCGCTTTCTACTTTATCCATATTTCTTTCTACCGCTTTCAAAACAGACTTCTTTTCTGTGTTGCACTCTTTCACTTTTTCTTATCGATTTGAATGAAGATAAATACAAACATCCTCAACATCGTTATTCACATCATCTTGATAACCTCTTGTTTTAAATAGGTCAATCACAGATGCCACACCTCAAACAGTCCTTTTCCAGTTACAAGTCATCTAATGTTTTCAACATAATTTGCATCTGATGTTGATGTCAGATGCAGTCAGCTCACCCAAAGGATTGTCACAATCTTCTGTACCTGACTTATTAAGTAATTTAATTCTTGAGTCAGCAAGATTCTGTTGACGAAGCTTTCCGTTACGACCTCAATATTAGGTCACGACATGGCTTTGTAATGTTCGTTGCTGTAGTCGCGAATCTTCGCTTGGTCGCAATTTCACAATCAGTCCTTGAATAACAAAATGGTTGCAACTTCGATTTCCCTAGCTGGTACTTCGCTTGGCTTAGCTTTAGGTTTCCTATCGCGACCTCAGGATGATGTCGCGACTTCATTTCTGCTTCTCCATCTCTTGTAGTTGCAACTTCAAATCTCTTTGTTGTGACTCCCTTATTCCAGCTCTATGTCGTGATTTGATATCGCGACATCATTTGAGTCCTTCATTTAAGAACTGCTGTACCCCCCAAATTTTCTTTGCAGACTCACTTATAAGCTTCATCAATCCGATCAACGTCGCGACCTCGACACTGCACTTCGCCGCTTAAATAGCTTTCTGTCAACCACGTTTTCTTAGTCGCAACCTCATTAACCGGGTTCGTGATGTTGCACTTAAATAATCGAACAAAAAGAGCCCTGGCTGTGACTTTCTAGCTTCCTAGTCGCGACCTCCTTTTGTTCTCAGCCGAATTCTTCCGCTTTTGTCGATTTTCGCTTCATCAGATTTTCCAAATTAATTGAGCAAATTACCCAAGCCGTGATATGAATCAACAATTAACTTGTAATAACCTAGAAAATGGATAAAAATCAAATGAGTTTTTAGGACTCATCACTAACTAAATAGTGTGATAATTGGGAGTCGTAATCGCGGGATCCTTCTTCCCTTAATGGTAGATATCGATCATGGAGATGGAGTGTTTTCCTTTCTTACGTCACAACTGGTGGACAACGAATTATCACCATCACCTGTCCAACCCACTGGGCTTAGTTTTCAGCCCCGGGCTTGCGCCTTTGGGGTAATCAGGATGTCATCATGGGTCGGGTCCCCACGTGAGGCTCTACTGCCAGCCCTACGGAGGACGCTAACCCGCTTTGGGCTTTAATGATGGTTCGCTCCAATGGCCGGCACCTGATTTTATGACTTACCATGTCCAGAGTATGGTATTCTATTTCTAATTTAGTATTCTGTTCTGGTATTCGAGATGCAACCCAATATCATTTATTCTCAGAATAACATACTCAAGATATATAGCTATTATCATCGAATATAGATATCGTTCTGTAATCTTCAAATTCACGTTATAGGCTTGTCAACTAACAATTTGAAGAAAAAACATTGATTGATGTTAATCAACCATGGATTTATTCATAAATTTTTTATTTAAAAAGTTATTGATAAACTAATTTAATAACTTAAAGTGATTTAACAACTTTATTGTTAAAAGAAAATAGAGGCATATGTATCTTTGCTTCTTATTTCAAATTCATTTTATTTATTTTGATTTATCTATATAAATATTAAATAATTTAAAATACATATAAATTCTTTAACTTAAATCTATTTAAAATCGCTAAACTTTTTTACACAATAACCAAATTAATGTTACAATTAATTTTCTTTAATATTCTTTTCTTTCTTCTTTATTTTCCAAGAATCAAACACAAAATAGTGTATTGTAATTTAGAGTCCTCTTAATTTAAAAAGGATGACTAATAAGAAGGCTTAGAAGAGCCAACTTAATTTAAAGAATGACAACCAACATATGAACATAGCAAATTAGGAATTAGGGCATAATTTCCAAAAGCATTGAGATCCATTAAAAAAATTTACGACCCATATATATTCCAAATTGAGTAAGCTTTGTTATTTATTTGATATTGCTCAAAGATGGATAAATTTTTCTAAATTACATCATATTTATACCAAAAAACCAGTAAGAAGATTGACTTAGAAGAATTAATTGAAAGAATGACGGCCAACATATGAGTATAGCAAATTAAGAACTAGGTACGGCATAAATTCCATAAGCATCGAATCCATCAAACAATTTCCCTCATATTCCATCTTGGGAAGGCTTTTCCATCCGTTAAAGATTGATAGAATTTTCCAAGCTACACCATATTTAATCCAAAAGACCAATAAGAAGACTTAGAAGAGTCAATTATCATAATTTCTTGATATTGCATCACATATATATGATTTGGTGTTTGAATGTCATCCTACTATTTTTACATTCCCACTTATGTTTTTGATAAGTGGTCTTCTTATACATATATAGTCAAATAATTATATCTATCAGAAAAATTAATAAATGAGATATTATTTTAATAGTAAGAGAGTAAACTTATTATAATCATCATATTGATGTAAATATACTGCAATTATACAACTTTCTTTTTCCATAAATATTACCAATTACATTAATTGTTAAAAGGAAAAGAAAAATGCCAATCATACATAGATCAAGTGGTTAAGAGCTCGAGCTGGCATAAGTAAGGGAGGGGTCCAACGTTCGAGTCCCAATGGGGACAAATTTGTAGTTAAATGGAATACCAATGATAACAAAGAATGGATGTGAATAATGATAGGATTTTTATTCTTAAATGATTATTGTTATAATTATATGATCAGACCCGATTATTGCACTGAGGATATCACAACACAATAACTATTAAGAAAAGAGAAAATGGGCATGACTGGCAGGCCCGAAACCTCTCCGAGTTAGCCAAAAAGATGGAGAAGATCATGAAGTCAATTGGTATATACGAAATTGCATACCTTTTCCTTGTGGGAGGTTTTTTTTTTGTTTTTTCATACTTGAATTTCTCCCTGATTTTTGGAAAGATAATTATGTCATGTCGACGACAGAATCTCTCCTTCCTTATTAGAGACCAATTCTCCGTTATTTTTGGAGGGATAATATCTCCGATCCAAGGTTGGTCTTTGACTTTCCTTATCAAAGACCAATTCCCTTGTTTAGGGTTATCGTTTTGAGGTGTAGTGAATTAAAGGATCTGTGAATGAATATCTTGTAGACGGCAGTGCGTCCGGCTGGGGAACTCGAGGCTTCAGACAAAGTGAGGATCTTTCCATTTTAGCAACCCCTGCATGGTTTTAAGGTAACAGGTTGTTTTGGGCCCTGTCAGGTTTCAATCAAGCAATGGGCTCGTGCAAATGCTGGGCCTTATGATTTGGGTCCAAAAGCCATGGTACTCACAATGCCCCTTTTTTTCTCTGTCTAGAATATCATGGTCTTCTAGGCGGGGAAAATATTTGTTTGGCAGGCCCCGTTGTATGGGAAATTGGAAGTGATTAATGTGAATTAGTTTCGAGACGCATGTTACTAGGAAATAATGTGTTCCCAATGATGCATTTACTGCGCCTTAGGGACTGATTCCTATATATATGATGAAGAGGTTAGAAAAATTTATAAGATCCTAACGGATTTGTCTTTTGTTACTTCATCCTCCTACTGAGAGTTCTTCTCCAGGATAGCGAAGGTGGAACAATTTCCAAAAGCCTCTGCAACTGCTTACCACTTATGGATATTGTGCGTTTGAAGATGACGTTTGTGTCAACCTATCGGACGCCCCATATGGGAGGCCTACCAATGCCAATATCCCCTTTTCAAAACTCTTTGTTGGCCCTTGCGTAGATCGGCCGAAAGTCGTGGATGAGGGGCCTGATTAAGCCGCTGCCCCAATTTTTGGAGTTTTGTGTTGGGGCTTCATGCCCCCTTGCTTTGGCGTCATCGACGGTCGAGGTGTGAAATTGAGATGAGGGGAAATTTCAAGTGGGTTAATGTAGATTCTCTTTCTATCTTTGACTTTCCCCTCTTCCTCTTCGTATTCCTCCTCGTCTTCCTCATCGTCTTCCTCCTCACTTTCTTTTTCATCTTGACCTTTTCTGATTTTTCTTTTGGCCTTTTATGATTTTCCTTTTGGCCTTTTTTTATTTTTCTTTTGGCCTTTCTGATTCTTCTTTTGGCATTTTCTGATTGTAAGCAGCCTAGTACATTTGTCTGGATATTCTTGTAAGGGATCCACTAAGTTTGTTCGGATATGTTTGTCTTGGTTGCAATGTAACTATTTGGCACACTTTAATAAAATTGGATTTTTGTGCATACCGTTGCGCTGAATTTTAATTTCCCATTCTATTTTCGTGTCTAGCTTAGAGGAGCCACACACGGACTCCCGGGAAGTCAAGACAATTCATGTAGCTCGCTGTCGATAAAGCCCAAGCCCTTTTGATGAACAAGCCTAGGGGCGCTGGGCCCACATGCCTTACTTGTTTTGTTATATGCCCTAGAAGGCGAAGAGTTTTGCGAATACGAAACGTTGGAGGGAACGACGCATGTCTTCCGATATTACGATTGATCCATCGGTGCCATTAATACACCTGTTCATGCATTACCCTATAGAAGAGAAAGGGTCTCAAGTGCACTTCTTGCTTCTACTGCCATCAAAAGGGTCTGCTTCAACATCCCTGAAGTTTTTTATGAAGGAGCCGCTTGGGGGAACATGATCGCTTTTAGTATTCTCGGGTATGCTTACTGGGTCAGCTGACAGGTGGGACTATTTGATAGCTTTGTTTCGCGACGCACGCCTTCAACCGCCGCAGAGGGTGTCCGGATCCATCTATGACGCCCAAACCCGAGGGTCCGTTGACTAACCACAACCCGCGAATAGCCAGTGACTGCCTGGGTGACCCGACATTTTTTCACGAAAACCCGGGGCAGTCCCTTGTACGGAGCTCTACCCAAATACAATACTTGTATAAACCCGCATTTTCCTGTCCCAAACAGTCCAATATATGCAATATATATTCAATACTCGCCCACTCGCCCATAAAACAAGACTCAATATACATACCAATCATGAGTCCAACTATATCCACAGTTACAAGAGAGGTAATCAATTTTCCTTTATACAACACATATTAAAATTCTCAACATTCTAATATATGTATACATCACAACCAAAGCCACAATCCAGCTTTCTTTTCTTCTTAACCCGGCCTCTAGGATCGAGCCAGTTCCCTCGCACGCTCCCCTGCACTGTGAAAAAGGGGTCCCACGACCCGGTGAGCTAATGCTCGCAGGGAGAATCGCCTGCTGGCTACTTCACCACCTAAGTGCAATGCAATGATTCAAAATAAAACATACATTCAAGCAAATGTACGATCCCACTTGAATGTCTACATGACCAACTCCGCATCCCGAGTCCTCACCGACTCTCACACTCGCCAAGCCTTGTATGAGAATTATTGTTTCATTAGTGGACAACCCTCCGATGTATATATCACCTGGCCCGACGATTGATATATTATTTGTTTCCAGGGACTACCCTCCGAAGGAATATCACCTGGGCCGCTCCGACGATTGATATTTTCATTTGGACTACTCCTCCGATAATTAATATTTTAGACTACTCCTCCAACCATTTTCTAGACTCATCCTGCACTAACTCCTATAGCCCTAGGATGTTCTGAAGGCATATGGAATGCATGTATGCCAATTCCAATACATTTCCACCACATGTAAACATATAAACATGCATATATTTACAAAACATTCAATTCACACAATCATGTCATGTAATTACTGGTTTCAAGCATCAAAATTAGCTCACTAAGAGCGATCACGGCACTTAATTTAAATCACTCTACTAAACACATATTCACACAAAATATATTTTCAGGTCACTATTCCTATGAACAAGAAAAACCTAGGTTTTACTTTGCCAAACACACATTCATTCACTCTGCTCACTTAGTGAACCTCTGTTTCACTAGCCATTTCCTACCAATCCAATCAACACATTAACACATGAATGCACGCCACTAAATCAAACCCAAATCATGGAGCGCCATGCTTCCATTTTTTCTTTCAAAAACAACACCCGGTCCCAAGTTTTGGGGATCGATCAAACGGTCCCTCACTCTAGCCTCATTCAACCCGAAACATTAGTAAAACACTTAAAATGGGAGTAAAACTCCAAGTAGGAGAAACCCCTACCTTTGGGAGCTGGTCAAACTCACAACCGATACCCACGCGAAGCCCTCTCCACAGAGAGCGCTCTTCTTCGCCAAGATCCGCCAACTGGATCGCGTAGATTTCAGAGAGAAAGACTCCACTCTCTCACTAGAACTAGATCTGGAGCTCACTGCCTCTTTTATTTCCTTTCTCACGTTTTTGGTTTCTTTTTTAATGGGAGAGACGACACTATACACTATTTTGTCCTTTAATGACTTAAAATCAAATTCTAAAATGACCATTATGTCCCTCTTTTGGTCGGGACTGATATTCTAAGACTATCTCTACAGTCCATTTTTCATCATCATTTCACTCTATACTTACTCTTATGGCACATGAGCACGTGTTATATGTGACTTCACAGATCAATGACTGCTTTACAAGACCCGGAGCGATGCCTCGAAAAACGTGCCGATTCCGACTGTCTCGGAACTCGACGAAATTTTACGTATAGCTAGTCATGAGACGATTCCAACTGTGTAATCCGTTTCGTCATCCGAGATCTAGAGAATAAATTACTTAATTTAACCAAAAATTACACTTTGTAATCGAAATTACGATTTTACCCTTTTCTGTGAATCTAATTTCTGCCTTATATTCTCCTCTCCTTGTACGAATTTCATTCCGAAATCTCGTGACAATCATAATCACTCACATGCATATGCAACGTTGCACCGTACCATGTATGTAAATCCATGTCATTTAAATGCTAAACGACTAAACCACTTACTTCATCCTCAAAATAAAGGCGGACAGTGGCCCGATCGTGTCCTCGAGCTCCCACGTGAACTCCTCCACCCATAGCCTCCATAGTACCTTCTTCACTAGCCTCACACGGTCTTACGTTGCAAAACCCCGATCACGTTATCAACAACGCCAAGACCACGTCCTCCTTTACTAGCTGTCCCATCCGTGTCAACCTCAATCCGCCCCAATCCACCACACGAGCCGATCCGAGTGTACTTCCTGAGCATGGAGACGTGAAACACCTCATGGACACATGACATGCTGGGCGGTAACGCCAACCGGTACGCAACTGTGCCTACCCTCTCGAGTATCTCAAAAGGTCCAATGAATCTCGGCGATAGCTTCCCACGCTTGCCGAACCTGACCACTCCCCTCTTAGGCATAACCTTCAAGAAGACATGATTCCCAACCTCGAACTCTAAGGGTCGACGTCGTACATCTACATAGCTCTTCGGGCTTCGCCCGAGCCGCGGAGAAGACGCCGTCAGATCGCTCACCTCTCGCAGGTGTCTCTAATCAACCAGACCGTGATGGAGCTCTCCCACCTCTTCGGCCCAACATAACGCATCTACATGGCCTCCCATACAATGCCTCATACGGTGCCATCTGTATGCTCGCTCTCGGTAACCGCTGTTGTAGCGACTTCCACTATGGGCAAATGCTCCCCAAATGCTCTTATGATCTGTGACGCATGCTCGTAGTACGTCCTCTAATACCAGATAGTCCTCTCGTGACCGACCATCTGGTCTGAGGGTGGAACTGCATCTTATCGTCGTAGTAAGCCCATAGCCTTGAAACTCTTTCCAAAAGTGCGTCGTAAACCCGGTCCCTATCCGACACTATGGATACCGGTACTCCATGTAGTCGACTATCTCACGCATCGTACAACCCAGAATTTCTCCGCAAGGTCATCCTTCGCACGCTAGAAAATGCGCATTTCATGAGTCGGTCCACTATCACCATACCGCGTCATGCTTTGTCGCTCCGCGCGGGTCACAAAGTCCATCGTGACGTGCTTCCCACTTCCACTCGCCCACTTCCAACGCGCCAAGCGTACCCGCCGGCTTCTCGGTGTTCAGCCTAACTGGGCCGACATGTGAGACATCGCCAACAAAGTCCCCGCCACGCATCTCTTCATCCCACTCCACGCATCGGGCGACGAAGATCCCGTACATCTTCGTGCTACCCGGATGCACGGCAAATCGAGAAAGCAAAGTGGAAACTCCCCGAGAATTTCCTCTCTCAAATTCCATTAATCGGGGAACTACTACCCGTCCCTATATCGAAGACTACCATCTCGCGTGAACGGTCCAGCCCTCACACCCGTACCATCAGACACTGGTCCCCATGGACACTATCTCCGCCCCGCCACCGGGACTCAACTCACTGCCAACGTGAGACTGCAGCCACTAAACTCCCAACGTGCCCCGAGTCTCGTCACTATTATATCAGAGCTCAACCGTCCCACGCCTCAAGCATCCGCCACTCCGCAGAAGCTATACTACCAACGCTCCTCGTGACTTTCGATCGAGTGTACACCACCACATTTGCCTTACCAGATGGTAATGCAAAGTGAAGTCGCGAATCCTCTAGAACTCCATCCATCCGCTGCTGCTCCCATGTTGAGGTCCCGTCAAGGTGAAAATATACTTCGACTTTTTACGGTCCGAGCACACCCGACCTCAGAGTAAGTAGTGGCGCCAAATCTTCAAGGCGAAGACTACGGGCCGCTAACTCCATGTCGTGTGTGGGTAATTCTCGCCGTGATTCTTCAACCGACGAGAACCATAAGCTACTACCCTCCCGGACTGCATCAAAACACATCCCAATCCGGCCCTCGAGGCATCACAAAACACTGTGTACCCCTGTCCCCTGTCCCCTGTCCCCTGTCCGGAACTACCAAGATGGGAGCTGAAGTAAGTCTCCTCTTCAACTCCCTCGAATGCCTCTCGCACGGCCATCCTTAATCAAACTTCACTCCTTCCGGGTCAACTCGAAGTCATAGAGGTTTCGCATCCTGAGAAATCTCAATGAATCTCCCGTAATACCCACCCAATCCCAAGAAAAATACGTGATCTCGAAGACTCCGACTCGGGCCTTCTCCCAACTCATCACCGCCGACCTTCTTGGGTCGACCGACACTCCGATGTCGACACCACGCACAAAAATCTCACCCCCTCAAAGAAGCCAGAACTCGCACTTACCGACTCGCGTACAACATGGTTCAACAATCAGAAACGATCCTCAAAATGACACTCATGCTCCCACTGACCGGGAGTATCAAGATGTCATCCACGAAGACTACGACAACCGGATCTAAATAGGGTTGGAATATCCAATGCATGAGATCCATGAATGCCGCCGGCACATTCACAATCCGCGCATCACCATAAACTCGTGCGCCCATAACGCTGCTCCCAACGCTGTCTTAGGGATATTTATCCCCTAACCTCGCCTGATGGTAACCAAGTATGGTTAGTTCATTCGGAGTAGACTCGCGCTTCCTTCAATCGACAAATAAATCGGCCAATCCTCTGCAATGGGTACCGATTCTGATCATAACCCCGTTCAACCGTCTCGTAGTCAATGCACAAATAAAGCGGTCTTATCCTTCTTTTCTTCGCAAACAGAACCTGAGCGCCCATGGTGAAGTGCTCGCCTAATGAACCCTTTGGTCCAATAGCTCTCGTAACCGGACTCGAAGTTCTTGCAACTCACAATCGAAGCGCCATCCTATGAGGAGTCATAGAGATGGGGCGGGCGTACTGTGGTGTAAACTCAATACCGAAGTCTACATCCCGATGTGGAGGTAGTCCAAGTAGCTCATCTGGAAAAACATCCACATACTCGCACACTACTATAGGTAGGTCTAAGTCTGGTCTCACCTCGTCCTCCAGGGTAAGGCTTGCTAGCCAACTCCGCTTAACTGCCCCCCGACACTGACTCATATACCGTCTGGGGCAACATTTATCATGCTTGGTCTCCCCCGAAATACCACACGAGTACCGCCCCAAGGTAGGCGTGAACCCTCCTACACTCACAATCGACAATCCACTCGTAAGTCGTTAGCCAATTCATCCCCGTGATGACATCAACTCGACATGTCCATGAGATCCTCGTGTCCACCGTGAGTAGAGTCCCCGAGATCTCTGCAAAACAAGAACCTCGACATATCATCCCTATTCTCGCCCTAATCCCTAGGGAGAACTCACATGGCAAAAGGCTCTCTAAGGTCTCAACCCCTAAGCCCAACTCGACACAACTAATGCAAAGAATGAATTAATCATGACTTAATCAAATAACACTCTAGCCCACAAAGTAGATAGAAAAACGTGACTCAGATAACCTGCACATGATCTCATGACTCAGCCCTCGGCGCAGATCGGCGTAGACATGACCCCGACTCCTGATCCTCGCCCTCGTGGCCTCGGTCCTCGCTCTACCCATACTCCTCGACCTCGCCCGCCTCGTGAAATGTGGGGTGCCCGTGGTAACTCCCTCGAACCGAGATCGGGCCTCTTTCGCCTATACTGCGGCCGCGAGGAACGTGATCGCGATCCTCCCGCCCTGCCATCGACCGGGACCGTGTTGCCCCAAACCCCGGGATCCCCGTCGGCAATCCGCCCCCATGTCCAGTCGCCGACAATGGTAGCACACCATCCGCCCCGGGCTCGATCGCACCTGACCGTCCCGCCCGACGGGCATCCACCGCCCCGTCCGGACAGGTCGTGACTCTGAGATCCTCGTGAACTAGAGGCTCTCTGCCTCTTCTCCGAACTGGAGGAAGACTGACTGTCCTTCCTCTTGCCACTAACACTCGCATCCCGAGTGTTCCGCGCATCCTCCATCTCTCTCTCAATGGTCAGGGTTGTCCCAACCATGGAATCCATATCCTGTAGGCGAAGTCCTACAATCCTAGCTCGAATGGACAACTTCAGTCCATTCTCGAATCTCCTCACCTTGGCCAAGTCACGGGCCACGAATCACCGCCAGAATCGGCTTAACTCAGAATCTAGCCACGAGTCCATCACGCCGCCGCCCTCGCTTTTTAGCTCTAGGAACTCCTAAGCCTTCGCATGCCTCGCAGTCTCTGGAAAATACTTACCTATGAACAGCTCCTGAAACTCTACCCATGTCATAACCTACAGCCTCTACAAAGGCCTGCTGATCAAATACCACTACCGGTCAAATGTCTATGGTGCTCCGACCAAGACCCCGTGGATGACCCTACGCCCTCATCCCTCATACTAGCCATCTACACAATCAACATGGCAAGCAATTCAAGCACATTCTAAGGCATCAACACACTCGAGACACTAATCATACACATAAACCAAGGAGATCAAGTTCTACATTTATGAAGCAATGTAGGGCAATTTATCCACAAATCAAATCATTTTGATCCACAAAAATTTTATTTTTGAAAATTTTATTTTTCGAAAATTTTGTCTAATTTTATTTGATTTTTATTTCATTTTATTTAAATTTAATTTAATTTAAAAAAAAAATTTTTAATTTGTGATGAACAATGTTCATTTAGTGACTCGTATCAGCACGAAGTCAAACCGGTCAACCGAGTCGTATCCGAGCCAGGTGCACGCGTTGCACCAACTCGGGCTCCACCGACCTAAACCCAAGACACTCCATCCCGCGCCTGTGCCACGGGGCCGCGAGCACAAAGACGACTAGCCAGCCAGAGTCGCAGCAGCCGTGGCCGTGTCGCACTGGGCCCCTGGCCATGCGCAGCGGCCGGCATGGCCGTCGGGCCGTCCGCGCGCCCGCGGCGCCCCACCGCTCCCGTCACGCCCGCCCGCTCGCCCAAAGACTCGCGCGCCCAAATACCGCCCGCCCCATGCCCCGGGTCACACATAGCGAACCGTGACACGACACAATTTTCTCCCTACTACTTCGCCATTAACACACTAGGATCAGATATGCATACGCCGCACTTCTCTCTCGCAATACAAGCCGTTGTATTGCAATACACTTCCAGCTTACTGCCTAAATCTCTCACATAATGACTCAGATTGCAACACACAAAAAATCCTTCCCTTGTAATACACTGGGCAAAGATCCCAACCGATTCTGCACACCATTTTTTTTTCATTATTCTTTCTCCTTTCTTTCCAGCTACTGGAAAATTTCTAAAAATACATGTTTGCATATATATATTTTTTTTTCATTTTCTTGGACACTCAATAAATTTATAAAAATTTATTTTCTTATATTTTCTTCAATTTTACAACTTGTAAAACCTTAGAAAATTATTTTCTTCAATTCTCATCAAATAAATTTAGTAAAATGATTTTCTGCTTTTAAATTTCTCTTTCTCATTTCTAATTGAACCCAAATAAATTTAGTAAAATTTATTTTATTTAATTTTTTCTTCATTTTTAACATCTTAAAACCTTAAAAATTAAATTTCTTCACTTTCTAAACCAAATAAATTTATGAAATTTATTCTTCATTCTTCTTGTTCTTGGGTTTTTTTACACACCGTAAAGAACTCCCAAACATTTTCCAAACATACTAAGTGCCAAACACTACAATCAAACATTCAATAACACACATAAAAATAGATGACACACCATCATATTAATAATTCACTAAATCACACAAAACACATCAACACATGTGCATGTAGTGTCCTAGTTTTGTCCCAGATTTTCCTAGGGTAATCTCATACCTAACCTAACATCAACCACACCTAGTGGTGATGTTCTTACTCAACCACGGCTCTAAGCCCAAATCTCAATCTCTAGGTTTTGCTATACCTATACTCCCCACATCAAACCACATAGTGGTGATGGATACCCAACCCGAGCTCCCTAGGTATCGTGATACCCAAGCTCGATACCAAGCCGTGACGCTCCAAACCCGGGTCCGCTGACTACCCGCCACAACCCGGCTTAGTCACTGCGGAATGCTCGTGACCCGACATTTTACCTAAAATCGGCAAAGTCTCTTTGTAATGGGAGCTTCACCCAAATACAATACTTGCATAAACCCGCCTTACTGTCCCAAACAAATTAATATATGCAATATATATCCACTCTTACCAATTTCAGCCCATAAACGCACTTCACATATACCAACTCAACAGTCCAAACTATATATTCAATAGTTACAAGAGAGGCACTAATTCTCTCATGGCGAACACATATTAAAATTCTCAATATTCTAATATATGTATACATCTCATTGTAAAATCCAAAGCCACAATCCCATTCTTTCTTTTCTAAATCCTACCAGTGATTCAGCCTGCCTCGCACGCCTCCCCGCGTACCTCAGTGCCAGTCCCACCTACTGGTGAGCTAATGCTCAAGAGGGAGAATCGCCCCTAAGGGGCTACTTCACCACCTATGCAATGCATGATCCAAGAATAAACATACATTCAAGCAAACATGATCCTACTTGAATAAGTTCACTTAATTAACTCGTGATCCCTTTAGTCTCACGACTCTCTCATGCCCCCGCCTAAGCCTTGTAAGGAGAATTATTGTTTTATTAGTGGACAACCCTCCGATGTATATATCAATTACCGTCCGACGATTGATATATTATTTGTTTCAGGACTACTCTCCTCCGATGAATAATAATTGGGCCGCTCCGACGATTGATATTTTTCTCATTTGGAACTAAATTCCTCCGATAATTAATATTTTAGACTACCCTCCTAACCATTTTCTTCTAGACTCATCTCATGCACTAACTCCTAGTCCGGATGTTCCAAAGGCATATGGAATGCATGTATGTCAATTCCAATACAGTCTAATTCACATGTAAACATATAAACATGCATATATTTACAAAACATTCAATTCACACAATCATGTCATGTAATTATCATTTCAAGCATCAAAATTAGCTCACTTGGGCTAATGATCAAACATGAGCAATTTAATTTAAATCACTACTAAACACATATTCATTAAAAACATATTTTTGTGTCAATATTCCTATGAACAAGAAAAACCTAGGTTTTACTAGCTCAAACACACATCCATTCACTTCCGCTCACTTAGCGAACCCTGCTTCACGCCATTTCCGGCCCAACTAATCAACACATGATTTACACATGAATGCACACTCAAAACAACCCAAACAGCCGTGGAGCAGTCACGGATTGCTCCATTTTTCTTTCAAAAATTTTATCAATTAGGTCCCAAGTTTTGATTCATCAAACGGTCCCTCACTCATTTCATTCAACCCGAACATTAGTAAAACACTTAAACGGAAGTGAAACTTCAGTAGGAGAAACCCCTACCTCTTGGAGTTTGTCAAAACTCTCACAAATCCGACCACGCGGCTTCCCTCCGAGCAGCTTCTTCTTCTTATCTCCGAAGACCGCTCAACTAATTGATCGCGTGTAGCTTCTAGAGAGAAGCACGACTCTCTCACTAGAACTAGATCCTCGAGCTCAACGCCTTTTCTTTCCTTTCTCACGCTTTTGGTTTCTTTTTAATGGGAGAGACGACACTATACACTATTTCATTTTACGATTCTAAAATCAAATTCCAAAATGACCATTATGTCCCTCTTTTACCAGAATTGATATTCGGCACTATCTCGGCCATCCATTTTCATCATTTCTCTACTCATACGACTTATGGCACATGAGTACATGTTATATGTGACTTTCGTCGCATCGAACATCGTTTTACGGCACCCGAGAGCGATGCCTCGAAAAACGCGGTTTGACTGACTGCCTCTAACTCGACGAAATTTACCGCAAGGCTGATTTCGCGAGATCATTCACCGCATTCGCTTCGCCATCCCAGATCTAGAGAATAAAATTACTGATTTAACCGAAATTACAATTTGTAACTTGAATTATGATTTGGTCTCTTTTCCATAAATCGAATTTCTGGCCCACATGACTGCCGCGCGGAGTTTGAGATGACTGTGTTTCGGGGTTTCTCAATAGGATTAATAAAGCTTCGGGCCTTCTAGTCCTGTGATCACTTTGGTAGGTTATTGTCGAGTTAATCTCCCCTTCCCCCTTTTTTTTTATTGTCAACTAGTAGAATGGCGAGAGGTCAAGAGGAGACCCTTGACTACTGCTAGGCGAGGAAAGGGCCTAGCCGGATCAACCTCTCAAGTCACTGCTTCCTCTTCCTCCATGGGTCCATGAGTAATTTGAGATCCTTCTGCCAAATCCCCACATTAATTTAGAAGTTGTCGCATGGCTCAGTTATTTCGACGATAAAGAGCAGTTCTGATAGCGCCGTTATTTTACCCTGAGGAGTTTCAGAAGTCAGCCGCCCTATGTCGTCACAGAAACGGTTTCTACATGTTCCCGAAAGCACCCCTCGCGCGAGTCCATCCGAACGCTATTCGAATTCTAATGGGTTGCGCAGTGTCCAACCTTCTCCTCAGATACCGGATATCTCAAGCAGGAGATTCATTGTTTCTACTTGAAGCTCAAGGCTGTGGGGTAGATTATCGATGTGTCCGCCTCGCACCAACGCTCAATTTATAACTGTGCTCCCCGATTCTTCAAGATCTAGGCAAAGGGGTCATTCTTGCCAGGCCCTTGGTACAGAGACGCCATTCACAAGCCTTCAATATGAATTCTACCCCCGGTGTTCCCAATTTTTTTTTAGCTAACTCGCTACTAATGTTCTGCTAGTCAAATTATGCACTGACATCCTTTTTTTTTTTTTTTTTTTTTACGTCTTTTAGATAAACGCAGGTGAGGCCATTTAGTAAATTGGATTGAGAAAGTTGGTTTAGAGAACATCATATGGTTGCTTGGGATAACGGAGGCAAAGTGCAATCATGAGCTTTTGCTAACGGTGAAGAATTTGCGAGAATTGGGTGGTAGCCCTTTCCCTTACATTATCCCTCGTTTTCCCCGCTCATATTTCACAGGCTACAGGGGAGCACTTTATTCTCGCTGATCTCCCAAATTGCCCTGCAGCTCCTTCAACCAACTCTTGCTCTCAAGAGGGACCCAAACGGGGGCCACCACAAGGACTCAGTGGAGGTCTCGCCGCGGTCAAACCAGCCTCAAAGTTCACTGGCCGCCCCGTCCCAAGAAAAGAAGAGAGAGACAAAAAGGTCTTTGACACAGCATCCAGCACCGGGCTAGAAGATTTTTTAAATTTAACATGAGTAGCTGATATTGAACTTGTCGAGGAGGAAGAAATGTTTAGCCTCACAAGGTTTGCTCGGCTAGCGAACAACAATGACCCTCGAGGGTGTGTGACACTCCTGGGGCTCCGGGGAGAGTGACTTAAGCGATCTCCTTCTTTCAGATGAGGAGGCTTAACAGACGGCCATAGTCTGTGGGATCCCTGATCTAGCCTAATGACCAAACACCCTGCTATAGGTATTCCTTTAATGTAAAGCAATATACCCTGTAGGGAGAGGTTCCTACAGAGTCCTCCAAGTGCTGAAGTGGTTGGAATGGGTGCCCCATCAAGGGTAGTTATTGCTCCAACATCCCCGCCGAAGCCTACCTGCGCTGGACCAAGTAAGAAAAAGTTCCATGACCGAGTGATATTAACTACGCATGTTCCGCCATTAAAGAGGGTTCGCCCTCGTCGGATATGGAGGCTCTAGATCTTGAAGACTTGCTGAACATCGCCCGCCACTGGAACCCCCTCAACCAAGAGGGAATCCTGCGATGCTCATGCACGAATCGCATCCGATCATTTTAAGATGCCCGTGATTCGCCGCTCGTGAGTACACTCACCTGCTTCGCTTATGCTGATAAAGATATATCCAACCCGTGGTCGAAGATGGGATGTTCATCCGCAATCATAACTTCCAAATCCATCTACCGAGCTGGCGCGAGTCTAAGCATAAAGACTTCGCCAGAGATAAAATCTTTTCTCTTAAACTTGACAATTTTAGGCTATAACGGCCATTCGAAACATGGCCCGCCAAAGATCGAGTTCGGGACCAACAATGACGCGAAACTACTGCAGAGGGTATGCGCAGATTTGGCCGCTTCGCAAGATCACCGCACCTTAACTCCGCTTCTCTCAAGGCGGAAGCTTCGCCGAGCTCGGGAAAAGGAGGCCAAAGATGGCACGACAAGCGCTATCCGAGCAAAGAAAGAAAGGGACGAGGCTATACAAGAAGCCAGGGCGGCCCAGTTGGTAGCTACGGCAGCGAGAGAAACTAAAGCTAAGGTGGAAGTCGATTTGACCAAGGCCCTGAATTCTTTAGCTGCTGCCGAAGAGGACAGTCGTAAGTCAGAAGCAGATATCGCCCTCTTAGAGGCTGAGTTCGCCCGTGTGGAGGCTGAGTGGGAGTGGCTTCTGCTGGAGCTCGAGGCGTCCAAGAGTGAGGTGTCTTCCCTTCATGCCCGAGCTAGCAAGGATAAGACATGGCGGAGGATTATCCTGGGGTCACTAGATCTTATCTTTGCATATGGTTATGGGTGTTGTGCGTTCAAGAATAACATCTACAAGGATCGGCCAGACATCCCAGATGGCATGCCTGACTCCTCTAACCGACTTCCACCAGAGTTCTTTGACAACCCGAGGTGCCCACTCCGGGTCCTCGTACGATAAGGCCAGATACAGCAAGTCAAGGCGGGGCGCTTGGAGAGCAGGGAGTGACATTGCTGGCTGGAACAGTCCCCTTCCTTTAAGTCATTGTGACACTTTGGCTATGTTTTGACAACTTTGCAAGTGGTGCCGCTTTGGCCACACATGAACTTTATTTGTAATTTTTAGTAACACTTTACATATTTTCATGAAATTTAAAAAGGTCAACTATCAGGATAGCAACCATGTCTAAAGGATACCATCCAAACAGCAACGGTGTCTAGACTTTTAGATGCCAGTCGGACAACAACAGTGTTTGGACTTTTAGATGTCAGTCGGACAACAACCGTGTTTGGACTTTTAGATGTCAACCGGACAACAACAGTATCTGGACTTTTAGATGCCAGCCGGACAACAACCATATCTGGACTTTTAGATGCCAACCGGACAACAACCATATCTAGACTTTTAGATGCCAACCAGACAGCAACCGTATCTGGACTCTTAGATGCCAATGCTTGTAGGTTTTAAGAGGAAACGTGTAAAGGATACTCTTTTATTGATGGTAACTTCCCCAATAAATACACTATTGATAATAATTCTTGAGGTGAATGGCATTCCACATTCTGGGAACAGCAGTTCTGTCTAGTCTGTTTAATGCGTAAGAATCGGTTGGCCCTACTCGAACCATGATGTATGGTCCTTCCCAATTGGGTTGGAACTTCCCGTCCGCTAGGTTGGACATATTTTTAAAAACCTTTCTCAGGACTAACTCCCGGATCTTGAATGTCCACAGCTTTACACGCTTGCTGTGCCAACTTGCAACCCTACTAGCATGAAGTTAAGGCGTGACAAACAGCCGCCCCGGTTCGTCACCAGGTCCGTGTCTTTGATTATAATGAAGCAGTTGCTTCTTCAGAATTCCTCGCTCAAATAGTGGCACTCGATTCAGGTTGATAGCCTCCATCCCGTATGTGAGGCAATGGTATTCTCCCCGTTATCTTCCTGGGCTGGTCGCTCTCAGACCCATAACACCCTCTGCAACTCTTCTACCCATTTTCCTTTAGCTGAATGTAGGCATTTTTTCAGAGCCGTCAGGATTGTTTTGTTAGACGCTTCTGCCTAGTCATTGCTTTGAGGGTACCACGGGGTAGGGTATAGGTTTTTTATCTTCAATTCACTACAGAAGTTCCTATACACCCGGCTATCGAACAGCAACCCATTGTCTGTTACAATTGACTGGGGTATCCCGAACCTGCACATAATGTTTTTCCACACCTGAATCGAACGACTCCTTGTCTTGATGGACGCAGTTGCTTCACTTATCCATTTGCTGGAAGTAGCCTGGTGGAACTAACAAATAAACTTCTTTGAGCCTGTGGTAATGTGGAATGGCCCAACTATGTCAAAACCTCACTAAGCGAAAGGCCAGGGGCTTGTTATGGCAGTCAACTCTTGGGTAGGGAGTTTTGATATGGGAGCCTATGTCTGGCAGCGATCACATTTTCTAACGTAGGCGACGGCATCTGTCCGCATGGTGGGCCTTTATCCGCATGGTCGGCCAATAGTAACCTTAGGTATGGACCCTATGTGCCAATGTCCTACCGCCTAGGTGGTTTTCGTGATATCCTTCATGAAGTTCCCGCAAGCACGCATCGCCCCATCAGGCTGAAAGGAGGCATTTAAGATAGGGCCCGCCCATGGATCACTTATACAACTGTTCGTTAACAAGGGAGAACCGTGTCAGTTCGGACTCAGATCTGCGGGCCTCGCTTTATGTCATCCGACCGGCTCTTAATTCTAAATAGCTGGACATCGAGTCATCCATGAAGGAGCTGCTTCATCTACTTCATTTATTCGGTTGGTAGTGATTAACGACTCTGGTTGATAGTATACGGGGAGAAGCACTGTCTCTTTTATTGGTAGGGGCGTAGCTACGGCAGCCAAGGTGTTTGATTCGTGACCCAATTGGGTATTAATCAACAAAATTTATAACCTAATACCTCATACTAGCGTAGCATAGCTACTATAGTATGGTGGTTTTAGGATTGTTCACAGATATGGGTTTTCTTCGTGGAAATGACTGACAGTGAGGCTTAAACTGGTGATTTCATTTTGGATATTGGGGTTATGATAAAAAGAGTGAATTTTGGTGGTTAAAACTAAAAATAAAATAGATTAAAATATGGAAGGAAGTTGATTAGTGCCCAAAAAGTGCTATTTTGAGCCCTATTCAAGATAGGTTTTGAGTGCTTTTTGTGCACTAATCATATCAATTGTTTCACCTTGACGGTGTGTAGGTCCAATTTAGCACCACCGATTACTCGAGTTTGTTCTTGGTACTCTTTGCAGCCCTTGCGCATTCACCATTTAGTTCAAATCCGATGTTAAGATTATCTGGCCACTGAAGATTCACGAGTATCATCAAACCATCAAAATGAAGGAATATGAAGTGTGGATTTGAAGGAATGAGGATGCAGGATGTGCAGAGAGCAAGCCGGACGAAGGGTAAAGCAGAATTTTCGCTATGATTGCGAAAATTTCGCTAGATTGCAAAATTTCGCAATCCTAGCGGGTTCGAGAATTTCGCTGCTAGCTTAAATTGAGCTAGCTAGCTACCACTGTGGCTTAGCCAAAATTCCCACTTCGCTATCTCACACAAATTATTAGGCTAGCAAAATTTCCGCTAGCTAGTTGAAACACTATTGATACGAAATTTCTTGATTTCGCTATCTCTGTAGAATTTCGCTAGGCTAGCGAAATTTCTCTAGGCTAGCGAAATTTCGCTAGGCTAGCGAAATTCCCCCTATGCTAGCGAAATTCCCCTGCATAGCGAAATTGCCGCCCTTGTGTTTTTGGAATTCTTGGTTCTAAATGACCACGTTTTGATGTATTACCATTTTGACCCTTATGTAATTTCATATTTTAGGCATTTTAGTATTTTCACACTTTGGGCTTGACTATATAAGCCCCTCAAACTTTGTAACAAAAAAAAAAAAAACTTTTCATTCAATAAAGTTTCCCACAGCTTTCATTTTAGGGTTTTATTTGCTCTCTTCTCTCTCCTCTTCCTTTCATTTTCTTGGCTGCCAAACACCCCCCTTTAGGATGACAACTCAAGGGATGCTTGGCTGTTTCCTCATAGCCTTGGAAGAGAGGGTTGCTAGCTTGGTTTTCGGGGGCTACTCGGCAGTTGTCCTCTTGTTTTAAATGATACAGTACGTATTTATGGTTCCATACCTAAACTAGGTTTAATATTACTTTAATGTTGTTCCTTCGTCAATACTCTGCCATGTTTTGGGTTCAGTGCGCATGCTTAATGCTAGATGCACCGGCGATATCCTTGTGATGCCATTTACTTGAGCCATTGAAATGAGGTTGAGTGCTAGGTTTTTAAACCGAATGGGACTTGAATGCATAATACTTGTTCGACTCAAATAGGAGTGGTTCTAGGGTTAGATTTATAGCTAAACAAAGATCCTGCTTTGGTTGACTACATGTCACTTGCACATAATGCGAGGAATGACCGAGGACACTTCTATTCCCATGTTATCAAGCTAGTGACCTAAACCTTCAAGCCAACATTTCACACTTCACTTTCAGCCATTACAGCTTAGTCAAGAAACAAACAAATTCCTAACGCTTTGAACCAAACTTAAATTCAAACAAAGCTTCTCACCATTTTCCAAACACCGATGCAAATCATTCATAGATGAAAACCCATCCCCGTGCTCGACCATAGATCAGCTATGCCGCAAAGAGTTTGACTACTTTTGAGAAGGTAAACTGCTATACAAATATTAAGTTGATTCCGAATCACCCTACCACCGAATCGTAAGTCCCTTTGAAGTATCGTGTCACCAGCGAAGGTTCCTTAGGAAAATGAGGGGGTTTTCGAGTCTTTTACTCGCGTTGGGGAGGATAACATATAGTTATTTCCCTAATCGGTTCTTCATTTAGCTATAAAAACTTACCCTCAATAAATATCCTCTTGAAAATAGCATTCACTTCTCATTAATAGTCTCAATCAGTAAAAACATGTCTCCTTGACTTGAGTTCCAATAGTTAATAAGTGATAACTAACGAACATCACTGGATCTAGCATTAAGTATCTAGTGAGCCCTAAAAGCTTACCAAATATCAACCATTCAAGGTGAATCGAAGGGATCGAAACCTAGAGTTGAAGGAAAGAACATTAATAACAGTGAATACCTGCTTTAAAAACATGAAAACCCTTTGTTTGCCACAGGTTCCTTTGCCCAATGTCCTTTTACTTCAAGGAGGGAGGAGATTTAGCCACTCATCCTCTGAGAAATCATCCTCAGAGGGTGTTTGGCTAGTGAGAAAAGGAGAAATAAAATGAGAGAAAACGGGAGCTTCTCGAACAAGCTTCCCAAAAATCACTTCAATAATTGAATAAAAACTGTCTATACACAAAGTCTTCGGGTATTACATACCACCCAAAATCAACACAAATTACCAAAATATACAACTCAAACACTATTATACAGGGAGAAATTGGGAAGAAATCAAAAAGAACTCAAAAAGTCCAATGGTGATAATTCTCATGCTCTCGCGACTCAAAAGGGTTGATTTATGTTGTTCTTTGCTTGTTTTGCCTTCTTCTAACTTCTCGGTTTCCATCCGCAAAACTCGTGTTTCATGCTTTGAGCTCAATTCCCACCTTGAGATATATAGCCTTTTTGAAACAACAAAATCCTAAAACAAAATTGATTAGTAGCCTTGCTAGGTCCTTAACATGCCAATTGGGTTAATTATGTTGATTATTACATAAAAAGTGCTCAAAACATGGAGTGTTAAGGGTATGAAACAACACTATTTGGGTAGTAATCAGTATTTTCACAGTAGAAGCTTCTTGGGATATGCTCATTTGCCCGATCAAATGAAACTTCTACTTGAGTAGGTTAATCGAACTCATACTTAGCCATGGTGATCCCTTGCCATTGCTCTCGGTTTATGCAGCCAGGCCACGATTGACGATCGCTTCGTATGTAGATTTTTCTGAGGACACGGAGATTGCTAGGTCGAGCCCGGCTATGATGGCTTCGTATTCGACTTCGTTGTTAGAAGTGGAGAAATCGAGACATATGGCCTGCTCTATGACCTCTCCGGTTGGCGGTTTAAGTTGTAACCCCAGGCTGGCTCCTATGCGCCATGAGCACCATCCACGTCGGGGTTCACCCGGTAGAGCCGTCACAGCTCCATTTCTTGTTGAGGAATCTCTGCTAGGAAATCAACTAGTACTTGTCCCTTTAGTGCCAGGCATAGCTTAAACTGAATGTCTAACTCACCAAGTTCGATTGCCCACCGAGCCATTCGTCCTAAAAGATCAGGCTTATGTATAGTGCTTCTCAGAGGGAGGTTGGTGAGCACAGTTATGTGGTGCGCTTGGAAGCAAGGGCAGAGTTTCTTGGCGGCCACCCTGAGGGCTAGAGCCGCCTGCTTGAGACGGGTATATCAAGTTTCTGCCTTGGATATGGATTTTCTTATGAAGAATACGGGTTTCTGCTGTCAATGCTCGTCTTCCTTGAATAAAGTTGCACTTACTGAAACATCAGACACAATAAGTAAAGGTAGAGTGTTTCACCTGTCTCAAGGCTAGCCAAAATAGGCGGTTCAGTGAGGTATTGTTTGATTGCTATAAGGGCTGAGTACGTGCATGTCCCATCCAGCACATTGGCCCATTTCAAAGTGGTGGCGCGGCTTTAATCGGTGCGTAGCGAGATGAACCGCCCCAAGGCATGTTGGCCGGTCAGTTCTTGCCTCCTTTCACGGTGGTGGAGAAGTGAGATTCCATAATAGTTCTGAGTTGAATGGGATTGGCTTCAATCCCTCTCTGTGTCACCATGAAGCCCAGGAACTTACCCGAAATGACTCCGAACGCTCATTTTAGGGGATTGAGTTTCACACCGTTCGTGCGTAGCAGGTCAAAAGTTTCTTGCAGATGCTTTGTATGATCGGGGCATTCTTTGTTCTTAATAAGCATATCATTAATATATACTTCCATTGTTCAGTCAATCAATGGCCAGAATATCTTGGTTACTAGTCTCTGATAAGTTGCCCCTGCATTCTTCAAACAAAAAGGCATCATGTTGTAGTAGTATAACCCGTGTGGCGTAATGAAGGTCGTTTCCTCGATATCAGGCGGGTGCATTGGTATCTAGTTATATCCCCAGAGGTGTCCGAGGCAATGACGTGCATACGGCCGAGGCCATCAGCCCGATATGGTCTATTCGTGGCAAGGGAAAACTTTCTTTTAGGCACGCTTCATTGAGGTCCATGTAGTCCACACATACCCTCCATTTACCGCCCTTCTTCGATTCCCTCAACACTTGCATTTATCCTAAGAGTTTCGCACTCACCCATCATTCTCATATAGCACCATTAGGGCCCTTTTAGGCTTAGTCGGTCTCCGAGCCTCGGGTGGGCTTGTATGTGGTCCATTGAGTGCGTATGTAGTTCACTTCGGAGTGTCATCGTGGCTTCTTTTTTTTGTTATTGGCATCATTCCATAGGAAGCAAGTGGGGCCCCTGATGGTTTTAACTCAATCGGAGTTTATTGGAGTATGTTGAATTTGGAGCACTTGGGCTTATTTCGATCATATCTCCCTCATTCAAACTCGAAATCATGCACCATTTTTTTTGTTGGATTCCCTACTCATTGAAGAATTTTATAACAAAATTTTAGAATTTTTTATTAACCAGATTGACCGGTTGGGAACTGGCTCGACCAGTTCAACGATTTCAATTGAAGTTCATTATTCGAGCAGGTTCAAATTCAGAGCACCCTAGATTGTTTTGGTCATATCCCCCTCATCCGGACTCAAAATCGTACCTTTGTTCTTTTTTTTTGGATTCCTTACTCTTAGAAGACATTATGTCAAATTTTCAAATTTTTCTCGTTGATATTGGTTGGGAGGCTGGATTCGTGGATAATTGTGCCATCTTGTATAATGCATTGATTTTGGTGATTTTAGACCCCAAATCCTACTTGGTTTAGGCCCATAAGCTCCAGATCAGTCCTAGGCACAGTTTAGGCCTTGTTGTGGGCCATTTTTTGGGTTTCTTGCCACCCATCTTAAGTCCATTTGGATTCTTGGTGGTTAAGAAAAGGGATAAATGTGGTCATCTTTTAACCTCGTGAATGGAGGAGTGTTTATGGAGCTAGGGAAGTCCAAGACTGATTGGGGGAGTTCTCATAACGGAAGGTGTGCAAAATGGAGTAAGCTCATATGTTTATGAAGGAAAAAGACAAGCAAAAAAACATGAAAAGGAAGGGGATAGAGGAGAGGAAAAAAAGTGGAGGAGGATAAAAATGAGGAAAAAGAAAATGATGAGGATTCTCAGTCCGAGGTGGGAGTGCTCTCATTTGAAGAGGATTCCTAAAGTTTTGAGGGAGTGGATACCAGGTTTTGGAGGCATAAAAGAAGGAAGACAAAGGGGGAGTGGCCGTGAATCCTACAGGTATGAACGTTGTGTGCTTCTCCCGTTTCTTTTGCGCTTGTCTTTGCCTTTGATGTTTGCAGCCTAGTTTTAGGGCACTAGGCATTGTTTGGGTCAGTTCTCACTCATTCGGAGTTAGAATTGTACATCGTTAGTTTTTTTAGATTCCTTACTCTATAAGGAATATTATGACAAATTTTGAGAACTGTTCTCAACCGGCTCAACCTATTAGGGAGCTGGTCGTAGGTTCATTAGGTTACATTTTCGAAGCTTGACCCGGTTAAGGCACTTTGCCCTGTTTGGATCGATTCTCACTCATCCGAAGTTGGAATCGTACACCGTTTCTTTTTTTTTTTTTTTGGTTCCTTACTCTGTGAGGAATGTTCTAAAAAAATTTGAGATTCAGCCTGTTGGGGAACTAGATCAGCCAATTCATTAGGTTTTTTTCCAAGGATGGCAATTAGAGCATCTTAGCTTGTTTTAGTTGGTTCTCACTCATATGGGCTTAGAATCATGCATCATTTGCTTTGTTAGATTCCTTATTCATTACAGAATATTCTAGTGAAAATTGAGAATTTGTCTCAATCGGTTGGACCAATTGAGAACTGGTTCAACTGGTTGTGCAGGACAGCTTATGGGCAGCCCCCCTATTTTAGCACTTTTCAAGCCCGAATCCCTTGAGGCTCAATCCTGTTTTCACTAATGAATTTGTGGGCCATATTTGGGGTCTAAATCTAAGCAACTTGGGTGGGGACCCTTTGCGGAGTTAGGACACTTGGGGTTAGGTGAGTTTGATTGTGAATTGGTGATTGTAGTTAGTGAATAGTCATTTGGAGAGTGTGGAAAGAAACAAACATCTGAATCCCCTCATTTTCCATTCACTTCCATTTTGAACACGAACTTTGGTTATTTGATCATGGATGCATGTTGTATGTTTGTGTTTATTAACTAACCATATCTGCAGCGCATGGCTAGGGACCACAGGTACGTGCTTAGGCTTTGGTATTTGCATTTATATGCGTACATGGTGTTTGGACTTTGATATTTGTGGTGCATTTGATCTTGATGACTGACCTCTTATGCAGCGCTTGGCTAGGGACCACAGGTACGCATCCATTGTTTTGTTTGGTCGAGTGGTTATGCATGTTAGATACTAAGTATGTTGGTGTGATTCGGGTCATCTGTTTAGCCCGAGTGATCGATTAATCTTTGACCCGTATGTGATGAGTCTTAAACTCATCTATTTTTAATCCATTTTTCTGGCTTATTTTTAGTATCTTCATATCTGTTTTAATGCCAAATTATGGAATATTTACCAACTTTGTGTTTTGCAGGTTTTAAGTCAAAAATGAGAAAATTCCAGCATGAAAGAAGAGAAAAAGAGAAATTGCAGCAGTCTCTGTCGCGATAGAGTTTCGTGTGTTGTAACAAACTTCCAAGCAAATGGCAAAGGAACTCTGTCACGACAATATTTCCTTTGCTGCAACACAAAGGTCTGAATATTGACAGATGAGCTCTAGTCGCGACAAAAGACAGCATGTCGCGACAGAAAATGGGAAGAAAATAACAAGTCAGTTGAGACAAAGAAAGTTTATGTTGCAACATAATGAAGAACATAAGGAAAAATCTCTGTCGCAACACTAATTATTGCAAAATGGAAAATCTTGTTGAGACAGAAGAAGAGCTTCGAAAAAATACCTTTGTCGCAACAAGGTAATGTATGTCGTGACACTGAAAGAAGAAGTTTATGTCGCGTGGAGTTATGTCAGTGAAATTTGAAAAGAAGAAGAAACTACGGTCTGACAGGATAAACGAAGTCGCGACATGTGATGCTACTTAGTGAAGCTGACTGGATTTGCAACAAAAAAGGGCAATGTTGCGACATACTTCAAGTTTGAAGGAAATGTTTGATGTCGCTGACGGGGATCTTAAAGAAGTCGTGACACAGAGATCAGCTAAAGACAAATAAACAAGGTCGCGATAGACTTTTCTATGTTGTGACAAAGATTCCCAACTTACAAGGAAAGAGAAATGCAGTGGTGACATAATAAAGCGGGTGTGACAGATAAAATTTGAATCTGAGAAAAGTCCTATCATGTGACATAACAAGTGGGTGACCAAACATCGACAACACCCGATAGGCCATGTCGCTGACATCAAAATGAGAACATGTAAATCGGGTAGAAATTAGCGACAAAACTCAATCCTGACAGGACTTTTCGATATCGCAGCAAAGTCGACAATACAAGAAACATTGTTGCAACAAGAACCAAAATAGAAATGATGTCATGACATAAAAACTAGGTCGTGACACCAATTTGAAGAAGCTGCACAGAAACTCCGTCGGGACAAAATTGTCGATGTCGTGACATAACTATTCAAGGAATCACACATAAGATTATCGCGACATAAAACGGTTAGAACGACAGACTTTGCAAGACAGATTGTTAAGGAGCCAAAGAAAGATCTATCGCGACAAAGAAAACTCTATCACGGCAGAATTAATATGCTAAAGAAAAGGATATTATTGCGACCAAGGAAACTCTATCGCGACGAAATCAAAGAAGGAGCACAAGGAACAGGTCGCAACAAAAGACTGCATGCTGCAACAGAGATCTGCAATTAAGATTGAAAACTCTATCGCAACAAAACTTCCAGGTCGCGACAGAGAATGCAATCTGGGACAGAATTTTGGGGATCTACAATGTAGCCTCGAATTTAGGGCCCAAACTTCTAGGGCTCTATAAATAGAAACAATTTAAGGAAAGTAAAAGAGGAGTCGTGGGGGAAAAAACCAGAGCATCTAGGGAGCTGAGGACTTTTTTGCATTATTTTTTTCTTCTTTTTTTTTTTAATTTCATTTTTTTCTTTTCTTCGTAGATTAGATTTAGCGTAGAATTTTTTTTTTACTGGACCTAAAACAATGAATTGTTCAGAAGTTTAGAAGTTGAATTAAATTCTTGAAATTCATTTCCAATTACTGTCTGAATCTAATGAAATCTAGACAAAATCTAGAATTCATTTCTTTCAGTTGATTGTAGTTATAGTGGAATTTTCCTTATTAGTATTTTAGTGTTCACTATAATCCAGTTTTTGAGAAACACAACTTCCGCTGGGAAAGATATGATGTTAGTTATGGTCTTTTCTGCACAATTAGAGAGAAAATTCCTAGGTTGAGAATCTTGAATTTATTATAATGGTGATGTTTATGAAGTGAATTGTTCCCAATATTAGTAACTAATACCCATAAAGGGTGTTATCGCATGATTTCAGAGGCCCTCCCAAGTGACGAGATGGAGATTCACGAGCATGGAGTAGTTACTTGGAGGTATGCTAGACTAATATTGATGAACTAATGAGCTATGAAAGATTACTTAGATAAATCCTCAATTTACTCATGATTTGAGAATTAGTTGAGTGATCTATCAATTTAATCAATTAGATATCTCTCATTGGTCTGAATGAATGATCTTGATCCTGTGTTAGCTTAGATCTAATCAAGGAAATGGAGAGCTCTTTAAGATCTCAAGGATGAGACATCATTCATCTTGTAGAAATCTGGCAATGGCCCTATCTTGGGATGAAAGAAATATGCAGTCATAAGAAATGGGTATGAAGTATTGGAAAAGAAAAATACCCAGATCTTATAAAGAAACTCTGATTACAAGTAATTGATTAAAAACAATTTTTAGAAATAAACGTGATTCTCTAATCAATGAAAATTATTGTTAAAGGAGAAATCCAAACTATACTACCTTGCCACTTTGACAATTTCAAATTCCAATTTATGATAGAATCGAATTAGATTATGATCGGGAATTGAAATAATTTCTGATGAAATCAGTGTCAGCTTCAGCCCGATAATTTGAAGTTTGATCCGGTTTATGTTTAGGATTTTAAATTTTTCCTTTATTATAGATGTAGAAATTCAGATAGTAGAATTCTTAGTTCGGTTACTGAAATTTCTATGAAATGGAAGTTCAAATAGTGTGGTACTTAAGTAGTTGGGGTAATTGAATTTTAAGTTCTTTTCAATCTCTATGGGAACGATATCCGGACTTATAGGTCCACTTTTATTACTTGTACGACCTGTGCACTTGTAGTATTAAGACCAAACTAAATCTTTAATGAATTCATTGATAAATCCATTTTTCTTATAAGCATACAAGTTATTTTTGGTCTGAACAAGTTTCCAGTGCCTTTACTGGGGATTAGCAAATAGTCTTGTGGTAATTGTGTCTTAAATTTTTGTATATATCATTTGGTCTTAACAAGTTTTTGGCGTTGTTGCCGGGGATCGAACGAATTTAAAAATCAATATTCTGACAAAAGAAAGAAATGCTAATTTTGACATTTTTTCTTTGCTTTACAAAAATTTCAGAAAATTTAAAAAAAGTGCGAGTTTAACAATAGTGGTTAGACCAGCTCACGTATTTTTGGAAGCCTAAATAGATATATAATTTTGGTACCCTTTGTCTCCATTTGATCTCGATGTGTTTCTACTTTACAGAATTTTAAATGCATAGAAAACCGAGAAGCGAGATATCGCTTCTAGATGCGAAATTAAAGAACCTAAGAATCTGAGGAAAGTTGCAGTGTTGAATATAAAAGTATGGCAAATCCAGAAAAGGTGCGAGACTATTAGGAAGAAGAAGAAACATAGAGACCTCAGAGGCCTAACACTATGGAGGACTTTTGGAGGCCTATTATTCAAGAGGAGTACTCTGCTGTGAGACAACCTCCCATTGAAGCGAACAATTTTGAGCTGAAGCCAGCATTGATTAGTATGGTGCAGCAACACCAGTTCACAGGACACCCCTCTGAAGATCCCAATGAGCATCTGGGGAGATTCATGAGGATGGCCAACACAGTCAAGCTAAATGGGGGGAGACCAGATGTAATCAAGCTGCAACTCTTCCCCTTTTCATTGAGAGATGTGGTAACAACATGATTTGATTCATTGTCAGTGGGATCAGTGAACACTTGGGAAGAATCGGTGGAGGCATATATGAGCAGATTTTTTCCTCCAGCTCTCACTGCTGAGAGAAGAGGATAATTGTCTTCAAGTAGGGAGAAGATGAGAGTCTCTACACTGCATGGGAGAGATTCAAGAGACTGTTAAAAAGATGCCCTATTCATGGAATAAATCTGACCACTCAGATGGACATTTTCTATCATGCTATGAATTATACCTTTAAGGGTATAATTGATGCATCTTGTTGTGGGGCTTTTAAAGAGAAATCTGAGAGGAGACAAGGCAGGCGATTGAAGACACGGCCCGAATGCAACTTCTGGCTCCATTTGAAGCTCTAGGGAGCAGTAGCAGACTGAGGGGAAGTGTTCTTATTGGATTTGATAGAATGACAGCCATAAGCAAAGCTGGATGCAGTTATGAACAAACTGGGAAACAATGAAAGAAAAATGCACATTGCACATGAAGTGGGAGCAGTAGAAGAAAGAATTAGAAGAAGTGATGAAGGACTAGTTGGAGAAGAGCCCTACCAAGTTGAGGATACCAAGTATATGAATGAGCAAAGTTATCGCGAGCCTAACCGACTTGCTAACACACTATACTCGACAACGAGGAACCATGAAAACTTTAGTATGGTGAAGAGAACACGCGGGGCCCCAGACTTGGGCGAAATTACCATCAAGCTTATGCTCAGCTAGATTCTAAGAACAACGGCAACAGAGGAATGATAAGGAGATTATCGGGGTTAGAAAGGACTCCAAATCATTTGAGCATTAAAATGCTTCATTTCATGTCGAAAAACAAGGATTTTGAATTTGCATGAAAATTTTTGACATGAAAATTTCAAGAAAACACTCTTTGTGTTTTGACGAGCACGATGCCTCTTTGAAGAATGCGGGATACAAGCCAGGGCAACTAGCTGTTTGTGCGAGAAAGAGCCACAAGGATTCATTTCCAAGTGACACTAGAACGAATCCAAAGGACTGTATGGCAATAATTCTGAGAAGTGGTAGAACACTAGAAGAAATGAGAGTTGAAAAGAGGGACATTAAGGAAGAAAAACAAGCATAAATTGGAGAAGAACTTGACGAAGCCACGGGTTTAAACCTACGAGAAGAGAAAACAACATAAATGCGACTGACGGGGAAAAAGGAAGAATTTAAAAACACAATCCTCCGGTTCCATTCCGTCTCAGATTAAGAGAGAAAAGCTAGAACGGTTCTCTAGATTCTTAAACATGTTTAGAAGATAGAGATCAACATTCCTTTCTCGGAAGAATTCGCTTAGAGATGCCTTAGTATGCGAAATTCATGAAAGATATATTGAGCAAAAAGAAAGGTGCGAGGAAGGGATAGTGAGCTATCAGCTTTTAACCTCAGGTGCATTGTAGTTCAAAGACCTTGCAGGAGAAAATGTAGGATCAGCGGCTGCTATGCCTGCAAAATTGGTGATAGCGATATGGAAGCTCATTATGTGATTCTAGAGCTAACATCCAACTTGATGCCTTTGTACTGTTCTTTAAAGATTAAGTTTGGGGAGCTCGCTCCGCGGCCAAGAGCCTGCGGATGGCGAAGAGGACATTGGCTCATCTGAGGGCATCATGAAGATGTGCGTCAAAGTGGAAAATTTGTCTTTCCAATTGACTTTGTAGTCTAATATAGAGAAAGACAAACAAGTCCCCATTGTTATTGGAGAAGACCATTCTTATGACCAGGGCCGATATTGATTGTTGTAGAAAATGGGAAGCCCGACTCTCAGTTGGAGATGAGGCAATGCACTTCAATCTCAATCCGCAGTTTAAGCAAACCAGAATAATAGTGCTAACTGTGAGGTGTAGAAACAAAAATTCATCGGAGTTCGAACTTACCATTATTTAATTTTGAATTCAATGAATGAGAATGAGATGAATTTCAGTATCTTGAGCATCTTGAAGTTGAAATTCGAACTCTAATTTTAAATTAAAGGTCGATATTCAGGGTTGGAAAGCGGTGCGGAAAAATCCAATAGTTATGAAGCGAGTTCTTTATGAAAGGCAGCTCAAATATTTAATACTCAAGGAATTTCCTGAACATTTAAAGTATGCCTTCTTGCAACCAAAAAAAGGAAAGCCATTTATCATTTTAGCTGGATTAACTAGGTTGGAAGAGCAAAAACTACTGGAGACTCTCATAAAAATATAAGAGTAACGGCAGTATAGAGATTTGAAAGTGGAGTCCTTTAATTTATGCACAGGTCTAATGGAGGAGAATGCCTGAACTTCTATTAGAACATCGAGAGAAGGATGAATCCGGTGTGGAAAGGTGTCCCGGAAAGAAATGCGAAATGGCTAAATGCGGGCTTCATATATGCAATCTCGGGCAGTCCTTAGGTGAGCCCGGTACATGTGGTTCCCGAAGAAGGGAGGATTCCTTTGTGATAAAATGAGAAGAATGAATTGATTCCTACAGAGCGTGACGGATGGAGAGTGTGTATGAATAAACCCAACTGCTGTAACGAGGAAAGGACCATTATCATCTACCGCTGTTCGACCCGATTGTTGGACGTATTGTGAGCACTCCCATTATTGACTTGATGGATATTAGTTATATGGATTACGGCCTTGAGAGGATCAGAAATCAACATTTACATGTCCTTATGGAACCTTTGCCTTTAGAAGGATGTCATTTGGATTATGTAATGCTCCTGCCACCTTTCAAAGATGTATGATGTCTATATTTTCTGACTTGGTGGAAAAGGTTATGGAAATATTTATGGATATTCTTAGTATATGGATCCAGTTTTGAAGATTGTTTGAAAATTTTAGAAACAATACTTCAGAGGTGCCAAGACAAAAATCTAGCTTTAAATTGGGAAAAATGTCATTTTATGGTAACTGAAGGTATTGTCTTGGGGCATAAGATTCCTGCTGCTGGATTGGAAGTAGACCAAGCAAAGATTGTTGTTATAAAAACTCTCATGTCACCTACTACAATGAAAGGGATAAGAAGCTTCTTGGAACATGCTAGATTTTACAGAAGATTCATTAAGGATTTTTCAAAAATCTCCAGACCATTGTGTAGACTGCTGGAAAAAGATGTAAATTTTGATATTGACAAATCATGCATATCTGCATTTAAGGAAATTAAAAACAGATTAGTATCAGCTCCCATTATGTTGACACCAGACTGGAACAATGAGTTTGAAATTATGTGTGATGCCAGTGATTATGCAATGGGAGCTGTATTAGGACAGAGAACTGAAAAGATATTCAAGGCCATATACTATGTCAGCAAAACATTCAATGAGGCACAAGAGAACTACTCCACCATAGAGAAGGAGATGCTAGTAATGGTATTTTCTTGTGAAAAATTCAAGCCTTATATATTGGGGTCTCATGTTGTAATACACACTAATCATGCTACAATTAAATATCTAATGGAAAAGAAGGATGCCAAGCTAAGACTGATCAGATGGGTGCTACTGCTGCAAGAGTTTGATCTTGAAATCAAGGATAAGAAGGGTAGTGACAATATGATAGTAGATCACTTGTCTAGATTGGAGAGAATTGCTGGAACATAAATAGCGAATTTTTCTGATGAAACGGCTATTGATGTTGTCATTCACAAACACCCACTGGTATCTTTGATATTGTCAATTACTTAGCTTATGGAGTTATGCCATTTGAATTCACCTACAAGAAGATGAGGAAATTGAGAACTGATTGCAGATTGTAGATATAGGATGATCCACTACTGTATAGAAGAGGAGCATACATGATCATAAGGAGATGTGTCCTAGAAACATAAACGGGTGGTATTATGGAGAAATGTCATGCATCACCATATGGAGGACACTTTGTAGGAGACAAGACAACCCAGAAAAATCTCCAATCGATTTTATTGGCCTACTCTATTCAAAGACTGTTTGAATGGGTGAAACATTATGATGCTTATCAGAGAATGGGCAACTTAAGCAGAAGAAATGAAATGCCCCTGCAAGGAATTCTTGTGGTGTAGATTTTTTATGTATGAGGAATAGACTTTATGGGACCTTTCCGTCATCATTTCTGATAAATCATTCTCCACAGCTATGGATTATGTATCCAAATGGGTGGAAGCAACAGCTTGTCCTAGAAATGATGCCATCACAGTGGTTGGGTTTATACAAAGAAACATTTTGAGTAGATTTGGAGCACCCAAAAAAATCATAAATGATGAGGGAAGCCATTTTGCAAATACAGTTTTTGCAAAACTCATGAGCAGATATGGAATCAAACATATAATGGGATTGGCTTATCACCCTTAATCAAATGGACAAGCTGAAATTTCCAATAGGAGATGAAAATTACAGAAACTTGATAAATCTGAGAAAAATAATTTGGTTATAAAACCGGATGATGCAACGTGAGCTTATGAGCCCACAGCATAAAGCTCCCATTGGAATGTCTCCACGCAGTATGCCTGGGAAAACCTTGTCATCTCCTTTAGAGGTGGAGATACAAACTATGTGGAGCGTCGAGAAACTAAGCTGTGACTTTCAAGCTGCAGGAAAAGAGACTACTCGAATGATGGCTTGGAAGAATTGAGAAATGAAGCTTATGACAATGCTAAGAATCTATAAGGGGAAAAGACCAGAGGTGGCATGATCGAAAAATCCTAAGGAGAATTCAAGGCAGGAAACAAGTTCTCTTATACAACTCCCGAGCTCTGAGTAACTATTTCTAGAAATTATTGAAGTCAAGATGGAGTGGTCCATACACAGTGGTAGCAGTAAGCCTTCATGATAACCCTTTAAAGGGCTGAATCCTAGAAGTGAATTCAGAAATAAAGCGTTCGAAGACTAAAGCATTATCTTGGAGGAAGCATAAGAGTAGATCAGTTTTGAAAAGGGAAAGAAGTACTAGAATGAAGACACTTTGCATCTTTGTGTCTAGTAAGGACATTAAAAACTAAGTAGCTTCTTGGAGGCAGAGCAAAATTTTTATTTTTGTTAGCACAGTTAGTATTGATTACTTTTATGATTTTGAAGTTTTAATTTTTATTTTGTTAGAAGTTTTATTAGGAAGTTTGATCATTTGCCTTTTTTTTTTCTTGGGACAAGAAAGATGGTCGTCGGATGTTATTATAAAGCTGCGCCTCGGCTGAGATTGTCTGAAAAATAGCTTCTGAAAGGGAGTATTTTTATTTCCCTAAATTTGTTTTAGATAATAATGCATAGTTGAAGTTTGAGAAATTTGATGATTTTAGAGCCTAAGTAATTAAAACTACTTTTAGGTGCTATTACTTAAATGCTTTGTTGAGTATTTTAACGCTGATGAGATTGTTGCTCATAATTGAATTGAGAATTTTTGTTGCTATATGTTTTTCTAGCTTTGGTGCATAATTAAGGCGAATTGTGGGTGATTAAAGCGGGGAAGACGGTTTAAAGTTGCAGAAATTTGGGGAAACAAATATTTGGTCGCGACAATAAAGTCTTTGTTGCAACACTAGAAAGTTCTGTCATGACATCACTTACTACAAAATGATGAAAACTTGTCATGATATTGTTTTTAAGTATTTACCTTGAAATTTTGAAATTAAAGTGAATGGCGCCAAAGCGAGTGTCGCCCGACAAATTTCAAATACTATCGCGACCTACCTTTCAGTTTTCTGAGCCAATTTATGTCGCGACAATGTTTTTCTTGTCGTGATAGGGTTGTAACCTGTAGACATTTCTAAAGTGTGCCGCGACATGAAAATTTTAATAATAAAGGCTGGGTGCAACTTTTAATTTGAAGAGTTACAAGATAAATTCCACATTTAAATTCAAAAGTTATTGTTGTGACCTAATCATTAATTGTCACGACATATGAAGAGAAACATTCATTTATTGAACCATTAAGCGAAGAGCATTCAAAGCGAAAGCCCACCTCCTTCCGATAGCCTCACATGGAGCTGCGCTCTCACTGTTTCCACTTTCTTCTCTGCTTCAGCATTTAGAATACTAGATTTCAAAGACCTAAACTGAGCCCGGATCTCGTGTCGCGGAACCCCACGAAACATGGTCCCAAATCTCGGTGAGATTATGGAAGGTATCTGACAAGTGACGGGTTCATCACGGAACCTCGGATAGAGAGAAGACTCAATGGGCGGAGACCCGGAAGCCTGAGGAGGAACAAAATCCAAACTCCATAAAGGAAGAAGCGAGGGAAAGAATGACGAGTTGGAGTTAGGCAAAGCTGAAGGAATCGAAGACAATAAAGCATTCATTTCAGATGAAGCCTACTCTTTCTAGGAGAAGAATATGAGTGACAAAGGATTTATCAAAGAAAGGGGGTTTGGTATGTTCATCTCACCCTTTGTAGAGATAATAGAAAAAGGAAATTTGGAGCTTGTTATATGACATAAACTCCTGGCTTTGATACAATAGTCGGGATTCTGTGCGACATGATAGATATCGAAAGAAGGTTAGTGTTCGTCGGAGGAATATGGGTCCCAGGTTAGGCGTGAAGGATTAATGAGTTCTCCCGAATCGAGGATCCTAGAATGGATCTAAGTCTGAAAAACTTATCGAGAGAGCCGACCGAGAGGTGTAGATTTCTGACCCAGGGTGGAAAAGGGAAGTAGGGTTTAACAAAGAAGAATCCCCGTGAATCCGTGGCTGGCTCATTAACAAAAGAAGCTAAGGTGTGGTTTTATTTAGGTGCTTACGTAAGCGATTCCCACCAAGCATGCGAGGCACGTAGGGAGACGGCTTAAAATGCGTCTTGTGCCTTACTAAAGGGATACAAGTTCGATGTGAGGAAGATAATTGAAACATCCATAAGGAACTTCCATAAAAATGTAAAAAATGGACTAATCCCTCATCCAGCAACAGTTACTAGGCTCTGCATTTTGGCTGGAGTTCGGGGGATATGGCCAGAGGAAGAAACTTGTCCAAAGGTTTCTCCCTTAACATTGACAGGGGTGATAAAAGGCTCAAAGAACATAAAGAGAAAGGAAATGGAGATTGTGGAAGTAGTAGAGGAGCCTGAGGAAGAAGAACATGAACAATTAAGGATGGAACAAATCGGATGAGGCCAATGTGGCGAGAGGATGAGATACGAGAGCGAGAAGAAGTACGGTGAATTCACTCGCCTCACGTGTAAGGAGAATTTTTTTGAACCATCAGTGTTCGGGAGCGATCAAGGGAAATACATAAATTGGAATGCTAGTAGCAATGAAAAGGAAAATGGAGGAGAGAGAAAAGGAATGGGAACAACAACAGATCGGAGAGGTTTCTAGAGGTGGCTTAGGAAGAGGGAACATGATGGGAGCGAAATAATACCGAGACGAGGGGATGAGGGAATGGAAGAGAAATAGAAAGGTGAGAAGAGAATTAATGCAAAGGCTGGACACAAAAATAAAGACCTTCTACAATGAACAGCGAAAGAAATGAAGAGGTGCTTTTCGTTTTTAGAAAGAGAGGAAAAGATGGAGAAGCCGAGTATGTTGTAGAAGGCGAGAGGGTTGAATATCTCATAAGGAACAATTCGAGGAACTTGGAGGCTCATTGGAGAAGAGAGACGAAATTTGAGAGATGGATAATAATTACATACATAAATTATGGAATGATAGTCTAGACGAGTGAATTCAAATTTGTGAACATACATGTGTGCTCAGCGAACTTGAAGGATCATGAATAACTGGGTAATAAGCGAGATCGTTTGGTCGCGCCCAGTGGAGTACCTGATGATTATTGCCTCTTCAACGGGAAGAACCACGGAAAAGAAAGCGGACATCTGGGTTTCGAGTTTCCTCCGTCTACAGCTGGCTTTGGCTTGAACCTCAGACACGAGACTTCCGAATCTTACGAAGAAGTTGAACCATTGTATTCTTTTTTGTCTCTCCAAACAAAATTTGTAATCATTCCTCTTAATAAAAGCTCAAAACCAATTATTGAATGATTCTGTGTGAAATTCTTTGAGTCTTGTGTTAATTACACTATAGATTGTGTTTTTGTTTTAAATAAATGAAAGATTCTGATTTGAATAATGGGTTTGATGGAAGCTGTGAATTGTTTGGATGCATTGAATTGATTGAATCAAGTTGTTTATGTCATTCTTGGTTTGTTTGCAAATAATGAAATGATATGTTGAATTGGCATAACAACTACTGAAGAGTCCAACAATAATTGTACTTGAAATTGTGGTAGGCTTCATTGAATTGGAAAAGGAAGTTGCAAGTTTAGCTAGAATGAAGTTGAATATTCATATTTAGGAAGATGTACTCGATAGAAAGAACAAATAAGGCTTTTGAGACTGTTTGTGTAAACAGTAAGGTCAGTACCTGAAAAACAATGCACATGGTCAAAGTAATTCCTTAACAAATTGTGAAAGATTAGGGACATCTTTTGGGTTCAATCATATTCAAATAGTCCAATGTCCAAGAACTTGTTAGATTATTAGTCAAGGCGAAATCCTAGGCAATAACACTAACATAAGTGTTATAGGCCATCCTTGGAAGTTTGAGCATTTCAAGCCTACCCTCATAATATGCATATGCATACACTCCCAGTTCCGAATTGGGCGAATCGATGCAATTTCTTCATTAGAAAATGGCAATTAGAAACTCGAGCCCTACTTTATTCACAATCCTACGAGTAAAGACCCTTTATTGCCCGGAGTTTTGAGACAAGAACTTCAAAATGTAGAAAGGGCGAGATTGGGGGAATGTTATTTGATTTGAAAGGAAAAACAGAATGAAGGATGGAAAAGAAAAGAACAATTGAAGGAAGGAAGGAATGCGAGAGAAGAAGTCAAGGTTGTAAATTGTCAAATTGGAATAAGTTTTGTATGTGGCCTTCCTCTGTGAACAATTAAGTTCATAGGGGTGTTTTGACACCCCTAAGTTTACCCCTAATGTCAGTGGTATAGGAGCTAACCCCGAGTTCTCTAAGAGTGGTAGCTTCAAAGAAAGACATTGCATTATTCTAAAAATCTTTGTGAAGTAAAGAAAAGAAAAGTGAAAAAGGGCTTCTACCTAAAGGGACTGAATTGATAAGTATGACAGTGGAAAATAAAAATACCAAGATGAGAGTATGCAGTATGATGCATCAAGATCAAGTTTGGGGGAATATTTAGTAGGAAAGAAATGAATGAAGGATAGAGACGAAGATGCAAAATTAAAGATTGGAGTCACAGGTAATTTTAGCTAAATTCTCGATTATCACCCGATTCACAGAAGCGGAAACTTTCTGAAACTAAAAGACCTAATTGATCTTGAAGGTTGTACTTGCCTACATTAGTGGAGACTAATATGAAAAACAAGCATATGGTACTTTGAAGAACTAATTTTGATGTAACTGTGTAAAGCCTTAGAAGATTAGCTAATTTTTCCAAGGAGGAAGGGAAAGAAGACCGTCACACACTCACAGATCGGGATTAATTGGTAGATTGTTGCATTTCGAAATCATTAGTTTGTTTGTGTGATGGTGAAATTTTTTTCTTAATTCTAAATTTGAAACCATCTTTCATGACTAACTAGTTCAATTCAAGTTCTTGATTCAAAAGGATTGCGATGAAAGCATAAATGTCCTAAAAATAAAGAATTTAAATTGTTTGAGGACAAAAGCGAATTTTATTCTCTTTGGCAGGGACATGCGAGCTTTTAAGTTTAGGCGATTTGATGAGTCTTAAACTCATACATTTTTAATCCATTTTTCTAGCTTATTTTTAGTATCTTAATATCTGTTTTAATGCCAAATTATGGAATATTTACCAACTTTGTGTTTTGGAGGTTTTAAGTCAAAAAGGAGAAAATTCCAATAGGAAAGAAGAGAAAAAAGAGCAATTTACAACGAGTCTACGTCACACGACGGAGTTTTTGTCATTATGAGCTTCCAAGCAAATGGCAAAGGAAATCTGTCACAACAATATTTCCTTTGTCATAACACAAAAGAATACGAATATTGGCGGATGAGCTCTAGTGCGACAAAAACTAGTGTGTCCTGACGAAGAAAATGAACAAATATGAAGTCGGTGAAGACAGCGAAAAGTTTATGTTTACTGACATAATGAAGAACATAAGGCAAAATCTCTGTTGCGACAAAATCCCTTTCTGTCGCGATACTAAATATTGCAACATGGAAAAGCTTGTTGAAACCAAGAAGAGCGAAAAATACCTACGTCACGACAAGGTGATGTGTTTATCGACACTTTGAAGAAGTTTACGTCGCGTGAGGTTGCTCTTATGTCGTGGCGAAAGAAGAAGAAACTCTAATCATGACAAATAAACAAAGTCGCGACATGTGATGCTTACTTAGTGAACTGACCTGGTTGCAACAAAAGAATCTAATGTTGCGACATACTTCAAGATGAAGAAATGTTTCGATGTCGTGACAAGGATCTTAAAGTCATGACACAAAGATCAGCTGAACACAGATAAACAAGGTCGCTGAATTTTACATGTCGTATGGAGTGGCCTGACGAGGAAGAGAAGTTTGGTGGTGACGCAATAAGCCCAGTCGACACAAAGATAAAGGCTGAATCACAGAAAGTCACCAATAAGTGGCATAACAAAGTAGATTGATGACGGCCAAACATCGACAACACGAGAGGCCGTAGCCGGCATCGAATGAAGGTACGCAGCGAAATCGGGTTAAGTGGTGACAAAACTCTGTCGCGACAAACTTTTGATGTCGCGACGAGTGACATCGAAACATTGTTGCAGCAGAACCAAAGCAGTATTTGTCCGCGACATAAAGCGGGTCGCGACACCAATTTGAAGAAGCTACACATAAATTCTGTCGTGACAATCGATGTCGCGACATAACCATTCAAGGAACCACACATAAGATTGTCGCGACATAAAACAGTTAGAACGACAGACTTTGCAAGACATATTGTTAAGAAGCCAAAGAAATATCTGTCGCGACAAAGAAAACTATGTCACGACAAAGAAAACTATATCGCGACAAAGAAAACTCTGTCACGACAAAATGAATATGCAAAAAAAAAAAAATACTGTCATGACCAAGGAAACTCTGTCGCAACGAAATCCAAGAAGGAGCACAGGGAACAGGTCGCGACAGACGACTGCATGCTGCAACAGAGACTTGCGATAAAGATTGAAAAATCTGTCGCGACAAATCTTCTAGGTAGCGACAAAGAATGCAATCTGGGCCATAATTTTTGGGATCTGCAATGTAGCCTCGAATTTAGGGCCCAAACTTCTGGGGCTCTATAAATAGAAACAATTTGAGGAAAGTAAAAAAGGAGTCATAAGGGAAAAAACCAGAGCATCTAGGGAGCTAAGGACTTTTTTGTATTATATTTTTCTTTTCTTTTTTTTCTTTTTTTTCTTTTTTTCGTAGATTAGATTTAGTGTAAAATTTTAATTTGTTTACTGGACCTGAAACAGTGAATTGTTCAGAAGTTTAGAAATTGAATTAAATTGTTGAAATTCATTTCCGATTACTGTCTGAATTTGATGAAATCTTGACAAAAGTTGGAATTCATTTCTTTCAGTTGATTACAATTGCAGTGGAATTTTCCTGATCAGTATTTCAATGTTCATTGTCATCCAGTTCTCAAGAAACATAACTTCCGCTGGTAAAGATCCGATATTATTTATGGTATTTTCTGCACAATTAGAGAGAAATTTCCTGGGTTGAGAATCTTGAATTTATTTGAATGGTGATGTTTATGAAGTGGTGTTCCCCGATATTAGTAACTAATGCCCGTAAAGGTATTTTGTTATCGGCTCACGATTTCCAGGAGCCCCTTTGATCAACGCAGGAGATGGAGATTCCTGAGAGCATGGAGTAGTTACTTGGGGGTATGCTAGACTAATATTGATGAACTAATAAGCTCTGAAAGATTACTTAGATAAATCCTCAATTTACTCATGATTTGAGAATTAGTTGAGTGATCTATCAATTTAATCAATTAGAGATCTCTCCTTGGTCTGGAGGAATGATCTTGATCCTATGTTAGCTTAGATCTAATCAAGGAAATGGAGAACTCTTTAAGATCTCAAGGATGAGACATCATTCATCTTGTAGAAATCTGGCAATGGCCCTGTCTTGGGATGCAAGAAAACTACACTCATAAGAAATGGGTATGAAGTATTGAAAAGAAAAATACCCAGATCTTATAAAAAAACTCTTATTACAAGTAATTGATTAGAAACATTTTTCAGAAATGAACATGATTCTCTAATCGATGAAAAGTATGGTTAAAGGGAGAAATCTGGCCCATACTACCTTGCCTCTTTGTGATTTCATATTCGATTTATGATAGAATCGAATTAGATTATGATGCAGGAATTGATAATTTCACAGCAGTGAAATCCCAGTGTCCACTTCCAACAATAATCCGATTCAGTCCAGTTTATGTTTAGGATTTTAAATTTTCCTTTATTATAGATGTAGAAATTTAGATAGTAGAATTCTTAGTTCGATTACTGAAATTTCTATGAATGAAGTTGAATAGTGTGGAACTTAGTAATTAGGGTAATTGAATTTTAAATTCTTTTCAATCTCCGTGGGAACGATATCCGAACTTATAGGTCCACTTTTATTACTTGTACGACCTGTGCACTTGCAATATTAAGACCAAACTAAATCTTTAATGAATTCATTGACAAATCCATTTTCTTATGAGCACTCTGAGTTATTTTGGTGCGAACAAGTTCACAGTGCCTTTCTGGGATTAGCAAATAGTCTTGTGGTAATGGTGTCTTAAATTTGTGTATTTGTCATTTGGTCTTAACAATATGCTCCCATGTAATCAATTCATTTGTAGAGACCGAGTTTCAAGCCTAGAGGTGTGCTACCTCGCATGAGGTACCTTCCCAATAGGTAACCTGATCCCCGAACCTAGAAATCTAGTTTTCGTGGACCTCTTTTTTCTGACTGGAGTCAATGAGGTGTTTTTTTTGTTTCTTACTTGATTTTCTGTAATGATAAAGTAAAGAAGTAGTGAGCTCCGAGACAAAGCAGTTCCTTCTTGGGGATGGATTTTTTAGAAGCTCGAAAATCAACTCTTTTTCTATTATTAATGGCGAGTCGCGTCGGCATGGTCGGATAGGGTCCTGAATGGGACTCAAAGCAAAGGCAGATCCAAAATCTGGTTTCAGTAGGATAAGCTTGAACTGAGTTGGGTATATTGGAGCACATGGTTCATTGACTAATGAACAGAATTTACCTGAATGACAGTGATCTGCCTGGTTGGTATTTGGCATACACTTGTGGTTTTGTTTTGTGCTTGTGTGTTCACTTGTTGGATTCTAGCATGCTTGCTCATGGTTGATTGGTACCTAGCTATATGTTTCTGATTGGCATAGATGGTTAGATTATGTAGAATTACGCCCAGTGAGCTTGCTCTTTGAGCATGATTGTTTCTTTTAACGGTACCCTCTCTCTTATGACCGCCCGTTTGTTTGTGTTTAGCCAGAGACAGCTTGTATCGCATTTTGAATCACTAGTCTCTTGGTCGATTATTATCATTGATTTAGCGATTCTTGTCATTCGATTGTTTGCCTTCAACCAAGCTAGGAGTTTGGAGCAGGGGGGCTATATTGATGTTTGGGAGCACTATGGAGATGACGGATATCCGAGAAATGAAGACTTGTATATAGCCACACAGTGTGGATTTCATGGATCCATGTGTGAGCGATGTGTCATTTTGATTGTTAGTTTAGGATCTTAGGTTACATATCGAGTGCGAATGCAGGTCATCATGGCTGGAACTACATTTTCCCGTTGTCAGCTTTTGAGTTACAATACCCCTGAGGTATCACCATGTCAGAATCCCGTTCCTTCCTGTGAAGCCATATATCAGTTTAGCTATTGACATCACATGTAAGTTCATCAGAGGATTTTAGTAATACATTACTGGTTTGATTTAAGGATTGATAGTCACGGGGACTAACATACCCTTTTCCTTTGAGGATTGTTGATTAGGGTGACACAGGGTTCCAACTTGGATGCGAATAGAAGGTAAACTTGTTAGGGTCAGTTCACCGTCGATACATAGATGTAGGATCATAGAGATATAGACGCCAATGCGCTACTATTGGTAAAATTGTTTGGATTGCCCGATGCCATGGCTTATCTCGGGATGTCATGTTAGGTTCAGATGATTGATGGGCGTCGGGCTGACCATTGCAAATTTCGGGGGCACCCCACGTGAGCTTTATTGCCTGCTCCACGCGTACGGACCCAAATGTGCTGAGATTTATGCATTTCCACCTCCACCACCACCACTTGTTCAATCGAAGCCCACAATTTCGACATTTGTGTGAGGGCAGGCCGGATACCCTCAGGTTCTCAGTGGTCAGCTGCGTGGTCGCTGTGATCCATAGGGAATGATAGAACCCTTTAAGAAAAAGTAAATACATGCGGTACCTGATACCTCAGATTATATATAAAATCCCGACGGCAAATCCACGGCCAGGCCTATCTTAATGTTGGTGTAACCCCTGTTTATAATAATAAGGACTCATATAGATTCAATCACCATATCGGAAGCGTTAAGAGTATTTAAATTTAGAGTCTGAAAAGATAAATAAGCCCAAATAAACCAGGCAATTAGATGAGATAAAATCACTGCCATTATGCTTGAAAGACGGTGTTGAATCTAAGTGGTAAACCTACGAACTACGGACCTAGGGAGCAGATTTAAAATATGATAACGTGAGATAAATGCAGTGAGTGGCGTAATTTATAAGGAAAATAATGTTTTCGTTTTGAACCTTCTTCTCTCGAGACCTCCGTCCACTCTTTTGTAAGGTCCCAGTTTTTGAAACATTTCCACGAAACCAGGCTTTACCGGCTGTCGGCAAATATGAAATTCATGCTTTCGAAAAATTTAACCGACATGATTTTAAAGAAAATTATAGCACAGATTGTTCTGACACAAAAATTGAGCATAAAGTACGTATAGTCATCATGTAAGTAAAAATAATCATAGAAAGTACCATAATATATAATATTAAATGGTTATACCTTAATCAGAAACCAACAATGTACCGTACCATATACCCATCATAAACCGTCGGGTAAACCCGACCTCACGTGCAAGTGGCAGCTTGATAAACCGGTTAAACCCAGGCCATCACGTGGCAACTAATAAACCTTGTGGCAACTAATAAACCTTCGGGTAAAACCGACCATCACGTGGCAACTAATAAACCTTCGGGTAAGCAGGCCATCACATGGCAATTAATAAGCCCGGGTAATCGAACATCACGACCATGGAAAATAATATATAATCGTCTCATACTCCATGTACCTTTCAGCGATCGTATTATAATCATTTCTGAAATCTCAAAATCTCTTTCTTAAAACAAGTTTTCAAAGTGGTTTTAAAACCTCGATCCACGTACCCAACATATTTAAATACCACCAGACTCATCCATGCATAATAAAACTTCCAAATATTTAAAATGTTAGTAATTCACATGAAATATGCTTGTTTATATGAAAGCGAGATCAGTATTTATGCATGTAAACCAGTTCGTCGAATGATATATTTATTAAATAATTAACCATAATTATATACCAATATAATACCCCAAAACATTTAAATCATATAAACCCTCATGAAGATACGGGCCTGGCTAAGTCTGCTCCCTGCGAGGATCGTCTCAGGCTCGCGTGAGTGCCTGCCTTGATCTGAGTTGTTGTGGTGGCGGAAAAATCGATCAGCGGTCGACTGACTTTGTTTTATCGTATCTTTCAAACGGTGAGGAATCTTGCTCCTCCTCCCTGGCCGGCGCGTGTGCAAGGTGGGTGGTCGGAGTCGCCTCCCATGGCCCGAAACTTGGCGGCTGAAAATGGGTGGCTTGACCCGGTTCAGTGTTATTTATTTTGGGGAGTTGTTTTTTCTAGGGTTTTGGAGCTCAAAATGAGTGTCTTAGGGCTAGGGTTTTATTTGGCATGCAAGGCTAGGTTTATAGGGCCTAGAATTTAAACTGGAGTAAAGCGAAAACTGACTTTGGACATTGTTAAAATGATGTTGTTTGAACTCTCCAGGGTCATAACTTTTTATCAAGTAAGAGTCGGTTTTGACGTTGACTTCGTCCTATGAACTCGTATCGGCTTGGCTCTGAAAATAATTATCTTAGTCAACCTAAAATTATTCATCCTTGAAAAAGTCAACTTTGGTCCACATACTAAGTGTTGGTCAAACCTGGTCAAATCTAGTCAAACTTAGTCAAACTTGGTCAAATGTGTTAAAAAAACTTGTATTATTTAATTACGGGTCATTCTGACCTGCAAGAAAAATTTCGTTCACGAAATTCGTACCTGTGTCATGGAATAGATGAAGTGCGGCTCGCATTTAGTCCTCGGCTCCCCAAGTGGCCTCTCGACTAGGTGAAGGACTTCTCGAAAGGACTTTCACTGGGATATTGTCTTGTTGCGGCTCCTTCTCTTCCACTACCCGGAATGCGCGCGGTTGTTATCGCGGGATAGTGTCCACCGGTACCGATCTCACGGTGCCTGCAGCACATGTGAGGATATGAGATATACTTACACGTAGCATGGAGATGTAAGGGGAAACATTATGGACTCGAAAGCTCTCCGGCAAGTCTAATCTATAAGCCACTTGGACTGTCTGCTTGATCACCAGGTCCGATGTAGAGGACTTAGCTATCGCTTCTGGCGTGCCACGACCTTCGAGGAGAGTTTAGAATACCATATCCTCGACCTCAGCTCAAAGATCCCTTCACGGCTTGTCGCATAGCTCTTTTGCCTATCTTGGCGCTTTCAACGACCATTATAACGTTAACCTTGTCCACGATCGTTTGTACAATCTCGGGACCTAGTAATTTCCTTTACTTGATCGTTTCCAACGTAAGGGAGTGCGACATTGTTTCCCATACAATGCTTCATAAGGTGACATCTCAATGCTTGAGTGATAGTTGTTGTTATAAGTGAACTCTACCAAAGGTAGATATTCGTTCAATGTCATGAATTGCATTACGCGACTCGACATATCCTCGAGTGCGGATAGTCCTCTCAGATTGTCCATCGGTTTGAGGGTGAAGCGGTACTGATTCAGCTTGACACCTAGTTCCTTCATCAGCTCTTTAAAACCTCGAAGTGAATCATGGATCTCCTGGATGATCGGCCTGGCACCGCCCCAAACTCACTATGATTCATAAGGGTTTTGCTAGTTTCGGAAAACTTCTCACGAATAGGTAGAAATGCGCGGACTTGGTGAGGTCGATCAGCTACTACCCCGGAAATGCCATCATGTCTCTACGAACTGTAGGAGGAGTTTGAATACAAAATCCATTATAATGCGCTCCCATTTCCACTCGGGATAGGTAAGAGACTCACAAGTCGAAAGGCTTTTTGTCTCTCTGCCTTCCTTTGTTGACGGATAAACACTTGGATACATACTCGCGACTTCTCTTTTCATCCACTGACCACCAATAATATTCCTTCGGTGTACGTTTACATCTTGGTACTCTTAGGTGCATAGCATAAAAAGCGAGAACTATCGGATTCCTCGATACTTGCCTTTTTAACTCTTGATTTGCGAACACACGACTGAACCAATCACCAAGGCCCCATTATCTCTAATAGAAAAATCCAATTGTTCCCCTTCCTCGGCCTTCTTTCTCATGCTCATCAAATAAGGATCTTCTAGTTGCGCCTCGAGAATTCGATCTACAAGTATCGGTCGTAGTTGGAAACTAGCAAAAAGTGCTCCTGAAGCATGCATCCCCGACTCAAACATGACTCGCTATTTCGACCATCGATGGAAGTTGTATTGTGCATATAAGCGAAAGAGCACATGGACTTCTTTCAAGCATCCCATGCCACATTTGCCTTACGGATGGTAGTCGATAATTAATCATAATCCTTAAGTAGTTTCGACCACCTCCTTTGCCTTAAGTTTAACTCCTTACGGGTAAACAAATATTTAAAGGCTCTTATAATTGATAAATATCGTGCGAGTCGCCCACGTCTGATAATGCCTCGAGTCTTGATACGAAAATTACATGTGAAGTTCGAATCATGGGTAGGATAATTCGGCTCATGTTTATCAGCATTCATCTACGGAAGCATCGCCTGACTCTCTTATGTTGCATCAACCATGACCTAAACCTTGGTGACATCATTTGTAAACCTCAGACCCCTCGTTGCCTCACAGCGATGTAGAAATAAGCGACCTCGACTTTTCCTTGATGTTGGAAGCTCCCTGCGCTGTCCAGTCGCTCAAATTTAACCCTTTTTCTAGTTAAACGGTAAATTAGTCCTGCTATTTTGAGAACCCTTCTATGAACTGCGGTAATACCCCTTAATCTAGGAAACTCAGCGATACATCACCGTGGTTGGTTGTTCTAGGTTTCGCCACTTTGCCTCTACCTTACGAGGATCAGCGCCAAATGTAAATGGCGAAACCACATGTCAGAAATCCGCTCGGCTCAACCAAAACTCACATTTGAACTTGGCATACAAGCGTCTTTGCCTTAAAGTCTGTGACCACCGAGCCGAATGTGTCTCATGTCATTCGCTTACCGAGTACACGAGATATCGTCGATAAAAACCAGTAATAGTCGATCAGTATGAATGAAGACGGGTTCATCAAGTCCATGAAAGTGCTGGGTTGGTGAGCCACGAAAGACATCACTAGAAACTCATAATGCCCATATCTCGTCTGAATCTTGAGTCTTAGGAATGTCAGATTCACAATCATGGCGATGGTACCACGACCTGAGTCGATCTTGGGAGAGCACTTTTTCACCTGGAGGCTGGTCATCGTCATCAATCTGTGAAGGATATTTGTTCTGCAGTGTGACCTTATTCAACTATCTGTAGTCTATGCCTGACCTCAGTACCATCCTTCTTAACTGAAATAACAGGCGCTCCCTAGGTGAAATCTGCATTTAATAAATCCGTAATCCACCGGCTCTTGTATTTGAGCCTTGACTCTTTCAACTCGGTCGATTGCCGTTTCTATAAGGTGGTAAAAGAAATGGGAGCCATACCAGGGACTAAATCAATGGGAAAATCTATCTCTCGTTCTAAAGGAAAACCTGGAAGATCGTCGAGAACACATCGAAGTCACTTACCTCTTGAATGCGCCCTCTAATCTGCCAGTTTGCTCACAGTGTCCAGTACATGAGCTAGATACCCCTTCTGACCTTTTGAAGTAAACATCTAGCGGGAAATGGCGGAAATCAAGAGCACAGAAGGTGCTCGCCTCCGCTCTCCATAGAAGACCTCTTTGGTAGTCCCGGTCGTCCTAAATATCACCTTCTTGCTTGGGAGACAATCCATTGAAACATAGTTTCTGGTAGCCTGATCCATCCCAGTCATCCGACCCGCTTGAGATCTATTAATTATCCAAATGCACCTCCATATCTGCCAGCTGATAGAAAACAAACTGCCTTAAGCATCTGATTAGGCCATGGGATTCTCTTACATGATTGTGGCAATCTCCAAACTACAACCCAAGTAGCTGGGTCGTTGAATATGCGACACTCTCACGTGAAATAAAAGAGTGTGTAGCCCACGGGTCGATGAGTACAGTGCGCCGTCACGAGAATAGATATTGCACGTCTGGCGTCGGGGTGGCACATTGCCTCATTAATTATAGCATAAACTCTTGCCTCCCAGCGGTGGTGCGATCCTCACATCATTGCCTCCTATTGCGCTGAGTGTGGCGATGTGTCAGTGATAAAGGAACCACAGGAGTTTGCCACATACAATGTCTCAGGTCCTCCGCCACACTAGCCCAGGGCGGGCACGATTACGAGACTCTAGTCATTTGGATCCTCAATAGAGGCTGATCCCTCTTGAAGTAATATCTGACATGCTCATGCGAAAGCATGTATTATCCCGGCATGGTCCATCATGGATCTTGCGCCCGAGCATCTGGCCCGGTGAGCCGCCTCGGCACCTGACCCACGAAGGCCAGCTCTTTGCCGCTCACTCACCTATCGAAATCCGAGGAACCTTGTGTATGTGCACTCTAGAGCACGCTCTGCAGCCCGGCACCCGTCTGTCCCAGTTTGGATCCTCTTGCTGCCAGAAGAGCGGAGCTGAAACCTACCTCTTGGATGATCACGGCGGGGTTTCGAAAACAATCCATGTTATGATCGACACCCAGTGCGGCGTATCGAGTCTGTCTCTATCCGCCTCTAAAGCGGCGTCTCGTCGATATGTGGGATGATCAGAGCTTTGGCTCAAGCTATCGGCTCGATCAACCCGTGAAACCCTCCTCTTCTTCTTTGACCTCATCATGACCAAATTGGGACGAAATCAGATAACTCACGAACTGCGCTCGTACTTAGAAGCAGTCATCTTTGCACCACAGTGGCGTCACCGAACTCTAGCCTCTTGGTCTCAGCAAAGATTTGGGGCAAAACGGTGTAAGCTGACCTTGAGGCGTACTTGAAGTGTGAGCGTTCCTAGTCCTCTCATACGCTTACTTCCTTACCTTTGCCCAGACGAAAACCGGCTATCGATACATCCTCGTCAGGACAGTGCATACTTTCGTCGGAATGTTCTGCGTGTCATCCCAGCCGGGATAAATTACCATGGGATGCGTAGACCATCAAAACCCGCTTTGCTCGAGTCTACGGGCACGATCAGCCGGTAACACCCCGATGGCAGCCTCTCGGTGGTCAGGCGGTGTAGCGGGGATTCTCCTCATAAGTAGGTGCATCACCAGACTTTCCACTTGGCTCTTTGGGCCCTGTCCTACCTGCGTGCGCCGTGAGAGAAGCGTTCTAAGAATAAATGAAGCAGTCGATTCCAAGGATAAGGTTGAAGATTTATCTGAAAACCTTTAGATGGGTTACTTGCGGCCCGATATGCTGACCCAGATTTAGAGCTGGGCTACGATGCCAAGGTGACAGGGCCCGGGCCGGATGCCCTTTCGGGGTTCTCAGTGGTCCGCCTAGTGAAATCCTTTGTACTTAATCCATAGAATACCTGATAGAGACCTTTGAAGAGTAAACACATGCGGTACCCTGATACCTCGATTATATAGAAAATCCACGGCCAGGCCTATCTTAATGTAGGTCGTAACCCTGAACATACATAATAAGGACTCATATGAGTTCAATACTAATATCGAGCATTCTAAGAGTATTTGCGAATTTAGGGGGTCTGAATGAGATAAATAAGTCGATACACCGAGACAATTAGATGAGATAAATCTTGTAGTATGTGACTTGGTGTTGAATGTGCGAGGTGAGCCACCTACTGTTTTGGACCTAGAGGCAGTTTAAAAAAACAATAAACGTGAGATAATAAATCCTCGGTAGGTAAGCATAATTTATATAAGGAAAATAATGTTTTTATTTTTCGAACATTTCCTTTCTCTCGAGACCTCGTCACTCTTTTGTAAGGTCCCTAGTTTAGAAACATTTCACAAAACCAGCTTGAGTCCAGCAATATGAAATTCATGCTCAAAATTTATAGACATGATTTTAAAAAGAAAATTATAACTGGTGTTCGCTTACAAAAATTGAGCATAAAGTCACGTATAGTCATCATGTCGTAAAAATAATGGTAAGTACCATAACCATAAATATTGAAATGGTTATACATGTCGAACCAACAATGTACCATTCATACCCATCATAAGCGTCGAGTAAGCCAGGCCTCGCGACCGTAGCCTTAATAAACCTTCGGTTCGTCAGGCCATCAACGTGGCGACTAATAAACCGGGTAAAACCGACCGTCACGTGGCCTTCTTAAACGCCGAAGGATGACCGACCATCACATGGCAATTGACAAACCTTCGGGTAATCGACATCACGTAGTGGAAAGTAATATACTCTTAGTCTCCTTACTCCACATGTACCTTTCAACGTCTTGTATTATAATCATTTCACAAAATCTCAAAATCTCTTTCTTAAAACAATAAGTTTTCAAAGTGGTTTAAAACCTCAATCCACGTACCCAACATATTTAAATACCACATACTCATCCATGCACTCAATAAAACTTCCAAATATTTAAAATGTTGACAAAATTCACATGAAATGATAACTTGTTTATATGAAAAGCGGTCGTTATTTATGCATGACCTGACCATTCGATCGAATGATATATTTATTAAATAATTAACCCAAGTATATACCAATATAATACCCCAAGAAAACATTTAAATCATATAAACCCTCCTTGTCTGAGGCGGCTCGATCTGTTCCCTGCGGGATCGTCTCCGGCTGCGGCGTGAGTGCCTTAGTCAGGTTCTTTGTGGTGGCCAGGAAGAGCTACGATCCGATAGTCGGCCCGACTTTGTTTTGTCGTATCTTTCAAATGGTGAGGAATCTTGCTCCTCCTCCCTGGCCGGCGCGTGTGCAAGGTGGGTGGCGGTCGCTTCCGCGGTTGAAACTTGAGCGACTGAAAATGATTAGCTTGACCCGGGTTCGGTGTTCACGATTTTGGGGAGTTGGTTTTTCTAGGGTTTTGGAGCTCAAAATAAGTGTCTTGGGGCTAGGGTTTCATTTGGCACGCAAGGCTAGGTTTATATAGGGCTGGGTCGCTTCAGTCAAGCGAAACTGACTTTGGACCTTTATTAAAATCTTTCTTTGTTGGGCTCTCGAGATTAACTTTTTATCCAGGTAAATTCGGTTGCGACGTTGACCCGGAGTCACATGAACTGTGTCAGCCCGAGGCTGAAATTGTGTCTTAGACAACCCAAAATTATTCATCCTTGAAAAAAGTCAACTTTGGTCCACATACTAAGTGTTGCTCAGGCACAGTCCATCTGGTCAAACTTGGTCAAATGTGTTCAGAAACTTGTATTATTTATTTAGTGCGGGTCATTACATTTATCTGCATGGTCGAGCTAAGACCACACCACGTGCATGTGGCCACTTATACGGATTATTGATGACACCTAGGCCCGCATTAATAGGATTGAGCAAAGGATCGAGTCTCTGCATGTTTCTGATGGAGTTATAGGTTGGGATGGATATGATGACCTTAGGTGCTTGACCTTGCTAGTTGAATTCATCTGGGAAGTTGAAGATACGGGTATAGTTTTAGTATTCACTTGTAGTTATCTGTTGTACATTATGCGCGAGCTATAGGCTGGATGAGGCACAAATAGTTATGTTATTCCCTACATGGCCCGAGTGGTGTCATTTCATTGGTTTTCCTTATTGGACCCTTCAAGACGTAGGACATAGGCTGATTTGGGACAAGAGTTTATCAAATAGTATTCTTTTAATACTATAGTATCCCGGAGGGAGTTAGATGTCCTCGAGGCGGCCAGAATGGAGTCCCGATCCCACTTCATTTTATCTCTATTTGGAGAGAAGATAAATCTTCAGTTATAGATAGACCCTCAGAGCGCGATCTGATCAGCATGATTATGCGTAGCCTTTAGCCCTGATTTGTTAGGCATCTCATGGGCTTTCCACATCTGGGACTTTGGATCATTGGTTCGGGCCCTCGTAAGGTGAGGAAGGCATAGCTAGAGAGTTATGGAGCGAACTCTTCCCTCCTAGAGATTCAAGGGGAAGAAGCGAGTAAGGCCCCCAGTCATCATATATTGGTCTTTATTGGTACATCGAGATTCTGAGGTTTTCATATTGGCCCTGAGCTAATTTTATTGATCTACAGTTCCTTACCATATGGTCTGATAGGATTAGTACGGACTCATGGTTACTCCCTTAGGGCGGCGGGACTGCTTATCCTACATGCCACCCGACCGGTATATTCTACATAAGTACCTCGAGGCCACATGCGGTACCATCGGCGGTATAGAGCAAGCTTCCACCCAGGGTCATTAGGTAGTTTACATAGCTCGGGATGCCACTAAGTCGAGCATTTCAGAGATTGGTTGAAGGGGGTTTGATTGCTCCACTACCACCCAGGCCGCCACCACATCCTACCCCCACCGGAGATTCGGGGTGATCTTATTTGTGCCTACCATCAAAATGAAGCTATGATACAGACAGGTTGTGTGATCTTTGAGACACGCCCGTTCGGGACTTGATTATTCGGGGTTTGGTTGATTTAGGATGCCTGCGGTATTATAGACTCTCTCCCCACTCATGACACTAGAGCTGCACCTCCACCCACGAGTGGTGTACATGTGGTTGAGTTTTCAGGAGACGAGATATTCATGATGGGATGGGATGAAAAGGCTCCACAGCCGATCAGTTTATACACATACTCAGATTTTAGTGGATACACCTCTGTGGCGGAATGCTGGGCCATTCGGACTTATCCCATATGAGGTTCCTAGGCGGACTTCAATTTCACTGTATACTTGCGGCATGTTCATCGTGACATCAGCATTTTTTGTTGAAAGGATGTGGGATTATTCCTGAGGATGTTTGAATTTGTTACACGAAGTGGGAGGGTAGCTGACCTCCGCACGTTGACAATAGTTCTTTGGCACATTAATGGGAGGATGTTCGGAGAAGGATGATGAGATTTTACACCCGGTGCGCACTACCGCAGGGCTCGTATATCCATACGGGCCCTATTGGCCTCATCCGTTACTCATAGAGATGCATTGATAAGAGCACTTAGTCGGATCGAGTTGACAACATGCATGGGGGTATTCACTTTAACAATGAATGAGGGCGCTCATGCATTCGTTTTGATGATGATTTCTGCTTTGGGGGTCTAAAGATCATATTCAACCCTTATTCATTGATGTTGCTTGTTCAGGCCGTAAGGAGTCGTCTGTCCTACTGGACAACGGCTCCGCCCTGAACGTCTGTCCATTAGTTACTACCATTGCAATTAGATATTCGCTGACTAATTTTAGGCCTTCTTCACATACTGTCAGAGCTTATGATGGGACTCAGAGGACAGTTATGGGAACACTCAGTACACATGTCATGATTAGGCCAGTCAGATACTCCATACTATTTCAGGTTTTGAGGATTCAATCATCCTTTAACCTGCTTCTTGGCCGCCCTTGGATTCATGAGGCGGGTGCTATCATCTTCCCTTCATCAGAAGTTGAAGTTCATACACGAAGGGTGCATTATCACGATACAGTCTGACAGAGATGTTGTTACTTCTTATGATCTTGTGTTAGATATTAGCCACAGTAAGGATGACCTAAATTTGATCGGGTTTACTTTTGATGAGGTTCAGGTTGTCGGTTAGAGGATGTGATAGAGACCGATTACTAATGCCTTCGGTCTTGTGACACTTTGGTACTTAGTATGATGAGAGGCATGTCCTATATGTCTGGCTTGGGGTTGGGTCGCCACCAATAGGGGCTGCGCGAGTTTACTTTTACAATTGATCATGACATACCCTATGGGTTAGGTTACACTCCTAAAGAGGACAATGCACGTCACATGGTGCGGCTGCGTCGGGACAGTGTGAGGGCTTGCCTGTTTGGGGTTCTGCTGACCAATTTATGTATATATGAAAATATGGTCAAGGGAGTGAATGTGGTAAATACTCAAAAACTGATTAGAAACAAAAGTAAATTATTACTCAAAATACGAAATGAAAGTATTACCAACACTTCGACCCCTTTCGCAAGTGCACGGTCATCTAGTAATAAAGTGGACTCCCCAAAGTCAATCATCGTACCGCGGATTGGAGGTTCTCTATAATTGGAATTTGATCACCCTGATTACAAGCGCTCTTCAATATATAGGCGGCCAAATAGGATGTGGAATAAAATCAATTTAATTGAAATAAAAATTGATTTAAAACTAATCCTAAAATCTACCAAATAAAAACCTACTTAATTCTAAAAGGTATGAAGAGAGGCACTAGGGATGGGAATAATTATTTACAAAATAGTTTGCATTTCCTTGAAAGCACTACATTTGTGAGTTGAATGCTAGATTTGTCCAAGAGCAATGTAGTATAGTTTGGATTTCTCCATACACCATACATTTCCCTAATTAGAGATCCATGTTCCTTTCAGAAACATGATGCAGTGGATTACTTGTAAATCTAACCCTGCTTTTAAGATTTGATTGTTTTCTTTTCGACCTTCTGACCATTTCTTAGGGTGAAGGAATTCTTGCCCCCATATATAGGATTATGCAAGCCTTCTCCAATCTAATTGGTACCTCAGCCATCAAATTTAATAAAGTTCTCTCTCTCCTTGATTAGATCTATGCTAACACGGGATCAACATCATTCTATCAATTTGAGGTGAGACCTCTAAACATTAAACTGATACATCATTTAATTAATCCTCACACCATGAGTAAATTTGTGATCTATCAAATTAATCTTTCAAAGTTCATTAGTTCCATAAAATTAGTCTAACATACCCCCAAGTTACTGCTCTTTACTCTCAAGAATCTCCATCTACATTGTCTTTCGGAGGGCTCCTGAAATTAGAGCAAGAATCTGACTCTTTTTTGGGTATATTTGCTAATATTCCGACGGCTCATTATATGAACGGTACCAATTATATAAATTCGGTTTTCAAACCCACAAAATAAGCCGAAAGCGCAAATCCCCGAATGTTCAACAATTAATCCCCACCCTAGAGGGTGTTTAATGTTCCATTACTAGATTCCAATCATCACCAATCAAACAAAAAGAAAGAACATGAAGAAAGAAATCAGAGACAAGAGTGAGAAAAATCCAGTTTTGGTTTCAATCTTTGTCTCAACGATAATTTGAATCTCTATTATACAACACGAAATCTCTTCTATAGAAATAAAATCTACTCTAAAACTACTCTAAGGTCTATTAAATCGAAATCTACAACAAAGTAAGAAAAATGGAATGAGTTTAGAGAAGCCCCATGAAAGGTGTTCTCCCACCTCCCCGTTGCCCTAAAAACCTAAAAAAAATGAGTATTTATACTCCTAGGGTGAAGTGGGCTTGAAAACAGTCCCAAACAGCAGTTTTCGGGGCTTAAAAAAAAGGCCCAGCGTTTTGTCTTAAGCTCTATCGTGATAAAATCAAGTTTTGCCATGACAGAGTTTGTTGCTAACTCTGTCACGACAAAATCTGGGTTTGTTGCGACAGAGTTTGTTACTAACTCTGTTGCGACAAAATCTGGGTTTTGTCACAAGAAAGCCTTGTCATTGGCTCTGTCACGACAAAATCTGGTTTTGTTGCGACAGAGTTTGTTACTAACTCTATTGCGACAAAATCTAGGTTTTGTTGTAAGAAAGCCTTGTCACTGGCTCTATCGCTACAAAATCTGCTAAGGGACTTGTTTTCTTCTTCAACTTGTTGATGACATAACTTCTTCGTTTGAACTCGGATTTCGGATTGGGCGTGTGAGGTGTCGTTGGAAAGCTCTTTGAATATAGAATGTAACCATGAGTAGAGTTGAACGATTTTATGCTCTAGATGATACAGAAAAATTGATCTTCTCGATGGCCTTTGTGAGACATCGATTAACTCCCTTTTGGAAACATTTTGCATCTTTTCTTACTAAATCACTTGCTTTCCATGAAATCCGCAAAACCAAATTTAGGAAATTTTATGAGTTTTATGAATATGGATATAAAATGCTCAAAATAGCTTAAAGAAATGGAACTGAAAACATAGATGAGTTTACACTCATCGAGTTCCGATCGATTATCCCCTTATTGTATACCTTTACATTTGGTGACTACGCACATTAGAAGATCGAGCATGCACCTCGTATAGAGTGCAGTCATGCTTTTATAGACGGATGGGATCCAAGGCATCTAGCAGGCCTTAGGACATATGTGTTTTTAGTTACGGGAGCCTGAGGCACACAGTGCCATGATAGTTACACCCTTATCCACTTAGGAGGCGGGAGCTAGTGTGTTCTCTATGTGTTTCCTCGAGGAGGTCCTTGACTATGACCTATCTATGGATTTGGGGGATGATACTGATGGAGTGACTCTTCCTAATACTTACATAGACGAGATGGACATGATCGGCATAGGCCGTATCCTCGATATAACCCCACACGAGCCTCATTCTGCTTTTGACATGTTTGGAGTTTTCGTTATTGATTGTGAGGATGTAATGCTTTATGATGCCTACACTGATGCAATAGACATGATCGGCACTGATCACATTCTGGATGCAGCCCCACCTAGGCCTCGCTCTGTTTTTTATATGTTTGGGATTTCTATGCTAGAGATAAATGATGATGATGGACTTGTTTCTACTGATATTATTCATAATAATGTTTCTGTTGAGGAAGCATCCGACTTTGTGGACCCACCTCTTTCTTTTGACACTATGTTCGGGTTTTTCACCTGCTTTGATGATATTTCTGATGGTAATAATGACATGAGTATTTTTTAGTATTTTCCTGTGTCACAGCATTTTCCTTTAATTACGCCTGACACCCTTGACACATATATGGTGATGATGTAGGAGACCACGGATGACCTATTGCGTGGCCATTAGTGTGATTCGATACAAGGGCGGGAAGAGATTTTTGTTCTTTGGTAGCCTGAGTTGATAAATTTTGGGACAGATCAGCCCGGGGAGATTAGGATTAGTCTTGTATCTCTGATGGAAAAATGTTGATTGACCTACTCAGGTCATACTTGGATGTATTTGCATGGTCATATAAGGACATATCGGGCCTTGACTCCTCTATAGTGCAGCATCACCTGCCCTTCTACCACATGCTAGTCCAGTTAAGAAAAAATTAAGGAGACTACACCCTCGATGGAGTTTGCAGGTTAAGAATGAAATTCAGAAGCAAATTAGTGTTGGCTTCTTATCAGTGGTTGAGTATCCTGAGTGGTTGGCTAATGTCATCCCTGTTCCCAAAAAGGATGGCAAGGTTAGAGTTTGTGTAGACTTTCGTGATCTGAACAAAGCCAGTCCTAAGGATGATTTTCCCTCCCGCTGATATGTTGGTTGGCTGACCTTGCCAAGACCTTTGATGTTGTATCCTTCATGGATGGATTTTAAGGTATAATCGGTTATGGATGCTGGAAGACTTCTTTCATTCACGGTGGGGTAATTACTACTGTAGTTTTATGCCGTTTGGGTTGAAGAATGCGAGGCCACTGCTCCAATTTGCTACTACTCTTTTCCATGACATGATGCATAGAGATGTGCGAAGTATATGTAGACGACATGATAGTGAAGTCCGAGATAGGATAGATCCTTGTGACCTTATAGGGGTTCTTTGGAAGGATTGAGTACAGTGAGGTTGAACCCTAAGAAGTGCACCTTTAGGGTAACTTTTGGGAAATTTCTAGGACACATTGTTAGTGAGCGGGGTATAGAGGTTGATCTTGAAAAGATCGAGCCACTTGACATGCTTGGGGGCGAGAGAGAAATCGGGGAGGCTTTCAGGCGAATTACGATTATATTAGTTGTTTCATTGCTAAACTGGCAGACATATGTGAGCCTATCTTTCTTCTTCTGAGGAAGAACCAACCTACAATTTGGAATAATGATTGCCAGCGTGCTTTTGAGAAGATTAAGGAGTGTCTCCTTTCTCCTCTAGTTTTGAGTACTCCTATACCCCAGGCGCCTTTGCTTATGTATTTGTCGAGTTTGGAGCATGGCCTTAGGATTAAGCTGCTAGCTCATTTCGATGATTGAGGAAGGAGCGAGCCATCACATTATCACGAGTAGAGGATCTTTAGATATGAGTGCATATACATTATGATTGAGCGCCTCACATTTTTGGCGATGGTTTAGGCGACAGAAGGCTAAGACATTATGTGACCAGGTATTCCATACTTTTAGTCTCGCGATTGGATCTGTTGAAGTGTTGTTTGATGAGCATTACGGCGGGTAGGCTAAGCTGAGATAGTTTATACTCTCTGACGAGTTTGATATTGATTATGTCTACAATCGATAAAGGGAAGCGTTGATGCGAGATCATACGCTCTTTGCACGTAGTCGATGGCTGAGCCTATTGGCGTTGATTTCACGATGGCGGCTTGTTTTTCATTGACGGTATCATAGGATGGTGGTTGTACTTTAGTGGTGATGCCCGTGATCGAGTTCGCATTGGTATCTTGTGATATCGCCGCCGGGGTGGTCATATTCCCAGTCGATCCGGTTGACATTCTCACGATCATCGCCGAGTTTGATGAATAATATTGTTGAGTATGAGGCTTGCATTACAGGCCTAAAAGCGCACTTGATCACGGAGTTAGACGGTTGGAGATCACGAGGGATTTAACTTGGTTGTGACATACCGAGGTATTTGAAGGACTCGAGATGAAAATTTGAAGCCTCTGCATGCTTACTTGGATTTGTTTGTTGATAAGTTTGATGAGTTGAGATATATACATCTGCCCAGAGCAGAGAATTAGTTTGCTAATGCGTTAACCACTTTGGCTTCTGTAATTGAGATTCTTGCGGGAGTGACTTTGCAACCATTGTTGATCGAGACTAGGTCTGCACGACTCTTGTTGTTTGATTAGAGATGTGAGGATCGAGATGAAATTTACCTTGGTACCCACGATATTTATCGAGTTTACGTCGTGCGGCGCTTGCACAGAGTCGGCCTCGACGAGGATAAGAGAGCATTGAGACATTTGGCCACTAGATTTGTTGTTTATGGGGATGCACTGTATAAGAGATCACCCGATGGCATGTTGTTATTATGTCTAGACCGTGCCTCTGCAAATCAAGTGATGGGAGAGGTTCGTAGCAGGAGTCATGACGCACATGGGAGGTGTATGCTAGCAGCATTAAAATCATGAGGATGTTTTACTTTTGGTTGACCATGGAAGCGATTGTTCGGGTTTGTATAGAGATAATCAGGGTCGGATGCGCGGGAGACTTGATACGTGTCTTTATCTTAGGTTGCATGCACTCACATCCCCTTGACCATTTTCAATATGGGGTATTGATATTATTGGGAAGATCTTGCCCAAGTATTCCAATAGGCATGAGTACATTTTAGTCACCATTGACTATTTCACCAAGTGGGTGGAAGTTGCTTCCTATGCTATATTGATAGCAGCCAGGGTGGCCAAATTCATCATATCGCACATTATCTGCCGATATGGGGTCCCTCATGGTGATTTACGATAGAGGGTGCATTTCGGGGTGAAAGTGGACACGTTGATTCAAGAGTGGCATTAAAGCATCACGGTCGTCAGCGTAGAGGCCCGCGGACTAATGCGACGGTGGGGCCTCGAATAAGAATATCAAGAGGATTTTGAGAAAGATGGTCAAGACTTCTTGAGATTGGTCGAAGAAGCTCCCTTTGGGCTTATCGTACATCTTTTCGTACCTCTACTAAAGTTAACTCGTATTCTCTGGTGTATGGTATGGAGGCAGTGCTAGCAATTGAGATTGAGATGGGATCTTTGAGAGTGGCACTAGAGCAACAGATATTCGAGGACGAGTGGACCCAATCTCGTTATGATCAGCTTAGCCTTTTGGATGAGAGGAGATTGAGGGCAGCAAATCATGTTCAAGCCTATTAGAAGAAGATGACTCGTGTATTCAGAAAAAGGGTCCAGCCCAAAAGGTTTCAAAAAGGCGACCAAGTCTTGAAAGTCCTTAGGGGATTGATTGGTAACCCTAGAGGCAAGTTTAGACCCCGACTTGGGTGGTGCGTGTATTATTATAAGATTTGACTCGGAGAACGCTTCGGTGACGGACTAGACGAAATCAGTTCATAGAGCCGGTCGACGTGGGATCATCCCCGAAAAGTTTATGCTTGAGATCATGGTCAGAGGATGGGTGGCCATCACTTCGAGTAGCCATATTTCCTATTGCACACCCATACATTGATATATCTTATTACTAGCCCTTTGATCCTCACACGGTTTATTATGGCCTTTTTTTTCATTTAGCCTTGCATACCTTTTCTGACCTGGGTTGGGGGCCTACCCCTATGCGCTTTGTATTTATTAATTGGATCTGTGAGCATTGTGAGCATTGTGTCATTCTTCGTTTGTTCTTTCTTGCATCATTACCTGTTTCTTTTCTTCTCCATTTTGTATCTTCACTTTGTTTACCTTTGAGTTTTGTTTCTATCATCTTATTTCTTTTCACTTTTATTTTCCCTTGCGTGATGATGACACGCTCATGTCCCGGAGCTACAGGTTAGGCTAGTCACACCCTTCGTTCCACCCTTAAGGTTTGATCTAGGAGTCTTAGTTTGACGGGACCATTTGGGTTTGGGATTTGAGGTTTATTGGTTAGATTGTTCTAGTGTGGCATTCATCTTACTTTGTTGGTTGTTCGGCGCAATATATATATATATATAGAAGAAAAATAAAATAAAAATAAAAAGAAAAGAGTTACACTCATTCGGTATTCACTTCATTGGTATATGGGATTAGCATGGTTTGCTGGCAGTATTATGGCTTGATCATCAGAAGTCATTTTGGATTGAGGGACTTATTTTTTCTTACGAAGGTGGGTAGGAAGCATTGTATGATCTTTTCTCATGGATCGGGGAGACACTTTGGGAGCGGGTTTAGGTTTCCTTTAGACCGGTCAAGCTGGATCATTATCCATATCACCATTCCCATCTTATTATTGACTTGCCTCGATTTAGCATCCTCGGGATGAGTGGTTCATCATCATCACTCATTGCTACACTTGTATCCCACCTTGTTTCCCTACTTTCTTCTACATCCCTTTTCATTTTCTTCTATCCTCAGCAATCGTCGTCTCTCTTCATGAACGACATGTCTTTTGGTGTACATCACCTGTTGCTTGGCATTGTTCACTTATTTATACGTTGGTTTAAGGTCACTTTGCTCGCCGCGTGATTCTCAGACGTTTGGCATTAACACAAAGGTTTGGCATTATCTGTGAGTATTTGGGCCTTTGTTTTCTTTATCACTTCATTCACCTTTCACCCTTGGCCTACATTGGGTCTAAGTCGTAAGACCACCACTGGGGCCATGAGATCTACATTGTTTTGCCGACTCATTTATATGAATGAGTTACGTCTGCGATTGAGTCTGAAATGTCGACAAGTCTCTATTCTTGGGGATTATCAAGGTTCAGTTGCTTGCCTCAAGTCCATGATCAAATACAGATGATACAGAGAGTTGGGACAGTTGATGGCGCCTTAGCTTGATGCTTTGACACGTTCACACTAGGACATACCTCCATCCTTGCATGCTGGCTTTGGCTCTTACACATGTACACAGGCAGTCTGTTTCACCTAAAGACGTTTTAAGCATCAGAGTTTGAGTAGGCCCCATATTTATCTTAGTTTCTTCATACAATAAATCACTTTTGAGAGTTAACCGTTGATCAAATTCATAGTATTCATTGCTCAACAAGAGTGTGCATACTAGGGCATTCCCCCATTCATTGTCCTGTTTGCTCGCGTAGACGATTAGGTTTTTAGTGATGTATTTTAGGGCTTTCATCGAGATATTTGAGTTTCAGATGTGCATACAAAGGCATACCCCCTATTAGTTGTTGGTGGATATTAGACGTTATGGATTAGTGAGGAGGGCTTTTCCTCAGGAATGAATGTTTGTAATATTTCAAGTTTTGTGACTTTGAATTTATGTGCAATGGTGGGTTTTTGACATCGTATTGATGCCTTAGACTGAGGCATAACCCCTTCTTTGGCCTTTGGACACGTTCGATCCCTTCTTTTGTTTCTGGTTCTCTAGCATTGCGCCCGGATTCGATCCCTTCGTTTTGTTTTGAGTTCTCCGGCATTGCGCCCGGATTTGATCCCTTTGTTTTATTTACGGTATACTGCGTCATGCGGACGATCCCTTTGTTTGTTTGGATTCTCGGGCTATTTGTGCGGATTTGATCCCGCCGTTTTGTTTGGGTTCTTCAACTATCGGGCAGTTGATCCCATACGTTTTGTTTGGGTTCTCAGCATTATTCCTGGATTCCGATCCGCTGTTTGTTCGGTTCTTGACATCATTCGGATTCGATCCCTTCATTTTGTTTCGGGTTCTCCGGCATCGTGCCCGGATTCGATCCCTTTTTATTTTGGGTTCCCCGGCATCGTGCCCGGATTCGATCCCTTCCTTTGGTTTTGGGTTCTCTAGCATCGTGCCCAGATTCGATCCCTTCCTTTTGTTTCGGGTTCTCCAGCATCAAGCTCAGATTCGATCCTTTTTTATTTCGGGTTCTCCGGCATCATGCCCGAATTTTATTATCTTTTCCGGCATCTTGTTTGAATTTTCCTCATCTTCCTCAACATTGTGTCCAAGCATCGCTTATCTTTTTCAGCATCATGCCCGGATTTTATTATCTTTTCTGGCATTGTGTCCGAATTTTCCTCATCTTCCTCGGCATCGTGTTCGAGCATCGCTTACCTTTACCGGCATCGTGCCCAGATTTCCCTATCTTCACCTGCATCGTGTCCGAGCATCGCTTATCTTTTTCGGCATCACATCCGGCTTTCGCTTATCTATTCCAGCATCGTTTCCAGATTTTCCTCATCTTCCTTGGCATTGTGTAGAACGCCGGCGCCATCTTTTCGATAATGAGCGGCTTTCGTATCTTTTCTTAGGCATCGTGTCCGGATTTTCCTTATCTTTCTAAGCATCGTGTCCAAGCATCGCTTATCTTTTTCAGCATCATGTCCGGCTTTCTCTTATCTTCATTGGCATTGTGTCCAGATCACTCATCTTCCCAGGCATCGTGCTTGGGTTTCTCTTAGTCCTTCAGTCGAGGCGATTCAGTTCCGTTAGCCTTCAGTACTAGGTAAGGGGATAAAATTATTGGTCATCTGGGTTCTTCACTAGAGTTCATTTTACTCTTGCATCGGCTTGTACCAGCGCTATGATTCGCTCGTTCCATTCACTCTCTTGAAGTAGTGCGTATTTTAGACCCTCGATTTTTCCCTAAACACTTGCATTTATCCTATGGGTGTCACACTCACCCATCGTTCTCATATAGCACCATTAGGGCCCTTTTAGGCTTAGTCTGTCTCCGAGGTCTCAGGTGGGCTTGTATGTGGTCCATTGAGTGCGTATGTCATTCACTTCAGAGTGTCATCTTGGCTTCTTTTTTTAGTTATTGGCATCGTACCATAGGAAGCAAGTGGGGGCCCCTGAGGTTTGAACTCAATCAGAGTTTATTGGAGTATGTTGAATTCGAAGCACTTGGGCTTGTTTCGATCATATCTCCTTCATCCAAACTCGAAATCATGCACCGTTTCTTTTGTTGGATTCCCTACTCATTGAAAATTTCTCTGAAAAAATTTGATAATTTTTTATCAACCGGATCGATCGATTAGGAACTAGCTCAGCCAATTCAACGGATTTCAATTGAAGTTCATTATTCGAGCAAGTTCAAATTCGAAGCACCCGAGCTTATTTTGTTCAAATCTCCCTCATCCAGACTTGAAATCATGCACCGTTTCTTTTGTTGGACTCCTTACTTTTCAAGGAAAATTTTTTAAAATTTTCAAATTTTTTTCTCAACTAGCTCAACTAGTTGGGAACCGGTTCAGCCGGATCATTGTGCCAGCTTGTATAGAACACTGATTTTAGTGATTTTGGAGCCTAAATCCTACTTGGTTCGGGCCCATAAGCTCTAGATCAGTCCTAGGCATGGTTTAGGCCCAAATGTGGGCCATTTTTTGAGTTGCTTGCAACCCACCTTGAGTCCATTTGGATTCTTGGTGGTTAAGCAAACAGATAAATGTGGCCAGCTTTTGACCTCGTGAATAGAGGAGTGTTTATGGAGCTAGGGAAGTCCGAGACTGATTGGGGGAGTTCTCGGAACTGAAGGTGTGAAAAATGGAGTAAGCTCAGATGTTTATGAAGGAAAAAGACAAGCAAAAAAACGTGAAAAGGAAGGGGATAGAGAAGAGGAAAAAAAGTGGAGGAGGAGAAAATTGAGGAAAAAGAAAATGATGAGGGATTCTCTAGATCCGGGTGGGAGTGCTCTCTCTCATTTTGAAGGGGGATTTCCTAAAGTTTTGAGGAGTGGATACCAGGTTTTGGATGTGCAGAAAGAAGGAAGACAAAGGGGGAGTAGCTATGAATCCTACAGGTATGAGCGTTGTATGCTTCTCCCGTTTCTTTTGCGCTTGTCTTTGCCTTTGATGTTTGCAGCCTCGTTTTAGGGCACTAGGCATTGTTTAGGTCAGTTCTCACTCATTCGGAGTCGGAATTGTACACCGTTTGTTTTTTTTTTTTTTTTTTGGATTCCTTACTCTATAAGGAATGTTCTGAAAATTTTTGAGAACTGTTCTCAACCGGTTGGGAAACCAAATCAGCCGATTCATTAGGTTCTGTTTTCAAGAACAACAGTTTGAGCACTAGGCATTGTTTGGGTCAGTTCTCACTCATTTAGAGTTGAAACTATACACCGTTTATTTTGTTGGATTCCTTACTCTATAAGGAATGTTATGAAAAAATTTTAGAACTATTCTCAACCAGCTCAATCTGTTGGGGAACTGGATCAGCAGGTTCGTTAGGTTATGTTTCCAGAAACAGTAGTAAAGGCACTTTGCCTTGTTTGGATTGGTTTTCAATCATCCGAAGTTAGAATCGTACACCGTTGCTTTTTTTTTAGGTTCCTTACTCTGTGAGGAATGTTCTGAAAAAATTTGAGATTTCTTATCAATCGGTTCAGCTGGTTAGGGAACTAGATCAGCCAGTTCATTAGGTTTTTTTCCAGGGATAGCAGTTAGGGCATCTTGGATTGTTTCAGTCGGTTCTCACTCATCCGAGCTCAGAATCATACATCATTTTTTTTGTTATATTCCTTATTCATTAAAGAATATTCTGGTGAAATTTAAGAATTTGTCTCAACTAGTTAGACTGTTTGAGAACCGGTTCAACTAGTTATGTAGGATAGCTTATGGGCAGCCCCCCTATTTTAGCACTTTTCAAGCCCGAATCCCTTGAGGCTCAAGCCTGTTTGCACTAATGCATTTATGGGCCATATTTGGGGTCTAAAGCTGAGCCTAACTTGAATTAGAGGGGACCCGCTTTGGAGTTAGGACACTTGGGGTTAGGTGAGTTTGATTGTGAATTGGTGATTGTGGTTAGTGAATAGTCATTTGGAGAGCGTGGAAAGAAACAAACATCTTAATCCCCTCATTTTCCATTCACTTCCATTTTGAACACGAACTTTGGTTACTTAATCATGGATGTATGTTGTGTGTCTGTGTTTATTAACTAACCATATTTGTAGCGCATGGCTAGGGACCACAGGTACGTGCTTGAGCTTTAGTATTTGCATTTATATGCGTACATGGTGTTTAGACTTTGATATTTGAAGTGCATTTAGGCTTGTTGGTGACCTCTTATCTGGCCTGTTTAGGGACCGCAGTGCGCGCGGCGTTGTTTTTATTTGGTGGTGTTTATGCATGTTAGATATTGAGTAGGTTGGTGTGATTCGGGTCATCTGTTTGCGGTGATGAGTCGATCTTTGACCCGTATGCTCCAGTATTGCGATTCATTTCTGCGAGACCGAGTTCAGAGATAGAGAGTCTTTACACTCACATGAGGTATCTTCGATAGGTAACTTTGATCCCGAACCTAAATCTAGTTTTAAGTGGACGCCTTTTCCATTTGGAGTCGATGAGGGTTTTGTTCTTGCCAGTTTTCCACAGTAATAAATAAAAATAAAAAAAAGTAGTCACAGGCTCAAGCAAAAATCATTCTTGTGTCCTTTAGGGACAATTTTTCAAAAACTAGAAAATCAACTCACCTTTTTCTATTAATGGCAAAATTAGTCGGCCGTGGATCGGGTGGAGTCCACCTGCAGCTTCATTAAGGTCGTGTGGTCGACACATGCCTTTCGTTTACCGCCGCTTCTTACGGGCGAGCTACTCGTTTGCAAGCCATTTGGGATACTTTACTTCTCTGATAAAACCTACACTTAGCAGGTTATTCATCTCTGTTTGGATAATCTGATGGCGATCTGGGTGAAAATGTCTTACTTTCTGCCTCACTAGCTTTACGTGTGATCCTGTTCGGGTTTATGAGAGGCGTGTTGGGTGATCCAGGCCGTGTAGGTGACTCGGCGAATATATCGTTTTCCTCGACAATGTGTGGTAATTTGTTCTTTTCTCTTGGTGGCTAATAGAGTCTTTGATATAAGTGAGTTTCTCTTTGGCCGTGTGCTCTTGCCTCCCGGTGGATCCATAACTAACGGATCCTTTTCTTCCTTGCCACACAGTCGGCGAGGAATTTGTGGCTGCTATGAGAATACGATCCCACAGGAAGAGCGCTGGAGTTTTCCTCTCCTGCGTTTCCCATATGGATCGCCCCAGAGCATTGTCATGTGGCCAGTAGGTACATGAAGATGGACACCTTGCATGGGTTAGATAGCTAACCATTTGATGCTATGTTGAGGGACTGACACTTAGTGTGTGCGACCAGGCCACACTCTTATCACCGGTGTAGTCCCAGTGATCGTATTTAAGGAATAAAACCTGTTGAGTTACTAGCCCTGCTTGTACACGAAGTGTAATGTCTCCTAGTGTGGTAGTTGTTGTAGCAGTTTAAGAGCAGAGAGGATTAACTAGGCGAAAGTCGGCATTTGTGGGGAAGCTTCATGCACTTTGATGGGTAGCTCTGACTCGTCGTGGCACTACCGGGATCTACAAGTACCCTATGCACATCAAAGCCATTAATACAAAGGGTGAGTGATGAGTCCAAAAACTCATTAGATTTTTAATCCATTTTTCTGAGTTTATTATGAGAATAATGTTGAATTGTTTGCATAAAAGTGGATAATTCTTCCAATTCAATTTGCAAGAAAATGCGTGAAACTCAAATTTTAGCAAAAATCGGGGAAGAAATCAGCTGCGAAATTGAGGTCTAGCGAGAAATTTAATATGATAGGAAGCTCGAGTTTCCGGCAATTCAAGTCCGCGACATCAACGAATTGGCTTTTAAGAAGAAAGCGAAGCGTGAACGAGTGAAGTCGTGACTTGAAAAGGTTCGCGACGAAAGCGTGGTGAGACTAAAGGAAACAATCGAGAAGAAATTCATGCCATGACATCATCTTGATGTAGCGACACAGTATGAATGATGTCGCGACACCACTCTAAGGTCGCGACGAGGACCGTGCATGAGCCCATGAGAAGTCTTTACAAAGAAAGAGTTGCAACTAGTTTTTAATACTAGGTTCCATTTCATGTCGACATCCACTGCGATGTCGCGACCTGCTGAGTGTTCAAAGTGCAGCAGAAATAGAGTTTCAAAAGAGGTCATGGCTTGTAGCGAATAGAAGCACTTGCCAAGGAATGGAACTTACGACCTTTAAAGGGTCAAAGGGTCGAAATGATGTCGCGACCACTCATTCAGGTCGCGACCTAAAGAAGAGCTAAGCAGAAGAAAATGAGGTCGCGACACCACTTTGATGTCGCAACACCACTTTGATGTCGCGACCTGGAAAATAGTTGGGAAGAAAGAAATCAGTTGCAACGTGGAACTGAGGTTGCAACCTGAAGAAAAGAAATGGAAAGCAAAGAAATTGGCAACATCACCATGAGAGTCGCGACATAAAATTGAAAGTTATGAAAACAAGAAGACCGCAGCGAGTGCGACCCGAGAAATCAAAGTCCGCGACATGAAATTAAAGTCATACAAACTGACAAAGTGGTCCTGACTAAAAGCGATGCCATGACTCGAAAATTTGGAAAAATGAAAGAAAATGATGTCACGACATGTAACTGAAGTCGCGACATCGACAATGAAGGAACACTGAACAAATGATGTCGACATCGCGATGTCGCGACCAGTCGAGCATTTGTAAGACAAGCGGTTACCTTGAGAAGGAAGAATTCGCGGCCCGATCCACGAGCCATCGAAGACAAATTCATGTCGCGACATCAACGAAATCGCGACATAGAGTGAAATTGCTGGGCTTTTTCTTTGGATTTCCACCTAGAGCATTTTGGGAATTCGGCCCAGATTCTTTTTACAGTATAAATAGAGAGCTTTAGAATAGTAAAGTAGTTTTCTCTTTCCTTTGCCAATGAAAGGAAAGAGAGGAACTCAGATGTATATTTTAGAGTAGATTTTTAATTTTTAGTTTTATTTTACGGTTTTGAATTTGCGAAGCATGCGGAGGCAGTAGAGCTAGATTGTTGATTTTGCTATTTTTCTTGATTATTCTTTGCGTGAAATTTATGAAATCCTAGACAAATTTCTAATTCATTTCTTCTGGTTTATTGCAATTACGATTGATTTGTCGTGATCGGCCCTCCATTTCTTAGTCGCGTCACGATGTCGGAAGCGCGGCTTCCAGTGGATTTGATTTACATTTGAATTCTGATCTTTCACAGCACATTTATGGAGAATTAAATTGGGTTCGGTTTTACTTAATCGGTGTCGGTTTTAATGGATTACAAGTTCCCGATAGTAGTACTGGTACAGTTGAGGGAATGTATCTTTGCTCGATATCGGGATGCCTCTACAACGACACGAGAGACGGAGATTCCTGAGAGTTGAGCATTCTTTTCTGGGTATGTTTGACTACCATTGTTATTGAGCTCACGAGTTCATTTTGATAAAATCCTGAATTCGGCTCATAATTGGAAGTTGGAGGGTGTATTTAACAATATAAATGTCCAGTTCACCTTAATCTACAGTCGTTCCGATCCCGTGTTAAACCGTCTAATCAAGGAAAGGGATAAACCCATAGATCTGGAGGTTGAGCCACAGTGCGTGAAACGGCTAAAATCTGAGAAGGTAAAGCGGGGATACATTTGTAAACCGAGGAAATGGGTGTGAAGTATTGAGAAAGAAAAACACCGGATCTTGCGAAGTTGGAGTCTGGTAGGCGGATTTAGATCTTGTCTTCGAGAGAAGCAAGGATATCTAATCGATGAATATGGAAGAAATCGATTCCAATAATTGGGAAATCTTGGACAAAAATCATATCCTGCGTAAAATGATAGTTTTAGTGCTAGAATTGGTATTCCATTGTATTTCATTGATGGTTTCGTTTCTCACGAAGCCCAGTTCAATCCATTCTTTTATAGACAATTTATTTTTATTCATTTTACTTTTGTTTTAGCTTAATTTGAACATATTCAATAGTATAGGATTTTTAATTTGTGTTGTTTAGATAAAACCTTCCTTTTATGAGTTTTGAGTCGAATAGTATGAAATTTTAGTGGTGGGAGTAGTTGACACGTAATTAAGCTGTCCGATCTCTATGGGAATGATGCACGGACTTGTCGTTACTACTTATATGCTTTGTGCACTTCCCGGTATCTTAGGCCCGAACCCTTATTTTAATCCTAAACATTAAGAGAATTTATTTTATGAAGCAAACTTATCAATGACATGGATATAAGAGAGGTGTAAGACTCTTTGTAGCTATGTTAATTTGAGGGTTTTAGTCTATAGAAAAAAGGCGAACAAGTTTTATGGCGTCGTTGCGAGTTGAGCAATTAATTAGATCCAATATTCGACAAAGAAGGAAATAATTTGGACATTTAAGAAAAACAAATAGCTTTGCAAGCGTGGCTATCGGCCATTTAGTTTTAACAAGCCGTGTTGGACGTATTTGTTTAAGTTTGACTAATCATTAATGCAGGTGTGTTTTGATTTCGGGAAACCTTTAATGCATAGGAAGCGAGTTCGACCTGATTCGACAAACCTTGAATTAGAGAACACTCGGGGAGCTTAAGAAAGACAAAAGGCCGAGAACGGCTTTGGCGGATGAGAGACATGACCCGGACGGGCGGAGGAACGGAGGCTGAGGCCCGGAAGGCCCCCATTCTTACGACCTGATGGAGGATTCACGGGGCCCTATTATTCGGGAGAATAATGCAATCAGGAACTGACCTACTATGGATCTGAAATAATTTTTTGAACTAAAACTGACCTTAATTACAATGGTTCGTGACATCGGTTCTTGGTAAATCATGAAGACCAACGAGCACACAGGAAGATTTCTCATAATGGCGGGAATGCAGTGAAGCTGAATGGTGTGAGACGGAGAATGATAAAGTTGCATCTCTTCCCATTTTCTTTGAGAGACATAGCAGCCACATGGTATGAATCGTACCATATAGTTAATGATACTTGGGAAGAGTTGGTAGAAACTACTTGGGCGGATTCTTTCCACATCTCGCCCGGAGGCGAAGAGAGATAATAGTATTCCAACAAGGGGAAGATGAGAGCCTATATGGCTTGGGAAAGATTGAAGGTTCTTCGAAGAGGGTGCCCGATGCATGGAATAGATTTGAAAGACCCCGGATGGACATAGTGTATCATGCTTTCGTAATGACATCTAGGGCGTGCTCGATGCTTCTTGTTGTGGAGCATTCCAAGCGAAAAAGTGCTGAAGAGGCGAGTCGATAGGAGCACGGAAAATGCAATATGAAGCTCCATCGAGTTTTCCAGAGGAAATGACGAGGAGGGAAAAGGAGTGCTGGGTGAAGCGAGATGGCGGCCGTGGAAGCAAAGTTGGATGCCATAATCGTAGGATGAATGAAACTGAGAGAGAAAGAAGATACACCTTTGCTCATGAAATAGGAGCAGTGGAAAGAGAACTTATGAGAAAGAAGTGTTGATGTGCCAATTGAAGAAGATTCTTATGGTGCTGAGGAGGTTAAGTACGTGAGCGAGCAAAGAAGTTATCATTTCAAGCCAAATCCTAACCTGCCCACACCTTCTGATCAGTATTTGAGGAACCCGTAGAGAATTTCTCATATGGTGGAGGCATTACACGGCCCGAGCGGGGCCGGCATCTCGGCAAGGATATCGGCGACCACCGAGTTCGGCGATGTCGAGGAGGTGAAGGCGAGAAATGAATGTCGAGTCGGAGGATAACTGACCATTTGAAGAAGAACAAATCTTTGCCGGTTCATGGGGATAACGAGGCTAATACGATTCCATGAGCGAAACTATCGACTTAGCTTTCAAGTCGATACTCACATGTTTCGGAGAAGAATGCTAGTGCCTCGAAAGGATTTAGAGACCTGAAGTAGGACGCGGCATGAATATGCCAAATCCAAAAGCAGAATGCGTTTCCTTAGTACTCGGAAGAACCCCGAGCGCATGGCGATTGATTAAGAAGTGGGAAGAGTTTGAGCGGCAATGAGGGCGAAAGGAAAGAAAGAGGCGGCGAGAAAAGGGCGAGAAAGAAGAGAAGAGCGGCCCAGTTGAGCAGTAGAAGGTAAGGACCGAGAAAAGAAGGAAGGAGTACCGGCGTATACACCTTGATTGCCATTTCACGAGAGACTTGGAGTCGAAGAGAAGAACAGTTTTCTAAATTCTTGGATATTTTCAAGAAAATAGAAATAAATATCCCATTGGCAGAGGTGATCAGCCGCGCCTCTTTATCTGAATTTACGGAAGGAGATGCGACGAGAGAGAAGAAAGAAAAGATGGGCGGGAGGGGTATAGTTAGCAGTTTGCTTTGCTTGCCGGCGCGTTATCGTGAGCTCAGTGAGATGAAGATACTGGCGGTTTCACCATTCCACTGCTCCATAGGGAATATGAGTTAAAGAAAGCTTTATGTGATTAAGACATGATATAAATTTGATGCCTATCAGGTTAGCGAAGATACTAAGTTTGGGGAGACTTACCCCAGCCAGCTGATTACATTGCGAGATGGGCGATAGATGTGCTTTGACCGGAGGGCATTCTTGAAGAGATGTACTTGTCGAGGTTGGGAGATTCATGCACCCGGTGGATTTTGTTATCATGCAAATGGAGGAAGATACCCAAATTCCTTTGTTCTTTGGGAAGACCTTTCTTAGCAACGGGAGGTACACCTTGATAGGCGTCTGAAGGTGAGCCGACCTCGGAGTTGGGGATGAAGACGAGTGCATTTTAATATTAATAAGTCACGGAAAATCTAATGTAAGGGTAGGCAGTTGTATGGTTGTAAGAAACAATAGCCTTCGATGATGAATTGGTCCCGATTGTATCATTCGACACTCTATCAATGAAATTGAGATGAATTTTGTACCTTGAGCTTTGATTGTGAAGTGCGCCAATTTGTTTAACAAAAATGATCTAGTATAAATGAAAGCGATCGAGATGAAGTAAGCGGCGAAGCGGCAAACTCGTAGAAGCGAGAAACTAGTGCGGAAGAATTTACCCATTGAAAGAATTGCCCGATCATTTAAAATATTAGTTTTAGAACCAGAAAAGAGAAAACCAGTTATCATATCAATTGCATTGATGGCGTGAAAAAGCGAGTTCTTGTAGTGCGAGAAAATGCAAGGAAAGCGGTGCTTGGTCGATTGAGGATCTGAAGGGTATCGGCCCCTCGTTTGCATGCCTGAAATATTCTTTGGAAGGCGATGCAAAACTTATTGAGCATCGAGGAGGCTAAACCTAGTGATGAAAGAAGTTGTCGAGAAAGTTACGAAATGGTTAAATGCGGGTTTTATACTTATCATATCGGATAGTTCTTGGGTAAGCCCTAGTGCATGTGGTTCTCGAAAGGTGGATTCAGATTTGTGATCGAAATGAAAAGAATGAGCCGATTCCTCACAAGGCTGACGAGGATGGAGGGTGTGTATTGACTACGAAAATTGAATCTTTGCTGACCGAGAAAGATGCATTTCCCACACTTTCATTGATGGAGATCTTTGGATAGGTTGGCAGGACACCCTCATTTTTATTTTCTTGATGGATACTCTGGATATAACCAAATTGCTATTGCACCTGAAGATCAGGAGAAAACCACTTTTACATGCCCGTTTAGTGCTTTTGCTTTTAGGAGAATGTCATTTGGTTTTGTGTAATGCTCCTGAGGTACCTTCAGATGCATGATGTCGTATTTTACGATCTAGCGAAGAAGTTATGGAGATCTTCATGGATGATTTTACGATTGTATGGATCGAGTTTTTGAACAATGCACATAACACAGGGACGGTACTTGAAAGGTCAAAGCGAGAATCTAGCTCCCGAATTGGGAAAAATGCCATTTATGGTTACAAAAGGGTGTCTTGGGGTTACGTGATTCTGACGAGGGCTTGAGGTAGACCAGGCCAAAGTTTGATTATAAGAGACCTAATGCCACCCACTACGGTCGAGGAATCGAAGTTTCTTAGGACGTGCTGGATTTTATAGAAGATTTATCGAGATTTCTCGAAATTCTTTAGACACATTATGCGGGTCTTGGAAAAAGATACTAAGTTCTATTTTGATGAATCTTGCCATAAAGCATTTGAAGAAATCAAATCCCGAGTTCTTAGTTAAAGCTCCGTCATGGCAAAACCAGTTGGAGCAGAAATTTGAAATCATGTGTGATACCGGTGATTTTGCAATGGGAGCTATATTCTGGGACGAAAGATGAAAAAGTGTTGAGTGCATCTACTATGCTAGCAAGGAAACCTTTAATGAAGCCTGAAAATTACTCTACTGCGAAAGGAGATCTTTGGCAATAGTATTTGCATGTGAAAATTTAGGCCATACATTTTGGGGTCTCATGTTGTGCCACACACTAATCATGCGGCCGATTAAATATCTAATGGCAAAAGAAAGAAGCCAGCGAATTGTCCAGTGGAGTACTATTATTATAGGAATTTGATTTAGAAATAAAGACGAAAGGGTATTAACAATGTGATAGCGATCACTTGTCAAAGAGTAGAGGAAACCCGGTATCTGAGAAGAAGGAAGAGAAATAGCATAAAACTTTCCGGATGAGCGGTTATTCGGCTATCACTTGTCCTTTGGTATCTTTGTGTGTGAACTTTTAGCTTGTGGAATTATGCCAGAGTCGGTACCAACCGGAGAAAAAAAGCTAGGTGACGGCCCGGGTATTACATGCAGGATGACCCTTTATTATTTAAAGAGGTAGAATCGGTGCCAGGAGATGTACCGAGAAGGGAGCAAGCAAGATTTTACAAGAATGTCATGCATCGCCCATGGAGGACACTTTGCTTAGGAGATAAAGCGACTACAAAAATTCTCGGTCGAGTTTTCTTGGCTTTCACGATTTTTAAGGGTATTTTGAATGGAGCTCAAAGTTGTGTGATCGATGCGAAGAATGGGAAATATCGGCCAAAAGGCATGAGGCCCTTTGCAGGTATCCTGTTGATGAATTGTTTGTTCATGGGAATGGATTTTATAGACCTTTCAGTTTCTATTTGATCTGTGCCTCTGTATTGGATTATATCAAATGGTAAACTGACGACACATCCGAAGAATGATGCCAATACGGTTGCGGGATTTTATAAAGAAACATTCTCGTGATTTAGGACACAAAAACTATAATTTAGTGATGGAGGGGCCATTTTCAAATAAGGTGTTTAATGAGCTCAGCGGGCGGATATGGTGTCGAGCACATTATGAGCTTGGCTTATCATCCTCAAACAAATGGGCAAGTTGAAATTTCCAAAAGGGAAATAAAGAAAATTTTGGAAAATACTGTAAGTTCCATCAAAAGATATTGGTCTTTGAAGCTTGATGATGCACTTTGGGCATCTGAGCTTTGCCCCAGAACCCCCATTGGAATGTCCCCATACGAGGCTTGTCAAGGCTTGTCACCTACCTCTTGAGCTAGAATACAATATGTGGGCCATCAAGAAGCAATTTTGATTTTAAAGGCATAAAGAAGATAGGTTACTCAGTTAATAATTGGAAGAGTTGAGAATGAAGCCTATGATAGTGCTGAATCTGAGACCGAAAACAAAAAAATGGCATGATCGCGAATTTTGAGGAGGGAATTCAAGGCGGGAGATCGGTCTTGTTATTGACTCAATTAAGACTCTTTCGAGGAAAATTTGAAGTCGAATGGGTGGACCATTCAAATTGGTATGAGAACCACGATTTGGGGCGGTGACACTTAGAACCGGCGATGCAGGGAGTTGAAGTTAGTAGTCGGATATTAAGCACTATCTTGGGAGAAAGCAATTGGAAGAATAGCATAGTTACGAACAAGGGAAATTGAAGAGAAATAGAACAATGGCGTGAAAGTCGACTAAAGACTAAAAATGGAGCTTGACTTTGTGGAAAGCGATCCACATGATTTGTTTAAATTTTCTTGTTTATCTTACGATTTCGATTGTTTACATTTTTTAATAGTTGCTTGTGATTTTATTCATCATTGCTTGTGTTTTAAATTTTTTTTATTTTTACCAGACAATGAAGATTATGCAAAAAGGAAAGCATCTGAAATCAAACTTCAATCAGCACAAGAGACCAAAAATGGGCTGTTTCTTCTTCTTCTTCTTTATTTAATTTTAAAATTTGTCTTTGGTATATCATGATTGAAAGTTTGGGGGAATTTTTATCTTGTTTTGATGCTTAATTGTTGAATGTGATGATACAGATGAATTTGAAATTGTTTGGGTTGTTGAATTTGGGTTGTTGAATTTTTGCATGATACAGATGAGTTGAGTTGTAGTTGTTTTGACTGGAATTGAATAAATTGAAATTGTTGTGAATTTGAGTGTTTATGTTTGGGTCGCAACATTAATTCAAAAGTGGCAACCAAGAGTGCCAGATGTGAAAAATAAAAAGTGGAAAAGAAAGTCAAAATAATGAAATTGAGGTCCTGGCCCGAAATAAAGGAGGAAAAAGAACATTTTTATGTTTGTAACACAATTTTTTCCACAATCGTGATCCTAAATTTTTGGAATCACGGCAGAAAATTTTGAAGTCGTGACCAAAATAATCCTAAGTCATATAAAGAAGGTTAAAACCTCTCTAATTTTGGGTCAACCCAGTAAAAAAATAAAATTAGGTGAAAATCATTAATTTAGAGGCTCGATACTTAATGTCGCGACTCCGTAGTCACGTCGTGACATTAGCCATCGTCTATTCCACTTCAAATTCAACTAGACTACAATTCACCCAAACCTTTCAGTTTTGCATCATTCATTTAGAATTTTTTTTTTTTGAAATAAATAGTTATTAATGCAGAAACGGAAATCAATGTCTTGATTGAACCAATTTGTTTAGTATGCTCAGTTTCGAGGAGAATAATCAGTGGGAAGTTAATAAATTCAAGAAAAACGATCAAAATTCTCCACCAAATTCCCAAAAACCTCAGTTGGAAATATCAAAAGAGCAAGAATTCGAGGAACCTCATTTAATCCATTCATCGAAAATTTAAAGAAAGAATAAATGGCCTTGTAATTCCCAAGAGATGCAAATCACTATAAAAGGATGGGAGAACACAGGAAAAATAAACAAAGAAGATGGAGAAAAGGAAGAATGAGAGAAAAGAAGAGCTTCAAGGTTGCGAACGCAAAGTTTATGGAATGAATGGAGTCGGAAAACAAACCAATTCCATTCTTTATTCCATAAAACATTATGTAATCAAGAGAGTGGTTGATGGGAAGGGAATTGGAAGAAGAGTTAATTATAACCCATCGACGGGAAGCCCCGAGAAAGAAAAGGAAAAAGTTCTGCTTCCCAAAATTTGTTCCGCAGTAGAATCACTCTTGGAGTGAGCTCGAGAATGCAGTGAACGAGTACAAAGCAAATTCTAACGCCGGGGAAGATATAGGATTTTAGATCAAGAAATAGAGAGTTTTTTTTTTTTTCTCGAATTTAGTTACAGTTCTATTTGTAAGGAGAGCAGATTGTACAATATCGAAATGTTTTGAGATTTGAATAAAATTCCTGTTGACTTACAAATTAATTGTTCATGATATCTGAATTTTGTTTCTGTGTCATTTTCTTTTCTGTTCAATAATCAAATAAATAATTATGTTCTTTCTCAAGAACATAAATTCGGAAAGAATCAGGGCATGAATAATTAAAACTGGAAATTAGGAGTATTGACTGCTTTGTTTAAATTCAGTTTAGATTGCAAAAATTGGAAAATTGGTTATTGCTGATGGAACAAAATACTTGGTTGAAATAATGTAAGTAGGCGATGAAATAAATCTGAGTCTGAAGAACTAATACACATTGTGGTGTCGAACTTATGAAACTTTAGAATTAAGACATCTTAGGAAATTCGAGTTAGAATCATAGTCCTAGAACTTGTTTGATTATTGATTGAGGCGAAATCCACAAGTGAAAACAACTTGACGGGGAAATGATAGGCGCGTCGCGGCGATTGAGAACTTTGCAAGCACCCTCGAGTATGCTTAAGCATATTCTCTAGTTCCTTGATTTGAGTCAAGAAATGGCCTTATTTCTTGATAAGCGTGATAAGCGAATTCCCTTCCTTTTAATAAACCTGCGGCAAAGACCCCGAATTATCCAGTTCCAGTTCGAGAAAAGTTTACTATAAGCGAAGAAATAAGTTTGGGAATAATATTCAGAATTTTCTGATGAAGGAGTTGAAGAAATAAAGAAACGAGAAGCTAGTGATATAAGGAATAAGTTTTTGTCTTGTGGCTATTTCCCTTGAACAGATTAAGCTCGTAGGGGTGTTTTACAGCACTAATGTCAGGCGGTATGGGAGTTGCTGGCCGGATTAAGGGAGTAATAGAAGCAATAAGACAAAGCGTTTGCACTATTCGAATCTTAGAAAAACAAAAGCGAAAGAGCTCGAGAATAAATGAATCTGCACAGATCAAGTACATATAGAAATTGAAATTCCATAAAAGAATTCAAAAGATGAATCGGAGGCTAGATTGAGGAGAATCGGCAAGAAAAAGAAAAAAAGGGTGAAAGTTGGAGGCAAGTGTAGAGAAAAGATGGAAATTTGGGTGTTTACAACTTAAATTTTCCTCCATTATCTACTTGATTACCTAAACTGGCTATTCTGGCTTTGAAGAACCTCATTGATTTTGAAGGTTGAATTTACCTACATTAGTGGAGATCAATATGAAAAACAAGCCTATGGGACGTAGACAACCAGTCCAAGAAAACTCCCAGAAGATTAACTAAATTCAACATGAAGATGAAAAGGATTGATGACCTGCACACACACACAGAACAAGAATTGTTGAATAAACTGTTTAAATACATTAGTTCGTAGAATTTTGATAGAAGTATATTATCCCTCTGCGTTCGTGAAACTAAAAATTTAAATCTTATTGACATCTACGAGATTCGGTCGAGAAGGTGGAATGAAAGGCGTAGTATGAATCGAAAAATGTCCTTAAAATTTTCTAAGCTTATTTGTTTGAGGAATGAAACTAATTCTTCTTTTTTATTTGCTTGGGAATGATATGTTTTAAGTTGAGGAATTTTTGATGAGTTCAAAGACTCAATTTAAATTTTAATCCATTTTTACGAGTTTATTAGCTGGAGAATAATGTTGAATTGTTTTGCGAGAAGAGTGGATAATTAACTCAAATTCAATTTGTAGGAAAATCACAATGAAATTTGGAAATTTTAAAATCGGAAATCAGCCTAGGCCCGAGGGTGAGGTCACAAGCCCGAGAAAAATTTAAAGTACTGACGGGAAGCTGGAGTTCCGGCAATTCCAAGTCAAACGTAAACAAATTTGGCTTTGAAGAAGAAGCGAAAGCGTGAACAAGTGAAGTCGGTGACTTGAAAAAGGAGGTTGCGACAAGCGTGGTCGAACTAAAGGGAAACAATCGAGAAGAAATTGTATCGCGACATCATGCGATGTCGCGACACTAAGTATGAATGATGTAAGGCACCACTCTAAGGTCGCGACCGAGTTCGTCTATGAAGCCGCAAAGAAGTCTTTCTGAAGAAAGAGGTTGCAAGCCCAGTTTTTTTAATACTAGGTTCAAAACTCATGTCACGACATCACTCGATGTCGCGACATAAAGCAGTGTTGAAGTGCAGCGAAAGCGAGTTTCAAAGGAAATTCGCAACGTAGCCAAATAGAAGCACTTGCCAAGAGGCCCGAACTTGCGACCTTTTAAAAAGTCAAAGTCGCTAATGTTAATGCGACCATCATTAGTCGCGACCTAAAGAAGAAGTGACGGAAAGAAAATGAGGTCGCTGACACCACTTTGATGTCGCGACACGGAAAATAGTTGGGAAGAAGAAATCGGTTACAACGTGGGCCCGAGGTTGCGACCTGAAGAAAGAAATGGAAACAACAAAGAATTCGCGACATCACCATGGTCGAAATAAAATGAAAGTTATGAAGGCAGACCACGAAGCGAGAATTGAGCCAATCAAAAGTCACAACATGAGTCGTCATACAAGCGGCAAAGTGAGCCGCGCTTCAAGGCGATGTCGCAACTCGGCTACGGAAAAATCGAAAAAATGATGTCGCGACATGGCGAAATTGGCGACATCGTGATGAGGGCTGCTTGAACAAATGATGTCGCGACATCACTTGATGTCGCGACCAGTCAAGGCATTTGCAAGACAAATTGGTTACCTTGAGAAAAGGAAAAGTCGCGTGATCACGAGCCATCAAGAGAAATTCATGTCGCGACATCAACTTGAGGTCGCGACATAGGACAGTGAGCTGGGCTTTTTCTTTGGATTTCCACTTGAAGCATTTTGGGAATTCGGCCCAGATTCTTTTTACAGTATAAATAGAGAGCTTTAGAATAGTAAAGTAGTTTTATCCTTTTAAGCTTACCCGTGAGGGAAAGAAGAGGAACTCGGTGTATATTTTGGAAGTGATTTTTAATTTTTTTAGTTTTGTTTTTACGGTTTTGGATCTACGAGTATGCGAGAGGCAGGTAGAGCTGGATTATTAGTTTGCTATTTTTCTTGATGTGCGTACAATTTATGAAATCTAGACGGAAATTTCTAGAATTCATTTCTTCGATTTTATTGCAATTACAGTGGTTGTGCGTGATCGGCCCTCCATTTCTTATTATGATGATGTCAGGCCTTGACTTCGGTACCAGTTTGATTTCATTTGATTCACAGTCTCACGCACATTTATGGAGAATTAAATTGGAGTTCGGTTTTACTTAATGCGGTGTCGTTTTTAATGGATAAGTTCCACGATAGTAATTTCTAGTACCAGTTAGAGGGAATGTATCTTGCTCGATATCCCGGGATGCCCTACGTGACACGAGGCAGAGATTCTGAGAGTTGAGAGCATTCTTTTAAGGTATGTTTGACTACCATTGTGAGCTGAGCTACGAGTTCATTTTGATAAATCCCATTGGCTCATGGTGAAGTTGAGGTGTATTTAAAAATATAAATGATCGAGAGTTCCACGCAGCCAATCTGATGCGTTCGATCACAGTGTTAGCTTAGATCTAATCGAAAAGGAAGGGATAAGCCCATATATGTACGGAGGTTGAGCCGCAGTAAGTAGTAGAAACTTAGCTAAAATCTGAGGAGAGATGAAAGCCCGAAAGTTATAACATCCCGCAGGGGAAATGGGTGTGAGTATTGAGAAGAAAAACACCGGATCTTGCAAGAGAAGTTGGAATACGGTAGGCTGGTTAGATCTTGTCTTGAGAGAAGCAAGGATATCTAATGCGTGAATAGCCTAAATCAGATTTAATAATTGGGAAATCTTGGACAAACATCATATCCACCACGTAAAAAGCGAATGGTTTTAGTCTTTGGAATTGAAATTTGTTCCATTGTATTTCGGTGATAGTTTCATTTCTCACGAGGGGCTGATTCAATCCATTCTTTTTATAGACGAATTTATTTTTATTCATTTACTTTTGTTTAGCAATTTGAACATATTCAATAGTATAGGTTTTAATTTGTGTTGTTTAGATAAAACCTTCATGAGTTTTGAGTCAAATAGTATGAAATTTTTAGTAGTTGGAATTAGATGGCCTATAATTCGCTGTCAATCTACGTGGGAATGATACGGACTTACATTCAGATTTACACTACTTATATGGTGCATTGCACTTACGGTGTCTTGGCGAACCCTTATTTTTAATCCTGAACATTAAGAGAATTTTATTTTAGCAAGCAAACTTATCCAAAGTGACATGGATATAAGAGAATTGTAAGGCTCTTGTAGCTATGTTAATTTGAGGGGTTTTATTCTATATAGAAAAAGGCGAACAGTGAGTACAAGTGCATCGTAATGGGGCACGATTATCTTATTGGGGTTTACTGGGGGAAAGGATATAGGGCCGTCAATAGGCAGTGTCTTCCATTTGGAGCTTGTGAGACGGCGATTCACTGGGCTTTATTTGTGGCTACTCTGGGGGCTTCTTTTGTTGGCGTTTGACGGATACTAATCGTCGGCTGACCTCGATATATAGTTTATAAGCAGAGCTGGATTCGGGGGTGTGAGCTGCGCCCGGTGGTGGTCACCGCCTATTGCAAGTACGAGTTCTTCCTCGTGGTTAACTTCCTTGATACATCTTCTGAGGTGCCCCGCTTTAATCAATCTTTCTATCGGGAATTTTAGGCTTCGACATCTGTTAGTCTCATGCCCATGATCCTTGAGATAGTCGCATCACATTGACGGGTTTCTCTAAGAAGGGTCCATTTGGATTGGCGAGGGCTATTTGAAATCAGGCAGGTCGCGAATGAGGGGCAGCAGCCTCTCGTAGGTGATATTCAGAGGAGTGAATTGCAGGGGCTCTCTCTTCTTCTGCGGTTGGTCTCGGGGCCGCTTTTGATTTTTTCCCTGTCCTTGGCTGGACTCAAGCATCTTTTTCCCTTCCGACTGCGGATTTAAGGCCGACTTGCCTCCGCGATCATGGCCCCAATTTGAGTTGCTATGCGAATCATTATCTTCCCGGGTTGAATATTTTTCTGCCGTGTACAGCTCTTACATTGTAGTAGGCGAGTGCGAGGCGATGGAAGTGAAAGAAGCGGAGTGGGCTGGTAGCGAGAAGCTCCTCACAGGATTACGTAAAATAGCGTCCATCTTATAAACTTCTACCTGACTAGATGGCTTGCCGAATCTCTGGTGAAGTCAGTATGGTTTTCCTCCCTCTTGTTTTATTATGTCGATGCAAGGGCAATGTTTCTCTTCACCGCAACTGAACAAAGTGCGGGAGGGGAGAGATGAATATAGTCGAGCTCGCTAAAGCAGATTCGAATTACGTGGGCTGTGGAACCAACTTAGTGACCCTTAGGAGCTGTGAGAAGACTTTACACGATGAGTGGTCATTTCTGGCATTCAAAGTCATCGCCTGATTGAAGTGAAGCATGAGATCATAAGGATCGCTGGAGTCGTCAAACAGAGCAAAGGTCGGCATGCTGAATCCTCGTGGTGGCTCGTATTCAAGGATATGCTACCCCAGGGGGGAAGAAAGTATGTCATTGGGATCTCGGATCGTTGTTGTAGATGGATATAAAGCGTGGGCCTTATTCCGAAAGTGGGGTAAGCTGGTTGCACAAGTATTGGGCCCGTGGGTAAAACAAATGCATTCCTGGGCGCTTGACTTAGCAGATTCTGACCTCGGCTCGTTGCCCGGTGAAGTATACCATTGTTAGAATCGCTGAATGCAGGGCGATGTGAGTGTCTCTGGCGCATTCTATCTTTGTTGCTTTTGCTTTTTACTTGAGAGGGATTTAGTGAAATGCCTGAGGATATCTCGTCGTCTATCGAGGTATCCACATCGTCGCGGGCAATAGGCTTCTTTCCTTTATTATGAGTCGTTGGATGCTTTGCGGGATCGCTACCTTGCACGTCTCTCTCATCAAGATCATGCCTTTGCTCCACTTGGGCCCGCAAATGATCATTTTCTCGTTGCAATTGCTCGACGCATTCCTACAATTCCTTCATTTGTCTCTCTTGCTCCTCCTACTTCTTCTCCATATCTTAACGTCAATGAAGAAATTGATCTTCTGGTGACTAGATCGCTGGGTTGCTAGCCATTGCACCGATGTCAGATGGATCAGGCATGGGGAGGGGAACGTTCAGATCTTCTGGTGGCGGAGGGGGCTATCGAACAACTGTCGAAGCCAAGCCCTTGCATGTCATCGATAAGACTTTTGTTTGATTCCCATAGACGGCGCCAAATGTCGGTACCTGATTCATCTGGCCTTCGAGGCATCAGCGGAACGATGTGAACCTACAAGAAAAATAGAAAAGGGGTACGGCGACGGTGTGTCGGCCGCCTCTCCAATGCCTAAGTTAGCTAAAAAAATGGAGAAGATCAGGAAGTCAATTGGTATATACGGAATTGTGTACCTTTTCCTTGTAGGGGGGGTTTTTTTATATACTTGAATTTCTCCTTGATTTTTGGAAAGATAATCCTGTCATGTCGGCGACAGAATCTCTCCTTCCTTATCAGAGACCAATTCTCCATTATTTTTGGAGGGATAATATCTCCGATCCAAGGTTGGTCTTTGACTTTCCTTAACAAAGACCAATTCCCTTATTTAGGGTTATCGTTTTGAGGCGTAGTGAATTAAGGGATTCGTGGATGAATATCATGTAGATGGCAATCTGGCCATTTAGGAACCTCGAGGGCTTAGGGCGGGAGGCGAGGATCTTCAGTCTAATAGCCCCCATATGGTTTTAAGGTAACATGTTGTTTTGGGCCCTGTCAGGTTTCAATCAGGCAATGGGCCCATGCGAATGCTGGGCCTTTTCATTTGGTCCAAAAGCCATGGTACTCACACTATAAATGTGTATAAACTGTTAATCTTCTTTAAGATAAGAGAAATTATGAAATAAGATGTCAGATTTAATAATAATATAGATATAAATCAATAAGATTCCCCCTATCATTATTATTCTTTCATGAAATATGAGAATGGGAAGATGAGATGAGATCGAATAGTGGATGGTATGTGACAGGACTGAGTATGTAGAGATTTGATTGAGCTGCATACTGATACAAATTGCAAAAGTATATAATGCTCCTCTTTGAAATGCAAACCTGAAAGAACATACCCTTCTCATTGAATCATCACTGTTTAATAGCCTACTTAAACTTCTTGATCTCTAATTGCTAAGTGAAATTGCATCAAAAGGTAAGGTAAAAAACTTACTAACAAGAAGCTCCCGACATACTTCTTGCATTGTTGGGCTGAGCTGCGATTTAAAATGTATGCATTTGATTACGCGTTCTTACTATGAGAATTATATCACCTGCAACTCACTGATTTTGAGGAGGTGGGAAACGCGGATCTAAGATATCCTTTAGAAAAATATTTTGTATTGATGATGGAGAAGACGATTAATAAAAGTTGAGTTTCGCCGGGATGGCACCCCATTATTGTCTACAGTGTAACGGCACATGAAGCTATAAACATCACATTTTTCACTAACAACCATGGTGTAAGTAAGCTCTACAGTAAGTAAAAAGGAAAAATAAGCATTTCTTTCTCCACATATTAGAAAAAGAAAAAGTATTAGTAGTTGTGAAACAAAAATAAGCAACAAGAAATAAAAGATGAAAACCAAGAACACAAACATTTGCATGGCTTCCTGAAAAGGAAAAAACTATGGTAGAAATCCTCTATCTTGAATAGGTACAAGATTAGAGTATTGCGGTTATCAGTGAAAAATCACAAAACACTAAAATGCCCATAATACTTCTCAATCCCTCACAATACCATTAAATTCCATACAAATATAGAGTATTTAAGTATTGGAGTATTTCCGCAATTAGGGAAAAAACCACAATTACCCTCTCTAAGTGTTATGTGGGTATTAGGGCTATACGGTGTGAAGCCTTCACGACCCCCTTGCTTTAAGGCCCTCGCATACATTATGAAGCCTTCGTGAGGGCGCCTGCTGTGAAACCCGGCTTTCGGGAAGGCTGACGAGTTAGTGTTGGAAAAGAAGAAGAGAAGCATTAAGCGCAAAGTTTAGGCTCCCCCCGAGAGCAGCCTCGCGATTCAGGGTAAGATCCTGAGGTTGGGATCATCTTCTCCGCGGTCGGCGCCAGCGAGCGGGGTGTGTGGTCGGAGGGGTGGGGCGCACTCCCTTATGACAGGTGTCGAGGTGGCTGATTAGTGCCCGATAGGGTGATCGGAATCCAACAAAATTTATATCACAAGTTCCTCCTCTTTGTAGTAGTCAAACTCACTGCTTGATATGGCGATCTAGGGTCGAACCACGAGGGATGGGTCTTCTTTACGTACAAATGATTTGAGTGAAATCAAGCGAGGTAGATTAAATTTGGATTTTGGGGTTTGGTTAAAAGCGATTCAGGTTGGTGGGACTGCGAGCTGAAAATAAAATGAAGAAAAATAAGAAAGAACTCCTTGAAGTCTCGAGGCCAGCAGGTTGGGGTTTTAGGGCAACAAACATCCTCGAGGTCTTTTTCCTCGCGTTAAGGGAGCATGACATATAGTCATTTCTGAACCGGATCTTATTCAGCTTTAAAACTAATACTATGATTTTCCCTTGAAAAATAGCATTTAAATTGGCATAAATGTTCTAACAGTGAAAACACATCAAAACCACTAATCCGATAAATAGTAGGGAGACAACTAGCGAGCCTCAATGGATCTAGTGAAAGTATCCATTGAACCCAAAACATGAAATACACATTAAAGAGAGCATGCTTAAGAGATTTTAACTAAGTGAGAAGCGGAACCTAAGCAACCATAAATGCGTGCGTTAAAAGCAGAGGCAGTGCGTTACCTCCCGGCCAGGTGCCAGTGGCGAGTCCTCTTCAAGGAGGAAGAGGCCTAGCCAACCATCCTCTGAGTTGTCATCCTCAGAGGAGTGTTTGGTAGCAGAGAAAGGGAGAGAAAATGAGAGAAAAGCAAAAACGGGAGAAATGGAACCCTAACTTTATTTCAGACAAAAATCCGTCCCTTCAACAGTGTATCAAAATGGCTTATGTAGCCTTACAAACCAAGTGAAATACAATCCAATCCAAACATAAGTGGATAAAACAAGGGTAGAAAGGAGAAAAACCAAAAACTATAACAAAAAGAACAAAAGCGTGAGATGCGGGGAGAGCAGAGGGGCTGCCGGGGAAGGAGCGGTCTTGCATTTGGAGGTAGGAGCGGTGCAACCTTGGGAATGTTTTTCTGCGGTGAGATTGTTTCTTCACATTTTGCTCTTCTTTCCTTCGATCTTTGACGCAATGTTAGGGATTTGACTTGAATTCTTCATGCTTAGATCGACTCAACAATTTCGAGCATGAGATGGCTGTAAAGCTGCAAAATTTGCCACAAATGCGATCATTAAAATAGTAGGGACCTTAATGTGCAAATCGGGTTAGTGGCATGATTGAGTACCGCAAGCACTCGAGCCTATAATAAATAGGGTTCAAATAGCACTTTTGGGCTGTCCCGGTGGCGGTACGAAGGCTCGCCCGGGGAGGGACGTCGAGCCTCCTATGGAAGTCCTGCCCATTTCTGTTAGGAGTCCCTCAGCCTTGGCAGCCGAAGCTCCTTATACGGCCGTCGAACGAGGGAAGGGATTGCTTTAGAACTGGGGATCGAGGACTCGGCCTTTTTGGCACGGGCTCGCCGTCGGGGCTATATCGTCCATCCTACGGGATTCTGACCTCCGGAGGGCGGATGCCATGTCCGTTGAGGCGGCTTTGGACTTATCGCTTCAGGGAGCGGCCACCGTATGTCCAAACGCCTTTATTTGTTCATTCCATTGTTGTTTCAAACTATCCCTTAATTTTATCTCGTTTCTGCAGATGGCTACCTATATGAAAAGCACAGCGAGGAGGGACCGACTTTTAGGGGCTGCGCCGCAGTCAAAGCGTGCAAAGAAGCCAGGTCGCCTCCACTGACCTCAGGAGGCGACCTTCAAGCTCGGATGCAGCGCCTTACCGAGGATGTCATGAAGTATGAATCCGACCTGAAGCATACCACGATCGCAAAGACCCGAGCTAAAGATAAAGAAAAGAAGGCTCAAAGTGAACTAAAGGTCGTCGAGGATGAGCTGCGAGCGGTCAGGGACGAGTTGCAGGTGGCCAGGAACGAGCTACACGTGGTCCGGGACGAGCTGTGTGTCAAAGCCACGATATTAAGCCAAGTCATCCAGGAGGATTCTAAAGCCATGAGCTCCGTGGAGCTCCTAACTGAAGAATGCCATGGGCTTCGCGGAGATCTTCAGAGGCAAGAGGCCTTGGTAAGTCAGAAGGAATGGGTGATCGCTGAGCTGAGAGACGAAGCCTTCACCTTGTGGGCCTCTAGGTGGCTTGCTTTTCGATGCAAGGATGCTAAGGTATTCCCGGGTTTGGATTTCAACTTCCAGGTTCCTACTAGGGGGAGGCAGAAGAGTTTGACTCGGCGGCGAGAGACGGGGGCCAGTGAATGTCTTCGGATGCTGACTGCGCTCTTTTCTCGGTGGTGATCACGAGATTGAGAGGCTCCCCATGGGGCGAAGCTCTCCTACCTCGGTCGTTGGGACTTCACCTCCTAATTTACATGGTTTGGAGGTTCGGGTAACTAAGGCGGCTCAGAGTCCTGCTTCTGAAATTTAGGCTTTTCCCTATAGTTTCTACTTATTCTACTAACTTCGGGCTCTGAGCCTTGGACTTCTGTAATGCTGACCCTGATTTTTATTGATCTGCAGATATTTGCCTTTATCCTCTTCGGACCTTTCGTTCTCTTTACCATCTTATTTTACAAATGGGGTTGCGAAGCTTTCGGGCTATTCAGCTTCTTTAATAACTAAGTTGTTGTGCGCTTAGCGTCTGAGCTACGTGGCTCTTATTGAACTTAGCTCTTGCAGGATTTTGTGAGGCGAGCTGCGGAGCTCTTGATGAGGCCCGAGCTACGTGGCTCTTAACAAGCGCCAGTGGGCTGTTCTGTTGGGGCAAGCTCAGTGAGCCTGGCTGGGCGGCACGTGGCTCTTGTGAGGGCGAGCTCGTGGCTCTTAACAACGAGCCCCTCTTTGGGCTCTTGTTGAGCGAGCTGTTGGGCTCTCAGCCTTTGGGCTACACATGGCTCTTTTGAGTGAGATACACATGGCTCTTGATGGGCCCGAGGCTACATGGCTCTTAAGGAACTGAGCTACGTGGCTCTTAACAAACTGAGCTATTGGGCTCTTTTGAACTCTGAGCTACATGGCTCCTTTGGACTGAGCTACATGACTCCTTCGAACTCTTAGCTACGTGGCTCCTTTGGACTGAGCTAATGGCTCCTTCGAACTCTGAGCTACGTGGCTCCTTTGGACTGCGCTACATGGTTCATTCGAACCCCGAGCTATGTGGCTTCTTTGGACTGAGCTACATGACTCCTTCGAACTCTGAGCTACGTGGCTCCTTGGACTGAGCTACATGGCTCCTTTGAACTCTGAGCTACGTGGCCCTTTAATATCCAAGCTTTTGGGTTTTTTCGTCTTCATGCCCTTGGGAAAGTGCGCGTAGTTTTAATGCCGGTCTATGGAGAATCGGAACAGACTGCGTGACTTCCCAAAGTGTCTAGTCTTCTTTATAAATAACCACCTTCCTTCGCGGGTGTATGTTATACGTCGCTCCCGTTTTCCTTCCTACCTTCGCCAGCGTCTAAGTTCGGACATAATGAAGCTTCAAGGTTTGATTGCCATTGCTTGAGGAAGTACATTTGGTGGTCATAGAGCGGGAGCCACGTTTGGTTTTAGTTGTTACGCCATTTGTTGGAATTGGGTTTTTCCCTAGTTGATTCGTGCCACAGTAGGGTGATCCGGAATCAACAAAATTTATATCCTAAGTTCCTCCTCTTTGTAGTAGTCAAACTCTCTTCTTGATATAGCGGTATAAGGTCGAACACAGGGATGGGTTTTCTTCGTACAAATGATTTGAGTGAAATCAAAATTGGTGAATTAAATTTGGATTTTAAAGCTTGGTAAAAACAGGGGAGTTGATGGTTGGAAAACTGAAATTTAAATAAAATAAAATGTAAAATAGAACTCCTTCGCGATTGAAGCGGGTTTAAGATCCTAGGCTAAGCGAGAGGTCCCGGGTTAATTTCCTCGCGTTAGAAGATGACATATAGTCATCTCAGAGCCAGGATCTTCATTTGGCATTAAAACCTAAACCCTAATAATTTTCCTTTTGATAGAAAGCATTTGTTAACATTTATGGTTCCCTCTGATGAAAATCTGCATTTTGACTCATCCCTCTGATGATTCGTAGTAACTAATGAATCTCAATGGATCTAATAATAAGCATCCCATGAACCACAAGATTACCAAGTGATCAAAAGTGGATGCACATACGAGTGAAACCTAACCCCTTAAGCTACCTCGAGTGGCTCGTAAAGAGCAACTAATGGATATAGTATCTAAAGCTAAGAATACACTAAACCTAAAAGCTTATAGTATTGACAGAAAGAAAGCATCAAGAGCTTTAAACCTAGAAATGAAAATTTGGGAACCCAAATGACAAAACTTCTTGCATGATGATTGGAGTTCTGGCTGACCTAAAAGATCACCCCGGCGGCCTTTTGCTTCAAGAAGGAAGTGGACAGCGCTCGTCTCCAAGTTGTCATCCTTGGAGGGTGTTTAGTAACCTGAAAGGGAGAAAATGAGAGAAAAGAGAGAGAAAACTAGAAGATGCGCGTATATCTTGAAAAGAAAGTTAGGATTCTGAAAACTATGGGGGTTTATATAGGCCACCCGTTTATGTGAAACTACAATAAAGCCTAACATTTTGGCTAATTTAAGGGACAGTATACACCAAAATTGAAGAGTCGGTTTGCATTAATTACAAAAAGTATGACAAGGCGTGAATTTACGCTAAGGCATATGGAGTTTCGCTAGGTAGCGAGAATTTATCGTGCCGAAATCACCAAGAGATAGCGAGAAATCGAGGAATTTTAAGCTAAGCGACTGGCAATTTCGCTAGCTAGCGAAATTCTTGTGAATGCAGCGTGAAATTTAAGCTAGGAATAGTGCATAGCGAAAATTTTGGGTCTAGCGAAAATTGACAATTTCGCTAAGATTGAAAATTTTTATTAAAGGAACATGAATTTCGCAATCAATGAATTTTTCGCAATCATAGCGAAATTCCACTGGAATTCTTTGATTCTTCAACGCTTTTGCCTCCTGTCTCTTGCATTGATTTTTCTTCCTTTGCCTTCATTCTCTCTTTGATTTATGGTTTGCGATGGGCGATGAATGGGTTCAATCTTCATGATTCATCTTACGTCTCGATATTGAACTCCCAAAGTATGCAAAAACCTGCAAAACAACCAAAAATAACCTCTAAATGGCATAAGTGAAACTAAGAAGACTTGAACACTTCAATTGGCATAAATGACATGATTAGTGTGCAAAAAGCACTCAAAACCTATCTAATATAGGGTTCAAAATAGCACTTTTTGGGTACTAATCACTAGTCCTGCCATTTGTTGGAGTTGTGTTGTTCCCTAGTCCCGCCATTTGATGGATTTGGGTCAGGGAACACGTTCGGAGGGGGCGGGGTGTTGAATGCTTCAAGTCCCGTTTCTTATGCTATACCTATCCTCTCCTCTTTTCTCTTTTTTCGGCTTCCCTTTTCTCTTTCTTGTGGTTTTTGCCTTGAATGGTTGTTTGCTTATTGTAATTCTCTGAGATGTAGAGAACGGTTTTGCTTATTTTAATTTTCTGGAATAACTGTAATTCTCTGAAATAAAAGTACAATCTTTTGAAAACACGTATACTTTCATGCGATGTTTCATGCAGCTTCCATGGCTCTCAGGAGCCCGTGAATTTTGATAAACCCCGGGCTTTCTTTATAGTTTACGAGTGCGCGAGCCCGATCGCTTAAAAGCGGTATTTTAACGAAAGTGACATTGCGCTTTATTAATGAATCTGTCTACGGGGTTTGTAGGTAAAATAGTTTGAAGTGTCTTGCCCCCGATTCAGGGCTGTAAGTACCATGCTTGTGGCGCCCCCCGTTTCTAGTCAGGCAGGGTTGGCGAGTCCGAACCAGATCCGGGATGCTCTGATACCATTAACTTTTATTTACTATAACTTATACACTTTAAGCTTGTTCATTCATACACTATTAAACATTTAACTTGTACTATTGCATGAGGATTACCGAAATATATACAAAGCTCCATATGGAAGTGTTCAGCATTTACAATATTTACGTTGTTTGCAAAAGCAAAAGCCATATACATTAGACCAAACGGTCTTCCGGTGGAGTACCCTGTTGATGTGTTGACTTTGGCTAGCGATGTGGATTGTCTTGTCCTACGGTTTCTCTTCTATACCTACTGATGAGACCCGTGCTGTTTATAGCTTAGTGAGAATTAATACATATGGACGACCTCTATTAAGGGTCATCACACTTTAAAGACATGCATATCTGATTCATGCCACAGTAGGGTGATCCGGAATCAACAAAATTTATAAACCTAAATTCCTCTTCCACTGGCCGTGAAGATAGCCATCAGCAAAGATAAAGGGTTCTAGGGCCTAACACAGGATAGGTTTTCTTTCAGGTAAATGATTTGCAGTTGGCTCAAAATGGTGAATTTCAATTTGGATTTTAAGGTTTTGTAAAAATAGTGGGTTGAAATGTTTGTGAACTAAAAATAAACTGAACTAAAAAAATATGAAAAAGAACTCCTTGAAGCATTGGGCTACCGCTGAGTTCTCAAGGTAAATGAGAGGTGCTCTGGTCCTTTCTCTGCTGGGAGGATGACATATAGTCATTTCTCAACCTGATCTTCATTTCACATAAAAACCGGAACCCTTATAATTTTTCCTTTTGAAAATGGCATTTTAATGAGCATAATGCTCCAGACATGCGAACACACCTCCTAAACCTAAATTCCTACAAGATTCAATAGAGGGTACCAATCTGGATGTCGTGATCTAGCAATAAAACATCCACGAACCCAAAAAAGCTTGCCAAATACAGTTACCAAGGTATATTTAAGCAGCTTTTAAACCTAAAGGAGAGATAAATATAAATACCCGTAAATGCTTGCGTTAAACACATGAGAACCGTCATTTTACCTCAAAACCCTAGCCCAATAGCCCTCCTCTTCAAGGATAAAAGCGGTCTAGCCAACCATCCTCTGAGTTTTCATCCTCAGAGGTTGTTTGGTAGCCGAGAAAATAAAAGAAAAGCAAAGAAAATGAAGCAGAAAGAGAAAAGCGGGAGAACTTACAGTGCTCTGTATTTCCGCCAAAAGTTTCAAAAGTTAAAAGCTGTCTCATTCTCTACAAGGTTTGAGCTTATATAGAGCTCCAAGAAGAGGAAAATACAAAATGCCCTCAATTTACACTTATACATCAAGGGCAAAATGGGAAGAAATCAAAAAGGGCACAGAGTCAAATGTTAAAGGCAAAAGATGATCAGCAGATATGAAAGCGCAGCCTCGCACCGCGAAATTTTCTGCTTCTCTTCTTCTATGCTTCTACTCCTTCTTTCCTTCTGGTTCTGATCTACAATGTTGAGTTCGACTCGAATTCTTCGTGCTTGGACCGACTCAACAATCTTGGCATTAATAGCTTGCAAAAACTGTAAAATTAGCCACAAAATGCGATCAGTTGAATAGCAAGGACCTTAATGTGCAAATTGGGTTAATTACGTTGATTAGTACACAAAAAGTGCTCAAAACCTTAAATAAATATGGTTCAAAATATCATTTTTTGAGCACTAATCAATATCACTTTAACATTCATTTTTCATATACACATGCTTATTCATGTTTACACATATCATTTATAGATATACTTCTACATGTATCATCCTTATCCAGATTTACTGAGATTTCATTTCTTATCATATTTCATATACTTTTCGTATCATTTTACACTTTTTACTTCTTGTTTCAGAATCTATACTATCATCACAGCAAAGGTTATGCTTCATATCACGTCATATACTATATACATTTCATTTGTATATACTTGTTATTTTCTTTTTTGTTTCATGCCTGCTAATACCTTAAAAGCGGATACTGGAAGAATCAGAGTGTAATTCGAAGGTACTATCATCGTTTTCATTCGCATGTATCTCGGCTGCATTATCACCGCGCGAGATAGTGATTCTATATGTGCGTACCAAGGTATGAGGTAACCGTATTTGTGGCGCTTATCTTCGTATGACCCAAATGGGGCCGCAGGCCGCTATAATGATCCAAATAGTATCTATGTCATCGACCCAAACGGGGGCCTCGATCAGAACCGTATGCTACAAAGAATCGTGTCCCTATATGCATACCTATCTATCCAATCCACCCGGTATGTGCAGCAATCGGGCTTTATTATGTTTTCTTTAATAATCTTTCAAGATTAGAAAAAAGAGTATCTCATATACATGAATAGGGTATTAATACCCATACTTACATATATTCATATCAAATAACTTCTTATACATGTTGAACTCCACTTTTCATATAAATAAAAATCATATGTATTCAGACTTATAAGAAGTTTATACTTGTTCAAGAATTTACTATCTTATCATAGGGCGTTAAGTTTACCCACATCAAACTTGCCGAGGCGAAGCAACGGTACGTTTTCAACTTAGTTTTATTCTTATTTGAACTCGCGTTAGTCATTTAGGTATAGGTACGTACCTGATTCAGCATTGTACTAACCTCGTTTCGATGGTACTGCATCCTAGTTGTACTTCCCTCCTCGGTACCATTTTGCCTCTATATATCACTGGTACCACCCCTGTTTCAAAATTACTGTCGCAAACCCGCCCCGTAAATGGCATATTTTCCCTTTTTCACTCACCTTTCTTCCATACACTTCCTCATTCCATCCCTAAGAGATCGTGAACCCATCATGTGATTCCCTCCCAAAAACAACTCTAAATACGGTTCATAACCCAAACATAGTTAGTTAGCTCGTTTCAAACCCTAACCCAATTATCGCTAATAAAACCAAAATCTATATACTTGTATAGAGGATTCCATACTCAGCAACTTATACAAACTAGGTTTTATCCAATAAATCCTTCGACAAATCTGTGGATGAATTCTCAACCAAACCCTAGGCTCAGAATACCACATCATCCTCAAACCATAGAAATCCATATAAATCCATAGTAATCCATACCATTCCATACCTTTGATCTTCTTTCCTCCTTCTCTTCTCTTCATCTTCTTCTTCTCTTCCTTTCTTCTCTTCTCTTCTTCTTCTCCCTCTCTCTACGTTTTTGCTGTCCCAAAAATGAGAGACTAAATGAGATATTTTGTTCCAAAATACACATAAGTTTAAATTTTTTTATACATTTTTTTATTTCTTTCCATTTTTTCATTTAGGTCCTTCATCTCTATTATTCTCAATCTAACTTATTCAAATTCTACTTTGGCATATGAACTTATTAAATTATGACCCTTGGGTCCTAAATTGGTAAATGACCAATTTACCTTTGTCTTTTGTATAAATTTCGGGTTTTGGCTTATTTTATTTTTAGCATTATTTTATTCCGAAAAAATATATATTTACTTTTATTATACCCAAAACATGTTATAAAACTGTCAAGGTGTAATTTGGGGTGTTACATGAGGTGCTCGGCATTCCAAGAGTGATGCAAAGTCTTTCCCTCTTCCGTTTGAAGCCTATATAGTCGCTGTGTCAAATTATCTCTGCGGATAGACGATATGTGGTCCCTCGCCAGGGTCCCGCTTCGTATGGGTCTTTCCTTGTTGGAAAGAGTTTCTTGAGCACTAGGTCGCTGGGCTTAAACCATTAGGCCTGACCTTTCGATCATAGTACCTTGTTGTTTTTCGTTGGTACCCTCGGCGCTGCTTCAAAGCCCCGCTTCGCTCCTCCAGGAGGATCCAAGTTTGCTGAGACTTCGTCAGGCTCCCAAGGCTTGTAAACTCGACCCTAGGTGACTCGAGTCCAACCTCGACAGGGGCTACCGCCTCGGTGCCAAGTGCTAAGGCGAACGGAGTTTCCTCGAAAGGCAAGACTCATGCGGTAGTTCTATATCGCCCATAGTACCCTGGGAGGTATTCTACCCATTTTCCTTTGTGCCTTCCACCTTAGTCTTCACCGTCCGCCTGAGAGTCCTTATAAGGATTTCTCGTTGTCCGCCTGGATCATGACGGAGCTGGGACCCAATAGTACTCCTTGGATTTCGAGCTCAGCGCAAAAGTTTTTGAATTTCAGATTGTCGAACTGCTTTCCATTATCAGACACCAATGCTTTTGGGATTCCGAACCTGCATATTATAGATCGCCGAACGAAGTTGCGTACCTTTTGCTTGGTGATTGTTGCCAATGGCTCGGCCTCTGCCCATTTGGTGAAGTAGTCCACTCCTATAATGGAAAATTTGCATTGACCTCTTCCAATGGGCAAGGGCCCGAGTATATCTAATCCCCACTTCCGAAAGGCCGTGGGCTTGGTCGATTGAGGCGAGATGGAGATCCGGGCATGCTCTAACAGATTTTGCATCTTCTCGACCAAATTCCGCGGCGGTCTTTGAGCATCGTGGGCCAATAATATCCCCCGCCCAAGGACTTTTCGCTCAAAGCCCGAGCTTCGATATGCATGCTGCCACATGCCTACGTGTACCTCTCTGAGTACGTAGTTGGCATTTTCCTTCCCTATGCAGTTGAGGAGGGGTGCAGAAAAACCTCATTTATAAAGGGTCCCCCGCAAAAGAGCGAATCTGGCGGACCTTGCTCTTAATTTAGATGCCTCCTTCGATCGCTGGTGCTTCAAAGTTAACAAGAGTCTCATGGGTCCATCCACTTCTACAGCCATTACCGGGAAAATTTCTTCACAGCTTTCGATGTTTTTATCGAGGGCCCGGAGGTGCTCGACCGTATCCGCCATTCAGTCTTCCCGTGATGTCATTGCTAACCCTTTGCCAAGGCATCCGCTTTGTGAATTCTTGTTCTGGGACGTGGTTCGACCTAAACTCGCACGAACTTTTTGGAGTAGTTCAATGCACTGGTAAAAGGATCATTTTTTTTCACCCTCGCTTCATGTGAGTCCTTTATCTCGTCTACTCACCAACTAGAATCGACATGCATACCCTCTAGTCGATCTCCAATGGAGTAGGCGAGGTTAAGTTCTGCACGATGACTTCATATTCGACTTCCAAATTTAACTGAAAGTGCATATTCCACGCCGAGATCCGATCCTGAGCTCATAATCAACTCCAAAGACGCCTTTAAGATCAATTTCCATCTACCGACAACTCCTAGATGGGGAGGCTTGATGCTAGCCGGGTGGCTTTAGGGCTCTATTGAGGTGACTCACATGAAATTTGCCAAACTTGTCCTTTGATCGTTGTTCTTGGTTTACTCTAATGCCGAACCTACCTCACCACAGCTCATTTTATCGCCTTACTGAGGTCTCGGTTTATGCATTTGTCAGGCTGGGTGCTCGTTGGAATCTCGGGCGATATAGGGCTGAAGTATGGTCGAAGTCTTCTAGCGTGGTCACTAATTTAAAATTAGCTTCAATCTTTCGAATGTTTCTGTTCTTCCGCTGAAGCTTGCTGCAGACATCATTGTCATTTCTCTGATCCCATCAGGTATGTGAATGAATAGAACAAACTATTCAAGGTGCCAGGAGTTCTCTGAGATTATTAATGGGGACCCAGTAGCTTTGTGCTGAGAGAACGCCTTCAAAGGAGCACTTAAATGGAATATCTTTTCAAACTTCAGCAAGGGCTGACATCAATAATCGGACCTGACTCAGACACAAAGCAACTCAATGCAGCTATTCTCCTGCTCAGCGTATGAATTTTAGGTTTGAGTGTGGTCAGAAGGTCGAGTACGGCTTTTATCTTGTCCGATTTGGTCTCTATTCTCATGGTCAGTTGACTATGAAACCCAAGAACTTCCTTGCAGACTCAAAGCACTCTGGGTCAAGGAATTTGATTCCTCAGAAGTTCTTCACACTAAACGATTCAAATTATGGCTCCAGTGGAGCCATTTTAATCACTTCACCAAGATGTCATCTGTATACCCATGATGTGCCGATCTGCTTCGGGAACATCTGTTTACTAAACCTCTAATATAGGTGGCCCCTGCTCTTCAACCCAAAAGGCATCAATTGGAGAAAAGCAAGACGTCCATTATCCAAATAAGAAGAGGCCAGTCACTGAGTCCATCCCGGGATCCGATTAGAAGGCCCGAGAAAGCGTCCATAAAGCTAAGGAGCTCGTGGCCAGCAGTGGCATCCACTATGAGGTCGATCCAAGGCAGGGGAAAGCTATCTACGCAAGCTCACATGACGGTGAAGCCAGCTCGCAGAGTCGCCATCACATTCGCCTCTCAGATTTGAACCACATTAGCCAATCAGTCGGGATAATCTACTTCTCGGATAGCTCGGGCTTAGAGGAGTTTGTCGACCTCTTTGTTTATCGCCTTCTACCTTTCTGGGGTGAAACTTCTTCTTTTTTGTTTGACAGGTTTGAAGAAGGGACTAACATTCAAATTTCATGTGATAACCGCCGGTCAATTCTTCCATGTCTTCTCGTTCCAAGCGAACATCACATTTTTCTTTAAGAAGTGGATGAGGAGGCTCTTTAACGCCTTCAAGCATCAATCCCACAGTGAGGTGTTCATCATCTGAGTCAGACCGGGTTCTAGCTCTTCCGAGGGCATAGGTCCGTGTTTAATTCATTTCATGTCGAGCTCATCCATACGGACGCTGGCTAACCGCTTTGTTTCATCATGTCAACTAGCACTCCCTAGTCACCACGGTATCCCCAACCATTCCTACTTCATTCTTCGTAGGGAATTTGACAACCATATGATAGGTGGAATGGACGGCCCTTACGGGTATCAGAGAGGCCCATTCAAGAACATGTTGTATGCCAGTTCGGGCACCCACTACGAGGAATTCCACTGTCATTGCGGGCCTGGTACTGGGTCTCCCAAAGGCACCACCAGATTAACCCCATCTCCCGAGAATCCTTAGTACATGCTTAACGTTCCAAATTCTTCTCCCTTCCGATGCCCATTTTGTCAAACGCCGATAAGATGATGTCGGGTCGAGCCCCGCTGTCATTGTAACCCCGCGAAATGTTCTTTTCTACCGTCATGACGCCGGTTATCGAGTCATCGCGCGGGATGCTAGCGTACTTCTTCCATGTCGTAGTCCCGAGAAGGTTGGCGGTAGTATCCAACCGAGGGAGCTTGACACGCCCTAGACCTCCGCGCTTGTCTCCCGATCTGGCCAGTCAGTGAGCCTCCCGGCCAAACGATTCCCCACCACCCGCGAATCCCCCTGAACTACATCGATCTCTCCTGGTCATTGATGTCGGGTCGGGCCGACGAGGTGGTGGAGGAGGTGCCTTGTTCCACCTGGAGCCACTGCACCGCAGATTTCCACGTCGGATTAGGGAATTGGATTTCTTTCTCTAACCCAATATAACTGATCTATCTCGGGCCAATGACTTCGTGGAACCCACAAAGATCTAGTTATGTCTCAGATCCGTCATCCGAGATGGCCACCTTTAGAAACCCTCATGCTCTCACCAGATAGACTCGAGACAATCGAGGCCGTCAGGGGGGTGAACTGCTGAGGTGGGTACCGCGGCCAACTGGCCTCTCTGTGACCCAAGCGGTCCTCGACGTTACCTTCTTTGAGATCTGACCAGATTCTCCGGTTCCTCCGTGGAGATCTATCTAAGCCTCCACTGTTTTTTCTGGCTTCAACCCACTTTTCTCGTCCTGCTTTTCTCTCTTTTGCGCGAAGAGCTCCCCCGCTTAGACATAAGGGCCTCCTCAAAATATTACTTTTCTGCCATGAGCACTCGCCATACTACCGAGGGTTCTTCGAGATGGAGAACATTAGGTCTTTGACTCGTATGCCTGTACCTGACAATGCAAGGCTGATGGCGAACTTTCATCCGAATGTCTACCCACGACTCGTTGAACCTCTCGATTGAGGGGACCTGTGTTTTTCTTGTGGGCCTTGTTTTTTACGGCCTAGATAGGTAGCTCTACAAGACGTCCGGCCCAATGAAGTGGGACACAAAAGCAATGGAGATTTCTTTAAAGGATGAGATCGGTACAGCGAGCCTGCCACCACGCCAAGGCCGAGCCCTTGAGCTGATGGCAAAGGCCTCGCATCTCATGGGGTCTTCGTATCCATGCAACTCCATCCGATTCAGAGCGCTGGCGCCGGCCCACCCGTCTTCTTCCATCGAAAGCTCGCACCGCGCATCAACTTCGCTTGGAAGAGAGAAATGTAGAACCCCGGCCGTGAACGGGGATTTCGCTTCACTGCACAAAGCGCCCATCGATATCAGTCCTACTTTCACAAATTCTTCCTTTATGTGGCCAAGCTCTTACTAGATGCCTCTGAAACGTTGTTCCCAAGATTATGCCCCCCTTTCAAGTTGGCGGAGATCAGACATCACCTTGTCGCTCCCGCCTTGCGCCCCGCCCAGTGCCTCACCACCTCGTGGTCCGTAAGGGTCATGTTCCTGGGCCCGCTATCTTCTCCTTCGCCAACATCCAAGGGGTTTCTAAGGTGTCGATGCTCCTCGTGTGGAAGGGTATTGCGGCCTTCGTGGACCTGTTGCGCCTCCGTAGGCATTGCCCCTATATGGTGAGCTCTTCCAACTCCTTTAACAGACGTTGATTGATTCACATAAAAAGGGTCATCTCGCCAGCAGGCGGAAGTATCCCCGAGCTGCCTCCCCGGTTGTCTGTTGTCAACGCTATCCCTGATTGGTTCTGCCCCGAGAGGGGCCGGGTATGACTCGCCATGTTTCGAGTCAATACCATCATCATCGATAAATCGCCTGATTTGTAAAGGAACAACTGCTCCTACGCATTCCAAGGCCAAACTGATGCAGCTTTTCTATCGATACCGGGTTGAGCTCACGGAGTCGCCGGGCTGAACCGCGAGCTGGACTGATGTACAACCCGCAAGAAATGGTGGTCCCGACGAGATGCCACCGCCTCTCCGATGTCAAAGTCACTTCTTCCCACAAAGGGCAGAGATCAATCGCTCACAATATTATGATCAAGGCATCTTCTGCAAGGGAATCGCTTCTGCATTTCATCACAAAGCATCACGACGACTTTCCTTGTTAGATGATGATACGACATCTTCCCAATTGCAGGGAAATCTTCTCTTCCTTATCGCTAATCGAATATTATGATAATTGCAGAAATTTTAATAATGCTGTATTCTTCCTTCCTTAGATATCTAACGCAAAGATGGAGTGCTTCTCTTTCTTACAAGATTTAATCATGATGGATATCCATTACTCGGCCATTTGTTTTGGTTCTTCTTCACTTCGTCATTGAGGCCTGGCTATCATGGTCGCATGGTAGTTTCATTTGAGCCAAGTTTGCTCGCTCTGAAGCTTCGCCCAGCCTCCAGTACGGTTCACTGGGCCTGCTGCTCAGCCCATGATATTTTTATCACATTAATCTCCACATTTGTTTTAGGCCTTAGGGTTATTTTTTATATAGATTTGATTAATTACTTTCTATCTATCTCATAATTTCATTCAACTCATGTTATTATTCCTTGAAGCTTAGTATATGCTTATCTTTAATTTTATAGATCTGAATATTTATTTTAAAATATTATAAATAAGAAAAAATTTCATGTAGAATCTTGATAAAACATAACGAAAAGGAACCTTTTAATTTTTATATTATCTACATTAATTTGAAAAAATTAATTATTTTAATAAAAGAAATTATATCCTCAAATTAGAATATTATATATAACTGATTTATTTGATTTAAAATTTAATAGTAGCAGTTTCAACTAAAATTAATTAAGAAGATAATTTTTAATTTAAAAAAAAAAAAATCATGAATATTATCCTTAAACATAACTATATTCATCCATTGTATATTTTTGTTTGAATCGTTTTAGGACCTTTTAATTTATTAAAATAAAATTAATATTATTATTGGCTCATCGATATTTTATATCCTTGAAATTGAGTTAGCGTGTGTGTAGTCATAGTTACCCATATCTTCATTCTTTTTTGTGTCATACTATCTCATTGACTCATTGTGTTGGGTTTTGGGTGAAGAGATCGAAATATTAGTACTATTAATAATAAGAAGAACGTCGTCGTCCTGCTCCTGCCTGATGATTTGATCGTGAGATCTTAGCACGACTGCCGTGGTTAAGAGTTTCCAGTTGCTCTAGCTGTGTATGTAAGTCATGGTATGATATCATTAAAGATCCTGTTTTTCTGCCAAACACTTGATCAGACTAGGTTTTACGACTATGAAAGTAAACTTTACTAGTGACTTCTAGCATTCTCCTTCTTCTTAATGCTTTCTTCTTCTGGTAATTAGTACTGAGAAACAATTCACCTAATAATAATAATGTACTTGTTTGACCAGAATCCACATAACGGTTTTAAAGATTTTCTCCCTTAAGTATGGCACATGTGATGGTATATTTATTCAGCATAGTTACAGGATGAGTTGTACTTTATGGAACTCTGCAACCTGTGGGAAACAAAGTCTATTCCAAGGACAACTATGAGGAATATGATATAAGAGAGATACGATTATGTATTTTGTATTTGCTATGATCCTAAAACCGGTGATTCGCAGCAAGATCGCTAAATTTATTACCAGTCCATTCAGGAAGTGGAATTATACACTTTTGCCAGTGATTCTTGAGACAACTGACTTTAGACAACGTGACAATCGACATTGAGCTGAGTAGTCGATCATACATCCCTGAAGACAGATCGTATTGGTATATGATGAACAGAAGAATTTGACCTTGAAATCCTTTATTTTGACATGAGTACGAAGTTTTTGGGTTATACCTTACCAGATTCTTTCTGAGCTGACAGGGAGGATTACAGTCTACAATGAAATGATCGTTTTGATTCTTTATCAAAACAAATTGGCATCCACCATAGAGGATCCCATTGACGTGTGGGTGATGAAAGAGTATGGGGTGAAGGAGTCATGCACTCTTCTCTCAACAACTGTAGGTGTTCATATGGCTTTGGTTGTTTGGAGCCATGACGGAGTTTTCATGGAAAGCAGCAGAGGGGAATTGCTTTCGTATCATCCCACCTCTCAACAATTTAAGAATCTTGGAGTTATCTCCGACGGTACACAGCCTGTCCTTTACCAGGAGACCCTAGTTTCTCTTAATGGGATGCATGAAGAAGAAGAAGCTGGTATCCTTTCCCATAGCTGCCCATGCTTTCTAACTCTAATTATTTTATTTATTCAGGTTTTAATTAATTATATATTGGATTAAGATCTTTATATAAAAGACATTTATAGACCCTCTTAATTTTTTTTTAGAGTTTGTCAATTTATGGATAGATTTTCTATATATTTTTATTTTAAAAGAATTTTTATAACAGCTATGGAGCTAAAATTTATATATGCATGACTTTCATAGAAAATAAAAGGCTTATGTAATTTGAAGGGACTTTTACTAACTGTAAATAATTATAATAAATTTATATTTATAATAAAAGGAAAATATTTTAATTAAATAATTTTATTCAACAAAAGTTAATAATTTTATACACACGTGTCTTAAATTATAGCCTCCCCTATGAGTTTCTTTTCACATGAAAAGCTGGTGACTGACACTCGAATCAAAGCTCAAATTAAGCAGCACTTCGTCAAGAACAAAAGAATTGAAAGATGCTCCATCTCTTTTTTATTAAATTGATTTCGACTATAAGCCAACAATGTTAAGAAGGAGGATACATATGATTGGTCTCGGATGAACCCGAAGAAGATGAGGACCCTTGTTGGCCCTTCTCCAATCCCAAGGTAATCTTAGAATTGGATCTAACTGAAGCATCTCACATGAGTGCTTCTCATGTTTGTCAAGCCATATATAATTTTTATTTTAGTTTTGTTGCTTCTGATCTCTTTACACTTTTTTTTCATATATTTTTTTTATCAATAAAGTTTCATATTCCACACAACATATTTATTTATTTTTGGTGATTCGATCATCATCTCACACGCGCGACATCGCCGTCTTCAGACACGATCACATCGCTGACACGACTGATACAGATTTATTTGGCGTTGCGCGATTCAAACGAAAGAAAGATATACACAATTGTAGATATAAATCAAATCACCCACACAAGATAATCGTATAATTAAAGTCACAGTATTAACCGTATTATACCATAATAAGATATCAAACAAGCAGACTAATTATCAAATCGATAGTTCGAGTCGCTTCGGCCAAGTATTAAAAGATATTATTTCATCATTTGTGGTTTTTAGCCATTTTGATTATTTTTCTTTTTAAAAAAAACAAAGAAAACTGGAGTATAAGAAAAGCATGTTTTGAAAAATAATCCCAACTCATTGAAAAAAAATTTCACATAGACTTTCCACTTGTGAAGTATGATGAAGATTTAAAAAGTAGTTGTGTTCTTCAAAAGAAATTTCAAAATTCAAATTCAAAAATTCAAACTATTAAAAGATTTAAATTAAAAGACACTTTTAGTATAAATTCAAAATTTCCAAAACTTTAAAAAGTATATATTTAAGAAACACTGTCAATTCATAATTTGCTTTAAATCCTTAGAAATGCTTCAATGTAGACTAGACTTTCAGTTAAAATTCTAAGATTTAAAATTATAAAAGTATTTTTCACATGGAAAGAATTTAAGATTTTTAAAATTATAGAAGATATTTTTTACATGGCAAAAAGTACACTCAATTTAGAAATATTTAGGAGTCTTGTCTCAAACTAATACAAATTTAAAAACAAATCTACCAAAATAATTTGAAAAGCACACCAGGATTCAATGAGCGTATTTAGATGATTGCTGGAATTTTTTTAAATTAATATCGTAATCAGTGACTATGACTTTAACTTAAAAAATTTCACAAGATACCGCTATCGCAATATTAACTTAAAAAAATTCAATATCATAAATTTCACGCTAGACATTCGACGTGGCCCCAAAGTACTACTGAGATTATTTAGCTTTTCAATCTATATTTATAATTTAAAAAAAAAAAAAAACCTATTTTCGTCCGAAACTCAATATTTCTTATTCTTTGAATTTTTATTTATTTATAGGCTAAATGCCCAAAAAGCCCTCTCTCCGTTGCTCATGATCTCTCCCTCAACAAATGTCGTCGAACCTTCGATTCAAACACTCTCTCCTTTGACGACTAATCTATCCTGGCTTGCTTCAGGGACTGCAATTCCCTTCGATGCTCAGACTCATTCTGGTTCTCTCTCTTACTTATTGTGAAAATCACTTTGTTCACCGTCCTTAATCCCCCATTCTCTTCAATTCTAGGGTTCAGGCTCTGATTAGAGAGCTCCAAAACATAAAACCACTCATTTATGCTGAGCTGCCATGGCGAGTCCGCTCTCCTCCGCTATTACTCGATTTGTTTGGCCAGGCCAAGTCAACATCATTAGGGTTAAGGGTAAAAAATCCTAATCTTTCTTTGTAGGCAAGCATAATTGAAGACTGCCGAAGGTTCGAAGAACATGGAAGCTGTCACCGCCACTATTATTCCATCTCTTTTCAAATTCAATAGATCAATTATGTGCACTTCCCTGGCCAATTTTGCTTCTTAAGTTGGTGGCTTAATTCGAAGTACCAAATCAGTCTTACATTTGTGAAATGATATAAGGGTTTGTTGATTAGTTTATATTGTTGGCCACGATTTTGATTGATAGCCATTTTGCTTGCTGAGAGAAGTTTGGGAACTACCAAATTACTTGGATTTTCAGATTTGCATCGGTCGTTTTTGTTTTATGTTTGTTTTAGGGAGGGCTTAAAAGCCACTATGAATTTCTACTGATATAGATTATTTAGTTTGTTCCAGATTTCAAAATTTTTGGGGCTTCTAGTATTTTGAGCAAGCTATCTTTTGTATATTCTTTTAAAGATGAGGCTGTTTTTTTTTTTTGTAGTTACACCATTTGAACTATTTTCAGGTGACAATTCACAATATTAGATTGCCTAAACAGAGCACCGTCAGGGATGTGATTAGTGAACTTAAGACAAAGGTAAGTTTTCGTTTCTCTGGAAAAGTTTCGAAAGTATAGTTTATGTGGTGCAATGAATTATGAAGTTTTTCTCTCCTCTCTCTTTATTATCTGTTTGATAGATACTGTTTAATATTGGGGAAGGAAAAAACGCCCCTTTTTTTGGCTTTAACTTTCTGTTTGATATAGAGGAAAATTTGTCCTCCAGCGTTCTCATAGAAGCCCATCTATCAGCGTGTACTTGTTTCTGTTTATTATTATGTTAAATATTGATCTTTTTGGTAATGAGTTTTCCGAGAAGCATGGCCTCAAGAAAACTAAAACTCTTGTGCACAATCATAGGTCCAAGAATAATTTTCCATTAGTTGTCATGGTTAAAACTTACTCCTGTGTGGTGTGCATCATGGAACGGGTTGAGTTGTCTGTTCCAAATGCAGAACTGAGACTGCTTGAACTTTTATATCACAAGATTTATAAGGTAAATGACTTTATGATCGGATTTATGAGCTGGCACTATAATAGAGTTCCTTTTCTTCTAAATACTAATTCTTTGTCTTGTCACTCTGTGGAGTTGATTACTCGGTGACCTTTCTCCTGAATGTTGTTTCCTGCATCTTTGTTATATGCATTTGAATCGGATTGAGTTTCCCTTCATTTTCGATAATTTGAATAAAACGAAGGGATAAAGTTATGGACAAATCCTGAAATGGCAATAAATTGCTGCCAAACCTGCCAACAGGACATCATCTCCTTGCTACCTTTGGGAGATGTCCATACCTTTCTGTGATATGCACAATAAGCTAATGTAGAAGCATGCATAGGGAGTTTAAAAATCATGAGTAGCCATCCATGAGTATTTTTTTTAAAATGTAAATTTTAATTGCCATTCATGTCAAATGTACTACTCTCCTTAGGTGCATAGGCTGTCTATGCTATAATAGTTATCTCTATTAGGTTATACTGTAATACTGGTTAAGGAAGCCTAAGCTCTTGGGTTCTTCTGGACCTATCCTTGATGGTACCACCAGTCGTGACACTACTATATAGTTTCTAATTTGCTTTTGTTTCTTCTTGCATTGTGCAAACTGGGATTATCATTTTGAAGCATAATCATGTGCTCTAGCCCATTCACTGATTAGTAATTGCAAAAGAATAATATTTATTATTTGAAAACTATCATATCTAAAAGTGATAGACATGTTTGAACCTTGATTGCAAAAGATATTGACCAGGTACTTTTTGGGTTTTAATCTGAAAAGGTAAAAAGGATGGCTAACACCTTTTTCATGAAAGGTGCTGATGATCTTCTAATCTAGTCTCCTTTAAAGGAATACTTGATGTTCACTAGTATAATCCATTAATCTGGTTTTTTCTGGATTGTTAACTGGTATTATTAAGAGGCAGAATAGCTTGTGAGGCCTAGCTCAATGAAGGAATATTAAGAGGCAGGACATATGTGAAGGAATTTTACAAAAATAGATCTTGGAACTACTGGGTGTTTCTCTTTCTTAGTCCTTTCCTGTTTTCGCAATTGTAGGTTCGTGCTGTTATGGAAAAATACCCTCCCTACCAGTCTATTTTTGCTAAAATGTTCTGTGGAGAGAGCCAGATGCTTGACAAGGCATTTTATGAAGAGGAAGTGAAGAGGCTTTGCTTAGCATTTGAGCAACAGGTTTGTATCTCAGATGCCAACACAACCAAAATTTCTTTCCAAACTCTATTTGAATTTTGATTCATCTAGATGCTTGTCAAAATAGGCGCATGGCTACACCTGACTACATCTATTATCTTCCTTCTGAATATAGGATTGCGTTCACTATTCCAGTTGATTCTGATCCTCATTTTGACTAACAATGAAATATCTGTTTCCCTCTCTGAGCTGCAGTTCCATTATGGTGTTTTCTTTGCTTACATGAGGTTGAGGGAGCAGGAGATCAGGAATCTGATGTGGATATCTGAACGTGTGGCTCAGAACCAGAAGACTAGAGTTCATGACAGTGTCGTCTTCATATTCTAGTTTCTGATCATTGGCCATCATAACAAAAACATTCATACTTTCTTACAGAAGTGGTCAGTGATCTCTCAGGTTGTTGGTTTTCTTTAATGTATAAAAGGCATGGTAAATGCATTATAAGAAGCACAACCTCAATGAATGGTGTAGTTCTAGGAACCCCATGATATGAGAAATTCCCTTGAGGCCTGGCTCCGATGGTCCTTACCAATGACCTTTAGAACACAACCACCCTCCTACAGCAACAATACTGTTGACAGCTCCCTATGTTATCAATTCCCATTACTATTTCTTCCTCCTAAGTTATCTTTCGTATGTCTTATAATTTTCTTTTTTTAGTTGTTATATTGCTTCTAATGTACTAAAAAGACTGCTGCATGGCCACCAATTAGGAAGCAGACTAGTTTCCTAATTGCACAGGTTCTCCAAAAAACAATGTCATTTATTTCATCGCAGCAAGCCCTTCACCATTTTGTCAACACAAATGGCCATTTGTCAGAAAAGCCTTACTAAGTAAAAGCTATAAAGTCTCACCAAATACTATGTGTTCAAAGTTCTTCACTTGCTCAGTCTGGTGGCTCTCGAATTTCATTTGCCTCATCTGCAGCGGTCTTCTCAGCATGTTTTTAGCCATATACTCCAAGCGTCTCTGAAAATTTGATATCCAAAAAATGTTAAAATTAAGAAATCAAGAATTATGCAATAGGCAAGAAAATGATTAGGCAAATGTAACACAAACTAACTAACCCGGATGTATAATTTCAAAATGCTCGTCATAACCAGCATATGGTCCGTAGAAGATACTCGCTCAAGATCAAGCTCCAGCTGGCTCCTATTGTGAATGCACTGCAGGATCTTTGCATCATGTTTGCAAAGCTGCAGAGTGAGATCAGAAAGGAATTAGCAAATAGTTCATGTGTCTAATTGAAATCACGATGAAGTTCATATATATATATATACCTCTAAACGATTTTGGTCTCTTTCAATTTTCTTAGACAGTGCCGTAAACAGGTAATCTGTGCTCTCCTCGTCTTTATCGGTTTCCAAAACTTGTTTATCCTTTTTGAGCTGATAATCTCTCAAATACACCTCATCCAGAATATTTGCACATCCTGAACCCCCAATCGGCCACTGTGAGATAAAGTGGCGAAAGTCAGCACTCTCGGCAAGCCTTCCGGCTTGCAAGATCCATAAAGGACACGTAACTCCGTGGACGCTCACCCATCTCCTCGAATTCATTCAGATAGGCTTCAAGGGCTTTTTCATAACCCACGAGCTCTCGTTTTTTGGCACACAAACTCGTTAGGCAGGAATGGTTTTTACCAAGGAGTTCTGCGATTTTGCTCTCTCTTTCGTCGAAGAGTTCTTCCCTTTGCCGTGAACAAAAGTCTTCCAATTCACCAACTGAATTAGGTCCAGAATATAACCAAGACAAAAGAAAATCAGTCTCAGTCTCAGTCTCAGCTGGCAGGGCATAATCTCCATCATGGATCACAAAAGTTACCTCCCGACCATTATAAGATGCCTTAATTTGAAAATCATCTGCTACTGCTACCGTGAACTCATACTTCTTATCGCTAGCAGCTTGAATAACCACAAGCAAATGATATAGAAGCCGCTGAAGGTGATCGACTCCCAAAAATCGGATCCCAAGAGGTGTTTCATCGAGATGAAGACATAAAAGCTGAGATGAGGACAAGATAGTCTGCAGCTCAGTCTTGGCATATTGCATCACAAGGTGAAGATGGCTCTCGGCAAGGCAGTGACGGCCGAGGAGAGTACTGAACATGTCGTGTATTTTGCCGAGGAACATCCGGCGCTTGGGATCATCCGAAAGGGGCCACTCTTGCGTTTCAACTTCTTCTCTAGTGCTGTTGTTGTTGCTATGACTGTGATGAATGCACGGTAAATGCTTCAGAGATGTCAATAGGCTCCCAAGTACCGACCATAGTCTTGTTGCTAAACCAGTGGCTATCACGTCGTACTTGTATCGGAATAACAGAAGCTAACTCAGAGGAAAGAGTAATACCCGCCGCCATGCACGTGTGGGAAATGTGTTCTCGGTAGGACATGAAATCCAGAAATGTATCCTCACAATGGCGACAAGCCAATTGGGACCACCAACTTTGGTTGTTCTTCGCAAAAGAAAATATCTCGGATACCTTAATACCCAACACCATATGGTCCTTAAAGTGGGCTTCGAGATCCGAAAGTACCACCCGTACCAATTCCCTTTTCTCAGTGTCAACCATTGAGTTCAAACAAATTTGAACCCGTTGCTTCATCACCATAACACACTCCGTATATGCCCGGCCCTCGTTCAAAACCATCTCATTAATTTTCCACTGACAAACTTCCAACATGGCTAACAGACCTTCTCTTGTTTCCTCAACAGTCAAGTCTGGTTCAAACCCTCCCGAACCCATGCCCTTTCCTGATGAATTATGGGCCTCTGGTTCAATGCTCAAAGCCCGTTTACATTCTTGAGCTAGTTCTTCGTATCCATTACCGTAATCGCACAACTCGTATAAAAATCCGGCGTACGCAAACCCAAGATCAATGGAATATGGATACAACTCCATGGCTCGCTTACATGACTCCGCGGCTTCCTTGAGGATGCGATGCTTGAGCATGCCGTCGGCGATTTCCCTTACGTAGTCCGTAAAAATCTTGCCCTGAATAATGTATGGATCTTCGCAATTTGTCTTCCCACGGCACACCTCCTTTATAATCGTTATAGCTCTTGAGTGGCTCCCTTTCTTGCAAGCACGAAGCGCATCCACGCATCCTTTCATGACAGAAAACTCTTTCTCTACTGAGCCAGTAGCCGGAGAGGGGGAGGAGGAGGAGGAGCTTGGTTTCTTTCTCGCCATTTCTTGTTGACCTTAATACGGAAATTAACACACAATATTTCAGATCATCGAATTCAAATTCATCTATGATAATAAAATAAAATAATAATAAAAATAAAAATATATGGGACACATACCAAGCCAATAACACACATCCACGAGGATCTTAAGCCCTGATAGTCTTCTCCTTATCAAACTTCGATACACGCATCGTCAGAATCGTAATTGATAAGAGTGTGCCTTAACCGCACACGGTGATTTCTATATAACTTATCGATAGAAAAGACGCACTAAGAATACATCGCTCAAAACCGTTCTTTTAAACGCTGTAATTAATAACTGTGCTCATATAATAAATTATATTTATTATAAATAATCGTTTTTATATAATAAATTATATTTATTATAAATAACCGTTCATATAATAAATTATATTTATTATAAATAACCGCTCTTATAATAAATTATATTTATTATAATTTTCCCACTCCATCGCTTTCAGAAATAGATCTTTATACGCTATAAATATACGCATTCTTTTAATCGGGCTTAACATTGTGTTAAACGCCACCCACTTAATTTTAATGTGGAAAATAACATTCTCCCACTTAACCCACTAAACCGACATTAAAACTCTTTCTAATGGAACAAGACGGAGAGAGGGGGAGGAGGAGGAGGAGCTTGGTTTCTTTCTCGGCATTTCTTATTGACCTTAATACGGAAATTAACACACAATATTTCAGATCATCGAATTCAAATTCAATCTCTGATAATAAAATAATAATACAAAAATAAAAAATATATGACATACCGTTTCAAGAACACAAATTATAAGAGATTTTTCAAATATAGGACGAACTGATCTCTTTCCCCTTCAAAGGAGTGCATCTTAAACTCGAGCATCTTCTTCTCCATCCGACACGTAATCATTTCAGTAATCGATAAGATTACCTTAACCGCATACGGCTGACATTTATATATACCACGTATCGATAAGAAGAGGATCGCATAATACACGTTCAAAACCGCTTTAAAACGCAGAATTAATAACCTGCTCTTATAATAAATTATATTTATTATAAATAAATCCGGCTCTTAGTACAAATTATATTTATTATAAATAACCGTTTCAATAAATTTATTATTATAATTTACCCACCTATCAAGGCATTCTTTAAAGATATTGGGTATTCTTTTAATTGGCTAAATACTTCAGTTAGTGGGCCAACACTAATTTTAATGTCGTAAAATAACATCTCCCACTTACCACTGCTCAAACCGATTATGAAACTAGCACGTGATCACGATCAATAAACTTAGCCACACGTCCAAAATCATATACCATAATAATCGAACTCGCCTTAGATCATAAAATGCAAATAAGCGCTTCCGATATAACTTATCATATATTAAGAGGCTGCTAATACATCGCTCAAAACCACTTCAACGTTGTGAATTGAATAACTCGTTTAATAAATATATTTATTATAAATAATCACCATATAATAAATTATATTTATTATAAATAACCGTTTTATAATAAATTATATTTATTATAATTTACCCACCTATCAAGGGGGTAAATATCTATAAATACTTTAAAGATATTGGGTATTCTTTAATTTGTTAAATACTGCGTTAATACCACCCACTAATTTTAATGCATAAATAACATTCTCCCACTTCGCCCACTAAACCGATTACGAAAACTATACGCGATCACGATTTCAATAAAACTAGTAAATACGTCCAAAATCATATACCATACATCAATCAATTTAGATCATAAAATGTAACAGGTTAAGCCCGTATATAACTTATCGACAGTGTAGGTTAGAGCCCAATAATACACGCCCAAAACCGTCTAAAACGGTAATTCAAATAACCGGTTTCTATAATAAATTATATTTATTATAAATAACCGTTCGCTCTTATAAATAAATTATATTTATTATAAATAACTGCTCATTCTATAATAAAATTATATTTATTATAATTTATCCACCCATCGTGGTAAATATCAATATGAAGATAATGTAGATTCTTTTAATCAATAAATACTAAAGTTAGCCACAACGCACTTAATTTGTATTACTAAATACATTTTCGCTGGCTCTCATCACGCAAGATAATCAAGGCAAAGAGAGAGACGATGGGTTTTCAGCTTTTCTTGAAGGAAATGGGGTTGCAAGGTTATAGAGAGGTTGAGATGGTTTTTCAGCTTTTCTAGAAGGAAATCAGATTATAGAGAGAGGAGAGGAAGTGAGATGGTTTAGCGCTTCTTGAAGAAAATCTCAGTTGCAGAGAGGGAGAGAGGAGATGAGATGGTTTTTTTCTTTTCTTGAAGGAACCGTTGCAACCTCAAGCAGAGGAGGTTTGATGGCTTTTAGGCTTTTCTTGGAAGGAAATCGGTTGTAATAGGAGGGAAACGGCTTTTAGGCTTTTCTTGGAAGGAAATCGGTTGCAATAGAAGGGAAACAAACTTTTAAAAATAATAATAATAAATAAATTTGAAAACCCCTTTTATTCGTTATTCTTAAAGATTCTTGACAGTTTGTTAATGTTAATTTTTAATATTAAAATATTGATAGTCAGATGAGGACGTGTTTGTGGTGGTAGGAGAGTGTATGGGGGGGGGGAGGACTGTATCCCCAGACCTCGACGTCGTGAGATGAAAGCCCCTCTCAAAGGTTTGTTTGATTTCAGTTTTTAGACATGCATGCATATATAATGAATGCACAGTGGGTCGGTCTTACTTTCTGTTTGGAAGTCAGTCCTATCACCACTGCCCAAACACAACACGACTAAGATGGAAGAGAAAGGAGGTTACATTCTTAATTTGGCAAGAAATGAATGACAAATATCTTACTGACGAATAACAGTAATAGATCATCTTAGCTCCTCAAGACTGTCCAAACGTACCAATGATCCCACTCCCCTGACGTGTTAATCCTTCTGAAGGCTGAAGGGGTTCATTGACCTTTCCAAGGTAAAGTTAGTGGAATTGTTGAAGAAAGATGGAAAGAGATACAATAAACAGCGTCATCATAATAACTGTAGTTGAAAGATATGCGTATGTACATTTTTACAACCAACACAAAATATGATAATTGAAATAATGGGATGAAATATGTCGAAAGCTATAATACATGCTATGCATAGGTATTGAAATGCACATAGATGTATAAAAGTTTTGGATTGTCCACATGCTTTTTCTGGGTAAAAGCGCGAAACGAATCAGTATTTCTGACTAGAGAAAAATGCAGTGCTCCATCTATATCCAATCAGTATTTCTGAAATCGAATCAGTCATTTATTTTTATTTTTTGATAAGCAATCAAGAAAATATTATAAATAAAAGAGAAGGAAGCTGTACACCAACGTACGCTAGATGCATACAAAGGGTGCCCATAAGACATTGCCATAAAAGAGAGGACCAAAAATAATTACTCCCTCTCCTATATAGAGCCACCAATCTACAAAATCAAAGGCATTGAGTTTCCTCTCCTCTATGCCACTAATCCAACCCATGACCCAAAGCTGCCAGAAAAGCATGTTTAAGGGTAACTGAAATTATGAAATAGGAAAAATCTGTCTCTATTCATCGATTCAACTAGATTGCTTTGTGGATGCAAGAAAAAGATTTAGACAAAAAAATGAAAATAAAGAAAGCACTATAACAATTTTTAAATATTAAGGATGTCATCAAATAATGAAACAAAGAGCTTATACTTATAGAAGGTTAAGATATTTTATAACTCTACAGATTTGGGAAAAGACCAAGGGCCGTTTCACAATTCAAGTATTTCAATAATATGATGGCATCTAGCTCTAAGAATATTGCACCCACCAAATCTATAAACAGTCATACATAAAAACACAATATTAGAACTCATTTCTATGACTCTCAGATAATACTGTCATCCAAGTCACTAGTTCAACATGTTATCAATGTTTTTTCTCCAAACTCCTATGCAACAATTTCTTTTTATGAAGTTTCATTGTCTACTAAAGTAAAAAATTTCCTTGCCTTCTAAAATTTTGATAATAATTTGATTAACTTGCATTCTATTTGACAAAGCAGAGTAAGTTTTCTATTCCCTTCTGAAATACGCTATGCTCCTTGAGAACACAAATACTTTTATTTTTATTTCTGGATTGAAAAAAAAAAATCCTTCCCCCACACACACACCACAGGGCTGACCCTTTTTTCCCTGACCTCTGTTAGGCACAGAGGAAGAGAAATGGGGTTTGTCAGCAAGGACAAAAACTTAATTAGAAAGATTAAGAATTACAGAGGATAACAAATTTACAGGTACAAGGACCCATAGTATTGAGAATGCAAAGCAAATATTTCTCTTTCCTTCTTTGGCAGGCATAAATCTTTCATATTAGCAGCACCTAACAAAAAACCGACTTAGGTATTCATGGTGTATCCAAAGGCACCCAAAGGCCATAGTCAAGGGGATACACAAAAAGTTACTCCCAGCCACCCCAATGCAAAAGCAAACCATATGCAGCAAAGAAAATGCAAATGAATAAATACAGTAAAAAGGGCATTTAAAATGGAGAAACAAAAAACAAATATTACTTGTGGGAGTTCTTCACAAAACTCCTTCCATTCACATCACAAACATATGAGCGTCCCTCACAACGCAAGAGATCAAACCCACAAACCTGCAAGCAAGACGAGAAATATTAATAGAATAAAGACATATTATTTAACATACAACTATCTCATTAAAGGAAGGATTTACAAATATACGAATAGTTGTGTCTGCGTTAATGATCACAACTGGACCTTATGTTAATCATTGTACGGAGCTACACTATCAGTTCATTAAAAGGGCCACCTAATTGATAAAGCAAGCAACATATGTATAATCATCTAAACAGTGTTAGCCACACCTGGACCCTTCTTCATAGGCAAAGAGCTTATTGAAAAAATCACCTAGAAAGGAGGTCAGAAGCTAAGTGCACATGAAACATACCACCATAAATGATTTGAGAGCGAGATTATTGGTTCAACCATCTCATAAAACTCATTAGTCTGTCATAATAAATAAATAGACTAATTCTAATCATAGATGTATCATTAAAATCACCCAGTTTCCACTCTTTCTTTTACCTTATTGCCTTCAGCTTTCATCCTTTTCCTTCTTTGTACTGTAGATCCTCCTCAATCTTGGCCTGGTTTATCTTTTTGAAATCTTTTTATGGCATTTTTATTGCCACTTGCACCTTATCGTGCCGCCCCTTTGTTCTAGGAACTTCGCTTATGTTATTTTTTCTAAGAATGGTGAATAAATAGAATGCTTTGTCTTCTGTGACTTTCTATCACCCTTTAGAGAACTTTTTGCAATAGCAACTCTACTACCGCTTGGCATTAGAGCAACAGTGTTAAAACACCCCTACGATCTTAATCAATAAGAGTAAGAGTGGCCATTTGTGAGTCGCAAAGACAACAATAAGAGTCCTGACATAAGAAAGTCAAGCCATAGGAGCAAAAGTCTCCTCATAATCAATCGCATACTCCTGAATAAAACCCCTGGCAACAAGGCGAGCCTCGTATCGATCAAAAGTGTCATCCAATCGAGTCTTGATTTTATAAACCCATTTACAACCGATAGCAAATTTTCCAGAGAGGAGATCAACCAGATCCCATGTTCCAGTATTATGCAATGCATCCAACTCTTCTTTCATATATTGCTGCCATAAAGGGTTAGAGGAAGCCTCATGAAAAGTCTGAGATTCCTGGATAGAGGCAAGAGCAGAAAAGCAATGAAAGTCACGAAGGTGAGAAGGAAGAGTAGTTACCTGATCGAACGGCGGTTGGCATGAGAGTCGAAGGACCGTGAGGGATCCATGGTCAGCGTGGATTAGCGGGCACGCTCGATGACGGGTATGGAAGCTCACTGGGGATGCATGAGAAGGAACATCAGTAATAGAAGGGGGAGACTCAGACAGAGAGGTGGGAGACTCCTCAGGAAAAAGGTCAGGGAGAGGATCAATAGAGGGAATAAGGGAAAGAGGAACATGAGATAGTTGGTAAAACATTTTGTGTTCCCAAAAGATCACATGCTGAGAAACACGAAGACGTTTGCTAATGGGATCATAACACCTATAACATTTTTGACCAATTTCATACCTAAGAAAACAACACAAACGAGAACAAGACTGAAGTTTCTTTCTTTCATGATCATGAAGAAGAACAAAACAGACACATCCAAAGACTCTAAGTAAGTCATAGGAGGGAGAAGAACCAAACAACAAATAATAAGGAGTTTGATTCTGAACAATGGGAGAAGGACACCGATTGATGGTGTAAATGGTAGTAAGACGCCTTCCTCAAAACTCGAGAAGGAGAGAGTCGACAATAGTAAGAGTACCGAACAACATCAAGAATATGACTTAAGTTCGCGCCTAGCTCCCATGAAAGCTATTTTGTCGAGAAGTGCCTGCACAAGAGGAATGAGGAACAATACCAAATTGATGTAGAATAGAGGTAAATTCATGGGCTTTATATTCTTGGGCATTATCAGATCTAAAAATTTGATAGGTTTAGAAAACTATGTTTCAATCATTTTGGTAAAGTCACGATATATTTGATAATGTTCGTAACGATTTCTTTTTAGTGATAACCATGTATATCGGGAAAAGCTATCCACAAAATAACAAAGTAATTGACCCACCCGAGGTAGAATGGAGAGGTCCATACATCGAATGAATAATATCAAAAGAAAATATAAGAAAACATCTATATTAAATGGTAAAGCAGTTTGTTTACAAAATTGATAAGGTAATCAAAAACCTTATTTAAACCGAACCTACCAAACCCCAGAAACTAGTTATTTAACTCTAGATAGATGTGATCAAGGCGAATGCCATAAAGAGAAGAAGTGCTCATTCGAGATGGCAAGGCAGAGAGATCAGGAAGATTCGTGAATGAAGAAAGATGAGTCTAAACAACCTTCCGACCTTAATGGGCAATCAAGGAACTGGCTCCCACCAGAACTCCAAAGACAACCACACCACAGTGCTGAAAGGTTAGAGAAACCAAGTTCAAAGAGTCGTCTAAACAGAAAGAAGGAGATTACAGTGAATTGGGAATCGTAAAACATTGAAACATAACAAGGCAGAGACATTACTCAAGATGAGAGCGTATAGGAGAAACCATTTTTAGCGATATGGTGTGGGAAAGAAGGCAGAAGTGTGAAGGTACAACATCGAGAAGAACAAGATCACAGAAGTTTAGAACTGCAAGCCACACTGAGAGAAGTACCTGACATCGAGAAAGAGGCGTGTCGATGGCATCTAGAAGATGAAGATGAACCCATTAAACTACATCCCGTAGGATCTACTATAGAGAGAGATGAGGGGACCAAACTCGAATGAGTCCACTGATCATTCAGATCAATGTGCAAGAAGGTTTAAAGAATACGCCGACGAGGCTGTGTTTCAAACAAGGTCGGCCTTTGTTCTATAGAAACCGTGACAAGAAGACTTTATTGTTATGTCGGTTCGGACATTATTCCCTTGCCTTTGAACATAGTAGGCAGAACCGGCGTAGGAAAACATGAGGTCACCATGAATGTATCAGAGTAAAGAACCAAGGTCTAGAGAAATGGGTTCTACCAAGACGGTCCATTATCATAACTAATCCATGAATAGGCTTCAGAGGCACCGTTAAAAGGATCCCGCGAGAATGCTTCCGGGCCAGATTCAAACTTCATCGGCCCCATTAAAATCAAACAATATTCTGTTCACTGTGGAACATAAACCAATTTCATACGCAGTAATTGAGAGAACCGTCTGGGAGGTAAATTAATCTGATCCAAGAGATTTCAATGCATCAGATATAAGGATCCACCCACCGTCCCCGATGAACTGATAAACTTCGCGTGAGTTTAGCGTTACAGCACCACCGGTCCTGCATACCGAGTAACAAGTAAGTCCCAAACTTTCGCAACATCACGTTGTCAAACCTATCAACAATGGATGGAAGATGTATTACGAAACCAAGTGATGATCCGCTGATTATACTTTCCCAATCCTCACCTGGTTCCCCCACGATCCATAAAGTTCAAGCGTGTGAGTTTGAAGTTGCTAGCACCACTGATCCAGATAATCGAGTGGCCATAAGTCCCAAACTCTGCAATGTTGTCAAACCGCATCAACAATGTGGATGGAATAGATGTATTGTTTAAACCAAGATGATCAAGGATTAGCACTTCCCAATCCTCAACCGAATGGGCATAGGTAGAACCAGCTTTGGTCCACTTGTTCGAATTGTGATCATTATCGTAGACATAAAGCCAAATCATAATTCGAGACAATCCACGCATGGCTCGAAGACCACACCGGACAATTATCTTCATTAAAAATAACATGAACTCCGAATGAAATCCCACCACCTGCACATATCAAAAAACTAATCGAAAAACAGACAAAGAAATGGAATCGTGACGCAAAATAAAGTCGAACGCACCCATTAAATTTTCGTCAACGATCGACGCAAGAAGTTTCAACGATGACATGGGCACACCGGTGTGATCGTCTTGACACCCCACCACGCAGGCCCTAACTCACTTAGCTCATGGGCTATAAACAAGGATCAATTGTGATTTTGGCCGGAAAAACAAGTTGTACTGGCAATCAGCGTTGCTCAATGAAAAGAAGCCGATAATGCCAGTCAGAATAGCCAGATCGTAAAAAGGCAACAAAAATAAAAATCAGAGAACTTGCTCTGATACCATGAAGAAAGACTTGGGTTTTTGTATATTATAAACTGTAAATTATAAGTATAAGAGGAAACCTTATATAAGATAGGCTATACAATCCTAGGAAAATACAAATTACAATAGTAGGAAAATACAAATTACAATCTTAGAAAAATACAAAATAAATCTAACAATATAATAATCTAACATTTGCTTTCCGATTAAGTTTCCTTCTGAATCAAGTTATATAGAATGTTGAGCAATTTAAAAACACTAAGCTTGCTCTCTAGAATCTTCAAAGAAAAATGGGCCTTTTTGGTTTTGAAATTGAATCTTCTGAAAATGTTTTCACCTTTTTAAATGAAAACGAGAAACATGTTCCGTTTTTTGTTGATTTCAATTGTTGAAGTGGTCTCATTTTTTTCTAAAACATGAAATCAATGTTTTCGCCTTTATGTTTTTTTCTCTTCAAATGAATCATTTTCAGCATAATATTTTAAAAAGAAATACCATTCTTCTTCTTCCTCCCGAAAGACTGATTCTTTACTCATTATTGGACAATCACTTATCTACAAACCTTGTGTGAGGTGATAATTTTTCATTTCCCACACAATCTCTACCCTTAGTTCACCCTAAGCTGCTATTAATGTGCTCAGTCTTAGATTCATAAGCTGTTCAATTGGGCCTTTTGTTATTGATCTTTTCAGAGTTCAGTGACATCTTTTCTAATATGGTTCAAAACTGAGGATGGATTTACTTGATAACAATTCTTATAACATGTTGGCATTGTCTTGAATTTATTTCTGAGATAACATTTTTGCTGTTCTATTGCAACATGAGTTCTAATTCATCAAGTGCATCGCGCATAACATTGTATTTTTATTGGTAAAGGGCTATGGCTGTAGAAGAAAAAGGGAACGATTGTTTGTAAATGGGTGAGCTATGATAGATTTGTGTGGATTATTTCTCTTTAGTGAAACATCTTTATTTCGAAGTGAGAAACAAGAAGAAGAAAATGTTTTGGTTACCTCAAGCTGTGATCACTCCATTAGTCTATGGTGGAAGGTATTAAAAATACATCATTTAAAATTCTTTCGGTAAGGAATAGCTGAAATTTTGTGAGCATTTGTCACCTCCATCCTTCACCTTTCTGGTTGATTGAGGGTTCAAATGCCCACGCTTATAATCATTTGCTCCAAACAGATTAGAGGAATAGAAGACCTTAGTTTTTCCGTTTCTTTAATATGTTTTATGGTTCCTAATATTTGATTATTGGCAGATAACGTTATCGATCAAAAAACAAAAAAAAATATTGGCCAATAATGTCCAGGGTCTTGGAACGTTGTTTATATATTTTGTAAATAGGTACTCCTGAAATCCACCAGTGTGATGCTTTAGTTGTAGGGCTCTTTCCAGCAATGTTTTAGAGGCTATAATGGTCCAGTTTCCACTCTTTCAGATAAATTGTTGGGTGATGGTAATGGCAAAGTATTTGCAAGTGGAGGAGAAGATGGTACAGTTCGACTTTGGTCCCTTAGCTGAAGAGGAAAACGAGGCCAGCAAGCTTTAAAGGCGACGCTTTATGGGCACACGAAACCTGTAAAATTGATGTCAGTTGCTGGGTATGATTTTGTTGTTTTATCCGAGTTTGGAGCATTACTAGCTATGAGATTTTGCATTTGAAATTTTTTATCCCCTCTTCATTTTTTCAGGCTTTTTAGGTAAAAGTGGTGACCAAAGTTTCTGCTTACAGTATATTAGTTTTTAGTTATTTTTGCTTGTATGGTTTATTCTGAAGAATTATCATGCCTATCAAAAAACAAAAAAAATGTGAAGAATTATCATGATTTGGGGAATATTATAGTTCTTAAATCTCTTGGTATTTAGTGTTGAAATGTTCTACTTGGAGCAGCCTGATTTAGAAAATCTTTTCTTGGTTTTTACAATGCATAGAGGAACATCAGTGATATACTCAAGTCGTTTTCAGATGTTCCAAAAATCTGTTCTTATGTCTGCTATTAACATTATCATCATCCTTTGATAATATGTGCTAATGACTAATATTTATGAAGTTCCTTAGGTAAGTAGCTCTCTAACTACACTGATATGCGTTCTTTTTTCATACTTTCAGGCATAAAACTTCTCTTCTGGTGACAATTTCAAAAGATTCTAAGGTACATACCTATATTCATCCTTAATACAACTTGCTTTATGATTTCACTTTGATTTTTTCTCGAAAGTCTTATTCCTTTTTCACTTGTTTTGGAGAGATGTTAAGAGTATAATAAGGCTTTAATTACTTAATAATCATTGTGGAGGCATATTTACTTGTGTTTTAGTGAGTATTAATTATAGAATGTATAATTGGCTGCTGGGTTAGCCCTCTATTAGGCCGTACACTTCTAGATTTTCAAATAGATGAGAGTTTGGGATACAACTACATCATCTGCTGTTCGTTCTTCCTGCTGTGTGAGAATGACTTCTGTTCTTGATGAATCATTGCTTTATGTAGCTGCTGGTTCTTCTGTTGCCACAATTGATTTGAGAACGATGCAAAGGGTTATCACTGCCGCAATCGGTCAGCATGAAGTGTACTCATTAGATATAGTAAGATTTTCATATGGAAAAACAGAATTCATTACATTTTAATTTCTTTTATTTTGGTAATAATATGGGGATATACTTGATATGAGTTTCATGACCTGCTCTAATGTATAAAAGGCATGGTAAATGCAGTATAAGAAGCACAACCTCAATGAATGGTGTAGTTTTAAGAACCCCATGACATGAGAAATTTCCATGAAGCCTGGCTCCAATGGTAAAAGGGATAGGGTCGTTGCCTGAGGTTCTAGTTTCAAGTTAATCAATGGGATAAAAGTTTGATAATAATAGAAAGAAGAACAGAAAGAGGCATGAGGATGACTCCGTTTGACGGAGAGCGTTTTGTGCCAAAAATAAAGGATTTGACGTATTTTAGAGGGTTGGCCCCGTCAAAACATCTAATGTTGCTATTTGGTGAAAAGCGTATTTGAAGAGTGACTCACCCACTACAGTTTAAAAACGCCGTTCCCAAATAACGTTTTTCAAGCCAGAGGATTGTATATTGTTGAAAAGCATAAGCCATTCCAAAGTTATCAATAATTATCAGCCTTTATCTTGGGCTTACAAAACCCTACGAGAGCTCACTAGTCAATTGCCCCGGCTTCAGTCTTTCACCCTTTTTTTACATAAAAAATTTGTTCACAACTCTATTGATAAACTAATAGTAATATTTATCTATTTGCACAAGATTAATATTTTTGCAAATTAGCAACTCAAGAAATTTGTATATTTTAAAATATTAAAATTACTAATCTTTTTTATCTGTAAATGATGTTTTAATTATTCAATATTAATATACCTTATTTCCAATAAACCCACCCTATAAATCTATATTATTAACAAAAAAAAAAAACTCAACAATAAATTGTGTCAATATCTTTATTGGTTATTTTACACAATTAAGTAACTATCAGCTTTCAAATATTAACTAAATTTTACTAAACACATTTATATAAATAACTTATAGAATCCGTTGCTGGAATCAATTAATAGAATGAGCTAACAACAAACAATTAATGCAGAACGAACAGTTATTAGGCATCAGCTATCAACAGCTAAAATTTTTACCAAATGTTATGTGTACAGATTCTTTTGCTTCTTCTTGTTTTATGTTGGCTTCCTCTAGTGGCCTTCGAATTCTCATTTGCAACGGCCTTCTCAGCATGGTTTTCAGCCATATCCTCCAAGCGTCTCTGAAATTTTGATACCCACAAAATGTTAAAATTAAGAAATCAACAATAAAAAAGCACGAAAATGGCGAGGCAAATGTAACTCAAGCTAACTAACCCAGATATATATAACTTCAAAATGCTTGTTATAACCATCATATGGTGGGTAGAAGAAGCTTGCTCAAGATCACACTCCAACCGGCTCCTATTTGTGAATACACTGTAGGGATTGTGCATCTAGTTTGCATAGCTGCAAACACAGTGAGATCATAAAGGAATTAGCAAATAGTTCATGTATCTAACTACAATCATGATGGAGTTCATATGTATATATATACCCCTAGACGAGTTTGGTCTCTTTCAAATTTCTTCGACACTTCCTATGCGCACCTTTAAAGCACGCCCTGAGCACCTGACATGCACGCCCATAGACACGATATTCTCCATATGCTCATATGCTTCGCGTGCTCTAGCCAACATAACACTACTTGTGAGCTCGTTCGCTGTTGTTCGAACCTTAGGTAACAAGTCTATAACAAACTCTCCCCAATCAAAATCTTGTAGGCCTTCATGCAAGACACATTTCACCATGTGTCGCCCTTGACCATGTGCAAAACACATACCTTAAAAGAGCTCGGGTGATTAGCATCTCGACCGATACCCTCCGTGGTTCCCCCGGGTGGTCCCGCCTGAGTCCCATCAGACAATCCCTAGGGAATGCACAAAAGCGGCCCCACCTAAAGAGAAGTAAACACATGCACACACATAATACCTCAATTATATAGAAAAATCCACGACCGACCTATCCAAGTGCCAGGTCATAACCACAACATACATAATAAGGACCCATAAGGAGTTTAATACTCAATATCAAAGCATTTCAAATATTATTTGCAAATTCTATATTACGTAATTTAAATAACTAGGTCCAACAACACAGACAGATGGACGGAGTAGAGTACTGCAGCTGTCGCAGAAAGAGCGGTGTTGAATCTGGCGCGAGGTAGACCCTACGAACTGCCTGGACCTAGGGAACAGATTTCAAACAAACAATAAACGTGAGATAAATAATCTCATGAGTGGCACAATTATAAGGAAAATAATACTTTTATTATCAAAATTTCTTCTCTCAAGACCTCACGTCCGCTTTTTATAAGGTTCCCCGTTTAAACCATTTCACAAAACCCAACTTTACCAAAGCCCAAATACATGTAAATCATGCTCAACAATTTAGCCGACACAATGTCAAGAACACTATAATCTAAACTGCACACAACATAAAGCCAATCATAAAACATGTATAACCACCATGTAACAGCAATCCATGACATGCACCATAACCATAAGTATTAAAATAGTTATACCATATTCAAAAATCAACAGCCGCACTATCCATGTACCCATCATAAACCGCCTTAGTTCGACCTCACTAATAATCGTAAATCTAATAAACCCGTGGGTTACATCCGCCATCACGGGCATAAACTATTAGACCTGTAGACCCGGGCCATCACGTGACAAACTAAATAAACCCAGGTAGAACCGATCATCACGTAAGAAACTAACAAACTCTGTAGACTCGCCATCATGTGGGCAACTAGTCTGCAACGCCACGTAATCCACAAACCTCCGCCAGGGGCCCGCCATCACGTGGCACCTAAATAAAAACCTCCGACCTCGGCCACTACGTACCAATAAACCTCCAAACCCCGGCCATCACGGGCAATCTAACAACCTCCGGGGAACCCGCCCCATCAATGAAAGGACTAATACAATCATCTCCATTACTCATATGTACTTTCCCAAACAACAATTGCATTTGTAGAGTCATTCCACAAAATCTCAAGATCCATTTTTAAAACAATAGTTTTTCTGCTGTGTTTACAACCTCAAATCCATCACCCAAAAATTCAAATACCATGACTCATCCACGAACTCAAAGATAAACTTCCAAACAATAAAATGTTGACAAATTACAGATAACTTGGTTTAGAGTATGACCGAGTAACCACATTTGTATGCAAAACTAACCATTTAATAAAACAGATATATGTAAAGATTTAATCACAAGGATATAATTAATATAATAAACCCAAACTTAGAAAACATATAAACCATCACAGACTATGACGTCACCTGCCTCCCGTAGGATCGCCTCCTACCACAAGAGTGCCTGTAATATAAATGAAACACCACTGTTAACTCGAACCAACAACATTAGATGCCCGAAAAAGCCTTAGAACAACTTTAACTATGAAACCATCTATATCGGACTGATGTGTCCACTACACAAGGCACCTTACAGCCCAATACCCAAAATTGGGGCTTTTCACCCGGAGCTAATTCTCTCAAATCGAACAAATTCCAATAATTCCTAAACATCCAATTTCACTAATCTAATCAATTTGCCAATTTGACCAATTCCAGATTTATTTCCGGGCCCCAACTTCTGTGAATTACCCTAAACAACCTAAAATAAAACTAACCAAACGACGTCCAAAATTTACAAACCGTATCAAATTAGTGCCCCAAAGCAGATCAGAACTATCGTAAGACCATTACCTTGGTCCACCGTGGGTGGCCGAAAAACTTGATCCAACCGTCGACCAACTTTGTTTTCGTCGTAACTTTCAAACGGTGAGGAATCTGCAAAAAGGGACCACATAAATGAGTTCAGGGGGTCCAAAAATGGTGGGAGGGAGCTATGGGGTGGCCTGAAGTTGCCGAAAAAGTCAAGAACAGCTTCATGGACCACGGTGACGTTGCTGTCACGGCCGATCCAGTGAGCCGCCGGCGGCCGGGTCAGGTCGTGGAATTTGGCCTGTGACCGTCCAAAGGCGGCGCACCTCCCGTCCGGCGTAGCAAGGTGGTGGCCGGTGGTGCTCGTTTGGTCCAATCCCCACGGCCGCAATGGTCAAAATGACCCAACTCGTCCACAAGTTCGAGAACTTCTCTAGGGCTCGAGTTCAAGATGGTGTTTGGGGGCTAGGTTTCATTTGCCAATCCAAATTTATGTTTATATAGCCTGTGGTCGCTGTGTAAAATCGAAACAGCTTTTGACACTGATAAAAAAAAATGCTGCCGTTTGAACTTACCGGGGTCATAACTTTTTATCCGCGCGAAATGGATTTTTGACGCTCAACCCGCTTCATGAACTCGTGTCGACGAGGCCTACGAAAATGCCACGGAAGCCAACCCAAAATTATTCATCCTTGAAAAAGTCAACTTTCGGGTCCACATACTAAGGTTGTCAAACCGAATAAATCTGGTCAAACTTAGCCGTAAACATAGTCAAACGGTTACAAACTTGTATTATTTGCGCGGCCATTACACGGTCTCTTCAAATTTCTTTTGATAGCGCCGCAAATGGCGCTCCAGGCTCTCCTCGCCTTTATCGCCTAAAACCTTTTTTTACCCTGTTTGAGTTGATAATTTCTCCAATACACTTCATCGAGAATATTTGCAGAACATCCAACTCAAATCGATCACTGTGAGATAAAGTGCTAGTGCTAGCCTCCTCTTGAAGCTCTTGGCAATGGGACTCCACAAAGGACTCGTAACTCCGTGGAACAAATCCTGGTGGTCGCTCACTTATGTCCTCGAATTCATTTAGAAAGGCTTTAAGGGATTTTTCATAACCCATGAGCTCGCATTTTTTCTCACACAAACTCATTAGGCGGGAATGGTTTTTCCCAAGGAGTTCCAAGATTTGCTCTCCTCTTTGTTTGTTGAGATCTCTTTGTCGTGAACAAAATTCTTCCAATTCACCCACTAAATTAGGACCAAAATATAACTAAGACACTAGAAAATTAGTCTTAGTCTCAACTGGGAGAGCATAATCTCCCCTTGATCATTATGGACAAAAAAAGTTACCTCCCGACCATTATAAGCTGCCTTAATTTGGAAATTGTCTGCTACTACCACTATGAACTCATTTCTTATCGCTAGCAGCTTGAATAACCTCAAGCAAATGATTTAAAAGCCGTTGAAGATGATCTACTCCCAGGAATCGAATCCAAAGAGGCGTTTTATCGAGACGAAGACATAAAAGTTATGATGAGGACAAAATAGTCTGCGTCTTAGTCTTGGCGTATTGCATTACAAGGTGAAGATGACTTTCAGTAAGGTGATGGTGCTCGAGGAGAGTATTGAACATTTCATGTATTTTTTCAAGGAACATTCGACGCTTAGGATCATCCGAGAGGGGCCATTCATGCATTTCAAATTCTTCTACTGTGTTGCTGATACTATAGCTATGATTAATGCATTTCAGTGCTTCAGGGATGTCAATGGGCTACCAAATATTGATCGTAGTGTTCTTACTAAACTAATGGCTATCACATAGTACTTGTATCGGAACAACGGAAACTAAATTAGACAAAAGAGTACTACCTACCATCCACTTGTGGGACATGTGTTCTCTGTAGGACATAAAATCGACAAACGTATCGTCACAATGGCAACAACACAATTGGAACCACCAACTTTGGTTATGGTTCTCCTTAGCAAAAGAAAATGCCTTTGATACATTAATACCCCACACCTTATATTCCTCCTCATAGTAGGCTTCTAGATCATATAGTCCCGCTCGTAGCAATCCATTTTATCTTAATCATCCATGGAGTTCAAGCAAATTTTAACTTGATGCTATTGCTCCATCACCATCACATCCGCATATGCCTGATCCTCAATCTTTTCCCCCCTGTGATCTCCTTGATTGGACATTACAACTCAAAATGGGTATTCTCCTCTTTCAAAGCCATCTCATCAAGTTTCCTCTGAGAGGTTTGCGCAAGGTTGGTCAAGAGTCTTCCTTGCAGTCTAGTCCATGACTATCGACAAGCTCCCCACGCTCGCTTTGCCCTCACCCAGGTCGGCATGCCTTAACTCCTAGGCGTCTAACCAACACTTCCTATGTGCACCTATGAAGCACGCCCTTGGCACATGACATGCACGCCCATAGACACGATATTCTCCTTATGCTCATATGCTTCGCGTGCTCTAACCAACATAGCACTACTTGTGAGCTCGTCCGCTGTTGTTCAAACCTTGGGTAACAAGTCTGTAACAAACTCTCCTCACTCAAAATCTTGTAGGCCTTCGTGCAAGACACATTTCACCATGTGTCGCCTTGGACCATGTGCAAAACACATACCTCTAAACGAGTTTGGTCTCTTTCAAATTTCTTTGACAGTGCCATAAACAAGTGCTCTGTGCTCTCCTCGTTCTTATCGGTTTCCAAAAAATTTTTACCCTGTTTGAGTTAATAATTTCTCCAATACACTTCATCGAGAATATTTGCAGAACATCCAACTCAAATCGATCACTGTGAGATAAAGTGCTAGTGTTAGCCTCTTCTTGAAGCTCTTAGCAATGGGACTCCATAAAGGACTCGTAACTCCGTGGAACAAATCTTGGTGGTCGCTTACTCATGTCCTCGAATTCATTTAGAAAGGATTTAAGGGCTTTTTCATAACCCATGAGCTTGCGTTTTTTCTCACACAAACTCATTAGGCGGGAATGGTTTTTTCCAAGGAGTTCCAAGATTTGCTCTCCTCTTTGTTTGTTGAGATCTCTTTGTCGTGAACAAAATTCTTCCAATTCACCCACTAAATTAGGACCAAAATATAACTAAGACACTAGAAAATCAGCCTCAGTCTCAGCTGGTAGGGCATAATCTCCCCCTGATCATTATGGACAACAAAAGTTACCTCCCGACCATTATAGTTTCATTTTAATTTGGAAATCGTCTCTGTCGTCAATCGTGAACTCCATATTTATCGCAGCGTACCTTGAATAGCCTCAAGCAAATGATTTAAAAGCCATTGAAGATGATCTACTCCCAGGAATTGAATCCAAAGAGGCCTTTTATCGAGATGAAGACATAAAAGTTGTGATGAGGACAAAATAGTCAGCATCTTAGTCTTGGCGTATTGCATTACAAGGTGAAGATGACTTTCAGTAAGGCGATGGTGCTCAAGGATAGTATTGAACATTTCATGTATTTTTTCGAGGAACATCTGACGCAGATCCAGAGGGCTACATCATAGATTTCTAAATTTTTACCGCATAATAAGTATTATAGCTATGATGAATATGATTTCTGGTGGTTTCAGATGTCAATGCCAACAGAGATCGATCAGGTCTTCTTTAATAAACCAATATTATCATGAAAATTGTATCTAACAATAGAACTACATTGGACAAAAAGAGTGCGTCACCGCCTAGCGCACTCGTGGGACATGCGCCTGTAGCACATAAAATCGACAAACGTATCGTCACAATGGCAACAACACGATTGGAACCATCAACTTTGGTTCTGGTTCTCCTTGGCTAAAGAAAATGCCTTTGATACATTAATACACAACACCTTGTCTTCCTCCTCAAAGTAGGCTTCCAGATTAGATAGTCCCACTTGTAGCGGTTCCCTTTTGTCTGAATCATCCAGGAAGTTCAAGCAAATTTTAACTTGCTACTGTTGTTGCTCTATCACCATCACATCTGCATATGCCCGGTCCTCAATCTTTTCACCCTCCGTGGTCTCCTTGATTGGACACTCCAACCTAAAATGGGTATTCTCCTCTTTCAAAACCATCTCATCAAGTTTCTTTTGAAGTTTAGTGTCACAAGACCCTTCTTCACGCTCTCAAATTCCATGATTATAACACGCTCCCGTGCTCACCTCAAGGCCACTGGTCGACACTTAACTTTCGTGTGTCTCAATCGACACCATAATACCCAAATCATACCTCGACAGTCGAGCAACATGTTTAGAGTATGATAAAAGTAAATGTCTATTTTTTCGGAATAAAATATTGCTAAAAATAAAATAAGCAATTGTCCGACTACATTATGTTAAGGGCGTAAATTAGTACTTACTAATTCAGACCTAAATGGGTCATATGATAGTGATTATATGCCAATATAGAAATATTTGAGAAATTAAATTGTACTAGAATAAAAGCTGAAGGATCAACAGCAAATAAATTGATGTCAAATTTTGGATGTTTTCAAACATAGCCTTAGCAAATATCTCATTTTTGGTATAGGAAGAAAATCTGGATAGAGCATAGTAAAGAGAAGAAAAGATAAGAGAAAGAGAAGAAGAAGGAGGAAGAAAGGAAGAAAAGAAGAAGAAGAGAAGTTCAAGAAACCAGGTATGGAAACTATAGTATGAATTTGTATAGATTTGTAAAGATTTGTATGGATGACTAGTTTGGAAATTCCCACTTTGTCTAAGTAGTGAAAGAAAAATCCTATTAGAAATATTGTTGGTGAGTATAGATGAGTTTTATGGTTTATAATTGTGTTTTCCATGAGTCACAGTTTAGAAGAAATTTCCAGCTGAAATGGCAAAATCTAGCTTATTTCTCAGATTCGCCACACCCTCTACGCCCAGGTGTGAGTGCACGCCAGGGCTCGGAGCCCGCCTAGGCGGAGACACCTTCGCCTAGGCGAACCCGAGCCCAAGTTTTCTGAATCTTTTGGTCCGCCTAGGCGAACCTCTCTGCCTAGGTGCAGCAATGCTCTGCCTAGGCGAACCTCTCTGCCTAGGCATAACATTGCTTCGCCTAGGCTGCACTGCCAGTCCCGTTTTGGTTCCTCTTCCGCAATTTTCTAACAATCTTCCATTAATTAATGCATTTATCCTAATGGGGCGAACGAAAGGGTTCGTACAAAGATAAAAATTATATGAAAAATGTTATTTTCATTTGTCGCAAGGCTGGTTGTTGCAGCTGGGCAACATTGTTTCATCCGCACGCAAAATGATTGCTTGCCCGCATTTACTAATGTGTTTAAAAGTGCCCTTATTCCTCAGTTAAGGGATGAAAAGATAAAATGTAAATAAAGTATAGAAAACGTATAAATGTCTAAATAATACAAGAGCCAAAGATAAAGCGGAAATGATCAGAAAATATCGTGATATGATTACTGAAATTGGCCAGTTATCTTCGAGGATATAGGATATATATATTGTAAATGAAATAAAAGAAACAAATTGTTTGCTTAGAACCTAATAGAGGGATAGATGGACATGCCTATTAGGGAGAAAAGACTGCAGCATTACTGATCAGTTAGCCCCGTTTGGGTCATTACAGTGCCTTCTAGCCCTTATGGATGATCATTGTCCCGTAGAATGATAACAACGCCTTCGGGCCCTTATAGATGGTCCATTGTCTCGTACAATGATAATAGCACCTTCGAGTCCTTATAGTTCTCGTATCCACTTCTAAGGTATTTGCAGGCATGAAACATAAGATAAATGACAAGAATATGCAAATGACATGACATAATATGAGAAGCATAGCAATTTTATGTGATGATAAGTATACAATGATAAGTACAAGAAGCAAAAATGTAAATGAAAGATGATATGGAATGAAACATGATAAGACGAATAAGTATGACATATGTAGAAGCATATCTATAAATGATATGTTCAAAACATGAATAAGCAACGTGGCGGCGTAAATGAATGTTAAAGTTATATGCAGTTGTCTAAAGTGTGATGAACCTTATTAAAGATCGTCCACATGTATTATTTCCCACTAAGTTATAAGCTTAGCACGGGTTTTTTCATCCTCGTAGTGCATTATGAGGCGCAACTGTGGCTTCCAGACAACCGGTGATCGCGAACCAAGGCCAACACACTACTAGGTGCCCACCAAGACCTTAGTCTATTTTTGTATATGCCTTTGTTTTTGTAAGCAATGTAAAAATTTGTATATGTTGAACACTCCCATTTATGGAGTTTTGAATATATTTTGTAATCCGCTGCTACAAAATATATTTCAAGTTAAATGTTTAACAATCATGAATGAACAAGTTAATGGTATGGTAAAAAGTAAAAGATAGTTACAAGTTTAGTGGTATCAGAGCACCCCGTGTTGGGGGTGTCACAAGTTAGATGGTAATAGAGGCGTGGTAGACACTTCCTACGCACATCTTTAAAGCACGCCCTCAGCACTTGACACGTACGCCCGTAGACACGATGTTCTCCTTATGCTCATATGTTGCGTGTGTACCAACCAACATAACACTACTTGTGCACTCGTCCACTGTTGTCCGAACCTTAGGTAATGTTATCTATAACCAATCCTCCCCCAACCAAAATCTCAGACGCCTTCACGCACACATTTCACCATGTGTCGCCTCAAGATCAAGCCATTTCCTCCGTAGCAACTTTACTCGTCTATTCATGTTGATGCTCATTGGCATAGGGACATCCGAATAGAAAGATGCAGCATCACATAGCCATGCTTCTCCATAAGCACCCTTTGACCTCCCCGCACTCACTCTCATCCCTAGTAGGTGGCAACTCCTCGCTTTACTAGTCACAACTATGACACCTCATGATCCGAAGGCACACCCATATTCCCTCATGAGTCCCCCTTGCAATCTCATCCTGTCTCCACTGACATTTGAAAGGCCAGCTCACAAGAGAGAGAAAATTTTGGGCCACATTTGATAAAAGTAAAATAATCTCCCACCCTCGCCTTCCTCCCGGCCTTACTCATACTAATCACACAGTTTAATTTTTTCACAACGACACGGTCTTCGTATGTCCCACTGGCCCCCCATCGAGGGGGCCTAGCCTTCCACACACACATTCATGCTCACGTCGACTGGTTTCATCAGTGAGAGCGACTCCAGCCTCCCAACAATTTTTGCGAGGTCACAAGACCCTCTTCACGCCTCTGGGCCCAAAGACCGGGTGACATGCTCTCCATCGTCAGCCGCGCTCACTCTAGTCGGCATGCCTCGACTCCTAGACGTCTCACCAACACTTCATGTGCGCACCTCTTAAGCGCACCCTCGGCGTAAAACTTGTTATATAAATATCAATCCAATAGCAATAGATAAAATGATGTAGATGGCGCCAGTTAGGATTTGATGGCAAGAGCAAAGAAAGATGATCAAGAGAAGAAATAGATATAGAGAATAAAGAAGAAGAAGAAGAGTTGTGGTGTGGAGTGCCAGCACTGTCTCCTTGGAAGTGGAGCAACAAATATTGTAACAAGTAACTATACCAGAAATGCAATAATTGGAAGATGCAAAGATCTAAGAACCAGAATCGCATGATCGAGGTGTGTAAAATAACGCCCAGGAATTTATTTCCAAGATCCAATACCCCCGTAACCGAGAGGTCTGGATCAGGAACAACAAAGTGAGAAGAAAAACGAGATTCAAAGTTGTAGAAGAAATGAGGTTGAAAAAGTATATCTCAAACTTAGAACCCATTTGAATTTATAGGCAAAATTATGGTGTTGGCCATTAAGAGGATTTAATTTAAAAACGTTACGAATTAAATGCAAACTTAATGGTTATAATTTGAATACAAAATAAACCCGTTGTTTTATTTAGGTAAGCAAAACCAAAATTAATTGGGAGCAAAACCAAATGTGCCCCGGGTCTATTCATGCAAGGAGTGGCAAATCCACCGATTGCAGACTGAATCGCTTTCGCCCATTCCTTGTGCGCGCGAGGCCTCACCTTTTCTCAATCCATGTATAAGCCCATAAATGGGCTTTAATATATAAACTCAAAAAAAACCTTTGTCTTTGTTCCATGGACACAACTTTTGTTTTTGTTTTTATTGAAAAACCCATTGTTTACAACAATCCCCTACATTTTTCAAAAGAAAGAAAAACTTTTGTATTTAAAACATATTGTTTGAAATATGGAAGAAGGTATTAATGCCTTAAGTTTGGTGTTCAATGAACTATGAACCAAATATAGATGAATAAGGTTTAACTTACAGAGCTTTGGTGAAGCTTATAGCTTCTATGAACCAAAGTACTCTTAATCGTAAATTAGAGACCTTATCATTAGCACAACACATCACGATTCTTGCTGTTAAACGCCGTTGTGCTTGATTAGACCATGCGCGTGCCTACCTAATTCATGTTCGAAAATCTTACATACCACTTCATAGGAGGCCCCACTCCACACTTATATAGGTGATTTCATCAAATACATACTGCATTTATATGTACCACCCATAAGGGATATGAAATCATTAAGAATATTAATCAACCTCTCAAATTATGCATTCTGTTAGCACCATAATCACACACCATAGGAAGGGACCATTTGTTGGTGTTAATGCAGGATTAAGAATGGATTGTTATTAATTATAAACCTTCTTCGACTTCCAATCACAAAGGTCTGTCACTACTATTAATCATATTACTTAAGTCCCATTCTACTTGATGTTTCCAAAATTAATTTTCTTCCCAAAGGCTGAAGTTAGAGGATCGCCAAATTCACTTCACCTTACATATAATCAATGGAAATGATTCCATCTTTCAACAAACATATTCTACTTTACCCATGTCTTAGACGAATATGTCCGTTTTCCCATTAAACGTTTTATTCTTTATGACTGAGACACACATGTTCAGAATGCATAGACACCGAAGGTGTTAATGTATTCCCCAAAGGAATTCTGATAGGAAGTTCTTAACCACTCAGCTTTACCCGCAGATTCAAGAGCTATAAACCATCTCCATGGTAGAAGAAGCAATGAGAGTTTGTTTAGATGATTTCCAAGCCACAAACATCACCTCCCAAAGTAAAGACATAAACTGCTCAGGATTTTATCCTATCGAATCGAGATCCAGTTAGCATCATTGTATCCTTCCAACACAGCGGAAATCCACTATATAGGATACCATAGTTCATGGTACCCCTTAAGTATTTCATTATCTAGCGAATTCACCTAAATGATCATTATCAGATTATGTGTATATTCACTGTTAATCTACACACCGCATATGCTATGTCAGTCTAGAAAGTTCATTAAATGGTAATCGACTCCAATAACTGTGTATACTCAGCTTGACCATTTATCACTTTTATTTTTCATTAAATGAGTGTTAGCATCATATGAGGTACTCACATGTTTGGCATCGAAATGTCCAAACCTCTAGAGTATTTTCCTCAAACATAATGTTCTGTGATCGTACTATACTATCACCCATCCTTATGATTTCACACCTAAAATGACCTTAGCTTCACCCATATCTTTCATGTCAAAACTGTGAAGTTAGAAATCCTCTTGGTACATAAAATTCATACTAAAGTAGTGCCAAAGATCACCATATCATCTACATACAATACAATGATTACTAATATCTTTTCCTATACAATTTGTATATACACATTTATCCACTTCAATGTATAAAAATCGCTTTTCAACAAAGCATTATCAAATTTCACATTCCAATTTAGGTGCTTGTTTAAACCATAGACGACCATTTAATTTGCAAACTTATGTTCTTCAGTGTAATACAAACCTTCAGGTTGTACATGTAAATTCTTCATCCAAGTCCCATTTAAAAAGTGCCGCTTAACATCCATTAATGGATAAAAAGTTTATAACTAGCCAAACAACTAAAACATTCGAATTTAAGAGATCCCAAAGTAATGCGTAAGCAATGTATCAAAATAGTTAATATTTTGGTTCTTATGAAAACTTTCGTCACCGAACCCCAGCCTTGTATTTTCCAGAATGAAACCACTTCCAGGAAAGTATTTTTCTTTGAAAAACCACTTTGTAACCAATGGGTTTTCATTTTCCTGAAGGTAAATCGACTAATCCCGCTGCCCGATCCTAGAAAACAAGAGTCAAACCTCACCCTGAATGGCTTTCCAAAGTAATGCGTCAGGGGAAGAAATCGCTTCAAAATAAGATGACAGTTCATTTTCAATTAAGTAAGTATAAAAATCATCTCCAAATGAAACCTCTTTTCTTCGTCTCTTACTCCTCAACTCATCATGAGAGCTTTCCATATCATCCACACTAGTGGGCACATGCTCATCATATGATTTTTCAGCATCCACAATTGTGGGTGTATGAGAAATTTGTTCAGAAAGTGGGAAAATGTGTTCAAAAAATTCGGCATTTTTTGTCTCAATAATAGTGTTGCTTTCTAGAACATCACTTTTCAAAACTAGAAATCTATAAGTTGCACTATTACTAGCATACTAATAAACATGCAATCAGAAGTCTTTAACCCTATTTTCCTCTTTTTAGGATCAGGTAACATAACCTTGGCAAGACACCCCCACACTTTCAAATATTTAAGGTTAGGTTCATGACCTTTCCATAACTCATAGGGTGTTTTACCAGTTTTCTTGTATGGAATTCTATTTTGTAGATGACATGCAGAGAGTATGGCTTCACCCCACAGTTGTTAGTTCTGTGACACTAACAGTAGAGTCGCAATCTCTTTAAGAGTCTATTTTTCTTTCGACCAACTCCATTTGACTCGGGTGAATAAGGAGGAGTCACTTCATGAATTATTCCTTCCTTTTCACAATAATCATTTAAAGGGATGTATTTGTCCCCTCTATCAGATCTAATCCTTTTGATTTTTCTATCAAGTTGATTTTCTACTTGACTTATAAGCAGAAACGTGTCAAATGCTTCATCACCCTTCTAAGTAAAATAAATTACATGGCACAGAATAATCGTCGATAAGGTTACATAGAATTTCTTACCTCCTAGTCATGGTTTGTTTTAAAATCTCTGAATCGGAATGAATAAGTTCTAATAACTTTGTTTCTCTAGTCACTGAGCTACATGTCTTTTTAGTTAGCTTAGAAGTGGCACATATTTGGCACTTACTTAAGCCTGAATAATCAATATTATTGATTAGGCCTAGAGTTTGCATTTTCTTAATATATCCACTACTCACATGTCCTAATCTAGCATGCCATATATCCATACGAATCTTGGTAAAGCGAAGAAGCATTCTCATTCATAACCGGAGATACTAAGCCTGAAAATTTTGATTACAGAAACCCTTTTCTACCGAAGATATTATCTTTTGTCATTATAATCTTATTCGATTCAAATGACACTTTAACCCCCACTTTTCCCGATAGAGCCACTTTGAAACTAAATTTGCTCTTATATTGCGCCACATTATTTAAGGCGAGAGTCTTTCGAGTGAGCTTTAGCATGACTTGCCTTTCCCGGGACTTGAAGCGGTGTGAGAGTCACCAAGGTAGACAACCTTTTCATCATCCCCTAGGGTGTAGGAGGAGGTACAAGCATCTTTGTTTGCACAAATATCTTGTTGCGCAGTCACACCACGATTCTTGGAATTGGTCACCATATTAGCTTGTGAGATAACAGTAGCTATTATGTCATTTCCTTCGACCAAGTTGGCTTTAGGAGGATTTCTACTGTTTCTAGTTTTTACTCTCTTTCTGCACTGTGGTGCATGATGGCCTAGTTTGCCACAAACAAAACATGTACCTCTCTTTTTGAAAGCATGAGGGTTAGAAATTTTGGGTTTGTTCCCTGAGTTTTGAGATTTATTTTTATACATTTTTGTGTCGGTTTGGACCAGGTTTGCCTTGTTCGCATATGTCCACGGCTCAGAGTTGGGAAGGGCGTTTTCAGTTGTCAGTAACCACGCCACTCCATGCATATCGAGAGTGGAGTAAATCCGTTCCTGCCAGCGTTTATAATTTTGGCCAGAAAAGACCTCAATTCTGGAGATGTCCGGAAATGGCTTCGCATAAGCAGGGAGAGCAGGAACTGGTGGTATAGTAGTGATTGGTGGAGTTGCGACCGATGTCGGGAGTGATGCAGTGGGCAGAACTGCAGCTGTATCGGCAGAAGCGGCGGGAAGCTGTTGGAGCATTTGTTTCCATGATCAAAGTGGAGCAAATAAATTCCTAAGATTGTTATATAAATATCAATCCAGCAGCAACAGATAAAATGATGTAGATGGCAGTTGAAGCGAGGATGATGGGCAGCAGCAGCCGTGTGGTGTGGAGCAACAGCAGTGTAACAAATGCTTGTACACCTTAAGCAATAGCGAAGATGCGTGTCCCAGAATGCGTGTCAGTTGAAGTGTGTATAACAACGTCGTAGGAATTTATTTCCCGAATCCATGATCCTTGAGCAGAAGTGGATCGAACGACCCAGTGAAGGAAGAAAAAACGAGATTGAAGTTGTAGAAATGAGGTTGAAAAAGTATATCTCAAACTTAGAACCCATTTGAATTTATAGGCAAAATTATGGTCGTTGGCCATTAAGAGGATTTAATTTAAAAACTTTACTAATTAAATGCAAACTTAATGGTTATAATTTGAATTTAAAATAAACCCGTTGTTTTATTTAGGTAAGCAAAACCAAAATTAATTGGGAGTAAAACCAAATGTGTCCCGTGTCTATTCATGCACCTTGAGGAGGCGAATCACTTAGATTTGCTGCGAAATCGAACTTTCGGCCCATTCCTTGTCTTGTGAGCCTCCCCTTTTCTCAATCCATGTATAAGCCCATAAATGAGTTTTAATATATAAACTCAAAAAAAAACCTTGTCTTTGTTCCATGTGGGACACAATTTTTTGTTTTTGTTTTTATTGAAAAACCCATTGTTTACAACAAAACTATGCCTGTTTGAAACAGTAACACTTAAAAATATGTCTCTCTTTAAGTAATAACAAACTTGTTTATATTTGTAAGTGATTAAATTTGTATAGTTTTTATTTCTTTTCACTTCACTAAAATGTATATAGCCTAGACAATTTTAAGAAGAAAAAGATTTAATTTAACCATAATCAATTGCACCTACAACACTTTATAAATTAACCTCTTCATTTCCTCTATACTTTTTCTTAATTATTTTGAAAATATTTTTATCTGTCACACTTAAAATAAGATTTGTTGCTTTGATTTATTCCCTTTATATCGATTATTAACTAAACTTTGTAGAGTTGGTTACCTCCTTTCATAGTATAGGGTAGCTCACATAAGTAAAAAGCTTCTTAATTTTTATTAGACTTTTTTTTAAGGAAAAATAATGTTTTTATTCAAACTTACATTATATCAATAGATTCAAGATATAAATTGGTAAAAACCATAAATGATGAAACAATATATAGATTAATTACATAATAAATCGGTATAAAACCTATAAATTTGATAATATAGTAACTATAATATTTACAACCCCAGTTCTTCAACATATTGACGATTATAATTTGATATCTTTGATTGATCGAATCTGTTTTATTTGTCTGAATTGTCCCCACATAAATAAAGTGTCATAACAAAATGACAAAAAATATCATATCGTAATTAAGGACGTATCTGATTATAGTGCTGACACCCGAAAAATTTTTTCCTTATATATTATTAGTCCATTATAATATTGACACCCCAAATATAAAATCCTATATCGGTCACTGATTTTAATAAACCGACGATAAACCAAACGCTATAATAAGACGATGGTAACACGAAAAATAAGAAAAATCCTAAATATTTGTGGAAGAACAATTTTATTAAACAAGAAAATGAAATAATGAGATGCAGAAAAGTAATTTCATGCCAAAAATAGCCATAAAATGGGTTAAAAAATAACAATAGGAGAGAAAATGAGGGAATGGTAGGCTATTCTCCTTAGAATTATTTTTAAAACCACTTTTCAAGCATTCCACTATTAGACTTCTTTTATAATAAATTATAATTTTCTCTTGAGGTTGGATTCAAACTGGGAAATGTTTGTAGAAGAGATCTTAGACCCGAGTCCTTGTAAGAATGAAGTACTACAATAATGTAATTAGCAAATTGAGAAAAAAAAATATTAATAAATTATTTTTAGTTTTAATTCAAATGATAATGAAAAAAAAAAGGACTTTCCAAAAAAAAAAAAAAAAAAATCCAATTACAAAAAATATTTGGAAATAGATAGAGGCTGTTTCCACATGAGAAGTTAGACAGTCGTGTGCATTAGTCGGTGGCACAGGCTCAAGCAAAAGGACTTTCCCCTCCCCTGTCTCACCACTTCAAATTCAGTCTCTGTGTTTTTTTGTTTTTTTTTTTTGCGAGAGACTGGTGAAGGATGGAGACTTCCACCACCATCACCGACATGAACGCCGACTCTCTGGCCGAGTGCGGGCGGTATCTCGACCTTCAAGACCTCTCCAACATGGCCATGTCCTGCAAATTCCTCAAACTGTTGCATATTCTGATTCCATCTGGCAGCGTTGGTTCAGGTTCTATTCGTTCCTCCTCTCTTGCCTTTGTTCTTTTTACTAAATTTCACGTAGCCAATTCGTCAAATATCGATTATCAGGCATTTGGGTGATGATGGGTTTTTTTTTTTTTTTGGGTTTGTTGATTGTGTGTTTTGAATTGAATTTAACGTTGATGTTGATCTTAATTTATCGTGGCCTCGAATTGGGTTTTCGAATTGCATGGCATGGCATTTTAGAGGTTCTCACCTTTCTCTTTGGGGGCATTAAGAGAGACGATCAGGCTGCTGTTGTCTTAATTCCAGGATGGGGTCTTCTGGGTTTTATGGGTTGATTTATGTATGTTTGGAATGAATTTTACAGTGAGCATTGCCCGCAGCAAATGCTGTCTACCTTCTCCCACGCTTCCGGAGTGAGGGAATCCTACTTGGCTAGGCGCACAGCTTTGAGGCAGTTCAAGTTTGTCGATCCATTAGCTGCTAAATTCCGTACAGATGCCAAGCCTTTCAACCATTTATTACTGGACAAAAATAATGATATCGTTTTCTCCCAGGTATATATAGCACTTCCCCAAGTGGGTGTTCTTCTGCCATGTGGCTTTTTATGCTATATAAAATTTAGGGTAATGTGCAAAAGAATAGGATAATAGTGGAGGGGATTTTGAAACTTTTTCCTAACTGAAGTCTGGGTTTAAGGAAAGGTGAAAAGCTTGTTTTTGTAAATTGTGAAGTGGTATTTCGTTTCTTCTTTTGCTTATTTTGATGATACTCAAGAGAGGTGTTTCAAATTTTCAATTTTGATTAATGGCATGAAATCATTTTTATGGTTTAGTGTTGGAATCATATCTGCTTATACCTGTAGCCAAGAAAGGACGTTAATTTGACTGTTTTCTATTATCATTTGCATCCACTGTGACTATCATTTTGCTCATTATTTAGGGCTCAATGATCCAAATGATAAAGATGGGTAGCGTTTTTAGTGGAAGAGACTTCCTTGTTACCCTAAATGATCATAAGGCGAGAATTACTTGTATGAGGTGAGAACTTCTGTGGATTCTCTTATTTTACAACAGTTGTTTTTTATTGGTGGAAGGGCTATGTATTGTAGAAGAAAAAGGAAACTAGAGATTGTTTTGTAATGCTTGAGCTATGATGATTTGTGTGCAGATTATTTCCCCTTAGTGAAACATCTGTATTTCGAAGTAAGACACAACAAGAAGAAAATGTTTTGGTCACCTCAAGCTGTGATCACTCCATTCGTCTATGGAGGAAGGTATTAAAAAATACATCATTTAAAATCCATTCAGTAAGGAATAGCTGAAAGTTTGTGAGCATTTGTCACTTCTGTCCTTTACCTTTCTAGTTGATTGAGGGTTCAAATGCCCGTGCTTATAATCATTCGCTGGCAGATAATGTCCAGGCCCCAGGGTCTTGGAATGTTGTTTATATATTTTGTAAATAGGTACTCCTGACATCCACCAGTGTGATGCTTTGGTTGTAGGGCTCTTGCCAGCGATGTTTTAGAGGCCATAATGGCCCAGTTTCCACTCTTTCAGATAAATTGTTGGGTGATGGTAGTGGCAAAGTATTTGCAAGTGGAGGAGAAGATGGTACGGTTCGACTTTGGTCCCTTAGCTCAAGTGGAAAACGAGGTCAGCAAGCTTTAAAGGCGACTCTTTATGGGCACACGAAACCTGTAAAATTGATGTCAGTTGATGGGTATGATTCTGTTGTTTTATCTGAGTTTGGAGCATTGCTAGCTATGAGAATTTGCTTTTGAAAAAATTTTATTGCCTCTTCATTTTTTCAGGCTTTTAGGTAAAAGCGGTGACCAAAGTTTCTGCTTACAGTATATTAGTTTTTAGTTATTTGCGCTTTTATGGTTTAATCTGAAGAATTATCATGCCTAGCAAAAAAAAAAAAAATCAGAAGAAATATCATTATTTGAGGAATATGATAGTTCTTAAATCTCTTGATATTTAGTGTTGAAATGTTCTACTTGGAGCAGCCTGATCTAGAAAATCTTTTCTTGGGTTTTACGATGCATAGACTCCAACTTGATTGCCAAGATAAATGTACCTAAACCCTAAACCCTAATCATTATTTGGGGAATATGATAGTTCTTAAATCTCTTGATATTTATTGTTGAAATGTTCTACTTGGAGCAGCCTGATTTAGAAAATCTTTTCTTAGGTTTTACAATGCATAGACTCCAACTTGATTGTCAATCTCTGATAAATGTATCTTTAATTAGTTAGGTTGGTGGATGGGTATGTGCATTCCCAGCACTAATGGATCTAGTTTCTTGAAATTTGTGATTAGAAATACTTCATTTTGCAATTGAAAGCTAGTAATTACTTATATAATCAAGCCGTAAACAGTAGAGGAACATCAGTGTTATATTCAAGTCATTTTCAGATGTTCCATAAATCTGTTCTTATGTGTGCTATTAACATTATCATCACTATTTGATAATATGTGCTATTGACTAATATTTATGAAGCTCTTCCTGTATACTCTTTTTGGGGTTGTTTGGCCAGCCATTTTCAATGAATTCCTCTTGCTTATCAAAAAAATAGAAGTGTTATTGTGGCCTCTTGACAAAGGGTTTCCTTCATCTATAACTACACCGATATGCCTCCTTTTTTCGTACTTTCAGGCATAAAACTTCTCTTCTGGTGACAATTTCAAAAGATTCTAAGGTACCTATATTCATCCTTAATACAACTTGCTTTTTGATTTCACTTTAATTTTTTCTTGAAAGTCTTTACTCCTTTTTTACTTGTTATGGAGAGATGTTACACTATAATAAGGCTCTAATTACTTAATAATCATTGTGGAGGCTTGTGTTTTAGTGAGTATTAATTATAGAACGTATATTTTGGCTGCTGGATAAGCCTGCTGTTAGGCCTTACACTTCTAGAGTTTCAAATAGGTGAGAGTTTGAGATACAACTACATCTGCTGTTCGTTCTTCCTGCTGTGTGGGAATGACTTCTGTTCTCGGTGCACCTGTGGACATGAAATTTGATGAATCATTGCTTTATGTAGCTGCTGGTTCTTCTGTTGCCACGATTGATTTGAGAACGATGCAAAGGGTTATCACTGCTGCAATTGGTCAGCATAAAGTGTACTCATTTGATATTTTGCCCTCAAAATCCGTAATATGCACGGGTGGATATGACAAGTAAGATTTTTATATAGAAAAACAAAATTTTTGCATTTTAATTTCTTTTCTTTTGGTAATAATATGGGGATAAACTTGATATGAGTTTCATGACCTGCTCTAATGTATAAAAGGCATGGTAAATGCATTATAAGAAGCACGATCTCAATGAATGGTGCAGTTATAGGAACCTCATGATATGAGAAATGCCCTTGGGGCCTGGCTCAATTGGTAAAGGGATCAGGCCCGGAGGTTCTAGATTCGAGTTATTCAATGGGGATAAAAGTTTAAATATATAAAAAAAAAACAGAATGAGATATGAGGATGTCTCTAAATTGGTTTATTATGATGTCACCTAGCTAATAAACGCTTAGAAAATTGACAATATCCTCTTAGGAGTAGATCTCTCAAAAGTCCAAGTCCCCAATCATCTCTGAGAATCTTCTTATAAAAGCATTTATCTTTGCTCCACTACTCCACGCATTGAGGAATCTAGAAATAGTAAAACCGCTCAAAACACCAGGGGTTGTTCCACAATTCTTGGGCTACCCCAAACTCCGACCAAAAATTCTCACTATTCCTTTTTACAGTTGGATCATAAACCCCTGTACCACTTTTTTGAACTGGCAAGTAATTGAAAATTGACCCACCTCCATACCAATTATCTTTACAACCCTGTTGTTGTAGAACACAACTACCCTCCTACAGAACCAATACTGTTGACTGCTTCCTAAGTTAGCAATGTCCATTTCCATTTTTTCTTCCTAGGTTATATTTCGTATGTCTTATAATTTTCTTTTTTAGTTGTCATATTGCTTCTAATGTATAAAAAACTTCTGCATAGTAAATGCATTGTAAAAAGCACAATCTCAGTGAATAGGTGAATTAGCTCTGGAAATTGATTAAAATGTCTAACAGTTTGGTAAGCAATCTTCTGGCTAGAATTCCAAGTTTCAATTCTTTAGATACATACAATTCCTGGTTTTTGACAGATACAATTGATTCTAAGATAAGTGGCTGAAAAATGTGTTTAATGCTGCAGAGCAATGCTGTGGGACATAAGGAAAAGCCAGGGGACTCTTAAACCAGAACCAGTGATCGAGTTGGATGGGCACATTGGGCCAGTAACGCTAGTGCACATGGATCCATACAAAATCGTCACAGGAGGCCCTGAGGATGATCACGTTAGTGTTTGGGAGGTGGAAACTGGGACACAAACTAATACTTGGGTTTGCAGTTCAGATGAGGAACCGAATTCCAATGCTGGGTGTTCTGCCATAGCGTCGATGGAGTGTCAAACTGTCTGCTAGCTGTGGTAAAGGATGAGCTTGTATGGTTTAGGACTTGCTGATGCTACATGTCACTGTTTCTTCTTCTTCATGAAGATATGAACCATCTTCAAAATTTGGGATCCTCAATCCTACGAGTGATACCGAAAACTCTGATGGCTGGGACTATTTGTATATCATGTACTAGTTTTTGTCTGAAACATGACTAAGCTCTTCTCTACTTCCAGTTTTGTCATATGATTTTTCATTTTGTGTAAATTGCTGAATGCTTGAGTAAAGGCAAGAGGGTCTTTGCCATTTTGTTTCTAACTATAATAGAATACCAGGAAGGCAGTGTTTGTTTTTGCTAATGATTGTGTTTACTTAACCTGATTAAAACTGTAGAATTTAGGACTCAAGCGGGACTCTTTTAAATTTACATGTCTTGTATTTTTTAAATGCATTAGTATTTCCTATAGTATAAAGCGTAGAAATTTGACATACAACAGTTTATGGAAATTCTTTTTATCACAGTTGAAATGTTGAAAGAATATCCTGGATCCATATGAGGAAGTTGTGTGTAACAGGAGAGAGGATTGAGGAAGAAATAAAAGAAAGTAAGATTCATTTTGAGACTTAAAAAGTTGAAGTTAGGGTGCGTTTGGCATGAAGTGTAAATGAGAATGGAGAAATATGATTGAAGTGTGTTTGACGAAAATGAAAATATGATGGGAATGAAGATAAATCATAATTTCATACCAAAGAGGAATTAAAATCTTAGTAGGAGGGGGACTAGCTTTTATAGTAAAAAACATTTGTTGATGCTTTTTAATGGAAATAAGTTCAATAAAATTATTTTTCAGATACGAAGAAAATATGATATTGAGTCTTTTTATGTAATTATTGATATTGATTGCTTAATTAGGGAAGCCAAACGTGTCCGTCGCCTATAGGCTATTAGCAAGTGTTCTTCAGAAATGACTACTAGTACGACTAGTATTTCAGCCCCAAAATCTTAGAAGAGTCCACCGAGTATAGACCAGACCCACCACTACAAAAATGGCCACCACCGCCGGCGCTGCCGCCGCCGTGCTCCTCCTCCTCCTTCTCTCCGTCGCCACCACCACCACCATATCCTTTTCGTATCCGATCATGGGTCTGGACTCATTCCTGAGCCAGCAATCTCGGTTGGACCCACAAGCCACCAACGATTCCTTCCTCTCCCTTCCCTCCCACCTCAGAAAAACCCTCTCGTCCGCCTCCACTCACCACCGCCACCTCATCTCCTCCCTCCAACTCTACTCTCTGTCTCACCAGTGCATCCTCAGTGTGGCCCTTCGTTTCATCAGGCGCACTGTCTCTTCTTTCCCTCTTACCTCTCTCACTTGTCTCCTCCTCCGACCACTTCCACGTGATCTCCCCCTTCTCAACGACCACCGCCACCACACCAAACACTCCCTACATCTTGACGCGTCTCTAGCTTCTCCCTCTCTCTCTTCTCAAATCTCCTCTGCCCTTCGCTCCCAAATCTCCAATACGCCCAACTCCCTCCGATCCCCTCTCCTCTCCATCCCCTACACTACCATCGACAACATCATCAGACAACACTTCGAAACCCCACGGGAGAAGTTTTATCTTCAACTCAATTGAGTCACCGTCGATACTTTCAATTACCGGATCAGCGAGTCCCTCCCCCGCAGCCGCACCAAGTGTTTGGCGAGTCTTTGGACCAGGAAAGATCATTGCCAATGGTCAGATTTGAGCTTACCGAGCCACTGTGGACTACAGACCGGCGCTGTCCGATGATGGGGTTCTGCTGAGGCGAGTTTCGCCCACTGGCGTCGTTGCACGGCGGATTATGATCGGAGAAGGCCTTGCTCACCCGACTGCGTCGTTGGTCCACAGCGCTATCAGTTCGCGCATTGTGCCCTCGCAGGAATTCCTGTGCCTTTTGAGATTTATTGATTGTATTCAGTTTGTATTTGTATTGCGAGGTGAGAATGGGACTCCAATGGTTGGACGGAAACGAAAGATTTTACTGGTTGAGTTAAACTGAAGGGTGGGTTATTGTTGAAGTCGATCTTGCGGTTTGAACTTATGATTTACGATGATTATATCTGTTCTTTGTTAAAGTCGACTAATTCATATCGCCGAGTTCTTGTTTGATAACTATACTTTGATTATTGTGATATTTGGTTCGAAGCGTTTGCTGAATCCATTGAATCCTGCCCCAGTGAGTTTGAGGGCTGGCAGACTGTCTGGAGAATTTGGCCGGAGTTCTGCGGTGTATGTGTTTGATTTGGATCAAAATGCACTGTTGTTGTGATCAGTATCTTCCAGTCTATTGCTTTTAAGGACATAGTTATTATGTTGAACAAAGGAATGCCCCAGACAGTGAATGGGTGCCATAGTTGTAATGGGCGCCATATGTTTACTCAAACACACGAGAGCTAGAAGCCACACAAGGTTGATTGATTCTGCGATATAACAGTGTGCAACCATTATCATGAGTCCAAGGCATATGCTTACTTTAATTGATTATATGCAGGCGTGGACAGACTCCTTTTGACAATTCCTCAGAGACCTTCTTGTCTCATTGTCAACCGTGCAGAAAGATGCAGCCCGAAACATTCTAACATCATTGAATTACAGCCACCTAAGTGCTATTGATGTCACAAATCTATAGCTGCTCATAGGCGAAAGGAATCTTGGCGTGTGGAAACTTGTTGGGTTTGTACAGAGGAGTGGAACTTATTCATTACAAGTTGGACAAAGCAGTTTCTGCATTGCTCTCACATTTGGATTTTGAAATGGCTTTGTATTTCTTGAGTCTTTAGATCTGTGTCTATATGCAATTCACTCTCTTGTTTCCTGCATCACAAGAAGCTGGGCATGCTAGTTTGTTTCAAGGACCCCCCATTTCCGTGGGCTTCATTTTCTGGATCTGTCGTAGTTAATCTTTCACTCTCTTTTATCATTTATACAAAGAAGAAACTTTAATAACAAAGGAAGCAGTTTTGAAGGCTTTTGATGGAAAGAACTTTGTAACAGTTCGATTTAAAATACATTTATTATGTATTTCTGTGAGAGAATCAACTTGCAAGTTTGGAAACCAGTATTCAGTTTGACTAGAAATGTACTGCAATTAGAACAAACGCATTTGCATTGTTTCTTAGTTTTTCTTCTCAAACTACTTAAATATTTATTTTTTGATTTTATAGTTACTAAGCGGGTTTATTCATAACTGTTCAAATTTATACTACATTTTCATATCGTTTAATACTTTGTTAATATATAGTACTAAACTTATTTTATGAGGACTGATTTTCATAGTAATTGAGGTCACGATTATGTAGCTTAATAACCGACTTTATGAAGACAGTATTCACTTTGTACACTCTTATGACTACTTAAAGGCGTTCTTGTTGCTTTCTTCGTATGCCCATCATTATTAGCTCTGTGCATATGGTAGTAGAGCCAAAATCGGTCGAACAGGTTTCAACATCATAGATGAGCTGTCTGGACAATTAATCTTCAAAGCTAAGTTTATGATTGTTGGTCTCTTTCAGTGGCAAGGCAATGGCATGGTTGTGACACTTCCGCGGCATCATAAACCTGTATAATGGCATAGGCTTAATGCAGTGAGGAGGTTTGGTTGGCAGTGGAGTTCTGAATAGCTTCATTCACAGAATCTATTTATTGGTTGTTACCAAGTTTCCCTGTAAGATATTCAGGGAGGATTTTCATGGTTCTAAAAAATATTGTATCTGGCAAGAGCGTTTAGGTTTATTTTAAGTCGTTTTGTATTGCCGCTGAATTCTATGAAGAGTTTTATTAACAAAACCGATTTTAGTTGGATCAGACACCATATTCTATCCAAACTATATTTGTATTTCTGCTTATTGATCTGCATGTTCTTTTTACTTTTCACTGTGTTCAATCTCTAATTAAGCAAATGACTCTGGGACTGCTGTTAGTGTTGCTAACCTCTAGTCTGCTATTTTAGTTCAACTTTTATGGAAAACATGGTGATACTGTTGAAAAATTTTCTTCCTGATGCATTTAGGCAGTGGTAGAGTTTGCAGGGTTTGCAGAAGATGAGTTCATGACAACATCCAGCTCAGTTGTCTTATGATCTGTTCATGAGAACCACCAGTTCTGATGTTATCATTTTTGCATGAATCCTCAGTATTAAATTAATAAATTTGCCAGTCATGAATCTGTTTTTAAGTGCGAAGAAATATATCATATTCAAAACTGAGTAACTGAAAGAGAAAGTAATGCAGTGTCTGGGTCTTCCTTGCGATGTTTTAATGTAGCCCTATATGTCAATATGGATATGGTTCAAAATTTTAAAGTGTGAGATATGTTGCCTGTTAGGACGTGTTACCTATTGGGACTCAGTTTTTGAGTAATTGAAGAACACTTCTTAGGAATGAAGCAAGTCCAGAGGATTGCCCCTCACATTTTCAATTGATGTTGAAACTTATAGCTGGAGCCTTACTACTTGTTAGTTTAATGTCTATAGCTTACCTTCATATAGATTGGAATCATTTTGAGAAAGAAGATGTCGAAGCCAGGTTCATCTGTCAGCTGGATCTGTAGGCTTCTCTATATTTATGTGCTGAATGGAATGCTTCTTCTGTACGTTTAGATTTCATTCATCCTTGGAAGAGAAACTCTTAGATGATCATTAAGATTCTAAGATGGCTCAATTACAAGTTGACAAGTGAGAGGATCTTATTTTACATAACTAGAAAGAAAAGGTTGGAAAAACCTTGCTTTCTTGTCTTCAAAGAGAAGCTGCACCTGAATAATTTCTGACAGAAAGCAGTGAAGATTCTTAGAAGCATCTTCATGGTTTAGTTAATAGATCACATGGTTGTTTCTACTTCTGTTCAGTAGGGATTCCCTTGACTGATTGTGAATGGAAGTGGAAGTCTTTCTTGCAACTCATTATGGTGACCATTTGAAGGGCACACAAATGGGATATCACCAATCCCATCTTGGTCCTACTCCCCATCATGCCTACCTGCTGTTGGTTCTTTTCCACATTTGCATTCTATGTTTCATCTTCAGAACACAGTTCTTCCTCACCAGCTCACGGATATTGAGGTCCTGAAGGAGCAGCCCGAGTGCAGTGGGAGAGGAAGACTTGCTGCATGGCTCTACAGGGATTTTTGCGTGGAATACTTCTTGCTTATGAGGAGAGTTGAGATCATCCATGGTGAAAGAGTTGCTGCGGAAGAACAATGGTTCTGATTCTTCGCTCAGGATGAAGTTAGAGGATGCTGATGCTTGAGGCTCTGTGTTTGCTCGAGAGTCATGAGGTAAAACCATGTTTTTTGCAGCTGGATTTAGCCACCTGATATATGTGCTTAAATCAAAGTTAGTCTGGCATTGATCCCTCTGTTCGTTGCTTTGCAATATCATGTATGCTCGAGCAGCTTCCTCTTATTCTTACCTGCAAAAGTTAAATGCGTTTTGGTATTACCGCATTCAAATAATAGATTACAGTTAATATTGTTAAACAATGTTTACAGTTTCCTATTGATTTTGCTCCGCAACTTACTGTATGCTTGGGTAGAGTGCCATTTCCAAAAACTCTCCCAATCCTTGCTTCCCATCTCCCATTGTGATGGTGTCTGCATTTAATCCCCCAACATCTTTAGTATAATTTGCTTCAATACAACTGATATACGAAAAAAATTTCGCAAAATATACGGGAAAAAGGGTGAATACCTTGCTACTCCCCTGTACTTAGACACACCCCTTGAGAATCCACTGCTCTTTCTGTTGATAAAGAAAAAACTAGTGATGTTAAAGGGAGGTCAGTCATGGAGGAAGTATTAGATATTTGATTATTTGAAGCCTTACCTTCTTAAAGAGGCTAAGTACTCTTCTTTTGTCACAGACTGCATTATCTCAATCTCTTTGTCATAATCTGAAACCTGTAGAAGAGTTCAAGAGTACAAGACCAGAGATTTTTAGTGTCATGAGAACTTTCCATGCCATGTCAATTCTGAAGTTCAGTTTTGGAGATGGCAGTAATCATACCGGGAAATTGGTGAGAAAGTTGATGTCCCCAATACTTTGGGTGCAGCTAAATCCATACTCTGGCTGCAGATTCCTCTTCATCATAGGCTCTAAAGTTTCGAAAAATATTTCTTCTCTTTGCTACAATTACTGTAATGAGCAGAAAACTACCTCAAGGTTATTTGCAGTTAGAATCGTACTTGCAAGATGACTATTTGAGTCCCAGAAATTGATTCCAAAGCACGATCGGATGGAAGGAAAAATGAAAAACTTCTGGTGTAAGTATTCCAACAAGAAGAAGGGTAAAAATAAGCCATAAACAAGAAAGAAAACAAATTATCTACCTTGTTTTCCTTTCTTCTTCTGTGTCACATTCCAAGAAAACTTATCCCACAAGTGAGCTTCAAACCGTCCCGTCCATCTATGCCTGATTCATTGCAGTTCAGTTCAGTTTAGGAGATAAAACTAAGCTGAAAATTGATTGAATAAGAAGGATAACATGATGGTATCTCTTATTTGAACCTGCTGACACCGCGAAATCTTGAACTTCTCTTCACAGTTGTAGCAACAGACGCTTGCTCAGGTTGTTGGTTTGACAGCTGCTGTTGCTGACTTTGATCATCAGAACTAAGCTTGACCAAAGACGGATCCCTTCGTCGTCTCTTCACACACCGCGCAGCTTGAGCTTCAGCATCTGTCATACAGATCCGACGCCTTCCCAGGTTTTCTTCACTCTTCACCTTCATCATCTCCATCTCTTGCAGTTCCTTCCTTCCCCTTCAGCTGATTCCCCTTCAGCTGATTCACCTTACAAGAAAAAGTCTACAGCTGCCTCTATATATATAATATGCATACTTCCATTTGGTTTTATTATGTTTTGTTTTGTTGTTACAACTGGAGTTTTAGGGCAAAGCCAAGGATAGCGATGAAATCCAAGCAATTGTTACACAAATTTGACTTGTCCACACTGTTTGCCAGCCAAAGATCCAAAACTAATGCTTTCAGGGTTTGTATTGGACTCATTTGGCCGGTTGGATGCTTTCACCATTTGAAGTTGACAGGTTACCGCTGATACCCAGAGGAAAACCCGGTAACATTCAGTCTCCTAAATCATAACACTTCCTACTTAGACTATTATATAGCAAGCTTTGGTATGGAAATGTAACAATGAGTTTATTGCCTTTATAATATTTGCCTTCAGCATATTTTTATCGGGATAAGGTGCACAAATACTCTCAAATTTTGCACTTATGTCCCACTTTGTATTTGAACCTTTTTGTAGTTCCAAGATGTCCATAACGTTTACTTCCATAATTCAGCCATGCCCCTACCATTAGAAAATGTCACATATGAAAAAACGCCCGTTAGAACCCCTATTAAACATTCCACACGTGTCAAGGTTTCCAGTCTGGTTATGATTTCTTTTAAGAAATATTTTGTTAAAAGACATTAAATAACTCTAAATTTTTTAATATAATATTTCCCATGTTTTTCCTTGAAAAATAATTCATTGTCTATTTTATGTATTTACATTGTCTCTTAAAAGAATCGATTATTTTTCTAAGAAAACAAGACCATTTTTGTCCAAACCATACCAAAAATCGATGGAGGGTCAAATTTCCAAAATTAGCATGAGTGACTAAGAAAGTAAACATCAAGTATCTTGGGACCAAAAAATAGTTTAGAGGCAAAATGAGACATACGAGCAAAACTCGAGAGTATTTGTGCATCTTATCTCCTTAGAATTTTCAAACATAATGATGTCTAAATTAGGCATATTTGTTAGGGGGAGGAACATACTGAAGATCCCATAAGGCATATATTGGATCCCCACAGTTTTCTAAACAAAGTCTGCACATCCATACAGAGTAGTGATTTAGATTTACCCACAACACTGCAAGACATAATCTGAATGTGTTCAACATATCCTATATGCTATATGCATAATGCAACAGAGAGGACAACAAAACCATGGGAGATCAAGAATGAGATGTTTGGCCTTTACCTACCATGTAAAACAAGCAATACTTGGCCTATCCTGAGATGGGAATTCTCCGGAATGGCGCGACGTTTTTGTTTTCCTCTGGTTGCCGCCGCAGTATCAAACAAACCAGTTCTCCATGATGGGCGGTTTCAGTTCATTGTAGCAGCTGTTACAGAATTTTCTAGGAATCATCGACTGGTTAAGTTAAGGTTGGTTTTGTTTGGTAATGAGTTGTTATTATTATGTTATGTATGTATCATCTGGTTTAGAGTTTGGTCACCCCAGTTAAATGATGATGATTTTGGGTGTTCCTACGGAACTTCAAATGTTTTGATGTTTTCTATGGAATCAACTGATAAAATATTATTGCCAACTGAATTTGATTTCATCCTCATAGTGAAGTTGTGTATTGGTTGGATTTGTGTGAGTAGTAAGCCTTTTCTTGACTTACCTGCTCTTACATGAATCCAATCCATTTTTTATTGGAAGGTCCCTTATTTCAATTGATTTGAAAAATTAGGTACAAAAGATTTGAAACCAAAACCAGGTCTACTGATTTAAAAGATATTTGATAAAAACCCGAGATATGACCTAACTAAATCTTATGTATGAGGTTGTACCTAACACATATGGTAAGGTCGTAACTCAAGTTTTATTTATGTCGTTTCTAAAGTTTGTTGCATCTTTTGTCGAATACTTTGTCTTCCTTATCAAAATATTTTTTGAATTTAGGGGACCTTAGCATTGCTTTCAAGTCTTTTGTTCATAATGTTTTAAATAAATTGAAACGGGTACCTTATAACATAGTTTTCCCTTTTTAATTTACCTTTAAAATGATTGTGGATCATCTTTTAACCGAATATGTTGGTTTTTTTATCCCTTGTTTTCTTTCATTAAAAAAAATAACCTAACACAGGCATCTAATTTGAGATGTTTAATTAAATTTCAATCTCACATATGTATTTTTTTAAACTCAAATTAAGAAGGTGTTGTTCTTCCTTAATATTGAATGTAATTTAAAAGCTAAATAGTATTTTATGTTTTTTTAATATTTTATTTTTATTAAGCATTGAAAGTTTTAAAAAAACCATGTATTATTTTTCTATTTAGAAAAAGTCAAATACTATACTTTTTCTAAAAACAAGGAAAGATAAAAAGACACCAAACAAACATCATAAGAGCTTGGCTACGTCTGAATTCTTTAAAAATAAGTCTTGAATGTCGTTTGCTGACACCAGACGGTGTTGCTTACCCGCAGACATTTTTCTTCTGATGGTAGGTGCGAAATGGGTGCCGTTTAATAATTAAATGTTTTTATTAAAATATAATTAAACTTACTTGATTATATTTTGCGGTATATTTTCATAACGATCGTAATTTAACGGATATATTTGTATAGTAACAATTTCAAATTTCAAATTTCAAATTTCAAATTTCAAATTTCAAAGCTCAAATTTCAATTTCAAATTTCAAATTTCAAATTTCAAATTTCAAATTTCAAATTTGAATTTAATTTTGTCATGAAGTTTGATTTCAAATTTCAACCGTTGAAATTCAAATTTGAAATTTTAACGTCAAAATAAAAATTTAAAAATTATAATTAAATACATAAATATGATGTTTTTCTCATGTTTTCAGCCGCTATCTTCATTCTCTTTCAGTTTTCCAATATCTCCTTTCTCTTTGGCTGTTTATCCTTTCATATTTTCGTTCATCAAGTGATATGAATCGTTTTCCTAATATTTTAGGAGAGATCCTCAATATTGAAGAAGAAGATAATGATGATTTGGATGTGTTGTATCTTTCTTGACTAGAGGTCGAAGGGTTTGGTGGGCGAATTTAGGAAGGCATCGTGGATTCAGTTCCGGGGCCCGCAGACGGTTAATCGTGGTAGAGTTGAAGGTGAAAGGCTACATCGTGACTACTTTGCTACCTATTGTGTATATGGCCAGTTTTTCGAGAAGGAGGTTCTGAATGAGTCGTCCTCTTTTTCTTCGAATAGTAAATGAGGTTGAACAATATGATCCATACTTCATTCAAAAGAGCAGATCATAGTTGGGTTCTCGGTTTATCATCCCTTGAATACTTGTTTGCTTATAGAATTCTTGCCTACGCAACACCGGCAGATTATGTGGATGAATACATCAGAATTGGAGAAAGCACGGCCATAGAGTGAGAAAGTTTGTGGAAGGTACATTATTCTGATGTTGCGACATTACAAAGGTCACCAAAACAATATGATATTGTTCGGTGCTACAAAGCGCGGGGGAACAAAGCGTGGCTTTCTAAGCATGTTAGGGAGTATTGATTGCGCTGCATTGGAAGTGGAAAAAATTGTCCTCTGGCATTAGCGAGGTATGGCATCTTTTGAGTCGTTGTCATGAACAGCGATCATTTAGAAGAATTTGCATCCTCGAGATCTTTGGATATAGCGTGCGTTCTTTTTGGTTTTGCACAGTTTCATTGAATGATAAATATTCTAGACCAAGGTCTTTGTTTTACATTATTAGCAAATGGTGTGCTCCTCCAGGTTAACTATATAATTAACGATCATGAGTATAGAATAGGATATTATCTAGGCGATGGTATTTATCCCACGGCCCGAATTGACATTTGTAAACAATTCCCGCATCCACAAGGTTTGAAGAAAAAACATTTTGCTAAAGCACAAGAGTCGACAAGAAAAGATGTAGAGCGGGCATTTGGGGTACTTCAAGCCCGTTTTGCAATTGTGCGTGGACCAACACGTTTTTGGGATGAAAAAACACTTGCAGATATTATGAAAGCGTGCGTAATAATGCATAATATGGTCATTGAGGACGAAGGAGATGTTGTGCTGTGGCTTTGATGGAAGTGATGCAAATCCGCTTTGTAGAAGTCTCTAATAAAACATCACCCGGAATTAGAACTTCATGCAGGCTCGTGTCGGATACGGGGATAGTGTTACTCATTCTCAACTTCAGTCAGATCTTATCGAACATTTGTGGGAACGACATGGCAACTAACAGCCTCTATCAATTTCAAGTTGAAGTTGTTTTTTCAATTCCAATTTCAATTTCATGTTGTATTTTAATTCCAAATTTCAATATCATGTTGTATTTTAATGAAGCAATTTCAATTTCATGTTGTATTCTAATTTCAATTCCAATTTCATGTTGTTTTCAATTCAATTTCAATTTCAAGTTATATTTTCAATTCCAAATTTACAACATAATAAATAAGTGACTACAAATTAAAATAATAGCAACATAATAAATAACAACTCTGAGAATAAAACCCTGTTTTTTCATAACCTCTATCTTCAGGTTATTTCAATATGTTGCAGAAAGAGGGTCCATGGCAGTAGTATCGGTTTCCATGATTTTCATCTCATTTGCATTTGAATTTCTTGCATGTCTTCTTTCTTCAATTTCTAATTATTTTACAAATCAAACCTTCATTCACTATCTTGTTGAGCATAAATTTTGTTATAATAAATAAACTTTTTGTATCGTTCACTTCCATTCTTTCATTCCAATGGTGATGATCCCAGTGATCTTTAAACATCGGTTTATATAACTGTTTTAAATTGTTTCTTGGCAGGCCTTTACGCTGATGACTGTCAAGAGATTAGGGGAGGGCCAAATTCGATGTCATCCCAATATGGAGTTGAATAATGCGATTGTAGGCCGATCGGCGGGATGCACGAGTTGAATAGGTTTTTCTCTCTTATTGCGAAGTGATTGGTAGTAATTTCATCGTTTTCAATATATTAAATGATGCCGTATTGAAATGTTTGATTATCTTAGCAAACATTTCTTTTGCTTCATCAACCTAAAAAAACATAAATTATTCAGTTCATCAGTTTAATCTCCGTCATACTAGTATGCAAAAATAAAAGTTTTATATCTTACGTTGTTTTGCTCGGTGTCTTTGCTGCCGGGCTTTCAATTTGACTATAGCGAAACAAATTCTTTGCATTTTGCATTTATATCCACTCAGCGACTTTTAATAAAGATTGAAACGCTCTCCATTATTGCCTCCATGGAGTTGATATTACGATATTCTTTTGCGAATCACGCGCCTTGTTGTTCCATTCGATAATTACCTGTTACTTTATGTTATTACTTTGGGGTGTGATTCAATTTATCACCTGCGGGAGTTCTTTTATTATTTCAGATTTTCCAAATCTGAACATTGTTTTGTCTTTGGCGCCGATCGCGGTTCGCTGAATGGCTGCTCATCTTTGTTCAGTTAACACAGTTTTACTTAACAAATCAGATTAAAGAGAACATTCACATAAGTCATCTAAAAAATTATAATCATTCTTAAAATAAACGTTTACAAAGTGCTTACAATAATTAACACAAAATATAATTCATTTTGACTCATTAACTTGTTCTAAATTCAAAGTACTTCAGATTCATGTTTATTTAAAAAATCCATTTGTCAATTTAAAGCTGGCAATTTTAATTCAAAAATTATAATTAATTTAAATAATGAGCAATTTATAAAAATTTGCCAAATTATTACATCGGATATAAAATTTATAATTAATGTAAAATATTTGCAATTAATATAACCCATTTAAAATTCAAAAATTAAAATTAAAAAAGGAAAAATTGCAATTTATCAAGCAACGACCATAAAAATCATCATTTCAATTTGGAAAGGAAATAACCTTTTTGCAGCCCTCTTCCTCTTCCTCCTTCTGCCTTTTTGCTTCTCCTCAAACACGACTATTTCTTATCTTATCATATTAACTCTTTCTTCCTCACCCATCACTACATTTTGGCACTCGAGATTTACGCAGAGGCTAGGGTTCAAGCTAGGAGCTCGGGAAGATATTCAAAAGAGCTAGGGTTAGGGTTTAGCTCCAATGAAATCTTGCAAGGTGAGTTCCTTTTCCCTTTGAATTTTGTCTATTTACTAAATTTCAAATGGAATATAGCCGTTGAGAGATCCAGTTATAGGCTGCACGAGGATCGAAATCAGGTATTTTGTGCCTCCTCTTTTCTCTCTCACGGTTTGCCAAATATAAGCTGACATCACGGATGGCATTTTGCACGCCGATGTATCTCGGATTTGGAGCATGGTTTTGGTTTCTAGAGGGTGCCATTTTGGCGATTCTGAATTATAGCACTTTGTTAACAGCTTTCCGTTGGAGTTGCTCTAAGAAGTGCTTTTTCTTAATTCTAAATAGAACTTTTTTTTTTATATCAAGGCGAAATATGGTATTATGAATTAACAGCATCAGTACGTAATTTGGTTTGAATGACAGAATAATTTAAAAATCTAAGTAACACTTAAGAGTTTATTTTCATAAGAGTTTATTACATTTTGAGGTTTTTTTTTCTTTTTTCGAGAATAATCCAATTTCCTGTTATAGAATGGATACAGGGTAGATTAGGCCATGATTAACTTAAGACTGGTTTGACACTGCTATTTATAACAACATTTTTAGTCAAAACGTTTTCCTTGAGAATGTTTCTATCGTTTTTATAGGAATCCGAACAAGTGATTCTTCAAAAAAAAAATTGTAACATATGGCATAAATATAAAAATGCTTTTATATCATTAAAATTACCCAAAAAGACATTTAATATTTAATTATAAAAATAAGATATCATATTAAATAAAAATTTTTATTACAAAAATATATAAATACATATAAAAGTTCACATTAATAAAACCTAAATCAACTATTTTTATGATTATAACAAATTTAAAAATATTTACAAAAATAAGTGAATTAATGAATAAACAAACATATATAAATATTTATACTAATCAAAGCATAAAATAATAATTTTTACTATTATAAAAAGATTTGAACTAATGGATAAACATACATAAACATTTGTGTTAATAAAAAGCAAAAATAATTATTCATATGATTATACAAAATATTTACAAAAAAATTGATTAATTAATAAACACAACAAAATTTGTATTAATAAAAACTTAAAACAATTATTTCTATCAAATATTTTTTTATGATTATAGAAATTTCTTTTAAAATATTTACAAAAATATTTGAATTTTTTGAATTTTAAAAAGAATATGATCTTATCTGGATTTTTTAAATAAAGGTTTTAAGGAAAAATAAATAAATATTTAAGGATGAAAAAATAGGTATTTTAGGAATATCAAAAACCTTTTAAAGTGTTTTTAAAAAAAGAAAACACCTCCCAATTGCTTTTCCAAAAAAAAAAATTCAACTGTTTTTTTGAACTTTCAAAATTACTTTTGAAAATGTTACCAAACCCTCTTTTTTTTTTTTTTATTTTTTTTTTTATTTTATAAAAAACACTTAAACCTAAAAACACGTTTTAAATAAACACTAACAAACTAGAGTTTTAGACCGAAATATTTTATTTGAAAAAATATATATATAAAATTAGATTAAAAACCAAATTAATGCCCAAAATAGTGCATAATGCCTAGGGGTGTAACCGAGCCAAGTCGAGCCAAGTATTAGGCAAGCTCGGCTAGGCTCGGTTCGGTTATAAAGGAGTAGACTCGAGGTGATCGCGAGCTTGTTTACGGTGACAGTCGGGTTTTAAGTCTTTCGGGCTCATTTTGGCCCCAGCTTAATAAGCGAGTTTGAGGCTTTACTTGAGCCTAGCATTCGAGGCGACTCGCGAAGTAGCTTGGCTCGATTCTGACCCTATTTAAATAAAATATTCATCTAAAATAATAAACTGTCTAATTAAATTAAAAAGATAAGATAATAAAAGTTGAATTAACTTGATTGAAGTTCAAAAGTTAAAATATTCATCATGTTCACTTATAGGAAAAATGTATTGTGCATAAAGTCTTCTCCATGTTCACGAACTTGGTTCATGAGCCTGGTTAACGAGCTTACTCACAAGCCTATTTACCAGCTGACGAGCCGAGTTTGAGGATGCTCGGCTCGGCTCGGCTCGGCTCATGTAACCTACGAACCTCAAAATGATATTCGGGCTCGATTCGTTTAACTTAATAAACGAGTTTGAGCGAACTTCTAATGAGTCGAACGTTGAACAGCTCGCGAGTAGCTCGACTCGGTTACAGCCCTAATAATGCCAATGTCATAGACAACGGTAATTAGAATTATTAAATTGTTAAATACTGATGTCTATGACAACGACAATTAGATTAAAATCCGCAGTTCGTAATTGCAGCATTTAAACTCTTGAAGGAAAAAACGCTATCAAAAACAACGATATTTATCAAACACACTAGTTTAAACATTAATTTTACTGAAAAACTAAATTTATCATTTTTTTTTCCCATAAACACTGTTTCAGTCTAAAACTCGCCAAAGTAACCCTTAGCCTCCTAAATTAATCCGTTTTTCTTTCTCTCCCCATGTTTCGCGCCATCTATCGGTGTGCGCAGTGCGCACCTCTGTATATATAATGTCTTCTCCAAAATGAACTCACTTCATTTGGAGCTGCGCTCTCCCTCTCTCAGAACCATGTCGGATGGTCATCTCTTCAACAACATCTCTCTCGGCGGTCGCGGCGGAACGGTGAGTCTTCTCTTTGGTTCTTTCTGTGTGTGTTCTTTTCACTTTTTTTTTCTCTTCGTTTTTGATGTTTTTTCGGTTTCGTGTGTTTATTAAACCCTAATCGCTTTTCAAAACCCTAATTGCGTCTTTGTGTCCGTCCGAGACGATACTTACCTCTACATAGGATGTGATGTATTCCGCTACGTTGCCCTTGCTCGATGAAGCCCTAAGTTTTGCTTGTTGGAACCATTTTTTTTCCTCTAATGCTTTGTCCGTAGAGTTTGTGAAAAGCAGTGCGTTATACCTGTTTTTTTTTTTCGTTTTAACTCTAAGTCTTATTTCTTGTGATGTGAATACAGAAGTTTAGGTTTGTGGTTGGCTGGCAAGGAATCTAAGCCACACTTCTTTATTTATCTTGAAACACTAAACTCGTTCAATTAGCAGAAGTTTTACCCTTTTGTGCATTGCCTATTAGAAAAAAAAATATTTTCCCCTTTTTTTTTATGTAGAAAATGGTGAAGTGGGTCTTTTTAGTTTCTAATTTTAGAATCTTAGAATCTTACTTCTTCCTGGATTGTTTTCTCAGCTTAGAGTCTTACTGTAGGTTGTAAGTAGTTTATTTCTTTATGGGAGTAACAAATGGGCATCTTTTGGTAGTTAAATTTTCGTTGAGTTCTGAATGTTGGAGCAGTGCGGTGGGTTTTTCTTACTGAATTTATTTTCTCACCGACTACGTGTGAATGCATATTTCGGTTATTCTAAATGCAGAATCCAGGACAGCTGAAGGTTCATTCAGCAGGGATATTATGGAAAAAGCAAGGAGGTGGAAAGGCTGTTGAGGTTGACAAATCTGATATTGTTGGGGTGACCTGGATGAAAGTCCCAAGAACTAATCAGCTTGGTGTTCGTGTTAAAGATGGGTTATTCTACAAATTCACTGGTTTCCGTGACCAGGTTATTTCAATCCTCCTAGTTCCTCTCTTGATTTTTCCTACTATAAATTTAAGAAAATTCATTAAGAAGGGACTAATTAGTATGGGGCAAAAATCTGTGGAGTTCTTGTTTCTCCTTTGACCTTTTGACGTTTTGCCTGCTTTGGAATTTATGGTATAGTCTTCCAGAGGTGGTTGCTATAACTGTTGGTTTGCATTTGGGACAACACTACTGCATGTATCACTGCATTGAAGATGTTTTTTTTAACTTGATCCATTGCATTTGGTGGAGTAGTTAAATGAGTCATGGTTGTTGAGTAATACCTTAGCGCCTAGGCCACAGGTGCAGTGACATCCCAACTGTGAAACAACATGACTCATTGGAGAGGTGTGGCTTGTCAGAAAGGCCCACCTCATATATGTGTGTGTGTATATATATACTATGTCAGGGAAAAATGATGCCTTTACTTTTCAAATAAATAGGGGAGACAATACAATATTATTTACCACTGCTTTTTGAAGAAAAAGCAAACACATCTTGTCAATGAGGTGTGCTTCACCTGTTCTTCATTTTTGTCTTTCAACTGTGTGGGTATATTTTTTGGTTGCTTAAGTAGGAATTTGGATCATACTTGGTAACAGTTGAGTGTTTGCATGTTAAAATTTATTGTATTTTATAGATTTTTTCATTGCCTGAGGTTGTTCCTCTCTTCAGTCAAGTGTTTGCATCGGGTTGTGCCTAGCCCTGAGGAGACCTTTGTGTCTGTGGTGCACGTTGTATGTTTCAGACTATGAACCGCCTAATTAGATAGTTTGGTTATTAATAGTGGGGATCTAACATATCTTGAAAATATCCCCTTGGTTTTTGATAGTGTGTTTGAATATAATATTTAAGAGTTAAACATGTGCAGTATGATCTCATGCTTCTGAACTTGTTTTGCAGGATGTCACAAATTTGACCAATTTTTTCCAACATTCTTGCGGAATAAACCCAGAAGAGAAGCAGCTTTCTGTGAGTGGCCGTAATTGGGGAGACGTTGATTTAAATGGTTAGTGATATATTATGATTGCTGATGTTTTCTGGTAGTACATTCCTTTTTTAATGATTGCTGATGTTGCCTATTACTACAGTCCTATTTCTTGCCTCTTGTGGTTTTTATATGTTACTCGAAATTCATCCACTTAAAAGTTATAGGCATGCTAGCTTTGATTTCGCCTTTTAGACTTTTTCTTTTAGATTTGTGTGTTTCTTTAGTTAAATATACATGAAAATTATTCGAAGGAATTTTTGCGTCCTTAAGGTTAGTTTCCTGTAAAATTCTGTGAAGTTTTGAAGTTAAGAACTAAAAGCTGTTATGCTGAGGCTTTAAATGTCAGTATGACCATGTGATTTCTCTGAATTCTTTGTTTAGCTGAGAATATTTTCTGTACTTACTCTAACATCACCTAGTGCATTGAGTAGAGGACTAATATTTTTCCTGTTCTATTATAAGCTCACAGATGACGAAGAAAAGATAATAGATGGCTTCTTTTATAAGCTAATAAATTTGAGGTGAATTTCTTCTGTTGAAAGCACAGATCATAGCCTTATTTTTTTTTGGACTTTAGTTATTTGCATTTATAGATGCTGCATATAGACTACCTTTCTTTTTGCCCTTCATTTAATTTCAGCTGTTTTGTTGGCTTGATCATGTTCTGTTCCTTTGCTTCCGTTTTCTGGTATGGTGTGAATATACAGATCCTCCTTACTTTTTGCAGGCAATATGCTGACTTTTCTGGTTGGTTCGAAGCAAGCATTTGAAGTATCTTTAGCTGATGTTGCACAGACACAGATGCAAGGAAGAATGATATTCATTTGGAGTTCCATGTGGATGATACAACTGGTGCTAATGAGGTTTTGTTATTTATGAATGCTGTCATAATCTGAATGACTTGATATGGTAGTCTACCTAGACTTGATGTTTCTAGATTCATGGTTTCCTGCAGTATCCTTCTATCGAAACCCGGTTTCATTGGTAGCATCATTAAAATCCTTAATTAGTTTAGTTTTTTCTTGGAGTAATTCTTTCAATCCTTATGATTCTTTCTTCTTCTTCTCCTCCTTTTTCTTCTTACATTGCTTTTCTTGGGGTAATTATGTTGATCTCTGTGACTTCATATTTGTTTGTGTTGTGATCAGAAAGATTCGTTGATGGAGATAAGTTTTCACATACCAAATTCCAATACCCAATTTGTTGGTGATGAAAATCGTCCTCCTGCTCAAGTAAGTTCTGTTTTGCTGCTGTGTTAGAATATTATGGATAAACATTTTCTTGTTTCTTGCTAATGACATGTGATCGAGTTGCTGTCAGGTATTCCGTGATAAAATTATGTCAATGGCAGATGTTGGTGCTGGAGGTGAAGAAGCAGTTGTTACATTTGAGGGGATTGCAATTCTTACACCAAGGTAAATGTTGTCAAATGCTAACCAGGAATGAATATATTTCAAGCAGGCTTCATCTTTATTTGTCTGTTAAAGTACTTATTTGCCTATTAAAAAATTCATCTTCAGTTACCAATAACCTATTGTACTTGTATTCTGTTTTTACTTTTTATTTTATTTTATCATTTGATCTCTTACAAGTAGCTAATGGAAGCTTTTGTTTCAGGGGGACGGTACAGTGTGGAACTGCATTTGTCATTCCTGCGTCTACAGGGACAGGCTAATGACTTTAAAATTCAATACAGCAGTGTTGTTCGCCTTTTCTTGCTACCTAAGGTTTTCTCTCCATCTTTCATGGCACTTATATTCTGATTAGATACTGCCTAGTTTACTTATCGAAAAAAAATATTTTGATTAGATAATGTCTTTCTGCACTGCATAGGAATAGCTAATCTGTTATCTATTAGTAGATTTACTTGATGTTTCTTCAAGTTGTGGTTGAATGCAGTACTATTTTGGATAACCTTCTTATGGGATTGTTACATGTTTGTGCAGTCTAACCAGCCACATACCTTTGTTGTTGTGACACTGGATCCACCAATCCGTAAAGGGCAGACTTTGTATCCGCATATTGTGATGCAGGTATTGTTGGTTTCTTAATGCTGATCTTAACCATTTGAGTTTCTTGTAATTTTTATGCTTCCATGCACTAATTATTGCCCCATCTCTTGTAGTTTGAAACAGACTATGTGGTTCAAAGTGAATTGTCAATGAGTGAAGAACTTTTGAATACCAAGTACAAGGACAAGTTAGAGCCTTCATACAAGGTTATGAAATGAATGATGTTTCAACTCTTCAAGTCAATTTTATGCAATTCTTTTTCTTTATTGGGTATAAGTTTGCACATTATTTAGCAAATATTGATGTATATATGTACCTTTGTGCATCATTAATATGTGAACTTGTGTTCTGAATCCACACTGAGGATGTGTTGCTTTTAATAAGCAGGGTCTCATTCATGAAGTTTTCACCTTGATATTGCGTGGCAATACAGTGGCAAGGTCACAAAGCCAGGGAAATTCACGTAGCTGTCAGGACCAGTTGTACAGTGAAGTCATCATTGAAAGCTGAAGATGGTGTCTTATCCACTAGAGAAAAGAGCTTCTTCTTTTTACCCAAGCCTCCTACCCTTATTCTTCATGAGGAGGTATAATATCCTGGTCATGTGATTTAATCTGATTGGTTGACCTGGTTGATTTTATGTGGAATATGAAATTTTTGTGACTTTTTTTTAGCTTTTATCTCATTTGTTATATTATATATATATATATATAACTATATATATATATATATATATATATATATATATATATTTTTAGATTGATTAATATCGGGTTTGAGAGGCATGCTGCTGGAGGCTCAAATATGCATTACTTTGATCTTCTTATAAGACTAAAGACCGAGCAAGAACATCTTTTCCGGAATATTCAGAGGAATGAATACCATAATCTTTTTGACTTTATCAGGTTGGATCTCTCTCTCTCTCTCTCTCTCTCTCTCTATATATATATATATATATATATTTTCATAGGGATAAGAATTTTTTGGGATCTTTATTCAATATCTTTTCCATTTGCTTCCATTCAGTGGGAAAGGCTTGAAAATTTTGAATCTTGGAGCTGTCCAGACCCCAGATGAGTATTTGCTGCTGTTCTTCAGACTGATGATGACGATGCTGTTGATCCACATCTTGAGCGGATTAAGAATGAAACCGGTGGAGACGAGAGTGATGAAGAGGTGACCTCTCTCTTTTGGTTAACTTGTGAAGAATTCTTGGTTTTTGATTTTTAAATTTTAATTTTTTTTCACATGTCCTGGTCCATGTATGCATGGATGTTTTTAATATGGTAAATTTCTGCAGGATTCAGATTTTGTCATTGATAAGGATGATGGAGGCTCTCCTACTGATGATACTGGGGAAGAGGATTCTGATGCTAGCGAAAGTGGAGGCGAGAAAGCGGTAAGCTATTTCATTTCATCTTACGTGCTCGACGATCTTGTAAGAATATCTATGTTAAGCTTGTGAACCACATTTTACTCAAATTAATCAAACTCCAGATGCCTTCCAAAAAGGAATCCAAGAAAGAGCCTTCTGCTTCTAAGGCATCTTCATCTAAGAAGAAACCCAAAGATGGAGATGAAGATGGTTCAAAGAAGAGAAAACAGAAGAAGAAAAAGGATCCAAATGCGCCAAAGAGGGCTATGTCTAGTTTCATGTACTTTTCACAAACTGAAAGGGAGGTGCGTTTGTCTTGCGGATATTACTGCTGCTCTGTTTATACATTATTATATTGATATGGTGTGAAATTATATGATGTCATTTTATTTGATATGCACCTTTTTCAAATATGAGTTTGGTGGTTTCACCTTGCTTCCAATGCTTAACCAAGTTTTAGCCTAATGACTAAATGCCAGACTGGGAGAGATTTGGATAAGATAAAGAAAAGTTACTAAGTTGACTGATGTATAACACAAACAAATTCGAAGCTTAACTGTTGTCTGTTTATGGGTTTGTGTTTGTTGTAATAGATTAGAGATTGAAATGCTTCGATGCCCTTCCATGATGACTTGATGTTGTTACATACCACAGCATTCACCAAATATCCAGAGCTAAGTCAATAGATTTACTGTTAATTGTGGATTGTCTTCACATAAAATGCCTTAAAGATTATATGCCACTTGAATTTAGGATTTTTATTACAATTTTTGTTGTTGATTTTGCCTTAGATTTACTGTTAGTTTTGGATTGTCTTCACATATATAGAATTTGAATTAGGATTTTGATTACAATTTTTGTTGTTGATTTTGCTTGATATATACTGTTAGTTTTGGATTGTCCTCACATATATACGGCTTGAATTTAGGATTTTTATTACAATTTTTGTTGTTGATGTTGCCTTTTCCTTTTTTTATCTTGTCTCTTGCAGAGTATAGTCAAGTAGGAATTTGGTGGTGACAACTGGTGTGGTGTGTATATAAAATAAATAGTTCAGAATGGTGTCAACACCAGGATTGATAAAAGATTAATTATCATCACAAAATCGTCAAGAATGTCATTTTGTGGTAGGGCGGTTGAGACTCGTACAAATTTCTTGGAATAAATGCTAAGAGGGTTGTGCTCGTAATTAATGATATAAGGTCTGTTTGTTGTATGTATGGGACGTCAGCTGCCTCATTTCCAAATGTTTTATCTTGCTCTGTTTGAATAATCCATAATTAAAGATTGTTGTATTTTTTCTCTTTTTATGTGTTAGTTATGGGGTTTTGGTTGTACCATTCATTTTAAACTTCAGAATATAAAGAAAGATACCCCTGGAATTGCATTCAAGGATATGGGAAGAGTCCTCGGTGATAAGTGGAAGAAGATGACAGGTATTTGGATTTGGATTTGGATTTGTTTGTTTATTTCAAATAAATTGATGTTCCCATTTCAGTTTTCATCAAATGATCACTTGGGTAACGGTTAGTTTCTTTGTGCTTTGATATCATTATCACTGTTAATTTGAACTGATTTTCACTTTCACTTCACAGCGGAGGAGAAGGAACCCTATGAGGCAAAAGCTCGGGCGGACAAGAAGCGATACCGGGACGAAATTAGTGGCTACAAGAACAACCCACAACCCATGAACATCGACTCCGGGAATGAATCTGATAGTGAATAAATTATTTAAGAAGTTGTATTATTATTATTATTATTATTATTGCATTAAGATTATAAAATGTTATAATTTTGTAGTATATATATATACACTTATCAATGACTCATAGTGCAATGCATTTCTTTTTGGAATATGCTTATTCTTGGGTGGGTAAAATCTCATCTCAGCTTCACCACCCCCACCCCACCCCTCTGTTTGGTTGAGAAGAAAAAAAAAAAGTTACAATTTGACTTCGAAAGTTTCAACCTCCAGAAACAATCTTATTGGAAATTGCATCATATAAATATTGCCTACTGAGCCAAATTTCTCTCATTTTCATCCCATCAGATTTAGGGTTTCTAAGAGTTTCTTAATCCCTTAAATATCTGCGTGTGGGAGACCAAAGATAAGGGTTTTTTGTTTGTTGCTAGTAAATAGGGGGGAGACCAAAGGAAAAAATTATAAATGTATTTTTAAATGATTTAAAATATATATATATAAAGGCCCAGGTAATGTATGAATTTGGATTCACTACTCGGAGCAATTTGGTGACTAAAACTAAACATGGATTTTGTTTGTCATATATATATTGTCATGAGTTCCAAAATGAAACTCTGAAAAATCTGATGCTCAACAACTAATTACATTGCATAATCAAGTAATTAATACGACAGTAAGACATGATGGATTGTACAAGTTAAACCAATCCAGAGGAGTTTCGTTGATTTTAAAAATATTTGATAAAAATGATAAAATATTTTATGAAGGGTCCAACAAACCTGAGATAGACCGAAGTAAATCTTAGGTATAAGACACATATGGTAGTGATTCAAGGTTTATTTATGTCATATTTAAAATTCGTTGGATCTTTTATAAAATATTTTACCTTCTTTTTCAAATGTTTTTTAAATTAGGGGACCTTAGCATTGCTTTCAAATCTTTTGTTCATAATTTTTAAAATAAATTGAAATGGGGAACTTATAACATAGTTTTCCCTTTTTAATTTAATAGGGAATAGTCATCTATAGCCTTTTAGTGAATCTGGTATGGCTTATTGGATCATCTTTTAACCCAATATGTAGGTTTTCTTATCCGTTGTTTTCTTTCATTAAAAAAAAAAAACCTAACATAGACATGTTTAATTAAATTTCAATCTGACATATGTTTTTTTTAACTCAAATTAAGAAGGCGTCCTTCCTTAATTTTGAATGGAATTTAAAAGCTAAATAGTATTGTTTGTTTTTTTTAATATTTTATTTTTATTAAGCATTCAAAAGTTAAAAAAAAAAACCGTGTATTACTTTTTTTATTTAGAAAAAGTCAAATACTATAGTTTTTCTATAAAAAAAGATAAAAAAAAGACACCAAACAAACATCATAAGAGGACGGTTTTTTTTTTTTTTTAACTTAATTCTAAATAGAACTTAAAAATCTAAGTAACACTTAGGTGGCGTTTGTTTTTTGACTTAATCTTTGAAATTTAAATAGGCACTGACGTTAAACATTTATTTTATAAAATTTTATGACATTTGTAGAAATTTTTTTAAAGTTCTGAATAGAAAAAAGTAAGAAAATATTTGAGCTTTTACATTCGAGAAAAATAAATTTTAAAGTAAAAATAAGAAAAAGTATTCGTTCTTGAAATGAGAGAAAAGAGCTAACAATATCTGTTATTAGGATAATGACGGGAGGTTTGGGGCGAAGGCGATCTCATCGGGCGGCTCGTTTATTTTTCAATTCCCCAAGCATCTTATTTAAAAATTAAACGAGGAGGCGGAGATAGAAAAATTACAGGCTTCGCCACAGTTTACATTTTATTTATTTTTTAATTTTAATTTTTTATATTGCTTTTTATTTTTATTATATTAAAATTAATATTTTTCATAAAAATAAAAATATTATGAATTTATAAATTATTTTATTAAAAACATAATAATAATAATTATTATTTATATTAAAGTATAATAAAATAATAAAAATTATTTTTAAAATATAATCGGGACCGAGAACTTTATTATTATTATTTTAGATCACGTGGTTCATATTGCTTCATTCGGGTTTGTTTATGTCAAACGATTTATTTAACTGATGTGTTTTTATTTTAAATGAACTTAGCTGAAATGAGCTGTGAAACTTCCAGGGATTCATTGAATCTAAACCATTTTGAGATGTTGACTCAAACTTACTCCTTTGGAAATGGAGAAAAGACCACAGCTTGTCTCGAGGTGACAGAGCTTTTAGGGTCCACTAAGGTTCTTGAGGGCAGATTTAACGAGCGTAGTCGGATTCGGAGTCGTCAGATATCCTAAGAGAGGAATTTTCTAGGCTTCCTGAACCACTTATAATTTATTATTTTTTATTAACGTTTTTGCTATTTTTTTAAAAATTTCACAATTTTAGGGTTTCTGAGTATAATCCTGACGTGCCAGTTTGAGAAAATAAACTCAATAAGTTAAAAGCGCATTAAAAATTAAATTAAGCGTATGTAGGTAAGGCGAGCGAGACGAGAATCAATAATCCAATCCACATTTGCCATCCCCTACTCACTACCTAATGTTAAAAACAAACGAAACATCTTATCTTTATTAAATACTTATTAAATGATTAAAATTTCAAAAGTTACATTCGTTAAGTAAAAAAGCAACCTTGTGGCAGAGTTTATTTTTATAAGAGTTCATTTTTATTTTCCCATTGTTACATTTTGTGGTATTTTTTTTTTTCTTTTTTTTTTTGAGAATAATAAAATTTCCTGTTATAGAGTTGATTTTTAGATAAAGAACATTAAGATAAAATAAAAGAGTCATAGTTCACGAAATAAATGACAAGAAGATGACTATAAGCAACCTACATCACTGGCTTTCTGATGGGCCGTTTCTTTGGTTCAGCCCAAATTTCAATTTGGGTTAGAAATGAAATTCTGTCCTAAAAGCCCAATACAGAAGGGCCCAGTAAGCCCAATACAATTGGCCAGATTAAGCCATGATTAACTTAACCTCCTAAATTAATCCATTTTTCTTTCCCTCCCCATGTTTCGCGCCATCTGACGGTGTGCGCAGTGCGCACCTCTGTATATAAGGTAGAGATTTGGTAAAATGGAGGCCGTCAGTAATTTGATTTGGCAGATTTAGAGCTGCAGTAAATAGGTTGGTAATCGACGAATTTTATTTGGGAGTACAGTTTTAGATCGAGCTCAGCTCGATTTGTGGGGTTCTTTAGTAAATGGATTAAAAATAGCCAAACACTGAAAATCTTTAAGAAAATTAATTTTATAAATTTATCATTCTTCAAATAAAAATAAATAATATATTTGAGCGGGTTGCTAGCCAAAATGGGTTTAAAATGGCCAAAACCTTGAAAAATGCTAAAAAATTAATTTTATAAATTTATCATTCTTCAAATAAAAATAAATAATATATAAATATATAATAATAATTAATATATAAAATGAATGAGTCTAAACAATATAATAATAGTAAACAAATTTAAATAAATAAATAATGCTAGAACACTGTTATAATCAAAGTACCAAACAAACTAGCAAAATTGTACAAAAACAATAAAGTAACAACTTAATAACATATATGAGAAAAATAACTCAAAAGTATCAAATGAAATCTCATATGCCTCTAATCTTCATCCCCATCCCCATTATATCCAATAATAACATGTGATTCCATATTAGAAATATGTATTTCCTATGGTAATCGAGTTATTATCATCTATTAATTAATTTAGAATGTTAACAACATAAATTTCATTTATGTTTGTAATAAAAAAAATATTTTTTCCAAAAATATATCTCAACGTAATAATGAAATATCATATGTGTTTGAAAATCTATCTTGCTAAAAGATATAATCATATTATGAAATAAATTAGTATATCATTTTTGTTAATTATTTTAAAAATAACATTATTTTGTTAATAACACAGGTTTAAATAATAAAATTATTTAAAATAAACTGATAAGTTAGTTAATAAATTTAATTTAATTAATAAACTATTACAACTTCATTTTTATAAAAAAAAAACATATATGATCGAATAAAATTTAAATGATAAATAAAAAATGAAATTGTAAATAGGATTAATAAGATAAATGAAAATATATTTAATATTAAAGCTGTAATTTATTTAATTATAAATTTTAATACAAGATTTTTTAAATATTAAATTACCATATAAATTAAATTAAGAAGATACATTTAGAAATTGAAAATAAAAGAGTTAAGAAAACAAAGTTTAATATATTGATCATATATTATAATAATAATAATTTTTAAAACCCCTATGCTACTAAAGAGATAACAAAAATATCAAATTTTATAAATGAATTATTGAAAATCTTAATTATTTAAAAAAATTAAATAAAAAATTCGGGTCAATTGGGCTAACTAGACTAACAGGAGCACGTGGTAATGGTCGAAAACTAGTCGGGCCAAAATTGAAACAAATTTAATGAATCTTAAATTTTATAACACAATCCTCTAAAAATTTGGGCTAAAGTGGACTGGCACATAGGGCTCAGCCCATATTCCCAACTCAGAGATAAGATCTCCTCCCAAAATGAACTCACTCCATTTGGAGATGGCTCTCCCCTCTCCACAGACCATGGACGGTCATCTTTAGCTGCTTATCTCTCTTGAGGCGGTCGAGGGACGGTGGAGTGTATGTGGTTAACATGTCTTAACTTTTTTGCTTTTAACTTAGTTTATATATATATATATATATATATATATATATATATATATATATATTATTTTTTTTTTTTTTGTTTCATATATTTATTAAACCCTAACCGCCTTTCGAAACCCTAATTACGTCTTTGTGTCCGTCCGAGACGATATTGTGGGTACCATAACTTTTAGCCCAACATCCCTATTCAGAAGGCTCGGACGGATCAAAGCCCATAGGAGGCCCAAGTATCCTCACACGAACATGGATGCATGAAGTAGCTGGGCCCTGCTGGGTGATTTATCGATCCACGACCGTGTCTCGGGTGGCGCGGGCACATCCTTTTCTAGCCGGTTGTCGTCTCTAAGAAGATGGCCAGCCAATGACTCCTCGGTTGATCCCTCGCAGCTTAAGAACGCATCCTCCCTGAAATACGTCACGCCCAGCCGCGTAGGATGATCAAATGATCATTGAGGCGGAAGATTACGATAACGTATCACAAAGCGATTGGCGTGCAAATGAGCGCCCCTCCTCCCGCTACATTTGTAAGAACCAATCACCCACCTTGATAAAAGCGGATCATTTTTTCTCCTTCATAAATAAGGAGGAAGCTGCCTTGAAAAGGTATGTGAAAATGCCTGCGAAAGAAGAGATTTGCTCCATTAGCTTAAGCATCGAAGAGGCGGTCGGCACACCACCGTCGGTGCATTATTTATTTTTCCAGGTTCTTGTTACCAAGTTCATGCCTCGATGATCCGGAGACTCCGAGAATTCAAGAGACAATAATTGGCGCCGTCCGTGGGAACGACCAAGCAAAAAATCTCACCGACGACGCGCGAGGGCTTAGCTACGTCGGCTATCAAGCGATCCCCCACACCCCAAAGATTCGGTAGTTCCCGCTCACTCATCCGGTTCGTCGAATCCTATCGCTATAGCGGCAGCGGCCAACCGTCGGTCCCTTGAGGACCCGGTTCTGCAGCGTTGGGTTGACGAAGCAAAAAGAAGCGAGCGAGACCGGATAGTGAATTGCGAGCCGTCGCGACCATCGCGATGAAACGATCGCCCTGCCGAGCTTCGTTTGGAAGGATGATGAAAATGCGAGAGAGCAGCCATCCTGCACCCTCGGTCAAACAGAATAAAGGCAAGGAGCCCATCATGTCGGGCGACAGTGATGCAGCAGCGGACTACGAGTTATCCTCTAGTAGCTCTCCGCTTCCTGATCTGTCACCCCCAAAGAACAACATGAAGGCTGAATTAAGAAAGAGGTCCTCGCGCCATTCCAGTCGTTCCATCAGTGGCATGCATCGGCGATCTGAAGAAATCCAACGGCGGCGGCGGTTAAATGGGTCCCAAAATGTGTGCCGCATTGGCATAGGGGAGTAGCACCATCACTTCCGTTCATGTATCCTACTTTCGGGGTTGCACCCGCCCCGCACATGCCTACATCCACCAGCGTCAGGGACACGAGACATGCTATCCTCCCGTTGGAGTAGCACATCTTAGAACTCTGAACGTAGGTGGCTTTTTTCATGCCGTCTTTACCATGTATAGTATTGGCTCCTCTAATCCGTATGACCACATGCTGCACTTCAATCAGGTAATGATACTTAATGTGGGAGATGACCGCTTACTATGCAAAGTGTTCCCGCCAGCTTGAAGGGGCCCGCCCTGGCTTGGTTCCACAAACTCCCACGGAGATCTATCAACTCGTTTAGTGAGTTGTGGGCTGCATTTGTTTCCCAGTACATGCTCAGTTCTACATAAGGGAAACATCAGTTCTCTGCAAACCATCTTCAAGCGGGAGGACAAGTCCATCCGCGATTTCACCAGAAGATTTGGAGGGGCCGTCCAAAAGATTGATTAAATGCAGTATGGATCTGCGGTCCTCGAATTTCGAGAAGGAGCTTTGGGCGACCACTCCATTCTTCTACTCATTTATCTCTAGATTCGCTGCGTGATGGAAGAATTGTCACAGACGAGTGGATAAATATTCAACACTAGAGAGGACAATGTCAAGGCTGACCTCTTAAATCGTGATGATCATAACCATAAGCAACAAGCCGGCCACTTAGGGTCGGTGCGAACAAAGGGACGGAGTAAGGGCAGAAACTCTCGGGGCTAATCACGAGAGAAAGATGGAACCCCGCGGTTTACCCCTACAGACATCTCTTCACGACCTTACTTTCTCTCATCAGAGATCACCTCATTTCAAATGGCCCACACACCCATTCGATTTAGATCCCGCTCGCGCAACCCAGTGTTGAGATGTGATTACCATAGAGACCACGGGCATGAGACCAACTGATGTTGAAGGCCGAAATTTATGGTGGAAAGATTAATCAGGGCCCGCCACTTTAGGAGATATGTTCGAGAGACGGTTCGCGGAGCTAAGGCCGCCCCTACGGTTGAAAGAATAGCGGCCATCGTAGAGCTCCGCTTTGAACCTTGGCCTGATAAACTACATACTAGCGGCTCGATTGTGTCCGATGTCGGTCTAAAGCGCGAGAGAAGAAGAGGTTGTTGTGTGTAGCCATAGTCCGGGCCCGAGTAAACACCATCGTCCCAGCGACGAGTAAAAAGTAATCCGGTAGATCGAAGGCCCTATATCCTTCCCCATGAACGAGTCGGGGTCATTTACTCCACCACGATGCAATTGTACTTACTCACGTGTGATGCTTGATTTTGATGTACACGGAACTGGATTGACAACAAGTGGCATGGCCGACTTATTCTGACTGCCCGCCTTTAAGTAGATGAACATCTCTTTTAACAAAATTTGAGTTAGATTGGTAGAATCACGTCAGAAGCGACCACCGATTCACGATGGCGACATTGCTCTCCCCGTGAAGGCAGGGCCGGTAGTTCAGTAGGTCTTATTTTCGGTTGTTGAGGAATTGGGCTCGTACAATGCCATTGTTGGCCGAGCCTGGCTACATGCGATGAAATCCGTGCCCTCGACCTACCATCAAATGATCAGCTACGATCGATCTTTGAAGCAATCGACCTCTGAGCAACCATTTAGTAGCTCGATGATTTTCTATTGAGTACGGAGCGTGAGAAAAAGCAGCTCCTACCATGCCGACCCTCAAGGCGGACCTTAGAATATAAGCGATTATAGCTCCTGCTAAGCAAGGCGGAGGACGAGGAGCGATTGGCGTAGACCCCTTGAAATCAATATTCTAGGCGATTGTCAGACTAAATCCACATATGTTAGTTCCTCCCATCAGGTAGGGAGGAAGGAACCATCTGACCCGAGGTTCTACTCCATAATATGGATGTATTTGTCTGGACTCACTCAGACATGACTGGCATTAACCCCATACATGCCTCTCATAAACTGAATGTCATCCCTTCGGCCAGGCAGGTTAGACAGAAAGTGAGGCGTTTCCACCCGGATCGTCATCAGGTTATTCAGGCAAAAGTGGATAATCTTTTAAAAGCAAGATTCGTCAAGGAGATAAAGTACTCGGAATGGCCGACCAATGTGGTGGTAGTCCCGAAAAAAGGCGGAAAATAGAGAGTGTGCGTGGACTATATAGATCTCAACGAGGAATGCCCGAAAGACATCTTCCCTCTACCTCGGATAGACCAGATTGTTGACGCGTTGGCCGGGCATGGGATGTTATCGTTTCTGGATCTCAAGATATCATCAAATACCCATGCATCCGCCAGACGCGGAAAAAACATCATTCATCACCTCGCACGGACTGTTCTGCCACAATGTGATGTCGTTCGACTTAAAGAATGTTGGGGCAATGTATCAGAGGTTAGTGACGAATGTTCGAGAACGCTCTTAGGAAAGACCTTGAGAAGGTTTACGGTGATGACATGTTAAGTAAAGTCCAAGGCCTTGAGGCCATCTTTGAACATCACAGCAAACACAGACTCCCTCTGGTGTACGATATGAAGCTCAATCCCTCAAAGTGTACCTTACGGTCGGTGCGGGACGATTCTGTTTCAATAGCCAGCTGAGGATGAGAAGCCAACCCCTTTCGGCAAAGCTATTTTTGGATTCCCGGCTCACTTCTAGAAGGGTACAACGGTTATTGTCCAGTTTGGCCACCACAGGGCGGTTCATATCTCGGTTTACAGACCATCTAAAGCCGTTCTTTGTTGCCCTCAAGGGGGCCAACCAGGTTGAGTGGAATGAGGAATGTGATGAAGCCCTCACAGCTATCAAAGCGATGTATGAGAACCTCCGAGTTTACCGCTTACTGGCCGTGAGAAACACTCTTCGTATACTTAGTAGTTTCAGATGTCTCAGTGAGTGTTGCCTTGTTCAAGGAAGATGAAAATAGAAAGCAGATGCCAGTATTTTTCGTCAACAAGTCCTTAGCCCGTCTGGCTTGTCCTGACCACTCCGAGCGACGGCTTTGGCCTCGGGTAACGCGAAAAGCTCCGCCCATACTTCAAGGCACATCCCATTGTTGTGCTAACTGACCTCCCTCTTTGGAGCACCATTCACAAGCTTGACTTGTTCGAGAGGATGGCTCGATGGGCAATTGAATTGAGCGAAATCGGTATTCATTATAAGACAAGATTGGCTAAAAAATGACAGGTTCTAGAAAAATTTATAGTAGAGATCCCCCAATCTGGAGTGAGCTTGGGCAACTTGAACTGGTGGACCCTTAATGTAGACGGGGCATCTCGAAAAACCAGAGCTGGCATCGGTTTGCAACTTAAATCTCCGATCGGGGAGAAGATCGAGCAGGCAATCCGTTTGGCCTTCAACGCCTTCAACAACGAATCAGAGTATAAGGTCATCCTAGCCGGAATTGAACTGGTAGCTACAGTATCAGCTGATAAGCTCCTGATTCGAAGTGATTCTCAATTGGTGGTAGGGCAAGTAAACGAAGAATATGAGTTGCGAGACCCTCGAATGGCAAAGTATGTATCCTTGGTTAAGCAACTCGGTGCTGCCACAACACCTTTACAAGCCTCACAGTCTTGCCACGCAAAACCTGCTCTTGGCTATCCATGATACGCACTGGTCCCTCCTCGAAGGTGTATCTTGCATCGACCGCGGCTCGCCTCGATCAGCATATGGTTGGATCGGAAGTGTACGCCCGGGCGTAGAGACGTGAAACACCTCATGAATGCTCGAAAAACTTCGGTGGCAACGCTAACCGATACGCAACCGCGCCCACCCTCTCGAGTAGCTCAAAGGGTCCAATGTACCTTGGTGACAACTTCCCTCGTTTGCCGAATCTGATCACTCTTATCTTAGGAATCACCTTCAAGAAGACATGATCACCCTCCTCGAACTCTAGAGGTCATCGTTGTATAACGGCGTAACTCTTTTGCTGACTTTGAGTAGTAAGGAGACGCTTCTAGATCATACCCACCTTCTCCAAGGTGTCTCTAATCAAATGCGGGACCCGGTGATGGAGCTCTGCTCCCCATGCTTTTGTCCGGCAATATCATTGTCTGACGTGGCCTCATGAGAGCCTCGTGGGCGTCATCTCGAATACTCGCCCTAATAACTTTTATTGTAAAGCGAACTCTACGAGGCAAGTGCTCATCGGCTACCCTTGAGATCGGGACACATGCTGCGGCATGTCCTCTAAAATCCCGAATGAGTCTGCCAGATTGACCATCAGTCGAGGATGGCTTGGTACTCATCTATAGGTATTGTCTAGATGGCCTTGGAAACTCTTCCCGAGCGAGTCGTAAGCGAGGATCGATCCGATACTATGGCCCGACACTCCCATGCATTGTACTATCTCCAGTATACTCCTGACACTGCAGGAATTCCTCGATGTGAAGGATTATCCATGCGGCATCAAGAAAATGTGCCGACGGTGAGTTGGTCCGCTTTCTCTTACCAGCATCATGCTGTGATGTCCATAGCCGTGGAGTCTAAAGTCCATTGTGATGTGTTCCCACTTCCACTCCGCTATCTCGATGGTTGGGTAGCCTGGCAGCCTACGGTGCTCGACCTTGACTTGTTGGCCGCGTGAGACAAGTCGGACAAAAATCCCCGACATGACTCTTCATCCAGCTCGGTATCTTGGCGACGGAGTCGCGATACCATCTTCGTGCCACTGGATACCCGCGACAAATCGGGAGCAATGGAACTCTTCCGAGGATCTCCTCCCTCAAAATCAGTTGGTAGGGACCATGACGATCCTATCACAGAAGACTACCATCGTATTGGATGGCGCGTATGCGTCCGTTATTACTGACGCCTTTCGGTCCACGATGGATACTAGTTCTGCGCGTCCACCTTGCCAGGACTCACATCACTCTGCTTTCGATAGAGAGGCGGCGTAGCCATCGGACTCATGAGTACCAGAGCTTTACTCATCGTACTATAGTTTGAACTACCCCCAGCATCTCGAGGCATCGCATCACGGGAGCTATCTGCTCCGTGACTTTTGGTTGAGTGCATCAATCACCACATTTGCCTTCTCAGGGATGGTAATCTGAAGTGATAATAATCTACCAAAACTTCATCCACTACGCTACCTCATTGTTAAAGGTCTCATTGCGTGAAGATGTATTTCAGGACTTTTGAGTGCAGAAAGACCTCATTTGCTCACCATCGAGATAAATGACACAGAAGCCTTCAAGGCAAAGGCAATGGCCTCCAACTCTATATCGTGTGTGGGGTGGTCTGCTCCATGATTCTTCGGCTTTCGAGAACCACCAAGCTATGACTTTCCCCAATGCATTAGAACACATCCCGGTCAGATCGCCCGAAGCATCATAGTACACTGTGTACCTCTGTCCCCTTTTTGGGACTATCAGAATAGGAGTTGAAGTAAGCCTCCTTTTCAATTCCTTGAACGCTCTCTCACATGAGTCATTCCATACAAACTTGACCTCCTTTCGGGTCAATCTCGTCGTAAGTATTTGCTAATGAGAGAAATCCTCATAAACCTCCTGTAATACCCCGTAATCCCGAGAAAATGCCTATCTCAGTGGCTTAGTCTCTCCCGACTCATCAAACCTCAACCTTCCTCGGGTCCACTGACACGCTTGAAGCTAACACCACTTGTCGAAAGCCCGGCCGGCCAAGCGAAACTCGCACTTCGCGACTTGGCATACAATTGATGATCCCACCGAAAGGCGCGTAATCACGATTTTCAAGTGATCCTCATGCTCCGCTCCGTTGGGGGTAGATCGGGATGTCATCAAGACCACGAATTGATCATGGGGTTGTTTCTTCGCGAGGTCCATGAATGCTTCTTGGTGCGACATCAATCGAGGCATCATCGGAAACTCAAAAGTGCCCATCTGCAGCGTCACGACGTCTTAGGGATATCCGCCTCCTTAACTCTCAACTAATGGTAGCGCTTTTGTCACGAGAGTCTATCTTGGAAGTAGACTCGTACCTCTCGACTAATCAAACAAAGTGTCTCAATCCTCATTAATGGATACCGATTCTTGATCATAACCCTGTTTACCTGTCTATAATCGATGCATAGTTGAAGGGTCTTATCCTTCTTCTTCATAAATAAATAGGAGCGCCCATGGTGAAGTCTTTCGGTCTAATGAAACCACGCGGTAACTCCTATATCTGGACCTTGAGCTCCTGCAACTCAACCGGCGCCATCCTATGCAGAGTCATAGAAATGGGCGACATACCAGGATGCAACTCAATGCGGAAGTCTACATCCCTCGGTGGAGGTAATCCTGGTAGCTCTTCCGGAAAAACATCCTCGTACTCGGAAACCACACGAGGTAGACTCATATCCTGTCTCACCTCGTCCTCCAGGGTAAGGCTAGCTAGCCGACCGTCAACTACCCGATGCCATCGTGAATCATTACCGCAGTATAGGGTGAAGCATTGTGCCTATTCACGAAACACAACACAATGTCACAGTGTGGCGTGCTCTATCTGATCGCGATCAACACAGATGTCTGGAGTCAGCAGTCCATCCGGATGACCTCGAACTTTGACATCATCCGCATTGAGTCCACCGTGAGTAGAATCCACGGAAGTCTCTAACTCACATCCCCGACTATATCCGATCAAACCTCGCCACAGTGTTACTTGTTTTCCTATATACATCCTACCACGTATATAATTCCATGATTTCTGACACACGATCACACAATACAATCAAAGCATACACACGAAAACACACAATGCATGCTATGATCTAATCCTATCCGTGGACTCTAAGTAACCTCTACCCTAGACCTTGTCTCATTGTGATCACCGGGATGTCGTTTTATTATTTGTGCCTTTCCCAACTCAACCGGCACGAAGCTATATACCAGGCTGTGATGCTCTACACATTACTGTATATCCTAGACCCATATGCCCCAGAGGCCCTAGGTATTACCGTATCACTGGCTCGTGCCAAGCTGTGATACTGAGAGCCGGGGTCCGTTAACCATCGTCGACACAACGGAAACACTGTGTGTCTCCTTATCATGGAGACTTCGGCCACATGAAATAAAATGACCCGATAGGGCCCATCGTCCATACTCATCCGTCTGATTCTGAAGACCATACATTTCTAGATCCGGGGTTATTACATCGCTCCTAATACAAAACATATATTAAAACTAGTTGGTTCTAATATATCATAAGCGAATCGAGTACGGTCGGAAGGCCCACTTCATAATCCCGACCTCACAGGGCTGTAGTCTGCTTTGCCATACGTAAATGCGCGAAAGGGGTCACAGCCAGGGTGAGCTAATGCCCAGTAGAGATAAATCATACAAGGGTTATTCCCCACCTAGGTGCACATGCAAATAATCATTTCACAGTCAAACCAACAACCAATCTGTGCATACATGTTGTCCTATCATGAAAAAAAAACACTATATGCATGTATGAGATGACACTTTACATGCCCCAAGTACCGGGTCAACCTCCTACCCACCACCCAATGCAAGTGCCAATGGGAAATCAATACCGAGTCAGTCCCGACTCCCATCTCACAACCCGTAGTCTATGTGATATTTATTTAATCGTTTTGTGTCTGGGCAATGTGAAGCTCGGGGTCTCACCATCTAGGTCTCTTACACCCTCCGACATTTTTCGGGCTTTCACCTGATACGCCTGTCTAACCAGTTTTCTGTGCTTTCACCCGATAGGGTATCTATCCCCTATTTTCCATTTTCATTTAACATTGTGGGATCTAATCGACTTCATTCCATTTCCAAGCCCACACGACCAAAGACCAAACGCAGCGCCAAATCAAGCATTCATGTACACACACCCATGTGAAGGGTGTTACCGCACACCAATGTAATGAAATTTTAGCATCGTACCAAAACCCATGGCTAATGTATGAAGACTTCTACATGGACATTCTACATCGTACACTATGTGTGTGCTATGAACACTCATGTCTAATGCACACAACATTTGATATATTTAACATACATGCAGTCATGTTAATGTTCCACACATTCAAATCAATACATCACATAAGCATGCACTATATCTTTTCTATCATTCAATTCATTCATGTCAACACATCATTCAAGCATGTATTAACATAATTCCAACCATTAATAGAAAGTGCAATGCCATAATTCATATTCCCAGGCTGAGACATAGTATGTCAGTCATACAACCTAATACATATAATTATTTCCATCTTTATCACACATATATCACATAATTTCACATATTCAGCATGTTATTCAATTTATGGTAATAACACGCATTAGCCATTCTCGCCATATAAATCCGCCACGGTCGCCTTGGAAATAACCCGGACTTTAGTTCAAATTCCACTTTATGTAAATACCACAAAATAATCCAACACGCACTTTTCGCCAGCCATATACCCCAAGCATTTCTGCTGACAACCGGCTCTAAAATGTAAGTTCCGAAAACCAAAACGGACCATTCCTCAATTGTCCATGACCCAGCCCAATTTTCAGCCTACGGTTTGGCTGAGTACTTTATCTTATTAAATTTTAGACTCAACGAAGCTCGGGAGTCTTAAGAACGGGCGACCTGAGTTTCGAAACGAAAGAGCGGGGCCGTCCGGCGTTGATGCAATGATTCACGCAACAAAGCAAACAGAGCGCACTCGCGTTACTTCGATCGTTATCTCAACATAACAACGTTTATATATCTTCAAAATCTCCATGAGTCAATCCTCATCATCACATATCGTATGGCAAAACAAAATCCACATAAAGAAGACATATGCAAACTTTCTAAAAACCACAAAAACCCAGGAGCCCATTACATAAATGTAGCTTCCAGCTTAAAAATGAAACTCCAGAGTAGGGAGGGAAACCTACCTCAGAGCGCCAGCCTCGTTCTTCTGGGCCGTCCTGGTCTCAAGCCACCGTGGTGACACTCGATCCTTTTCCTCTTTCCTTTCCCTCTCTTCCTTTTTTTTTTTTTTCCCTCTCTTTTCTTCTTTCCTTTTCTTTTCTTTTCCTCCCTTTCTCCTTTCCTTTCCTCCCTTTCTCTTTTCCTTTCCTCCCTTCTTCTCCTTGCCGCCTCCCACTTTACGAAGCTCGGGCCCCACCCCCCCCACAAACTGAATTTGAGACCCCATATATATAGGCTTCAAAAGTGCCATACATGTTACACATGGCATGCCATGTGTCACACACATGGCTCGCCATGTGTCACACACATGGCTCGCCATGTGTCACACACATGGCTCGCCATGTGTCACCCACATGGCTCGCCATGTGTCGCCCGACACCCGTTGCCTCGAAATACGTGATATTCCGACTATATCGAAATTCAACTCTGTAGCTAGATTTAGCAAGACGATTCCAATTGTGCAATCCGTTTCGTCATCCAAGATCTAGAAAAATCCCAACTTTTCTCCTGATCATTCCTGGTGAATTACAATTTTTGGGCTTCTTTTATCTCTAAAAATTTAAATTTAAAATTTTCAATGGTTTTACTAACATCGATCACCAGTTCTCACCAACCGTATTGATCTCTGGTAAAGTCTCGGGCCGTAAGACAAGCCGTCTGGCTAACCTGGGAGATCAACAATAACGTAATGCTCTCCCTACACTATTTCTGAGGGAAGAGGGCGTGAATAATCGGAATATCGTACTGAGATGGATCGCGACCAAATCACCGAAGATTCCTCAGCTAAGAGGTTTTCGTGATGTCGCTCCTTCATTAAATCTCTGAAGAACTCGAATTTTCTTAAAGTCGCTTTCTCCATCCATACTTACTACCAACCCTCCCAGCTTTTCCCCGCACAAAAATTATTAATAAGATACGTGAATATAAAGGATATACATGTAGAAATGCATCGACATACAAATTCGGCTAACACGAAAGTAATACCTGAATGATATCGACGGCTCACAGAAAACGGAGGTCGGGAACCCAGGGTCTCATACTGCTGTTCTCTAACCAAGAACACGCCTTCGCCTCAATCTTAGGCTAGCTCTGGGGAGTCCTCAGAATAAATCAAGTGTTCCGTGGGCTCTAGGCCGACATGGAGAGAAGTGTGCCTCCGAGTCCCAAATTTTCCAAGGTGTAAACAAAGGTGATCTCTACCAACGAAATGTCCATTGGAAGGAGGTTCAAAGACGCTTACACCCTGGCCGTGATCCGAATGACATTCGGATGGATAAGAGTAGGAGGAGCTCCAGAGAAGTGTAGGAACTGCTTTACTGTAGACGAACAGAAGATGAGCCCGCTATGAAGCCGTTCTAAAGAAATACACTACACCGCCTTCCCTGGTCGATAAGTAATCTACTGACTATCTCTAACTCAAATCGATATCATAGGGAATTTGACAAGAAGACCTCAACCTCCACGACAGAGAGGAGATGACGCCATTGCAGAGCAGCGATCCCTCGGCAGTCCCTCTTCCGCGCCAAATGACCAAGGAAGTCTCTTCGACCTCACGCGCACAACAAAAAAGGAAAAGCGGAGTGGGAATCGGGCCCACGCCATAATACAAATTGGTAAAGCCCCCTCCTCCCCCCTTCTTAGCGTCTCTAAATGTCCCGAAACACCTCCCACGCCCTATCACCTAAACATGCCGACAATTGGAATCTATCAAAATAAAAACAAGGCTTACCTGGAAGATAAGAGAAAACAACGTCTGGAAAGACAATCCGTAAAACACGCAACCCTACAACGGAGTATCAGCAAGAGCTCTTGAGTGGAAGGGAACAAGAAAATAGGTGTAAACACGATGGAAGCGGGTGAAATCCAATTATGACTCCCTAAGTATAAGGCGTCTAACACCTACGGGTGTATTAAATGCGTCGCTGACTCATCGCCCCTCCAAACGATTTGAATCCTGGAGATGCTTCACTTACTAGGCACAGTAAACGAGTGTGGGCCAGGCTCATGAGCCCCCGTGCCAGGCCCTTGCGGCCTTCCAATGGACAAAGCCAAAAACAAACCGCTTAGTCCAGCTTAGGAATCATAAGGGGCGCACTCCATTCTATAATTCATCAAACGCCATAACCCTAGTTCCAAGGCACTCTAGAATTCATCAAACGCCATAACCATAGTCCCAGGGGGTCAGTCCACGTTGTTGACCGGTTAGCCGAGTACAAGAAGAATAAGGTGAGCAAAAACACAAAAATTTCAAGAAACACAATTTCATTAGTTACACAAAATGGCGTTCATAATTACATACAGCGGGACACCCCAAACCTGGGGTTCCACACCACCGTCAACTGCGGGAAACCCAAGTGCCTCATATCATGAGATCCATACTGGAAGTAAAAATGACCCAATAGTGGCCCATCATCGCTACTCGTCCATACGGTTACAAGACCATACATTTTTATGTATCCAAGAGTTATTACATCACTCTTAATACAAAACATATATTAAAAACTAGTTCGCTATAATATATACACAAAAACAAGAATCAAGGCTACATCCGCCCGCTCATAACCTTTACTGTATGAGCGTCAAGGCTCGTCAGACTGCCTGCACCAAAGGGGGGGTCCCACGACTAGATGAGCTAATGCCCAGTAGAGATAAGTCCTAAAAGGGCTATTCCCTACCTAAGTGCACATGCAAATGATCATTTCACATTCAAACCAACAACCAATCAGTGCATACATGTTGTCCTATCATGGAAAAAATCTACATGCATGTATGAGACGACACTCTACATGCCCTCAAAGATCGTCAACCTCCGACCCACCACCCAATGCAAGTGCCAATGGGAAATCAACGTCACCCCGACTCCCATCTCACAACCCGTAGTCTATGTGATATTTATTTAATCGCTTCGTGTCTTTTTCTGGGCAAATGTAACTTTTCGAGGTCTCACTGTGCTCCTAAGCACTCCTCCTACATTTTGGGCCATCGGTGGATACGCTGCCTAAACTGTGTTTTCGTGCTTTCTATCCGAGGGGGTATCTATCCCCTACTTGCTACGCCTCGACATTTCATTTTCCATTTTCGCTTAACACCGTGAACTCAATCGACTTCGTCCCATTCCCAAGCCCACACGATTCAACACCAAACGTAGCTTGCCAAATCAGCATTCTCATGTACACACCTCATGTAATGTGGTGTTACCGCACACCAATGCAATGCAATTTGTGCAAGGCACTCAAACCCATGACCAATGTACGAAGACCTCTACATGGACATTCTACAATCAGACACTACGCGGTGTGTGCTATGAACACTCATGTCTAATGCACACAACATTTCATATATTTAACATACATGCAATCATGTTAATATTCCACACATTCAAATCAGTACATCACATAAGCATGCACTACATCTTTTCTATCATTCAGTTCATTCATGTCAACACATCATTCAAGCATGTATTAAAATAATTCCAACAATTACTTAGTAAGGAAAATCTATACTATATCCTTATTTAGAATACAGTATATCATTTATACAATCCAACAGTATATAATTATTTTTATCTTGAATCAACAATATGAGGTCACATATTTGCATATTCGATAAGATTCACAACAACAATATGATCTCTTTACTAGCAACTGTATCTGTTTGTTCGATTTAAATATCTGATTTAGTTTAGAAAGCCCATTTTGTAAATACCAATAATAAAACATCCAACACGCGATTCCTCGCTTAGCCACATGCGCCCCGCATTTCGGTTATAAACTCGTTCAAAACAGAAGTTCTAAACTATAATCGACCATTCCTCAACTATCGACCCGCCCAATGTTCTAGCCTACATTTTGGCTAAGCACTTTATCTTATTAAATTTAGACTCAACGAAGCTCAGAGTCCAAGAACGCTGCGAATCCTGGAAGTTCTGACGAAAGTTATATCATTCAAAGTCGACACCTACCGATTCACTAAGGCGTATGAGTAAATTGGGCACACCCCCATTCGCGACACATGCCGATTTTGGTCATTCCGGAACACAATGTTCTATTTCGATAGTCCCAAAACCCTATGAAACCTGGCCTTTGAATTCATCACAATCACAAACAAACCACACAACATACAAATTCGGCCCGAAAAACCCTAACAAACCCTTAGCCATTACACGCCCTAAGCGTAAAATAAACTGCAGCAGTGAGAAAACCTATCTTCGTAGCCATAGCCTCGGTTCTCGTCCGGTCCGTCTCACCAAGGCGACACTCCTTCCTTTTCCTCTTTCCTTTCCCTCTCTTCCTTTTCTTTTTTCCTCTATTTTCTTCTTTCATTTTCTTTTCTTTTCCTCCCTTTCTCCTTTCCTTTCCTCCCTTTCTCTTCTCCTGTCCTCCCTTTCTCTTTTCCCTTCCTCCTCCTCTTCTCCTCACAAGTCCCACAGACTAAGCTGGCGCTCCCCCACAAACTAAATTTGAGACCCCATATATATAGGCTTCAAAAGACATGTTGACACATTGGCTTGCATGTGTCACCCATTACGGTTTGGTTATGTGTCATCCATTATTTACCGCCATGTGTCACTCGACACCCGCTTGCCTCGAATACGTGAAATTCGATCATCTAAGACCAACGAAATTTGACTCCAGAGGCTAGATTTCCTCGTGAGACGATTCCAATCTGCAACCGCTTCGCCATCCGAGATCTAGAAAATCCTCAACTTTCCGACTATTTCCGATAAACTACGCTAGCCCTTTATCCGAAAATTCAAATTTAAAAATTTTCACGTTTTACACTCTCCCTTAAAAATAATTTAACTCTAAATTTCGTGATACATACACATTTAAACACATGCATATGCAATACCATTTAAAACATTAATGACCTGGAAAATCCACATTCCGTCGAACAAGGGATAGCTCGACCAAGACGGTCCTCGAGCTCCCATGTCGCTCCGACTCCTCACCGCCATAACACTCCTTACAAGCCTCACGGCTCCCGCTACGCAAAACCTACTCTGGGCTATCCATGATACGCGACCGGTCCCTCTCTCGAAGGTCCCATCCGCATTAACAACAAGCTCGCCCCCAATCCACTATACGAGTCGATCTAGAGTGTACCCGGGAAGATGTAGACGTGAAATAATTCTCATGAACGCCGACAAACTCGCGGCCGGGCAATGCTAACCGACACGCAACTGCGCCCCACCCGCCGAGCAATCAAGGGTCCAATGTACCCTACGATGAGCCTTCCCTCGCTCGCCGAATCCGATCACTCCTCCCAGGCATCACCTTCAAGAAGACATGATCAACCCGCCTTAAACTTTAGAGGTCGCCGCCGATATCGCCGTAATCCTTCAACAGTCAATAATAGATTTTCCAAATTCTGGGATGACTGATCCTCCCCAGCCGAAAAAGGGGGCATTAGATGGTACCATGGCTTTCAGTCTGAAGATCCCAATCTCGTAAGGTCCACACGGATCAAAGCCCATAAGAGGCCCAAGTATCCTCACACGAACATGGATTTGAACCACGACCTGAAGCCTGGCTCATGGACTATTTGATCACAATAAAGGCCTCTAGGATTTATTGCCCGGGCACATCATCTTCTAGTCGGTTGCCATCTCTAAGAAGATGGCTAGCCAATGACTTCCCGACTGATCCCTCACAGCTTAAGAACACATCCTCCCACAAACCACGTACATAACCGCCCTTAGGATGATCAAACAATCCTTGAGGAGGAAGATTTTGACGACTTGGCTATCCAAAAGAAAAAACGGTTGACGCGCAAATGAAGCGCCCTCCTCCCTTCCATTTCGAAAACCAATCACCCACATTCCATAAAAAGTGGATCATTCTCCTCCTTCATAAATAAGAGAGGAATCGCAACAGAAAGGTATGCGAAAATACTCTACTAAAAAACAGAAGAGATTTACTCTCTTCATTCTAACTTAAGCATCGGAGAGGTGGCTGTTAAGACCAAATGATATATACAAAGTTATGACACTACTACCAAAGGACTATTACCTTAATCCCCGGCAACGGTGCCAAAAACTTGTTAAGACCAAATCTCATGTGTATGAAAAGATGAAATTGTTCTTTCTTTTTTGAAAATGAATCATTTAAAATTTGTAGTTCAGGGTCTAGGATCATCAAGTAAGTGCACAGTCGTATATAATAAAAAGGATATTTAAAGTCCAAATATCGTTCCCACGAGGAAGGATGATAAATAAAAAACTAACTACTCCAACTACTCAAGATCATTACTATTTGAACTCCACTGATATAATGATAAGAAGACTAAAATGTAGTCTTAGACTGAAATCTTAAATGTACAAAAGTAAAATTTAACAAAATTGGGATTGGGATTCACCGAGTGAGGCAAGACTGGACATGGATCAATTAATAATAATCAATTTCTGCATCATTTCGATTCATAACTCAACCATCAATTGGAAAACTGAGTTTGTCAAAGATGCAAGGTAGAATAGTTTGGATTTCTCCCTTAACCATACTTTTCACTGATTAAAGGTTCATATTCATTTGTGATACATGATTCTAATCAATTACTTGTAATATATAACCCTCTTTCTAAGATTTGAAGTATCTTTCCTTTTTAGTACTTCATACTTAGATCTTAGGATTAAAGAATTCTTGTCCCTATAGACAGGATATTGCAAGCCTTCTCTAATTTGATTGACACTTCATCCTACACTTCTGATGTAAATTTCCATTTCTTTGATTAGATCTTTGAAGCATCACATGATCGTAATCAATCTATCGAAGAGGAGAGACCTCTCGAGTGAGCCGCTATACTTCATTCAACCTATCTTAACTAATAAGTAAGTCAAAATTCATCTCGAGTAATCCTTCAAAGCTCATTGGCCCATAAGATACTACCATACTCCACGAATCGCTTCTACACTCTCAGATTCTCCATCTCCGTACCCGGGAAATCTTTTGAAATCGTATGAGATACAATAAATCTTACATCGGGTACATGGTACTAAAGACTAAGAACAAGTAAATGTATAAAATAATAATAAATAAATTCAAGAATTTAATTAAAGCTTTCCACTCAGAGCAAACACTATCACCAATGACCCATTTCAAGAGCTCAACTTTTTCAAATTGCCTACCATATCTAAGTGACTAACCGATCGAAAATTCACCGAAATCAGAACGAACTCGAAATAAATGAACCTTAAACCTTCCATCATCCATTTAAATCAAACAATAAATGAAAAGAATAATTTATAAAGAAATACCAGCTCGAAGCTGCATTTCAGTACAATACTCAAATCTAGAAAATTAAAGGAAAACTAACAAAATAAAACTATACTAAGCTAAATCTACTAAAATGGAAAATAAAAAAAAAATTAAAAAAAATGTAGAAGAGTCTTCAACCACCCAGAATCTGTACTCCGAAGCTCCGCACAACGCCCTAGATGCGCCCATTTATGACTTTCCATGTCGGGTCAGACTTCCATTAATCGTGACTGCGGATCCCCAAAGTCTGCCTAAATCGGGTCGCGAGCCATGACATAAAAAAATTATGTCGCGACATAACTTTAAGTCCTTGTCGTTGGCCTTTTTCGTAGCTTGTAATCTTCTGTCACGACTTTACTTATCAGCTTTTACTTGAGTTCTATAGCGACAAACTTTGATATCGTCGCGACAGAACTGTGGTGTAGTAGTCTTAATTGTGTCGCAACATGCTTGCTTTGTGTCGCGACACAAAATCTATTTGCAGCCAGCTTCTTATGTCCTCCAGCTTCTGGATTCTGTTGCGACATAATTTTCCTTGTCGCGACAAACATTTTCTTCTTTTAGCCTGTCTACTCTGTCGCGATCGAGTTTTCTATGTTGCGACAAATATCTCTTTGATTCCTCAGTCGTTTTTGTCGCGATAGAAAACCTTATGGTCGCGACATAGATTGTTCTCTTGTTCTTAGTTGCTTGTTGAGTTGTTGGTTGCGACATAGAAATCCTTGTTACGACATAGTTGCCTTGGCTCATCTCAATTCTTCTTCAGTTTCTATCGCGACCGAATTTCATTATGTTGCGACATAATTTCATTCTTTCATAGCTTTTATTGTTGCGACATAAAATTTCTATGTCGTGATAGGGTTTTCTGTGTTGCAATAGAAAACCCTTCTTGAGTTGGCTTGGTTCTGAGAATTTTGTCGCAACATAAAAACACTTGTCTTAGCTGACTTGTGTTGCTTTCTTGATATTTTCTGTCACTACAGAATTGTCTTTTGTCGCGATAGAGTTCATCTATTAGTCTTCAGCTTTTATGTTGCAACATAGGACATAATGTCGTGACACAATTCCTTCACCATTTACCATAAGTATGTCATGACAGATTTCAGGGTTGTCATGAAGGCTTTTTTCAAAATCTTCTTCAAGTTATGTCGCAACAGAAAACTTTACGATTGCGACCTAGAAAGCTCTTTTCAGCCTTGAGTTCTGACTAGTCTTTGCTGCGACATAGTTTCTTTGGCCTACTTGCATTTGTGTCTCAACATAGAAAAATTAGGTCGCGATCAAAACTGCTGTTTTTTCATCTTTTTGCTTCTTTTCTGCTAGGATTCTCTCAATTTTCAATAATTACCTGCAAAATACAAAGTTGATGAATATTCCATATTTTGGCATAAAAATAGATCTTAAACTGTTAAAAACATGCCAGAAAAATGGATAAAAAATAAATGAGTTTTAGACTCATTAGCGGCCGGCACACCACCGCCCATACATTGTTTATTTTTGCAGGTCCTTACTACCAAGTTCATGCCCCGATGATCCAGGGACTCCGAGAATTCAAAAGACAACAGACACTTAACTGTACTTAGGATTGAATGCATTCCGCTATGTTGCGCTTGCTCGATGAAGCCCTAACTTTTGCTTGTTGGATCCATTTTTTCCCTCTAATGCTTTGTCCGTAAAGTTTGCGAAAAGCAGTGCGTTATAGCCGATTTTTTTTTTTCTTTTTAACTCTAAATATTATTTCTTGTGATGTGAATTACAGAGGTTTAACTTTGTGGTTGGCTGGCAATGAATCTAAGCCACACTTCTTTATTTATCTTGAAACACTAAACTCATTCAATTAGTAGAAGTTTTGCCCTTTTCTGCATTGCCTATTAGAAAAAAAAAAAAATTCCCTTTTTTTTATATAGAAAATGGTGAAGTGGGTCTTTTTGGTTTCTAATCTTAGAATCTTACTTCTTCCTGTATTGGTTTCTCAGCTTAGAGTGTTACTGTAGGTTGTAAGTAGTTTATTTCTTTATGGGATTAACAAATGGGCATCTTTTGGTTGTTCAATTTTCGTTTTGTTCTGAATGTTGGAGCAATGCAGTGGGTTTTTGTTACTGAATTTATTTTCTCACCGATTATGTGTGAATGCATATTTCGGTTATTCTAAATGCAAAATCCAGGACAACTGAAGGTTGATTCAATAGTATTGTCTTTTGGATTTTCGGAGTCTCTGGATTGTCGAGACATTAACCTAGCAACAAGAACCTGTAAATCAAACAAGGCATCGGCGGTGATGTGTCAGCTGCCTCTCCGATACTTAAGTCAGACAGAGAAATAGGGAGAGTAAATACGTCCGTTTTTTCAGTAGGGTATCTCCCTCTCTTATTGCAATTCCTCTCTTATTTATGAGGAAGGAGGATGATCTACTTTTTATGAAAAGTGGGTGATTGATTTCCGAAATGGAAGAAGGGAGGCGCTTTATTTGCGCGTCAGTTGTTTTTCCTTTTGGATAGTCAAGTTATCTGAATATTTCACCTCAAGAATCGTTTGATCATCCTAAGGGCGGTTTACGTACGTGATTCGTGGGATGATGCATTTTCAAGCTGCGAGGAATCTGACGGAAAATTATTGGCCAATCATCTTTTTAGAGAAGGCAATAGGTTAGGAGAGGATGTGTCCGGATAATAAATCCCATAAACTTTCGCTGTGATAAGATAGTTTATGAGTCGGGATTCGGGTCGTAGTTCGAATTTGTGTTCGTGTGAGGATACTTAGACCTGATCTATGGACTTTGATGTAATTGGACATTTTGAATAGGAGTACTAGGATAAAAGCCATGGTATCCACGATCAAAGAACATTATGGAAAAAGCAAGGAGGTGGAAAGGTCAGCTGGCGCCGACAACTGGACATTGTCAGTGATCTCTGATTTAAAGTCCCAAGAGCTAATCACCAGGTTCGAAGCAACATGGGTTATTCTACACCACTGCTCGTACAAAGTTATTCGGGGACAACATCAAGCATGTATCAATCACTTCATTGAAGATTTGTTTTTTTGTAACTTAATCCAATGCATTTAGTGGAGTAACCAATGAGTCGTATTGAGCTACAACGCATCCCAACTACGATTAACTTTTCACGTAACCACGAACTCATAACTTTTTCGATTTAACGAATGATCCGATTTTTAAACATTACTAATACTCAAGTCATGCAGCCATGTGACTCATTGCATTGGAGAGGTGTGGCTTGTCAGAAAGGCCAAGAGTTTTGTTTGAATGTTTTTTCTTTTCCTGAATTACTACCCCTGTTTATTCATAGTATTTATAACATTGACAATATATGTAATTACGGAAATGCCATTTTGAGTGACTGACTCATCAGTCATCACTTCCTTTAGGGCATAACGTTTTGGGGAAACATATCTGATTCTGATTTTGTGAAAGAGGCGATACTGGATTTATTCATTGCAGACACTACGAAAATCATAGCATCAACAGTAGAGTTTCGCCAGTTGAAGATGTCCCACAGGTTTCGTCTTCCATCTGCCAAGCGTAGAAGAGATTGAAATCGTTATCAGGTATGTGATACTCCACAACGACCTGAAATCCAATTCTTCGTCCGGTCTTACCTCATTTATGAATTTCAAGCCTTGTTGTAACCCTAAACCCTAACTCCACCGTTCGAGACCTTAAGCTTTCTGTGGTTGCACCCCAAACCCTAGAATCAATCGCATCCAAAACCGCTCCATGACTCTACTTGTCTACCCAATTGCTAAAGCTTCAGGGCTTGAACAGAGAAAAAAAACGCTCATATAAAATGAAAACTACAAACCCAACTGGTTAGGCTATGGCTATGGCTATGTTCTTCCATTGTGTTTCTTATCTTCCTTCCACATAATTATTCTCATATATTTCTGATGGTTGTATCTTCTCTTGCTGCAAAAATAAAATAAAATTTGTGCCCTTCTATCTTCTTCTGCTGCATCTTTTGTATCTTCTTTTTGGTTGTATGTCCTTGAGCGAGATCAAACAATATAGGAAGATCAATGAGACCAAGTAGGAAATCGAACAAAAGAAGAACAAATTAGATCCTCAAACAAGAACGACTTAACCTGAAAGAAAAGCTATCACAGAAAATCTTTCATTTAGTGTGCCCCTCTGGTAGGGTTACTAACTGGTTGGGGCTTTCAAATTTTGCTAACGTGGATGGCCTTCAAATAGTGGTGCATGTCTTCTTGTTTGTTTTCATCCTAATTATTAGTTTAAGAATCCTTTGGGTACAGAAATTAGTTCAAGCATTGATCCTTGGCCTATGGACCTAGCTGCCTACCATCAGGGTATCGAAGTACTTACATAGCCTTAGGCCAACACAACAAATCTTGAGAGGGTAGGGCACCCCCCACCAAAAGGTTGATGGTGAATAACTGGATAGTATTGCAAAGAAACCAAAAAACCATTTCAGCAAGCCTATTATTAAATCAGTTTCATATGGGACTTCAAAGGAGGGACTTAGTGGTTCCAGAGCAAATACTGCTAGGGAAACCATTCCTTGTCAACAGGTCATTTTGGTGAAAAGTTAAATTATGGATATCTCATAATCCCCTACAGCAAAAGAGACCCACATGAAGAGTGTAACCCTAGTATATATACTATGTCAGGGCAAAATGATGCCTTTACTTTTCAAATAAATAGGGGAGACAATATTGTTTGCCGCCGCTTTTTGAAGAAAAAGCGAACACATCTCATCAAATGAGGTGTGCTTCAACTGCTCTTCATTTTTGTCTTTCAACAGTGTCGGTATATTTTTTGGTTGCTTAAATAGGAGTTTGGATCATACTTGGTAACAGTTGGTGTGCGTGCACCTCTCTGAATATAAGGTCTTGTCCCAAAGAGCTGCACTCTCCCTCTCTTTGAACCATGTCGGACGGTCATCTCTTCAACAACATCTCTCTCGGTGGTCGCGGTGGAACGGTGAGTCTTCTCTTTGGTTCTTTTTGTGTTCTTTTTCACTTTTTTTTCTTCGTTTTCTTCGTTTTTTTTTTGGTTTCGTATATTTTTTAAACCCTAATAGCTTTTCAAAACCCTAATTGCGTCTTTGTGTCCGTCCGAGACAATACTTACCTGTACATAGGATTGGATGTATTCCTCTACGTTGCCCTTGCTCAATGAAGCCTTAAGTTTTGCTTGTTGGAACCATTTTTTCCCTCTAATGTTTTGTCCATAGAGTTTGTGAAAAGCAGTGTGTTCGTTATACCTGATTTTTTTTTTCTCTTTTTGACTCTAAATCTTATTTCTTGTGATGTGAATTACAGAAGTTTAGGTTTGTGGTTGGCTGGCAAGGAATCTATGCCACAGTTCTTTATTTATCTTGAAACACTAAACTCATTCAATGAGTAGAAGTTTTGCCCTTTTGTTCACTGCCTATTAGAAAAAAATATATATTTTTTCCCCTTTTTTTATGTTGAAAATGATGAAGTGGGTCTTTTTGGTTTCTAATCTTAGAATCTTACTTCTTCCTGCATTGGTTTCTCAGCTTAGAGTCTTACTGTAGGTTGTAAGTAGTTTATTTCTTTATGGGAGTAACAAATGGGCATCTTTTGGTTGTTAAATTTTCGTTGAATTCTGAATGTTGGAGCAGTGCAGTGGGTTTTTCTTATTGAATTTATTTTCTCACCTATTATGTGTGAATGCATACTTCGGTTATTCTAAATGCAGAATCCAGGACAGCTGAAGGTTCATTCAGCAGGGATATTATGGAAAAAGCAAGGAGGTGGAAAGGCTGTTGAGGTTGACAAATCTGATATTATTGGGGTGACCTGGATGAAAGTTCCAAGAACTAATCAGCTTGGTGTTCGAGTTAAAGATGGGTTATTCTACAAATTCACTGGTTTCCGTGACCAGGTTATTTCAATCCTCCTATTTCCTCTCTTGATTTTTCGTACTATAAGGTTCATTAGGCTCTTGTTTCTCCTTTAACCTTTTGAAGTTTTGCCTGCTTTGGTATTTACAGTATAATCTTCGAGAGGTGGTTGCTATAACTGTTGGTTTGCATTTGGGACAACACTATTGCATGTATCAATCACTTCATTGAAGATTTTTTTTTAACCTGATCCATTGCATTTGGTGGAGTAGTTAAATGTGTCATGGTTGTAGAGTAATACCTTAGTGCCTAGGCCACAAGTGCAATGACATCCCAACTGTAAAACCACATGACTGATTGGAGAGGTGTGGCTTGTCAGAAAGGCCCACCTCATATATGTGTGTGTGTATATATATATATATATATATACTATGTTAGGGAAAAATGATGCCTTTACTTTTCAAATAAATAGGGAAGACAATATTATTTGCCACCGCTTTTTGAAGAAAAAGCAAACACATCTCGTCAATGAGGTGTGATTCATCTGTTCTTCATTTTTATCTTTCAACAGTGTGGGTATATTTTTTGGTTGCTTAAATAGGAGTTTGGATCATACTTGGTAACAGTTGAGTGTTTGCATGTTAAAATTTATTGCATTTTATAGAATTTTTCATTGCCTGAGGTTGTTCCTCTCTTCAGTCAAGTGTTTGCATGGGTTGTGCCTAGCCCAGAGGAGACCTTTATGTTTGTGATGCACCTTGTATGTTTTAGACTATGAACTGCCTAATGAGATAGTTTGGCTATTGATAGTGGGGATCTAACATTTCTTGAAAATATCCCCTTGGTTATTGATAGTGTGTTTGAATATAATATTTAAGAATTAAATATGTGCAGTATGATCTCATGCTTCTGAACTTGTTTTGCAGGATGTCACAAATTTGACCAATTTTTTCCAACATTCTTTCGGAATAAACCCAGAAGAGAAGCAGCTTTCTGTGAGTGGCCGCAATTGGGGAGAAGTTGATTTAAATGGTTAGTGATATATTATGCTTGCTGATGTTCTCTGGTAGTACATTCCTTTTTTAATGATTGCTGATGTTGGCCATTACTACAGTCCTCTTTCTTGTCTCTTGTGGTTTTTATCTGTTACTCTAAATTCAACCACTTAAAAGTTATAGGCATGCTAGCTCTGATTTCGCCTTTTAGACTTTTTCTTTTAGATTTGTGTGTTTCTTTAATTAAAATACATGAAAATTATTCAAAGGAATTTTTGCGTCCTTAGGTTAGTTTCCTGTAAAATTCTGGGAAGTTTTGAAGTTAAGAACTAAAAGCTGTTATGCTGAGGCTTTAAATGTCAGTATGACCTTGTGATTTCTCTAATTTATTTGTTTGGCTAATAATATTTTCTGTTCTTACTCTAACTTCACCTTGTGTAATGAGTAGAGGACTAATATTTTTCCTGTTCTATTATAAGCTAACAGATAACGAAGAAAAGATAATAGATGGCTTTTTTTTATAAACTAATAAATTTTAGGTGAATTTCTTCTGGTGAAAGCACATATCATAGCCGTATTTGTTTTTTTGGACTTTGGTCATGCATTTATAGATCCTGCATATAGACTACCTTTCTTTTTGCCCTTCATTTACTCTTTCTTTTGGTTTGCCTTTAGTTATGTTCTATTCTGTTCAATTCAGCCCTTCTCCATGCCTGAGATTTTCTGCATTTCAGCTATTTTGTTGGCTTGATCATGTTCTGTTCCTTTGCTTCCCGTATTCTGGTATGGTGAATATGCAGATCCTCCTTGCTTTTTGCAGGCAATATGCTGACTTTTCTGGTTGGTTCGAAGCAAGCATTTGAAGTATCTTTAGCTGATGTTGCACAGACACAGATGCAAGGAAAGAATGATGTCATTTTGGAGTTCCATGTGGATGATACAACTGGTGCTAATGAGGTTTGTTATTTATGAATGCTGTCCACTTAATCTGAATGACTTGATATGGTAGTCTTCCTAGACTTGATGTTTCTAGATTTATGGTTTCCTGCAGTATCCTTCTATCGAAACCCGGTTTCATTGGTAGCATCATTAAAATCCTTAATTAGTTTAGTTTTTTCTTGGAGTGATTCTTTCAATCCTTATGATTCTTTCTTCTTCTTCTCCTCCTTTTAATTTTTACATTGCTTTTCTTGGGGTAATTATGTTGATCTCTCTGACTTTTTATTTGTTTGTGTTGTGATTAGAAAGATTCATTGATGGAGATAAGTTTTCACATACCAAACTCCAATACCCAATTTGTTGGTGATGAAAATCGTCCTCCTGCTCAAGTAAGTTCTGTTTTTCTGCTATGTTAGAATGGTATGGATAAACATTTTCTTGTTTCTTGCTAATGACATGTGATCGAGTTGCTGTCAGGTATTCCGTGATAAAATTATGTCAATGGCAGATGTTGGTGCTGGAGGTGAAGAAGCAGTTGTTACATTTGAGGGGATTGCAATTCTTACACCAAGGTAAATGTTGTCAAATGCTAACCAGGAATGAATATGTTTCAAGCCGGTTTCATCTTTATTTGTCTGTTAAAATACTTATTTGCCTATTAAAAAATTCATCCTCAGTTACCAATAACCTATTGTACTTGTATTCTGTTTTTACTTTTTATTTTTATTTTTATCATTTCATCTCTTACACAAGTAGCTAATGGAAGCTTTTGTTTCTGTAGGGGACGGTACAGTGTGGAACTGCATTTGTCATTCCTGCGTCTACAGGGACAGGCTAATGACTTTAAAATTCAATACAGCAGTGTTGTTCGCCTTTTCTTGCTACCTAAGGTTTTCTCTCCATCTTTCATGGCACTTATATTCTGATTAGATACTGCTCAGTTTACTTGTCAAAAAAAAATTATTCTGATTAGATAATATCTTTCTGCACTGCATAGGAATAGCTTATCTGTTATCTATTAGTAGATTTACTTGATGTTTCTTCAAGTTGTGGTTGAATGCAGTACTATTTTGGATAACCTTCTTATGGGATTGTTACATGTTTGTGCAGTCTAACCAGCCACATACCTTTGTTGTTGTGACACTGGATCCACCAATCCGTAAAGGGCAGACTTTGTATCCGCATATTGTGATGCAGGTATTGTTGGTTTCTTAATGCTGATCTTAACCATTTGAGTTTCTTGTAATTTTTATGCTTCCATGCACTAATTATTGCCCTATCTCTTACAGTTTGAAACAGACTATGTGGTTCAAAGTGAATTGTCAATGAGTGAAGAACTTTTGAATACCAAGTACAAGGACAAGTTAGAGCCTTCATACAAGGTTATGAAATGAATGATGTTTCAACTCTTCGAGCTAATTTTATGCAATTCTTTTTCTTTATTAGGTTTAAGTCTGCACATTATTTAGCAAATATGGATGTAAATATGTACCTTTGTGCATCATTAATATGTGAACTTGTGTCCTGAATCCACACTGAGGATGTGTTGCTTTTAATAAGCAGGGTCTCATTCATGAAGTTTTCACCTTGATATTGCGTGGCTTGTCTGGTGGCAAGGTCACAAAGCCAGGGAAATTCCGTAGCTGTCAGGACGGTTATGCAGTGAAGTCATCATTGAAAGCTGAAGACGGTGTCTTGTATCCATTAGAAAAGAGCTTCTTCTTTTTACCCAAGCCTCCTACCCTTATTCTTCATGAGGAGGTATAATATCCAGGTCATGTGATTTAATCTGATTGGTTGACCTGGTTGATTTTATGTGGATTATGAAATTTTAGTGGCTTTTTTTTTTTGCTTTTATGTCATTAGTTTTATTGTATTTTTTTCTTTTTTTATATTTAGATTGACTATGTCGAGTTTGAGAGACATGCTGCTGGAGGCTCAAATATGCATTACTTTGATCTTCTTATAAGACTAAAGACTGAGCAAGAACATCTCTTCCGGAATATTCAGAGGAATGAATACCATAATCTTTTTGACTTTATCAGGTTGGATCTCTCTCTCTCTCTCTCTCTCTCTCTCTCTCTCTCTCTCTATATATATATATATATATATATTTTTTTTTTTTTTTTTCATAGGGATGAGAATTTTTTGGGATCTTTATTCAATATCTTTTCCATTTGCTTCCATTCAGTGGGAAAGGCTTGAAAATTTTGAATCTTGGAGCTGTCCAGACCCCAGATGGTGTTGCTGCTGTTCTTCAGACTGATGATGACGATGCTGTTGATCCACATCTTGAGCGGATTAAGAATGAAACCGGTGGAGACGAGAGTGATGAAGAGGTGACCTCTCTCTTTTGGTTAATCCTAGAAGAATTCTTGGTTTTGATTTTTAAATTTTAATTTTTTCACATGTCCTGTCCATGTATGCATGGATGTTTTTATGGTAAATTTCTTGCAGGATTCAGGATTTTGCTTGGCTGATAAGGATGATGGAGGCTCTCCTACTGATGATACTGGGGAAGAGGATTCTGATGCTAGCGAAAGTGGAGGCGAGAAAGCGGTAAGCTATTTCATTTCATCTTACGTGCTCGATCTTGTAAGAATATCTATGTTAAGCTTGTGAACCACATTTTACTCAAATTAATCAAACTCCAGATGCCTTCCAAAAAGGAATCCAAGAAAGAGCCTTCTGCTTCTAAGGCATCTTCATCTAAGAAGAAACCCAAAGATGGAGATGAAGATGGTTCAAAGAAGAGAAAACAGAAGAAGAAAAAGGATCCAAATGCGCCAAAGAGGGCTATGTCTAGTTTCATGTACTTTTCACAAACTGAAAGGGAGGTGCGTTTCTCATGCAGATATTACTGATGCTCTGTTTATCCATTTTTGTCCATTATTATATTGTTATGGTGTGATATTACAGGATGTCATTATATTTGTTATGCACCTTTTTCAAATATGAGTTTGGTGGTTTCACCTTGCTTCCAATGCTTAACCAAGTTTTAGCCTAATGACTAAATGCCAGACTGGGAGAGTTTTGGATATGATAAAGAAAAGTTACTAAGTTGACTTGACTGATGAATGACACAAACAAATTTGAAGCTCAACTGTTGTCTGTTTATGGGTTTGTGTTTGTTGTAATAGATTAGAGATTGAAATGCTTCGATGCCCTTCCATGATGACTTGATGTTGTTACATACCACAGCATTCACCAAATATCCAGAGCTGAGTCAATAGATTTACTGTTAATTGTGGATTGTCTTCACATAAAATGCCTTAAGGGTGCATATGCCACTTGAATTTAGGATTTTGATTACAATTTTTGTTGTTGATTTTGCCTTAGATTTACTGTTAGTTTTGGATTGTCTTCACATATATAGAACTTGAATTAGGATTTTGATTACAATTTTTGTTGTTGATTTTGCTTGATATATACTGTTAGTTTTGGATTGTCCTCACATATATATCGCTTGAATTTAGGATTTTTATTACAATTTTTGTTGTTGATGTTGCCTTTTCCTTTTTTATCTTGTCTCTTGCTGAGTATAGTCAAGTAGGAATTTGGTGGTGACAACTGTTAGTGTGGTATTGTATATAAAGTAAATAGTTCAGAATGGTGTCAACACCAGGATTGATAAAAGATTAATTATCATCACAAAATCGTCAAGAATGTCATTTTGTGGTAGGGCGGTTGAGACTCGGACAAATTTCTTGGAATAAATGCTAAAAGGGTTGTGCTTGTAATTAATGATATAAGGTCTGTTTGTTGCATGTATGGACGTCAGCTGCCTCATTTCCAAATGTTTTCTCATGCTCTGTTTGAATAATCCATAATTAAAGATTGTTGTGTTGCACTATCTCGTTTTATCTGTGTTAGGCTATGGGGCTCTCGGGCTGTACCATCCATTTTAAACTTCAGAATATAAAGAAAGATACCCCTGGAATTGCATTCAAGGATATGGGAAGAGTTCTCGGTGATAAGTGGAAGAAGATGACAGGGACAAGCTTTGATTTAGAGGTAAGAGAAGGTAAGGTAGTGGTATATGGTGTTTGTTTATTTCAAATAAATTGATGTTCCCATTTCAGTTTTCGTCAAATGATCACTTGGTAACAGTTAGTTTCTTTGTTCTTTGATATCATTATCACTGTTAATTTTAACTGATTTTCACTTTCACTTTGCTAATTTCACAGTGAAAAGGAACCATGTGAGGCAAAGCTCGGGTGGATAAGCAGCGATACTGACGAAATTAGTGGCTACAAGAACAACCCACAACCCATGAACATCGACTCCGGGAATGAATCTGATAGTGAATAAATTGTTTAAGAAGTTGTATTATTATTATTATTATTGCATTAAGATTATCAATGACTTATAGTGCAATGCATTTCTTTTTGGAATATGCTTATTCTTGGGTGGGTAAAATCTCATCTCAGCTTCACCACCCCCCACCCCACCTCTCTCTGTTTGGTTGAGAAGAAAAAAAAAAGTTACAATTTGACTCCGAAAGTTTCAACCTCCAGAAACAATCTTATCGGAAATTGCATCATATAAATATTGCCTACTGAGCCAAATTTCTCTCATTTTCATCCCATCAGATTTAGGGTTTCTAAGAGTTTCTTAATCCCTTAAATATCTGTGTGTGGGAGACCAAAGATAAGGTTTTTTTGTTTGTTGCTAATAAATAAGGGGGATACCAAAGGAAAAAATTATACTTGTATTTGGATTCACTACTCGGAGCAATGTGGTGACTGAACTTGTATATATATATATATTGTCATGAGTTCCAAAATGAAACTCTGAAAAATCTGATGCTCAACAACTAATTACATTACATAACATTGCATAATCAAGTAATTAATACGAAAGTAATCATAAAATAATAATGATTTTAATTTTAGTACATGATGGATTGTACAAGTTAAACCAACCGGGAGGAGAGGAGGAGAGACGGGGGGAGGAATGAAAGAAAGAGTGAAAACCCCAAAAATTGAGTTTGGGGTCTATGTGTGGTCTCTACACCTCATCTTCTGTTCCTCCTCCATCTCCTATGGAAATCAAAATATATACTATACTAATTATTAACTAACATGGCTTGTTGACCTTGCAGCCGAGGGTACCTGAAAATTTAGTGAGTTGGGGAACTGTATTCCCTGGCGCAGCCTTGATCATGTTGGCCTTTGTGAATTGTTGCTTGGACTTAGGGTCTCCAGAGGTAGTAAAGGTGGCTCCATTCAGTAGAAGATCCCCTTGTGATATCCATGTCCATGATTTCCAAACTTCTGGGAGAGCATAGTCTCTTTTAGTGACCTCTTTGGAGGCCAGGTTTTCTGAGGCGGTGAAGCGATTACCCTGGCTTATGATGGTGGGGGCCTGGCTACCACCAATGGCATACATTAGCCAGTTTGAGTACTGGTTGTTCACGACGTGTATGAACCCGAATCTGCATCTTGGGATTCTCTGAACTAGCCCTCTTCCGAAATGGTTGAATGCTACTGTTACTTGCATTATCTTGTCCTGCGAGTACGAGTTGTCCCCACCGAACAGCATCACCTGCATCACAAACACGAGTTTTGATGGATGGATCATGGATTACTTTGGGGACCAAGAGGACTTTACCGCTTTAAAATATGTTTACTAGGTTGAGAGGAGTTCGTTCATGCTTATGTCAAAAACTTTCACCCATATCACAAACACCCCTCCATACAGACACAAACATCCCATACGGTGGACCAAACAGATTAAACCCCCCATACCGAGGTGCGGATCTACTCAAGGCCATTTATAACGATCCTGGGTCCAACCCGTATAGATACTGGCCTTTACTTCCTGACCCAAGAGACTTCATGACTTTAAAACACTTACTGGGACGAGTGAAATTATACTTTTACGACGTTCTAACTTCTCCCTATCACAAACACTCTGCAGTAAACATAACGCCCTCAGTACAGAATTAAGTCAGTCAACCTGACAAACATCCCATATGGCGCCAAACTAACTGACCTACATCGTGGGCCAAGGACGGCTTTGGAACCATTTCTAACAATAATCCTACTTCCACCCAACCATATAGATATTATCAACTTCAGACTCAAAATGCTCTCACAACTTTAAAACTTGGGAGTTGTCCCGGATGGTAAGGGATGCCAGAGATCGTGGATTGTTTTCTACTTAACACATACATATACCTCATTGTGATTAGTGAAATGGCAGTTTGAAATGGTGATGGCGGTGGACGCCATGATGATATCAATAAGCCCATCCTTGCAGTTGGACATGGAGAGATGATCCAACCAGATGTTAGAAGACCCGAATATCGAAATCCCATCTCCATCACTCTGAGTTCTGAACCCATAATGATCTACAGAGTCTCTTATCATCCCACCTTCTTTAGAAACAATGCCATGTATATGTATACCATGGATGATGATATTCTTCACAAACTGGATGGTAATGCCGGCGCCATTTAGAATTCGAACGTTGAAGCCACGGCCATCTATGGTTTTATCACCCGCCATGATCAGCTCCTGCTCCAACTTTATGATCATATCCTTTGCAAAGATGATCCACAGCGGCTCTTTTTGGATGACTGCATGTCGGAGAGTACCAGGTTTAGGGTTGACCATGTCGTTGTCTGTTCCGTCAGTTACAACGTAGATTTCTCCATTCTTTCCTCCGGTAGCTTCGTGGCCGAAACCCATGGCGCAGTCAACGAGCTTCTTTCGGTTTTGAGCCCAGTTCTTCTTGCAGCGCCAGCAAGCGTCGATAGGGTTGGTGGCCAAGCATGGTCCTCTGTATTTCTTCCTCTTCAAGCTCCTCCTCGTTGAGTTTGTTCCCTGCAGCAACCTGCGAGGGACGGTGATCAATTGAATGAAAATGAAAATGAAAATGGTGATCAGAAAACACCGAAAGCTAGGGTCTAAAAATTTGTTTGGTTTCTATTTTTTGTGTTATGAAAGACACAGATTCATGTGTTTTGAAGACCGTTTTCACAATGAGAATAAGGAAAATAGTGATTTTTTTTTTTTTTAAGAACAGAGAACACTAAATTCATAACATAAAAATAGTTTTGAGAGAATACCATTTTTGTGTTCTTTGTATTCAAAAACTATTCTGAATAACAGTTTTCAAAAAAAAGAACTAAATAGGTCCCATGTTCTTTATGTTTTCAAAATTTATTTTCAAAAATAAAAACCAAATAGGTCTTACCGACCTGACTTCACATATTCAAAGAACACCATATTCTCATTTTTTTTTTATTAAATACATTTTAGTGTCAAAGGTAGTAAATGGTCCTATTGAAACTCGAATTTGGGACCATTCCCTTCTTATGCCTTTTGCCTGTTTGAAATGGTAAATGTTTTATCACTTAAACTAGGTATAATGAGTCATATTCTCTGTGTTTTAAAAAAAACCTATTTTTTAAAACGGTTTTCAGTAACATGAACCAAATAAGTCCTACCTGTTGAAATGAAATTGAATTGCATGTCCAAATCGGGTGACCTGACCTAATATGGAAAATATAAAAAGAGAGTACGTAGTTTTTTAGAAGTTTGAAGAAACTGCACAAAAACTATAACACATCAAAGGGAATTTTCCCCCTCTCTTTTCCTCTTCCTCTTTCCTCTTTGTCTGAGAAAAAGAACAAAGAAGAGTTCTTTCATCATCGAAGTCATCTATATGCTGTGGAAACAGAATGGTTCCAAAGGAATAACAAATCTTGGCATGGGCATTTAGAAGGTTCATGTTAGATTAAAGACGATTAGGAGAATAAGATGGTAACTTAATCAAGCAATTAGGCAATAATAACGAATTAATAAAGACTCACTTGCGGACATTCTTGTTGAATTGGTTGGTGACATCCTCCGGGTTCTCCTTATAGGATTCCAACGCAGCCTTCTGGGCATCCTGAGCTCTCTTCTTCCACACCTCATCAAAATCTCCGATATGAGCTCGACCCGCCGGAGCCAACACAGAAAACCCAAAGAAAGATAACAACAACAAGAGACGACTCAACTGATAAGCTTCCATTTTCATTATTTTGATATTTTTTTGTGATTGATTATCGAATGAAATGATGTTAGCCAGGGTGCAGCCCCACTGGCTCGTAAGGGTGGTCCCTCTGAACCGGAGTGAAGTTCTTCTAGCTAGGCTCTCTGCATGGCTATATATATATATATATGACAAATTTTGAAGTTGATGAAATGAGGAAATGAGAGATGAGGGCATGGGTTATATAGTATGAGACTCTCTTCAATGGGGGAGTCTAAATTGAGGAGTTTGATTGAGGGAGATGAGGGTGTCCACCCTCTCATAACTGTCCGTAGTTGGTGGTGAACAAGCATTCACAAATGGGAAATTTTTTTGGTGAGGTTGTGTCTCATTTTTGGTTAACAAGCATCTCATTTCTGCCTCTACCTCCTATCAATTCTGATCACTGATATGGATATAATTAATGGTTTCTTTTTAATAGGCATTGAGAAATGGTTGATTATACAACCCCAACAGTAATTATGTAATTTTAGAAAGTGAGATTATTGAGATTTTTTATCAAAAAAGATGAGATGAATTTTTAATTGGGAAACAGGTTTTTTAGGGTCTATTTCGCAACATTTTCTTAAATGATTACAATATATATATATTGAAAACAAAAAAATATAGGGGTTATTTGTTTAATGGGTTTTTTTTTTATATTTGTTCACTCTGCATTACATTGTTTTTTTTTTTTAAATCTATTAACTTAATTTACATTATAATATTGTTGGGTAAAGAGTACTGGGCTTAGACTGATTATCCCCTTTTCACTCGAGCCAGGTCTCATGTGCTCTTGGCTTCTGCCTCTATTTTTTTTAAAATCGCTCTTTAACCTGTTTCGCAAACACATAAAGAAATGACTTATTGCCAGCATGTTTTCTTTGAAAAATCACTCTGTTTATCTAATTTAAGATTTTTCAGATTTTATCGAACAAAAAACTTGAAAACCTAACGTTTTCGCTGCTTTCCTCGCTTTTCATCATAAAAACGCGCTCAAAAAAGTGAAAGAAACATGCCCTTAATTTATAGTTTTTAGAAATTCAAACATGTAAAAAAAGTTGTTTTCTAACTTATTTTTGATAAATATATTATATATAATGAAAAAGTTTTCAAAGTTTTTTCTTAAAAAAATATTCAAACATGTAAAAGAAGTTGTTTTCTATCTTATTTGTGATAAAGATATTATATATAATGAAAAAGTTTTCAAAGTTTTTTCTTAAAAAAATCTAAAGAAATAATTAAAAACAACTCAAAACAAATTTTGTTTTTGTTTTTTCATCAGGAGAAGGGGTGCTAACCCCGAAGAACTAGGCAATACAATGAATTCTTCTTGGGCAAAGAGGCCCCATCAAATCATGTCGAAGGATGTTTCCTCCTCAACATTGTGGTGCACTAGTGTATTTTCTTTGCTGCCATCTTCTGCATCCCAAGCTCCTAGTCACTATTTGGAAGGGAGGCTGGTGTGGGAAAGTTATGTGAGGTTGCTGGCATTAAGGAATAAAATATCGGTAATTATAGATATATCGATACTTGGATTTTATGGATATATCAATAAATATCGGTAGATATTTTGATCACAAAAATATCGATAAAGAGAAAATTAATAAAAACACTTTGAAATTCATGGAAATATTTTGTTGAACTATAATAAGGACATAAATATGCAAATATACACTTGTTGAAAATAATATTCATTATAATTTATCGAGAAATTACATTACAATAAATACTAAAAACTAAAATTAAGATCGATGCCATTTCCATTATATTATTTGATGAAGGATTCCATCTTTTGATAGCTGACGTATTCATAACAAGATCTTCAAAATATCAAATAAATATAAAGATAAAATAATTCAGAACAAATTCGAGCCGGGATGTGATATGGATGAGTTTGTAAATAATTTGTTGTTGGTGTTGGGTATGTTGATCTTCTGCATCCTCCGTGGGCCCAAGCTCATTAGAAGGTTTTGATCATAATATTGAATAGGGAGGCAAGGGATGCGAACCCAGATCAAGAGATTCTGGAGGATATCCTCTGGGCCAGAGACTCACTTTGGCCCCTCTAACACTTACATTTTATCCCCATTGTATTATACCTACCTAGTCGCTCTCATATGAGACCAAGTATTAATTTATTTAACCTTAGTCGGTATCCAAGCCTCAAGTGGGCTTGTATGTGGTCCATTAAATGCATATGTAGTTCACTTCAGAGTGTCATTGTGGGGATTTTTTTTTATTGGCATCGTGTCATAGGAAGCAAGTGTGGCCCCCCGAGGTTTTAGCTAAATCGGAGTTTATTAGAGTATGTCGAAGCACTTGAGCTTGTTTCGATCGTATCTCTCTTGTCCGAACTCGGAATTATACGCCGTTTGTTTTGTTGGATTCCTTATTCGCCAAGGAGGTTTTTGTTAAAAATTCATAATTTTGCTAATCAAGCCAATTAACTCAGGGTTTGATTGGTTCATCGTGGCAAGACGATATACACATCAAGGCTTTTTGGTTGATTTTGGCGAGCACTCCTTGCTTCGACCATATCTCCCTCTATCCGAATACAATGTGCACCGCTTTTTTGTTATTCTCCTTATTATTCAGGGAACATTCTTTCAAAATTTCTATACTTTCCCTCAACCAAATTTCGACCGGTTGGCATCCAATTAAATGTCTGTCGGCCAAATTTTGTGTGGAGCTTAATTTTGTGATTTTGGAGCCCAAATCTCATATGGAATGTGCCCATATGCTCCCACATACCCAATTCACTAGTAGAGACCGAGTTTCGGACCTAGAGGAGTGCTACCTCATATGAGGTACCTTCCCGATAGGTAATATGATCCTCGGACCTAAAAATCTAGTTTTCACCGTCTTTTTCCATACTGTATCAGTTTTTTTGCTTTACTTGGTTTTTCCAATATAAAATATATAAAAAAAGAAGCAATATGACTCAGCAAAACTGCCTTCCTCTTCTGGGGATGGATTTTCTAAAACTCAAAAATCAACCCACATTTTCTTTTCATTTAAAAGCGAATCGCACCAGCCAGTGGATCGGGTAGAGCCACACCTGTATTATTCGATAGTGATTGAAGATCATCCAAGGGCCTCCAAATTTGGCAAACTCGTAGTCCTCCATGGCTGTGTATTTCACTAGAAAGAATCCATTGTCTAGGGCAATCAGTTCATTTACTGCAGTTTGTCTCCATAATTCTTTAATCTTCCTAAGTAGTAGATTAAAGTCGATGCTTCTACCTAACAATTTAACAATTAGGGTTCCTTTCCAAGGTCTGCGAATTCAGATTTTGTCCTCCTTTGAGAGTTGTATGCTCAGGCACTCAAAGTCCAATTCGTCCTTTATTAAGTGGCTCATCGTCATCTGAAATCCAATCCTTGTTGGAGGGTTTGAAGTTATTCCAAGAAACTTGTCTCTAAAGGTTTATGTGTGTGTGTGTCTCCTCCATTCTCATCTCTACATCTGCCAGTGGGCGATCCTGTGTCGTATCTCTAACCTTCACCTTCTTGTTGCTTCTTACGAGGAGGTCTTCTTCCTCATGTGATCGTGCATGGGTAGGGTTGTAACTGAGCCGAGCCACTGGCGAGGCCGCAGCGCTCGACTCGTTAGGAAACCTCGCCTCGAACTCGCTTATTGGCTAAACGAGCCAGCCCGAACATCATTTTCGCGCGAAGAAGTTAAACGAGCCATTGGCCACCGTACAGCCGGAAGATGCTCAAGTAACTGTGCTCGTGGAACATGGAAAAGACTTGATGCACAACGAATTTTTCCTACAAATGAACATGATGAATATTTTAACTCTTGAACTTCAATTAATTGAACTTTTATTGTCTTATCTTTTTATTTAACAGATAGTCGGCTATTTTGTATTTAACATTTTCTTTAAATAGGGTTGTAACCAAATGAATCCACTGGGCAGCCGCTGGCATGCTCGCCTAAGAAGCTCGCTCAAATTCGTTTATTGGGTTAAACGAAATGAACCAACATCATTAAGGTCAGAAGAATCGAACAAAGCTCGAGCACCCTCAAACTCGGCTCATTAACTCATAAACAGCTCGTGAACAGACTGGCCTTACCTCTTTAAAATCGAGCTGCCGAGCCCGTTTAATACTACTTCTGCTACACCCCTATGCATGGCAAGTTCTTGATGGCTCTTCATTTCATTGTAGCCTTTTTTCAAAGACCTTCCTAGGGTTTCTTTCAAAACAAATTTTATTAAACATGTTTTGTTTCAAGTTAAAAAATTTATTTTCTGTTTCAAGGAATGCAAAACCATTGTCAAAGGCAAAAGCTTGCATTTTAAAAACGATAAACATGATCCAACATTGTCCACTTTTTTAATGTCCATTTTTAGTGATATGTGAAAGTCTTCATTATTTTTTTAAAATGAGGAATTATTCAACCTTATTAGTCAAATCGAATTGCGTGGTAGAAGGGTTATGGAAATGCCATAATAAGGCTGTCAATGATACCTTTGGTTCTATTGTTGGAAATTTAATAGACAATTAGTATCCAGGGATTTGGATCCTATGGAGAGTCCAGAACTTGGCTATAAAAAGGTTATTGGTCTTACAAAAATACTACAACTACGAATATATTACAATTTACCCAATTATTTATTAATTAGATAATGACTGTTTACACATTATTAATTAATAATGTTTAATGTTTATTACCTAACTAAAATTTTCCACAAACTAAAAAAAGCTCAAATCACCCATTCTTGTATTTTTTTTTTTTTTATAGTGTAGATATTTGAACGAGCCCTCACGAATTAACGATCAAGAAACTTCAATTACCCCGAAAGACATAAAGATGACCATTAGATTAAACCTTAAATATTAGTAAGTTGAACTACCTATCGGATCATCCATTATTTTTATATTATGGATCAAGAAAAAGATAAGTAACATTTCTTATAAAGTCAAAAAATTTCTGATCCAAACCTATTATTTTTAATCTTTATAATTTAAACTTAAAGGTAAAAGTTAAACTTTCAAAAAATCCCGATTTTCCTTTTTAAAACAGATTAAAATTCTCATTATATTATATAAACACTCTATGGATTACAGTTATTATAAATGCAGATCATGAATATCATGTTGGCCTGTTTGTAACCAAAAATAACAAAGGAAGGGAAGAAAGTGAAGAAATTAATTTCTCATGGGAAGAAAGAGTGTAAGAGCTTTAACTTGTGAGATATTTTATGGTCAAGATAAATAGAAGGAAAGACGGTTTAGTTCAGAAAATGAATCACCATTACAGATATAATGTTAAGGGATAATTCCATCTCTAAAAGTAGGATTGCCTCATAATCTAATTTCATCCATTAATGAATCAGAGAAGAGAAGAATACTTTCAATTAACATTGATGTGAGAACAATTACTGAATAATAAGGTAAGATCTTTTCTTAAATCTTGACACTTTTGCTTTGTTGATTATTTCTAGTAACCAATCATTCAACAGAAGAATATATTTTTATATTCTTTTAACTTCTTTATATTAAGTATTGTATAATTTTATTGAGCTTTACAAAGATGGCGGTCTTGAGACATCCTACAAATCATCGTCATCTCTAGATTAATTTAAAAATGATTCAGACTATTAATAACTATGGCCAAATGGAAAGTTAAATGATGGATTTACTACTTGTATTGAACAGAATATACTTTTGTGACATCACCTAAACCAGTTACATCATTTTTCTATGAAGTAAACAAATATCATTTCATATATCAGAATTCATAGATCAAATCAAAATGTTCAGTATCTTAAAGTATGATGTTTTATATATCATTGCATCTACAAAAAACATTATGTTCTAAAGCGTAAAATGAAATTGCATAAATTTGGTTGATGTTTTCAAAAAATTTGGTGGTTTAGAGATGATAGTGTGATAAATTTGTGATAATGAGAAATTGATGATGTTTTTGGGTGATTACCGACAAACACCGCAGAATTCATCAGTGAGATACGATCTGGAACTCAGATTATGTTCCCATTCCCTCTTCTGTCAAAGCATCACGTTCCCAGGACTTTGGCTCACTGATTGGGGTTGTGATGAATCAGAGGATTTCTGATTCAGTCAAACAGTTTTCAACAGAAGTTCTTGGCACGAGCACAAAGAAGGCTTTGTGGTTTTTATAGAAAATGATCGGATATTGATAGAATCTGCAGTGGTGAATCATGGAAACATTAATGAGATGATGGATCATATTTTCTTCCTCAAATTCCAAATAAAGTGGCAGAAGAAGAAGTTGAGACTTTAATAATTTTCTGTTTAAAACAGTTCCCACAACTGTATCTCAAACTTTTGATGATTGACAAAGAATTCATTTATTGTTAATTGTGCATTAAACCTTATATATTCACTTTACACAATGCATTGCTTTGTTCTTAGTGCACCAATCTATGTGGAATACCAGAAGGAACAAAATTCAAAACAATCATAGATCATGAAATTAAAGTACCACAGATGAAGGACACTTGAATGGATTGATATTAAAGAAATAACATATTAGTCATTGCTTTATTCTTTTACAAAAAAGAATGCGTAGATTAGGTAGCGGGCTGAAATGTAAGCGTAACGATTAATGATAAACACCACAAATGTTTAAATGAAGGAAAAACAGAACATGAAGTATCATTCTTTCGTAATCTTTAAATTGATTTATAAGTTAAAACTATTAGAGAAAAAGAGATTTGGGGTTATTCTGGCTTCCTCTGCTTGCATGAAAAATTGTCAGACAGAAGGCAATATAGTGAATCAACCTTTTTCTTGTGACCAAGTCCTGGTTTTCGTGGATTAAGAAATCATCTTAAACTAGATATTCTTTACAGTTGGTTTATATCATAATGAATTATATATATAATACCAAGAGATATGTTAATATAAATCACATCTTATAAAGAAACTGTTTCCACCATCTGAAATTCAGATAGGCATAATTGGAAAAGTAATGACTAACATGTTTGAGATAGAAAAAACATAAATCTAATAAAGGGTTGTCGCAGGAATTGAAACTTTTGGGAAGCGCCAAATTAAAAACCAAGCGTCCGCCTTTGGTTTTCAATGATAACCAAAAACAACCACCCAGGCGATATTACAAGTTTATCTAAAGGTTCATAGAATATCATAGAAGTGAACATCCCGGCACCTTGTTGACTGTGATTCTCAAGCTGATCATCTGCGTTGTGGCACGTATATCTGTTTGTGTGGTCTTGGCCTACATCCTCTGAAATGGTGAAGATCTCATAAAATAATGCTCGAACATCAACAGAGTTACGTGTTAGGCCACCCAATTCCGCTATTGTCGCTTCAGTTGATCTCAGACCTTTCAACTCTAAATGAATCTGAGACTCACTCTCAGGCTTTCTCGAAACTGCCCTTATTTTAATTGACAATTATAAGTCATTCAGAAGCGACAGGTCATGTTTGATATCTTTGTCAACATTGCCCGACCCTTTTGATCCTGGAATTCCACTCTCAAATACCATGTGTGGGGATAAACATTCAGGACTCTAGCACTCCAGATAGTGATGTTGGAAACCTAATTTGGTACAATGTTGCTCATTTGCTTTTGCGACTCAATGCCATGAAGCGAGTCAACATTCTTCAGTGGGACATGAGATGAGTATTAAATTGCATTGGCGTGCCATAGCTGGCATTGTATAACAGGCAATCATTCTAGCCTAATTTGAACACCCAGGATATAAGTACATGACTCAATCGTAATTCAGTGCAGCCAATTCCGATCACAGAAGATAACAAAAGTTAGTTGCAAGTCCTTCTAGGTCTCTCAATTTCAATTGCATGTACAGCCCAACATCCCAACCTAGGAGAATTGCCTTTGAACTTCTATAACATTGACAAATGTATGTAAACACACTAACATCATAGTAATCTTCAATTTCTACATAGTGCCACAATTATATTGTTATAGTCCCAACTAGTTTCTAATTCTACAATACTATAACAAATATCAACCGTTCAAAATTGGCAGTTGGTTCAAAATCCTATCACATGTTCCAACATCAATCCAATATTAGTTTATTACATTCTGATTTGCAAGTATTTCATTCAAAGTCCATAATTCATTTTCTGTTTTTAAGTGGAGCTGGAGGCCCCACAAGAAGCACAAGTAAAAGAGGAAGAAAAAATGACAGCGAGGAAAACCAAGACCATGCTCATTCTCCGCATAGTGGGAAGAAAGCTCATGACGAACCCCAATACTCATGCAACTTTAGTCAGTCTTATTTGGGCATTCATACGCTTCAGGTAAGCTTTTCAGAAGCATTACACGGATCTCTAATACTTTTATGTCATTATATTATTCAGCTTAAGGTTGGATAGCCCAAAAAATTCCTGGTCATGAGTGACCAAAGCAATTGAGTTGAATTTATTGTAGGTGGAATGTAAAATTGCCAGGGGTTGTCGATGAATCAATATCAATATTGTCAAAAGGAGGACTTGGTACATTAAGCGTGTTCAGCAAGTATGGTCAACATCAGTATTCACTCGCCAAGAACTCCTGACAGTAACCTCACAAAAACCACTTGATAATTTTTCTCTTCAATGCCTTTTCACGTCACACAACAGGTCTTTTCATGGCTTCCCGTCCAAGCATTATAGCATGCGGGACCCGGTTGGCATTATTAGGCATGGGAATGAAGTTCTTAGTAGGTCCTGCAATAATGACATCTGCCAATCATCTTTGTCTCGAGGGCACCTTGTTTAAAAGTGTCAATTATTGCAGGTGCTTGATTTTTTTTTCTTTTTCTCAATAGTAGTCGATCATTGAGGTTAAAATTCTAAATAATGTGCTGTATTCTGCAGGCAGCCCTTCCTCTAGGAATTGTTCCATTTGTCTTCGCCAAAGAGTATGATGTACATCCAGACATCTTGAGCACCGGGTAATTGATGCTTCTACCACTTCACAATTGACTTTGCATAAGATCCAATTAGATTTTGAGATCTGGTTTTGTTCTGCATATAGGGTAATCTTTGGCATGCTCATTTCACTGCCAATAGCATTGTTCTACTACTTCCTACTGGCATTGTAAGCTGTAGTGCAACCCAAACAATACGATTCTGGCATAACCAGGAGAGGACTGAATCATGCAGGATGGATAGTGAAGGTCTAATTCAATTTATTCAAAGTTCTTTGCGATGTGATATGACTAACTTTACATAAGGTATATTTACTAAGACTATTAGCAAGCTTACAAATGAATAATGTTAAATCAGTTGTGTAATTTTATTGCCTTCATATACATTAAGGAAAAAATGGTAGGAATTCAAGGGAAATGTTAATGTGAACAGAGACATAAAGTACCTCTTTAATGCTAGGTGAAAGGCGATTACAAGCTTTCAAGTATTCATTTCATCCACTTTCTTTCTATCACTTGGTCCCCAGAGTATGCTCATGGTAACCTAGAAAATGAACGACAACTGACAATGATACAGTTAAGAAAACTAACAAATTGTTCCATAAAGATAAAAATTTTGTTCTTCATTATAAAAGATAATCAGGTAATTGATTTGAAGCACCTGCACAGAATCACTCCTCTATGCATCACAAACAGGTAAAACCAAGTTACTACAAAACAAAATATATCTTCATGCTAATACGGAGAAGTGTACAAATTAATGCTGATCTGAACACGAAAAATTTGCAAACCATGTCTAAGTGGAGTCATATTTTATTGTCAACAGACCATTATGAGCATCTGCGGTAATCCAGGTCTTGAGACCTAAGCTTCCCACTTTCTATTTTAAATTCACCATGCATCTTAGCAACACTACATAAGCATCATACCATTAAGTTTCTCTTCACATACATAATGCATCCCTGCTACTCCATTTTTCTTCTGAACGATGACTAAGAAGTCAGGAATGGAGTGGTATTCCTGGCAAGAGGAAGACCGTCCAAGTTGTAGATAAATGCCTTCCAAGGCCTAAAACTAGAATTCATTCTGAAAATGAGGGTGCACTTGAACATCCTATGGAAGCGAAAGCAGTCCAACATGGCTTATATAAGATTTGAAATGTATTAAAGTTTCTTAAAATCATTTTAGATGAGTCTCTTTGTCTGTGGAATTTTTTCCATAGTAAAGATAACCCACGAGGAGGATTCAATTCATCTTTCATGTAAGGGGCAGTTGTCATCAAACGATGTTATTCCAACTTTCTCATTTACACAGTGATCACTTCATTCTGTTTGATAGTTAATGATTATTTGTTAAAAGCAAAGGGGATATCTAAGCAATAAGACTCCTTACAACCCAGGCCAAATAGCAAAAAAAAAAAAAAAAAAACAAGGCAATAAAGAGTATACATATATTTACCTATTCAGCGCTTTATCCCAACATAACATTGTCTTCAACAGTGCTTTGTACTAAATTGTAAATCCTATATTATCTTATCATAGATTCTTTCAAAATAATATTAGTTATTCTACGTGTTGAGTATTATACCACATCATAGAGGCAGTATATTGTTTAGAGAAAATTCACACACAATAAATGCATGTTCTAATTTTCTAGCATCCAAAACAAGAATAAAAGCAAGATAAGAATCTCGAATAGGCATCTAGAAACTACAACACCATCATCATTGGCATCATTGAAACTAAAAATGTCATCATTTCCGTGATAACCCCTCACCTCATTATCAATAGTTCATAACTTACAATATTTTATAACACTGTGTTTTTTAATAACAGATTTTAGATTGAATTAAATTATAATTTAAGTACGTGTATCTTAACCCGTGGTAAGAAAAGCAGCTGCTTTAAGCTTTATCCCAGGGTGATCGACTAGGCATTGCCTCTTGGAAGCCCCTGACCTAAGCGTCATCTCTTTTAAAGCTGCCTTGCCCGCAGGTCTTCAAGAGGAGACTTTATTTCCCCACTGCAGTTTGTCTGGGACAGTGATCACCTTAGATAACCAGGTTTCATCTCAATAGAAATTGGCACCACTGGGGCTCTATGGCCAAAATGTATTCAAGATTCATGGGATCACGCTCTAGATTCTGGGAATGAAGAAGACTCACATTGCCATGGGGTTATTCAACTAAGTCAAGGTTGAAATTATCTAAATAACTCATGCCCTGTGCTCAGTTTTGATAAATCCTAGAACTGCTAGAACACCGAGTTTTAGATTACACAATTTTTTAGAATGAACTGCTCATCCCACAAAACAAATATGTAGCGTACATTTGGTTGTTTTTCAGCTTTGAAAATGATAAAAGTTTACTTCCACACATCATCAGTCTGGCCTTTAAGCTAATATAGATAAACATTCATCACGCTGGAAAATGGCTGTCTCGTTTTTCCATGCAGTATGCATGAGTAGTGGTTTCCCTTGAAAACATATTGTTCGAATATCGCTAGTCACGAGTACATTTCTCAAGGCTCAACAATTAATCTACAAGCAGTGACTAACACCAAATCTTACGAGGATGACACATTTCTATATTATGGACGCTTCAAGTATGTTATGCACTTTGTTGGACATGACATGACAATGTTAGATATAGGATTACAACAACCCAGTATGCCTCTGGATAAATATCTTACTTTTTCGTAAATCTCTCAATCCCAAATATGACCAGTTTTTCATCATAATTATATATTTCAGTTCAGCCTGTGGTATAGAATGAGAAAATTGGAGATTAGGTTCTTGTAACAAGGTCATTAACCTAATATCTATACCTAAGCCCATATAGCATATGTTCAACAAATTTGTGATTCTAATCTTATTAAACAGAGAAAGCGCCCTTACTCCAATTATTCAGTGAAAATCTACCTGAAAGTAGCAGCCAAAGCAGCCTGAACCTCTGAACATTACATACATTGGCGTGATGATACTTCATGCCATTTATTACCTTCCCCAGCTTTCTTAAATTAGGTTCCGATCCAACTATGTATATCACGCTCTAACTTTCCTACATGAGATAAGCTACCAACTTTCCTACATTAGGTGGTAGGGCAATGATATACATCCTGTTCTATCAGAGAGATACCAAAATGATTGGCAATGATAATGTTGTCTTATCTATTGATTACAAATGTGCATTATTTTTATATTCAAATTAGAAACATAAGATACCTGGAAAAAATGAGGGCTTATTAATTACACTATAAATATAACTTTTACCAAAAGCCAAAAAAAATAAAAAACAAAACTATGTTTGATAGGCACAAGCCTCACTTAAACTCTATCCAACCTATCAACAAAATTTAGGATAGAAAAATTACCGTTCCCCATCAAGCAAACATATAGTTGAGAGTGAGATCTTGCCAAGCCAATTTGGAGCATGTCAAGCCATGAAAATTATTTTGATTCTGTTCTTCCCAAACAAGACAAACATGCATAAGGGTCATCTTCTAGGACAGACAAATTATCGTTCCCCGATCTTGAAGGATCTCATGATCATGAATATATAATTGAGGTAAATCTTGCAAACCAATTTGGACCATGTCAGAAGCCATGAAAGTATTTGATTATGTTCTTCCCAAACAGACAAAACAAACTATTAGGGTTATCTTGTACAGTCCTTCAAATCCACAAAACCACCATAAGCGCAGTAAAGTATCCAAGAGAAACTGAGGACCCATGGCACCTTGAGATAAATCAAAAGACCACAGACTGACCACAAAGTGCAAGCACATTCCCAATGAATGAAAATATGGTAGGCAAAATATGCATTTGTTTGCATAGATTACTTTAGTCACCCAATTTTCTGCTCCCCTTCTCATAAGTTGATCGGCCATAAGAACCTTCTCCCACATCATCTCCCGAGAAAGAAATCAACCTTGAATGGAGAAGTAGAATCCCTGATCTTACTAGCTAGAAACGACCAAGAGCCTCCCAGCAAGATTAGCGAGAAATAACATACTAAGAATAATCCTCATTAGGCTTAGTCTGCAATGATCTATCTCCCACTAACATCAAGAATAACAAAAAAGAAAAAAAGGTACAAAACCGGTTTTACTAACTCCAACTTGAAGTCATGAGAACCTCAGAAACTTTAGGTTCTAATGACCCTAGTCATTTACCCATCCAAAAATCAACTGCCCAAGTAGTTTTGCTAGCTCTAAAGTTGAACAAAGGGATAAATATTTCTGATAAGACTTCATACACCTAACAGCACACCAAAACTTAATCTTCAGGTAGGTTTTTACCTATGAAATACTCGTTCTTGGTTGGAAGGGAGCTCAACCTCTTCTTCTTTCAAAAATAACAAAGTAAATTCCTTCCCTTCCCATGACACCAAGTTCCTTCGAACTCCCATAATTATCCAAAATAACTCTGCTCCATAACCGTCCTGCTTAACATCAAACATCCACAAAAACTTGCTAAGAAAAGCTTTTTAGAGCCCCAAAAGGCTTTTCATTCACACGATTTTTCTCTACACATGCTTCAAGGAAAGTTCTAGTGAATGCAGTATGATGAAGCTTGAGAGAGAAAAGAATATCAGTAGGATACCTTCAAGAAATAGCTGCAATCCAAACATTCATTAGGTTTTAAGTTCATTATGTTTGCGCAACAGTCTAATCCCTTAAGATGTTGTTAATCTTGGCCCTCAACTTGGCGATAACAAATCAAGAATCCTCGAGCTCGTGTAGCATGATGTTATGCTGATCTTCATCTAACAAAAACATAGAAAATTATATAGATTCCATAAGTGTCTATAACTAAAAGGGTTTGGATTCTATAGAGGCAGAATAATCCCCTTCTATTTCTCGAAAACTTGGTATGGCAGTTGCATCCCTTGAAATGGAGACACAACAACAATCATAGAAGGAAAAAAGGGCAAAATTTATCTGTTTCATGGTGTGAAAATAAGGTATACTCATACTGGATGCTGCTAAAGTGAACAATCTGCACTAAGTGCAAACTTCAATCTCTTATGGTTTAATTTCTACAATACATGTTCAATCCCATTTTATATCCTTTCTCATCAATCATGTTGAAGCACTAAAAGAAAGAACCCTCTAGTTTTGGACGCTTTTTTCCTTGATTTCAAACAAGCATTCGCAAAACCCTCCTAATTCCTCCAGAAATTTCAAGTGTATGTATCGGTTCTAATAGATTACATATTCTAAACCAAAGGAATTCTCAGCAACAAACAACAAATATTTGCCCTCAAAATTTAGCCGCCTTCAGAAAAGCAAACTATCATTTCATTCAATCTGGTTTCTCAGCAGCCAAACAGAGAATGGAAACTGGAACTACCTTCTAAAATCGAGTGAGACGAAACTAACTTACAGAGAATCAGAGCATGTGGGGTTTGACTCCATTCCAATATTTTGGACACATTTCTTCTCATGAGTCACTTTCAGAAGATTTTTCATTTTTCCTTCTCTTTTTCTATCGGTCCCCAAACAAAAAAGTGGTCAACCACTCTTCCGCCATGAAATATACAATGTTTTAAAAATCGAATCTATAATTAAACCGATAAAGTTACTAATTCCCGATTTAAGAATTGAATCGATAATCAAATCATGATTGAATCGGATTAAATCGAAATTGAAAAAATCACCAATCAACTATCTAGTCCATCGATTCTATCATATTTTTAAAACAATAATAACACGTGAAGTCTCCTCGTCATCCTCCATTGACTATTGCCGCTTCCTCATGTACGGTTTACATGGAAAAATAATATCTTCTTAATCTTATCCCAGTAAAGAATTAAAGAATTTTTACATTTACAGTAAAGTATGAACTTTGAAATAGTTAAATAAACATTTTGAGAGGTCCAAGGACAAGGAATATATGATTTGACATCACTAATTCAAAAGCCAAGTCCCAAGCATGCTATTCTACTTTGGATTTTTGAATTTTTTGCCGGGTACATATCCGAATTTAAGCCCATTTATTTGAGAATAATTATTTTTTTATCGGATTATAAAATGTCTTAAGTGAGCTTTTACACACATAAAAAGTATCTATAAGTCATATTATACTCAAACTAACATTATATTACTAAGATGGATCTGTTCATAGGGCGATAAATCTCACTCACATAACACAAAATATATTCACAATACTTAAAATAAAGACTGTTAATTAAGTTACGAGTGACATTTTTTGGAGAATAATCATGAAGAAAATGTAAATAATGCAAAATACAATTTTCGCAGAAGATCATAAAAAATAATTGGTCAGCTTTACGATAATTATCGCAACGAACATGTCAAAATCAGATTCATACAGATATTAAAGATATAGAAGATCATCATACTTAAAACACAACCTTTTCATCAGATATGCATGTAATAGATTACAACTAAATTATCACAAATTACGACAGATTAGATTAAGACTTTAAAGCCTATGTTTGATGCCACAGATCTGGACAAGAATTTAAAAGTCATATAAAAGCCACAGATTTGACAAGACTTCTTTATGTGACCCTTTAAAATATACCGGTGTTGTAAAAAGTCATTGACTTCCATAAACATTAGACTTTTAATTACTTTTATAATAGGATTATTAATACTCACCATTTAAAATTATTTTGCGCTTATTTGAAATGACTTTTTCATACTTAAAATTATTTTGCGCTTATTTGAAATTATTAATATCATACTTAAAGCACAACTATTTTTTTCATCTTATTAAGGTGGATGTATTAGATTACGACTTTTAAAGACTATAACAGTCATGGTGCATTCGATTAAGACTTTTAAAAAGTCTATAAAAGCGCTGTATCTTGACAAGACTTTTTTAAGACTTTAAAAAACCAGAAAAGTCACTACAGATTGGTTTAAGACTTTTATGTGAGACTTCTCTAAAAATATACTTTGTTGCAAAAAGTCAATGACTTCCATAAATATTAGACTTTAATTACTTCTTTTCTAATAGAGTTTGCAAATACTCACCATTTAAATTATTTTGCGCTTATTTGAAGTTCAACTTTTTCATCGAGTTAAAGGGTCAATGATTTTTAGAGATAAGGGTTTAACCCTATAGTTATATAATTTTTAAAACTCATGATTCATAAAATTATGGCAATTTTTAATTTTTCATATTTTAAGAACTAAAAAGTAAAAAAAAAAATGATTGTTCCTAAACACATACCATTTTTTCCCGTTTTACATACAATTCACATATTTTAAAAACTAAAAATATCATAATCATTTTCAAAAAAATATATCAAAGTCATAATCAGGTACAAATATGATATTTTAAAAACTAAAAATATGATTTTTTTTTTTCAGAATCATAATTTTATTCAAGTACATATTCTTGTCTCATTCAAAATCAAAATTAAAATTATAATGACACACTCACCCCTGAATGTATATAAATATATGGTTCACCACGATTTTCATTTACCATATATGAAGAAAGAACAATTGAGGGATAAAGACAAAGTTACATCATCTTTCTAATAATCTCATCTTATCTTATGGGCAAAATTTATTCTTCTTAATTCATTATCAGGTTTTTTTATTTTCGATTCATTATCGAGATAGATCGGGTTCGTATAACCTAAATATCTATTCATTATTAAGCAAAGTCATTTGTATATAATATAATTTTGAGGCAAGGGCTGTGAACCTCGAGATCTATTCGTATTGTAGTCATTTGATTAATTTGATTTTTAAAATTTACTATAATTTCTAAAATAATGTATGCATATTGCAGTATGTGAAATAAAATTTGATTTTATTCTAATATAGTTTCTTTATTGTTCTTAAAATCACATATGTATTGTTTTTTGTTAGAATTGTTTTATATAAGTATGTGAATAAAAATAATTTGTTTACATCGTTAATGTTTATGTTAAATCACATAATATTTTTTGTATTTCATAAATTGATAAATTTTGAAATTAGGAAATTTGATAAATTAGGAATTTTTATCATTTAAATATGAAAAGAGGAATTTTAATTGTTGGAAATTAAAAAAAAACTGTTAGAAGTGATGAGTGGAATTAGAAAAATTTGAGATGAATAAAATATAAAAATAAATAAATAAAAATTCTAATAAAAATGTCTGATGAAAATTTATAAAAATATGAAATAATAGAAGCAGGAAAATTTATTTATTCAAACATATTTTAAACATCGTTGGTAATTTTTGTGGACAAAATTATTTAATTATGATATTTTAATTTTATTTATTTTTATTAAAAATATTAGTTAATTTATTTATTTAAGTTGATAAAAGTCTATCAATATTTATAAAAGTCTATAAAAGTCTATCAATATCTATAAAATTATGTCAAAATCTATAAAAATATTTTAAAATAAAAGTCTATAAAAATCATCAATACATTTACAAACTTTATAAAAGTCTATCAATATCTACAAAATCATGTCAAAGTTTATAAAAATATTTTAAAATAAAAGTGTACGAAAATCATTCATACATTTACAAACTCTATAAAAATCTATAGAAGTCTTTAAAAATCAATCAAACTATATAAAAGTCATCTATAAATGTCATTAAAAATCATAATCCAATACATCATCCTAAATCATGTATTTTGCAAATTTTATGTCTTATTTTTTATCGTTATTATCAAATTAGTGACACAAATTTCCTAATCTTATTTGCAAAATTAAAATTTTTAAATAAAAAGATGAGGCCAAAGACACTTTTTTTGACAAAATCCTTAGAGATGGGATAAAATAAAAGTTTATAAGGATTTAGTTATCATTTATCTTTATAATTTTAGGATTTTTTTGTTAGAAATTTGATATTTTTAATATTATTTATCTAAGAGGTTAATTTTACAAAATAATTTTGCATTTTCGGTCTTACTTTAAACTCATCTAGGCTTTTGTAAGAGAGGGTTTGGAGCTTGGGTCAAAATTAAAGAACTCGATTTTGTCACAGATGATATCTCGATGATCGAACAAGCAAGAATGCTTAACCCGCAAAGGAATTGACATCAAGTGCTGCGATTGTCTCGACAGATTAAGTCAAGAATGCAAGATGGCAAGGCAGGAGGCTGGAATAGTTGGAATCAAAAAGACAATTTTTTTTATGTGGATCTTCCACTTATAGGTCTGGTTCCCAAATATCCGCTCTTATTTTTGTGTATCAATATGTTTCTTTTATTAAGGATTATCCGGGATAAGATATGTTTTTCTATATCAAGGATTATCCTTTCTTATGATAATATATGCTCTTATTAAGGACATATTCTTCCAAATAAATGATTTAAATTGCAAATTCAGTGATAAATATCTTACTTTACTTATTTTCTCATAACAAATTTCCATATATCAAGTAGATTACCACTGTGGTTCCAGACCCTGCACTGGTTATGCTAGCTGCAGATTGTCTCAAGGGCTCTACAAGTAAGGACATACTGGCCGTCGCTGCTGATGGAGGGCGGCTTAGCTGTGGGCTCACATGCAAAAGGTTAACCTGATCGAACAGCTTGCCCATAAAAAAGCCACTGGCATCTACAAAAATGACATTTTATTGAAACAAATATTGATTCTAGCAAATTTTCAAACTATAGTTCTTTCTATAGCTTTAGTTAAAAAATGAGTCCCAGTTATTAACTATGATTTCTAATTTAGATTAAAAAATAAAATTTTTACCAATTCACAATTTAGAGACTAAATCGATAATCAAATCGTATCGAACCGATTAAAACCGATCGAGGCAGCCACGGGTCGATTGTCCGACCGTTCGATCCAGTTTTTAACCTCGTGAGTCATGGTTTTCAAAAGCACAAGTTACGGGGTATTGTTGAGCCCAAAACTTATCCAAACCGACCCGGTCCAGTCTAAGTGAATGGAGCAAAATGAAACTGCAAATCCTTTTATCTTGGAATATATGCTCACTTGGTCAGAACCGCTTTTACTGCTTCCAAGGACTGTTAATGACTTCCTCCAAGTTACATTGCAACTAATAATTCTATCATTGTCAATATCACTTCTCCTCGTGATTCTTTTTCTCCAAGTTTTTATCAACCCTCGATCCAATCCTCACCGCTAACAAAATTTAAAAATCAAGAAAAAGACCCGAAATCTTGATCCAACGGATCACAACCGAGACGTCGAAGATCCAACGGCTCAGATTTCCCAGAAAACGGATTCTCGGGAAAAAAAAGAAGAGGGCATCGTTAATTCGTTTCCATTATTTATTTCTCTGAAACCCTTTTCGAATCTGAGGTGTCTCGCTTTGGTTGTTTCTCCGATTTGAGCTTCTCCGGTTCTTCCATTTCCGTCTAGTTCTAGCTTCTCCGGCGACTCCGTTTTTGTAGGAAGCGATGGGCAAGGGTCCGGGACTGTACACTGAGATCGGCAAGAAGGCTAGAGGTCTTTCTTCATTTCTCTATCTTGATGTTTCTGTTGTGTGTTGAGTATGGTGATTTTCTTTTGTGGAATCTGGAGATTGTTTTTTTTTTTTTTTTCATTTGGATTTGTTTTGTTTTGTTTTTGGTTTCAGATCTCTTGTACAAGGACTACCAGAGTGACCACAAATTGACAATCACGAGCTGCTCCTACCGGAGTTGTGAGTTTCTCGGCTCTTATTCCGTTTATTTGTGCCTGTTTAAGCTAGGGATTTTTGAGTGCGAGCTGTGTGGCCTTGAATCAATGCATTATCGAATATCATGTTCAGGAATTCAATTTTTAGTCATTATTGAAACTGGAGGTGAGGTAATATTTGGATGCGATATGCTTGTTTTTTTTCCAAAAAATCGGTGTAAGTATAAACTCATGAAACATTGGGGTTAATGTGCTGGGTGAGTGGGAAATTTCTTGTCCCTATCAAATTCTGTGGTTATTATTATTATTAGCTATTGTTTTAATGAGCTCACGTTAGGTATTCTAGTGGTATGATGGATATGATCAACGAGTCCTCCATAAAAGTATTTACATTGTCCATAAATTTATTTCTACAGTTCCTATTTTCACCGAGGTGGTTTTCCATGGGGTTCTGCATATTTTTTCACCTGTCAAATGATGCTGTTCTTTTTCAGTTTATCGATATGTTTGAATGACTTGATTTATCCTTGTATGCATGCAATGATGCAAAGTTAGACCCCATTTTAATGGGTCTCGGTTAGAGTGCATGATATATGTCCAACAATATGCTAATCCTCCTCTTTATGAGTGTGTTCATGTCTTCTATGAATTACTTATCCTCATGTTAAAACAGCTGAGTTCACTATTTAATTTATTTCTGCAGTTTAGCCAGGATTATTGTGCACATATGTGCAAACAGAGTTCCATCCTCCAGCTAACATTTCTCTGGCTTTTTGTTAAGCAGTTCTCTTCCTTTGCCCGATTAGTTCATGTCAGGATGTCAGTGTTTGTGTCAATACTTTCTGTTGCAGGCTGTCATCATGGGAACGAAGAAAGGCGATTTGTTTTGTTGGTGATGTTAACACCTGGCTGAGTGAGGCGTCACGCTGATGTCAAAATTGACACCCTAGCTCAATGTGAATTCAGCGTTTCAGCTCCAGCTGTCATATGCACATTCTTTCAGACTTTGTTTGTGCCTCTTGTTGGAGTGGAACTGGACATGATATTGATGACCTGAGTTTCGTATGGTCTCTATTTCTAATCCACATGTTTTTTTTCTCTGGTTGCTAAGCCTTTGGAGTCAGTTATGATCATGAACATTAACATGTTGGTCAATGCTTTGTTATTATGAAGAGGTTTTCCCCTCAAGGCTCAATTAGCAGGATGTTCATTTGGTAAATATTAGGTGGGTTCTTTCTTCGGCATGGCATCTACTGGAAAGATTGTTAAGAAGTTAGAACTATTTTGGTCCATCCCTCATGGCACAAGCTTTACATACTACTGTTGTATGATCCTTTTGTGACATTTGAGTCAAAGTCTGGACGCATAGCCTTTGGAAGTGCAAACTCTTTTTCCTTTCAAGTTGCATTTTGGTTGTAGATCTAGACTTGACTTGTGTAGCCTTGGTTCATTACGTGTAGCCTAGATGCAGAATCAGGATTTTGATTATCATTTAAATTGTGTTTGGTTAGTAGGATGAGAATAGATGTCATATAGTATCCTGAGATATAATTTCTAGTGGAATATGTTTCTCATAAATTTCACTTATGATGAGAAGTAAGTGTATTTAAGACATTATATCAGTAGGATATATTATTACAATGCTATGTTTGATTTATGTAAAAAAGAAAAAATTCTTTAAAATTAAAATCATATTGCATTGCAATTTCCTGCAGGATTTGTCGTTGTTGATCATGGTTGTTTTGTTTTCCATGGATGGGGATGTGAATTGTATTTTTAAGCAACCTTCTTTGACGGTAGTATGGGTTGAGTGAACATGCCTTTTATTTTGTTTTAATCTTAAAATTAAGTTACAATTGTTTTACGTTCATTTAGTTATGTTTCACTGGATCTCAACTTTTTTGTGACTGTTACTGTGGATGAACCTGCTCACAACCTGAAGTCTATCGTTAGCTTTAAAGTTCCGACCAAAGGTCCGGCAAAGGTAGAAAATTGATGTTTGTTTTCCTATGTTAAAAGTTGTTTTATTAACTTTGGAGGGTAATGGATAAAGTCCCTTCTGTTGCTCACCCCATCTTGATAAGCATAGGTGCTAACATATTCGAACTATTGTATGATTTCTAATTTTTTTTAATGAAATTATCACAGGTGGAACTCCAGTACTGCATGACTATGCGGGGATAGCTAAACTTTGGGTTGACAGCAAAATCCATTGTTAACTTCTCAGGCACCATTAGAGTATGTTGTTGCACTTGGAACTGATCTTTCCTTTGACACCAAAACTGGGAATTTCACCAAATGCAATGCTGGTTTAAGCTTCTGCAATGCAGATCTAATTGCTTCACTGACAGTGTGAGTAAATGTTTCATATAAAGCAGCTTTTGCATTTTTGCCTTTTCCCTATGCTGGAGGGCAAGAGTGACCCTCCATTTTCCCCGCACTAACTTTGGCTTTGAAAAACTTTGCTTCATTTTGCTGTCATATTTGTTTGAAAATTACTTCACATGAGATGATGGAGTGATAAGATAGATTTTCTATCAAGTTGATGTAATATATTTAAACAAATTTCAAGTTATGAATAATTTTTATAATACAATGACAATTATTCTTTTAACTACTCTTCTCGTTTTATAAAAAAATTGGTTGAATTGTTTTCCTTGGAAAATATTATATCAATTGTTTAAAATGTACTTAAGGTTAAAATTTGATCATAAATTAGAAGAACTACTAAAATAGTCCTAAATGAAAAAACTATAAGTTTGATATGAAAGGAAGCATGACAAATTTGAAAGTTAAGTGAATTGGTTTATTGTAATGAAAATAGGGGAATTGTTGTCTGAATGTGAATGTTGATCTTGAAAATGATGGTGATTAGTGAATAAAGGAAGCATGACAAATTTGAAAGTGAAGTGAATTGGTTTATTGTAATGGATATGGGGGAATTGTAGATGCGATGTGAATGCTGATCTTGAGGTGATGGTGATTTGTGAATAAATTTTTTATTTCAATTTTATCTTTTATTACAGAAAGTCAAACTGTAGAGACAACCCATAATCACATGCATGCGAGGTATATATGACTTGCTATAATTTAGAGCAAATTACTTAAAACTATTTAGAACTAAGAATTTAGAACATTTGTGTTGTGAACTTTATGATAAGTGCATGCATTAAAATGGGCTTTAAGGAGAAAGTGGCTGGGTTGGATCAGTGGTGTATCTCACTTCTTTTTTTCGATCATGTTCAATGGTAGCCTAGAGTTTTTTGGGAGTTTGAGAGGGCTATGGTAGGGGGATCCATTATCCTTACCTTTTGTTCACAGGGACCGACTTTTTCCCTTTTGGTGGATAGAGGCTGAGAAGGATGCTATTTACGGTTACAAGTTTAGGGAGGAATAGCCTGAGAAAGATGGAGCCTGCGGCTGTTTGCGAGATGATACTCTTGTTTTGCAAGGGATGCGCGAAGGCCAAATGGCTTATATGAGTCGGGATTTTGGCGGTTTGTAGCAGGCTCTTTTTGGTTTGAGGTAATTTGGATTCAGCTCCTTCTTTGCCCGGTCAGGTAGAAGTTGAGAGCGAGGAAAGAATTTAGCTCTAGAGTTGGGTTGCAAAATTGGTTCTCTAACAGTAGAGTACTTGGGGTTGCGTTTGGGAGCAAAACACAAGCTACTGGTGTGTGGGATGGGAGTAGAAAGAGAGGTTCGTAAAAGTATGTTGCTTGGAAAAGCCCGATCGTCTACAAAGGTGGAAGACTCACCACTGATTAAGTACTTTGTCGATATGCCCACCTATGTTATGGCCACTTTTCGTTTGCCTGGGTGGTCGGTTGAAAAATTCAAAGAGATTTTCTTTGGGGAGGAGGCAACCTTGAGAGGAAGATTCATCTGGTTAATTGGGATATTGTTTGCTTGAGTAAAGAGAAAGCAGGTCTAGGCATTTGTAGCCTTTCTAACTTCAACAAGACTTTGTTAGGAAAATGGAATTGGGGATTTGTTATGGAGGAAAATTCCGTGTGGAGGAATATTATTAGTCTAAAGTATGGTATGGAGGATGGGGATGGTTCTCTAACACTCCTAGAGGCAGTTATGGGGTCGGTCTCTAGAAGGATATTCGCAAAGAAGTGATATAGATGAGGCAGAATTGCTCGATTGAGGTCGGTAACGGGCGCAAAGTTGGATTTTTGGAGGATGTTTGTGAGCCCCTCTTTGTGTTCTTTTCCTTCCCTACATGGTGTGGCTAGCTACAAGGAGCTAGGTAGGCGAGCTATGGAAGATTAGAGGAGACAGAGGTGGAGCTTGATTCGAGAGACACTTTAATGATTGGGGAGTTAGAGGGCTGGGAGATTCATATGTATTGTTAGTATCAAAGTTTAGCCCCTCTCGGATGATAGGCTCGGTGGAATGGGGCCCGAAGGATGGTATTCTGGAGTCAAGTACAGTTATATGACCTTTTTGGAAGGAGGAGACCTTGACTGGTGCTGTCAAGATGATTTGGAATCCTCTTTTGCCTGCAAAAATTGGGGTTTTATTATTAGGAGGTTTGGTGGGGAAGATTTGATACATGATCAACTTAAAAACGTGGTTTCTCCCTTGCCCCGGCGAGGTGTTCTTTATGTGGGTAGACAAAGTATTAGACATCTTACCGTGTACCCTAGATTTGGGGCTTGTGGACTTCCTTATTTTCTCTCGAAGGTGGATGGGTCTGTCCCTACCTTGTTAAAGAGCTGATAATGGGTTAGGTTCGTCTCCTTCTCAAGAAAAAAGAAGCAAAGCTGTGGCGGGCAGCTCCCTTGTGCTTGTTGTGGGCAATCCTAATTGAGAGGAACAAAGTTGTGTTTGAGGATATGCAATTTTCGTTTGATAGGCTGAAATCCCTTTTTTAAGATCTTTTTGTGCTTGGGCAACTATGATTCATGATGTGGACACTGCTTTGTAGATGCCCCATTGTGTTCTCTGCTTGTTTGGTGGGTTAGTAGGTTTTGTCTTGGCCCCTCTTTTGTGCTGGTTTGGCCCCTTTGTCGCCGTGTGTACTCTTTAGGGGTGCCCGTTTGGCTTCTCTCCTTTATCGCTGTTTGTTTGCTTATCAAAAAAAAAAAGACCCATTTTGATATTCCATGTTTTCAAATGTTTAAAATCTATTAACTTCCATGGAAGTATCTATGTGGTTTGTGTATGCATGTTTTCATATTCATTCTCATCACTTAAAGAACTTACTGTATATGATATGCCTAAATAGAGCTTAATACACAATATGATTTGCAAATCTACAACCATGGGATGCAATTTCTATGAATTGTTCAACTTTATGTAACTGGTAGTTGGTTTAATTTATTTGACGGCTTAATTGTCTCAGCATACCGAATTTAGTATGCCTTTTTAGTGGACTACAATGTGTTGGAAATTTATTGCCTTGATGAAGAGTTGTATTTCCGAAGCGGCGTGGAACTGTAATTTAATGGTGATACAGGAATGACAAAAAGGCGATTCAGTGAATGCATCCTACTATCATTCGGTGAATCTGCTGACGAACACTGCCGTAGGCGCGGAGGTGACCCATAGCTTCTCGAGCAATCAAAATACGTTAACTCTTGGAGCCCAGCATAAGTTGGATCCATTGACTACAGTGAGCACGGTGTTTTCTTTGGGAGGCAACCGCCCTTATCCAGCATGAATGGCGTCCGAAGTCACTATTCACCATTTCCGGGGAGGTGGACACTAAGGCCATTGACAAGTCTGCTAAGGTTGGACTCGCCTTGGCGCTCAAGCCTTGAACACCCCACCATTGTTGGAGGTAGGCATGAGGAGAGCGTATTGTTGCCTTTTGAACTGATTACTGTTTCTTTGTTCTTGTGGTTGGGAAAATTTTGTTCTCTGCCTCTTTTGGGTTGTGAAAATAATTCTAGATGGTGTTAAGAACCAACTTTGAATATGGGTTCTGTTCTTTCCAGTTGGGACTTCCTTGATACCGGTTTAGTAGCTAGAGAGGTTTAAAATCAGATTTTGTGTCAATTCTGCTGGTGGCTGTTTTCAGTTCAGCAGTTCACATTCTTTCCTCTATTTTGAATTTCCCCATGGAAAATGCTTTCCTAGTCTATTTCTTTATCTTCTTGCAGGGCCTTTATGGGTGGTAGTGGTGGTTGGTTTTGTGAAATATCAGTGGCCTTTCATTTGGCTACCTCCTCCAAATTTCGGCTTCTAACATATTACAAATTTTATTTGGTCAGTAGCCTATTATTGAGCTTCCTATCCTGGTATTCCAAGACGATGGACGGATGAGATGATGCCTAAAGCGCCTGACGAGAGACAGCTTATGTTTATTTATTTTTTAAAATCAAAAAAAAAAAAAAAAAAAAAAAAAAAAGTAAGAGGAGGAAGGAAGCAAAAGTAATATTCATAATCATGACTTGGATTGTGAAACTTGATGCAGGTTTGACAAGTGAATCTCAGAAACTGGTAGACTAAGTATCTTGTAGTAGGAAGAATATGAGTAATTACGGATATATCGGTCTTGGATTTTACGGATATATCGAAAATATCGAGTAAATATCGGTGGATTATTTTGACGAAAATATCGATGCAAAAAATTAATAAAAATCTTTGGAAATTCATGCAAATAACGTTGAATTATATAAAAAACAAATAAGCGATATGAACAAATAATATTGTTATGTTTATCGAAATTACATTCTGATAGTAATTTAAAGCCAAAAAATGAAGAATGATGTGAGCTTTGTTACGTTATTTGATGAAGGGATCCCATCTTGATGAAGGGATCGTCGCGTGAATAATATTCGTAATAAGATCTTGAAATATTGAGTTAAATCATGAAAAATGTTTGAGGAGTCGAATGGGCAGATACGTATGGATGAGTTTGCGAAGATTGTATGATTTGTAGGTGTTATAAAGATTGCGGTGAAATGATGCAGATATTCTGGAGTATTTTCTGGAGTGTTTACGATATTTTGCCGTATTTTGCAGATGTTGTCGATGTTTTCTGATATTTTAAATTTCCTCACCCGCAATGGCGTAGCGTCTTCGCGTCTGCGATTACGGTGAAAAATGGGTTTTGCGATTACCGGCCAAAATCGTTCTGGAATCTTCGCAGTTTTCACTGCGGTCGATTTTTTATAACTTTTCTTTACCGGTCTTAGGCGAAAGTAGTTTCGATATATCGGTAAAAAAAAACCAGATTTTGTTCCCTGCTTATTGGGAAGATTCTTGGACTCCCAACATTACAATAGAGTGAAGTTTCAGCAGTTGAGAATCTCCAGCACTGGTACAGATTAAGTTCATACTAAAATTTCTAAGATTACATTTTTATACATTGAATGTGCTTTCATGAAATATTGTAGATTCTAAAGCTAGATGTTGGGTTGTGTTTTCGCATAAATGGTTGTAACAATGATATTAGAGTGATTTAGTCCTTGGAGATGGCCATCGCTTTGAATTTTGAGAGGGTTGCTATCCACAAAAAGGTGGGGTTCGTGAAGTCATTGGCTGTGAACGTTGGTTTTGAAAGATGGATGGATTATAACGAGGCATGTGGGTTTATAACCATTGAACTCCTTCTTATCAATTAGCTTTCAAGGGTGAGTTGTATTCAAATGGATGTGACAGTGGTATTGGAAAGATCATGGGTTTATAACCAATTGATTCATCTCTCTTATTAGCTTGCTTTCAAGGATGAGTTATGTCCAAGTGGGTGTACTAATAGTGTTAGAGCAATTCAGTCCTTGGGGATGACCCTTGTCCAAGAATTGTGGGAGGGTTGTTATCCACAAAAATAAGGTGGGCTATGCGAAGTCACCAGGTTGTGAATATCGGTTCTAAAAGAGAGATGATGGATTGTAATGAGGCATGTGGGTTTATAACCATTAGATTCTCTCAATGTATAAATTCGCTTGGGGTGAGGTTTCTAAATAATTGTAATAATGGTATCGAGGCTTGATTAAGTTCGTGAATTTTGACCCATGTCAGTATAATGGAAGTACCTACCGTAAAAAGATAGAGGTCAGTAAAGTCATTGTAGTTGTTATAAGCATCGATTCTAAAGAGAAGAAACGTAATAAGTGTGGAGTTTATAACCGATAAGCATATAATTTGACTTTTAGAGTTGAGTTCTATCTTATTGGTTGTAAAGGAGTACATATCTTTGCTCCAGTATGATCCTTATTGATGTTTTCATAAAATTGAAATATTTGCTAAATATGTATAGAAATACATATAAGAGAACAAAGAATATAACTTAAAAAGGTTGAATATAGAAATGCTTTATTTTAACACGCGTGTTTTGCTCTGTCTTCCATTACTCTAAACTACAAGTTATTGGAAATTTTTGCAAGACTAATCAAAATTGTTGACTCAACAATTTCTCCAGTCTAGAATGGTTTAGAAAAACAAAAAAGACCTTTTAAGTGTGCCCTTAGTGATTTATTTGACCACAATCTTCTTCTTAACATCTAAATGTCCATTTCTATTCAATGAGGCCCTCGTTCATTTCGACCTGAGTTTGATGTGTCGAGAGAAACCAATCAAGAGTAGACTCAAGATGTATAAGCTCTGGGGCCATGATGAGTGATTGAAACAATAGTGTAGAGCTTTCAGGTAAAATAAGTCATATTTTGCTCTATATTTACAACTTTTATCTCCTAAGGGAGATCAGTTCAGTTCTATGCCACGGTATTAGGTTTGTAAGTGTCAGAATAATAGTTGTTAGAAGGTTCTTGATTATTCAAACTTCGTGAACTTTACATTAAGTTAGTTGAGATCATATTGTTTGGTCGGACACTGTGGATTATAAATAAAAAAAATATATTCCACAACTTTTGTTTTAAAAAGTAATGACAAACTCGCAGTCAGTACTCAAAACTTATTTGTGAACATATGCTAAACATGGTTGGGTCAACCAAGTAACTCAATAAGGTGTTATCATTTTCTTTTTATTTTGAGGAGCTCTTGACAAGTCAGTTTAGGAAACATGATTGAAATCATTATCAAACCACAATAGAAAAATTGGTAGTTTGTAAATTTTCACCATAAATCTCCGGTATTGAAAAAATGGACATATCGTGTGATTAACCAAACTTTTATCATCTGTTTTTAAATGTTTGTTGTTTCATTAATAAGACTTGAGATTTAAATAGTTAAGAACACGATAGACATGAACAGAAGAGGAGGGTTTAGTGTTTAGTTGCAGTGGGCAATTTATAAAGAAACGAAGATGTTATCTTATAATCGAGGATGAAAATATCGGTTTGCCAGAGGATATATTGGTCGTGGTTTGAATCTCCAGGAATATGTAGTGTTATCAATCTTAATTTAGATATATTGGGTTTATATATAGAAATTAGTTTGAAGATATATGAAATGATAATATCAATTATATTTGAAAAAACATTAAGTTGTTTCCTTAGTTTATCTCAAATAATTGATTAATGTGTATATATTAGATAATTTTCTCTTTTTATTTTTATTTTTAAAGTGTTTCTAAAAAAATGTATAATCGTTTAAAATATTTTCATTTAATAATTTTTTTAATTGTTTATAATTCAGGTTTTATAATCGTTTTTTTAATTTAAAAATTTTAATCTAGAATGCAATAATTATTACTAGTAAAGTCTCAAATAAGAAGACCATTCATTTTCTTTTCTCCCCGTTTTTGATTATTTCTTTTGTGGTACATGAAATAATTAATATTAGTAATTAATAGAAGATATAATAATTAAGGTAAATCTGTGATCTTTTTTTTTTTGTAAATAGTCAATGATAGTAATTATTCAGAAAGACAGTAATAGTCTATCAAATCTTTTTGATCTTTCTCTTATAACAGTATAATTAATGATCAGTATTATTAAGACATCTTATGATGAAGTGGTATTAAGAAAAAAACTTTTCGTTTTAACATTCTCTCTTGTTTACCATTTATGTATACATATTAGATTGTCAGTTTTGAGAATATTGTTTTTTGAAAATTTACAGGTATTCGAAATATACGCTTTATGTGTACCTAGCGATATCTCAGTTTTTAACGTGTTTTTATATTTGATTATTAGTGTTATATAGTATATCAATTGATCATAAGTAAAACGATATATTAATCACTTATTATAATAGATAAATATAAAAAAAAGTATATTGAACCCAAACATAAACTAACAATCCCGATCATTTTCACAAAGCTTTCCATGGTCTCAGCTCTATTAAGTAGTATCCACAATATTAAGTATCTATCATGATTCGATAGTGGTTATCAATTATATAGGCTACAAAGTAACAAATCATCAGTTGGAACTCACCTCAAAAACTTGAGACCTACAGATCTGAAGTCATATGTTATGTTATGATTCATTATTGATTAAATTGAAAATATAAATGCGCGTTTTCAGGTAGGGTCTTAACTGCTCCAGTAACGTTATAAATTTGAAGATAGATCAAAAATATTATTCAGTAAGTCTGTACCCAGCTCATGGTCTAGAAATTGTGTATATTTATATATAAACATCATTCATAATTTATTTTTCGAAAAAAAGACCGAAGAACTGAAGGGTTTGAGCTCAGTGAACTGGGAAGGTCGAATACGACAAAATGGTATAAAGTGAGACACTGATGCTGAATGGATGTATGAAGTGAAGTGATTATCAATGTATCTTTAAAATGGATGGAAGAAATCGCATGTGGTGGTGGTGGTGATTTTGTTGATGCTTTACCGTCGTGCAAACAGCATCGTGCGCTGCTCTTTGATCATTCATTGCGGGTTTGCTGACATTTGACGCTCTGGCTGGTTGTGGGTGATACAGGCGCGGAAATACGCCACCTTAATTGCAGTTGGTGGGCGTAACGTAATGAGGCGAGTATGTCATTGGGATAAGACTGAAACATTTCTATCCTTACCAGGTGATCAATTTAGTAACCGTCTTTCTTCACTTCTGCGCGCGATTTTTCTCATCGCTTTCTGGAACTGAATCGATAATTCATTGATCAAATAGGTAGTCTTACTAAACTCAACCGTCTTGACCTTTCTTATAATCAACTAACTAGTAGCATCCCATACCAAATAGGTAGTCTTACTAAACTCACCCATCTTGATCTTTCTAATAATTATGGCTAACAGTTTGCATCAATATGGAAATAGGTAATTAACTACCCAAGCTACTTCATCTGATCTTTCCTAATAATTATGGACTAACCAGGTAGCATCCATACCAAATAGGTAATCTTGCTAAACTAACCTATCTCGTCTTTCTTTTAATCCCAGCTAGCAGGTAGTATCATGCAAATAGGTAGTCTTGCTAAACTCACCAACCAGTCTTTAATAATTATGGGTAATAGAGCAGCATCTTATGCAAATAGGTAGTCTTACTAAAATCTCCACCCATCTTGAGTCTTTCTTTTAATCCAGCTAGCGGTAGTATCATATCAATGGTAGTCTTCTTAAAATTGACCATCTTGATGCGCTGCCGTGATAAACTGGCTAGTAGCACATCCCCGTAAATAGGTAGTCTTCTTAAATAATATCTCGATCTTTACGACCAATTTGCATGGACCTAGCTAGTGGCGTCATCTCAAATGGGTAGTGCTTTAAACTCACCTATACAAGTCTTTCTTTTAATCGACTAACGGTGAAGTATCCACAAATCTTAGTCTTACTAAACTCACCCATCTTGATTTTTAACATAATCGATTAACGATTGCATGCAGCGTGGTAGTACTCTTAGAGGCTGACTACCTTAACCGTGGGAATCAAATCATGGATCCATTCCCTCAATCGGGTGTATTAAGGAGATCTAGTCCCCATTTGTGCCTTGATAATGTTCATCGGTGGAGAGATACCTTCCTGCTCCTGGAGATTTGGAGAGACTACAATGGTTAGGTCTCTCCTGTAATCCCAACTGTCAGGCAAGGTCCGCCCTTTATCGCTACAATTGCCAGCGACATTTTATCCTGATGATAATTTGGAGCGTTATACACCTCCCCTTTGTAATGGAGGCGAACACAAAAATATTTCACTCCGCATTAAAATCTCATCGGTTGTCACCTCAGTCTTTCTAACCTTCGTAATACTGGGGTTTGTTTCGCCCGTTGTGGAAAAAGTGACAAGAGTCAAAGACAAGAATAGAAATTGGAGACTTGTTCTCCATATGGGACTTTGATGGGAGAATTGCATTCCCAGACATCATCTGTATGAATTTATTATCAAATATTGCATAGGCGTTGGAGAGCTATGGCGGTGTTTATGAGGCACAACTACCTGCGGAAAGTTGTTCAGCGTGAAAAACTTCATCGATGAAATAGGATCAGCATACTGACAAGTTTCAAGAATGAAGTACGAGTGTTAAGAAGAAATCCACGACATCGAATATTGTGAAACTTTACATGGTTATTGTCTGCATAATAAGGTACATATTTCTCATATCTATTATATGGAAGAGGAAGCCCTGGGTAGATTGCTGAAACAGTAGAGCAGAAGCGTTAGTGGACAGATGGAGGGGTGACATTGTTAAAAATATGAGTGCATGTTTTATCACATACATCATGATTGTACTCCTCAATCATTGTCAGACCATGTAACTGTCTGTCTCTTGGAGTGGATGTGGCGTTTGTATCAGATTTTATACTGCCAAAATTCCCAATAAATTAATCCAGCTCAGACCGCTTCTTTATTTGGAACCTATAACTATATTATTTTTGTAAAATAACAGTTATCCCTTACTAAATTTTCTCTACTTTAATTTACATTTATACATACCACTTATTAATGTGTATTTCCTCTATTTCTTTTCCATCTTTATTGTCCTGAAAATTATGAATAAGAGAATACAAAATTTACTAAAAACTCAAAGTGTTGCATTAAAAACTAACCTTAGCAATCATCATTATAAACTCTTTTAAGATATTTTATCATGGCACGGTAAGAAAGAAAAGGAGTTTGAGAATATTAGTAGAGATGCTTTCAAATAATGTATTTCTTGTCATTTAAAAAAAATAATTTCTTGGTTCTTTACATATTTTAAGGAATACATGCAAAATATTTTCCTGTCTAATAAGAAAAAGGTTTATAGACATATAGTTAGAATATTCATATCTATAATCATTTTTATTTTATTTTTATGGACACGATCTTCCCTAGAAATTGGTTGCCTGTGTCCTCAAATTTTCCTATATATTGTGAATAACTAACTTGAAGAAATAAGATTTGATTTGGCATGTTAAACCAAGTTCCTTTATTATTAATAGTATATATAAATGAATCTTTTATGTTCATTGATAATTTTGTATAATAATATTTATAGCTAAATTTATTTTCAAATTGACATCGTATTATGCATAGTTATCGACTTGTCCTTTAGTAGGGAGAGTTGGAAGTGTCCAAAACATTTTGGTAAATTTTATTGGGAGGTCGAAGTCATTAAAAAAAATTTGAATTACCATGATAGCACTTCAACTCAAAATTCATGTAAGTTAAATTTTGATCAAGAGTTACTAATTAAACTTTTTTTTTAATGGGAACAATATTTGTTTCTTCTTTGGAATATCGCGGAGCTTGCTTACCACGATGGATTCTCATAGAAAAATCGCGTGTATGGCTTTGGAGTGGGTAGTATAGGCTGTGATGGAAGCGTCGCGGAGATACGTCACCTCATTATCATCACCATTATGTCAAGATACAATGTTATTAAGGGATCTATTGGATTCGCGTCTCTCACTTCGGAAGATGAACAAGTTGCTAAAGCTGTAGTTTTGTGGTATTTTTGGCTCTCAAATGCATCCATTCAAGTCACAATTTCGTCCAACAATACGACAAGTATCCTACCTGGCTGCGTATATACCATTTCTAAGTTGCCTTGTTATGCCATTCTCACGTGGCTGAAGAATCAAAATGTAATTTCTCAAGTTGTATATATTATATATAAGTTATGTCTTTTTGTTTTCTGTATTAGCGATACTGCCAAATTGTATTTACATTTTTTGAGAGAGAAAGAGGTGGCCCATGTACATTGTTTGGTGAAACTAAACCTTAACACTCATTAATTTCTTTTTCTTCTCCTTTTCTTATTCTTCCCCTTGTTCTACTTTTCCTCTCAAAAGTAGTGTGAAGTATTTAATTCATGGAATGCATGTAAAGATCAGTGATACTCTTCTGGTGGAGAAAAAACAGAAGAGTATTACTACATTATTTATTCTAACTGGTAAATTTAAATTAAATAATCTAAAAATCATTTATTGGTTAATTTTTATTTTCTTTATTATTTAGTATGTTCTTCAACCACAAACAAATTAAACTTACAATTTTCAATAATATGCATATCGTGATTGATTACAACCTTTGTAATAATCTACTTTAAAAAGTTTCAGACTTTGGTCCCTTCTTTTCTTATGTTTGACCTAATGTTTTAAACCAATTAAATTTGGGTTTTACTGACACAATATGTTTATATTTAGCATTAGTAAAAATATGAAATATTATATCTGTAACGGACGTATTTACTATTAGATGAACAATAAGTACCTTTATCCCATCAAGAAACTCCTCATCAATATGAGAGAAAAATTAATCTCACCTGCATCTTTTCTATCATAATTTTTTCATTTAAAAAAAAATCTAAGATGGAGATCTTTGATTTCTACTTTTAAAAGTAGGGATCACAAAGCACTATTTCAACTTCCTACTTTTTAATTATCTTCTCTTTTTTGTAGATTTGGTTTAGATACATGGAGTGTCAAGGGGCAAAATCACATTTCTACCTTTTACTGGACTACAATTGTTGATAGCTGGATACCATGAAATAATTATCGATTTTATAATAATTGCTTACAAATGGCCCTTACCTTTATAGGGGCCCTAGGCTATTTTTAGACCCCTATTGTAAATATATATATGAGTTAAAATAGAAAATTTTATTGAACAAAATATATTCGACGATTCGTAAAAATTCTTACGTAAGTTTGTCTAGAGCGTTTTAGATAAAAAATCGATAATTAAAGCTATTAAAATCGATTTATTCTAACATGTTTTCCGTGATGTGATGATTAAATCTTTCATGTGTTGTTGAATGTATGATTTGATTAAGCTTGTTTCTGAAGCTTAACTGCAGGAGCGTATAGTCAGTAGTATTCTATGTAATCAATGTTTTAGAAAACGGGAATCTATCAGTTTAGATGGTCCCCATGGCTCCAGTGCTCTTTTGGTCTCCTTTATTATGACTTTACCATGATCTTTTAGGCACCGAGAAAATAAGCTATTCACGTCGATATCGGAATTAGTATTATCTTCTCCATTTTGAGCTTATCGCATGAGCTGACGATGTCATCTGTGATATGTATAGCTTATGTGTAAATCGAATAAAATTGAAAATATCCTTCATATTTTTGGAAATTGATTTAATCTTATTGGTGAAGAAATGGCTTGATGTATATGTAGAAAATAATCATTTCTATAAGATTCTTGGTGAATGTGTGTCTATTTTCTTGTAGCATTTTAAATAGGTGCTTCTTTCACATCAAATAATACAACACCATGAAAATGTAGGTTCAATTTCATCAGATCGAGCGTGATTTAACTAGCGATAATGTATCGATTCAAATCGGAGTTTCTACATAGATGCCGAAGAAAGAAATAAGTCTTGAATGGTATGTGACATCAAATACTTATCTTTATTTTGCAACATTTTTAGCTCATTCACATTAATAAGCGAGATAAAATGTTAATGCCGAAAATAATCATGCGAATAAGAATTCAAAATCCATGATATTTGACGATAAGCTTTTAGCGTCACGAATATCTGGATAATCAGCTTGTTTCCACAGTGAGTTAAAGAAAGCATTTTAATTTACAGAGAACTGAAATCTTATTCTTGGCATTCGACTTGACTTCGGCGTGTGCGTGATGGTGGGCAGAGATTGAATCACTACGTTATCTTTGCAAAATTTTCTTGGCTTTGTAGAAGATGAAACAATATATATATCACGTTGTATAATTAAAAAAAGATTGCATTATTTAAACCGAATTTGCCATATCATGATCACAAAGTGCGAATTAAAGCCCATAATATGCATGGTGTGTAGAAAACTCTTGGATTTCTTACAAACCTCAACATGCCTTTGTAGCTTTAAACTCGTATTGACTAGTTATTATAACCCCTTGACCTCTTAAGTATGAGGTCAGTTTAGTGTTATTTGGCGTTTATTAATTATTGAATAATGCTGTGCGAGGTATCATACCTTTGAGAAATCTACAAAAGAACTCTTACACCTTCTTGGACTTTGCGAAGGCAGTGCATGTCGTGACTGAGAGACATTTATTCCTTATGTGACTTATATCGGTGTACGTCGAGTATAAGCGAGAAAAATGTTTGAAACACCACAACTTTAATAATCTCGATCTTTGTTTTTGCAGTATAAGTATAAGTTCATTTGAATTTTGTGAGCTAAGATAATGATAATGAATTCCTTTTCACGAATCATAGAAGGTATTCTTTCGTGTGGATCAGCTGTAAATCCTTCGATCATACCCGAAATTTCCATTATTTTAGCCATGGGAATTTTACCAATCTTTCATGAATCTTAAATTATTCGCTAACAGCGAAAGGTAGCAACCGAAACTGATACCATAGCTTGTCTCGATATTTACTATCTTTGTTGATTTGATCTTATATCTTTTATCGGTGTCAATTCTTTTGTAATCTCTTTAGTTCATCAGAAATGCCGTATTAAGCATGTCTTTAATTCTTAATTTATTGACTTTTGAGCTTTATAGCGTGTTTTTCGATCATTAGTTCGCCCGTTAGCTAATTGAAAAGTATTTTCACTGCTGGCTCCAAATAACTACAATAAAAGCAAAATACTTTGTAGATGGGGTCAGATGGCCGTAGTTTTACGATGATGGCACCTCATGAATTTGATGAAATAACGAGGTGTAATGTGTAGAAGAATCATATTTATGAGTGCTAGGAAAATTATCATTTTCTTTGGAAGGTATCTTTTCTGACGTATCTGATGAAATTTTGATCTGATAATTTTCTGATTCACGGATCACGTAATGTCTAAGGCAAAGGAGCAGCGTGTGTGTCAAATCGTCTTGTTGTTCGTTAAATATTCTCCAGGTATCATGTTGCTCGTTCTTTATTTTCCACGTTAACTAAAATTTCTTGTTGCGTCATCCCGTCTTAACGTTGCTAAATTATAAAAAACTAACCGTTAATATCTTTTAAGTGCTTTTTAACATATTATATTTAAATGACATTCTTGTATTCTTAAGAAATTTGTCCATAGCTCCAGCGGTGCATACTTCGCCAGGTTTTTATTTCTTGCTTTTTGCTTTTTTCATCGAGACAAAATCTTTTTATAGTAGGCATATGCTTCGATTCAATATCGATTAGTCAAACTTTAAATTAGATCGATAATGATAGAAACACGATGAGAGAATCTTGATAAATTTGATCAACAACATATATACTCTTAGATTAGGCTTGCATATAAATATAATATAAAGTGTGTTTAGTAAATATAAAATAATCAAATAAAATAAGTTAAAAAATAAATAATAAATTATTTCATACCTATGATCGACATCAAGATTTTATTCCGTTTGTTTTATCAACAAAAAAATGAGAACCTAATCAGAAGAGAAACCCTCAATATTTTTGAATGGAGAGAAACTCGATGTTGAAAGAGTGTTTTAACTTTTTTAATAAAATAAAAGAAGCTTAATGACAGAGTAATCGGCAATTTGATTTGAGCTTGCAAAAGACATATCATTTAATGAAGTAGTCCATAAACTTCCTTTTATTGTATTTTAAAGTGAGTCTTTTTGGAGAGCTTTATTGCATTTAACTAGTTTTTTTTGAGAAATTAAGAACAACCAAATTTTTATTATATTTAATTAATTATGTAAATTATAAATATATATAATATTTTATTATTTCGTAAAGGAGCCAACTGATAAAGTAGCCCCATTATAAAGTGGGTTCTAGGCATGTTCTCACTCCTACCTAAAGGTGGCCGGCGCCGATTGCTTGGCTTTACTTTCATCACTTCATGGAAACTCACCCCTAATGAGTCTTCGGCTTCTAGATATGCCCATATCTGAAACTTGGAATTAAAATTGATAACCATAAATAGCATGTTAAATTGTGAAAGGATGAAAATTAAGAATCTTGATGACTATTTACTGAATGATCTAACTTGCAAAGGCTCCATAGTTTAAGGCAAGCTTGGCATGATATGAAAAAGGAAGGGTATGTTTGGTTCCTATTTTTGAAAATTGTTTTTAAGAATAATTTTTAAAAATTGTTCTTATTATCTAAATTTATTGTTTTTCGTGTTTTTCAATAAAAAAGAGCACCAAAACCGTTCTTGGTGTTTTCCTTATTCTCATTGGTTTTTCAGAATAAAACACAGTTTTTAAAAACTGTACACATAGGCCCAAGTTTTATTTTTAGTTGTTTTGTGTGATGTTATTTATTTGCCTATTTAAAATATTCTTTAAAAAAAGATACCAAAGAAGACTTGCTTGACTTGCTATGCTTCCAGGAAGAGTTGGCATAGATACAAATGAATTGAATGGGTTGCCAAAATTTTCCTGCATGTGAACACACATTGAATGGCTTTTTGGAAAATCTTAGCATGCCTCTATCGCTTAAGTCCACGCCTTTAATCTATGGATCCCACCACAGTCATCTCCGGCTAAATGTTCTACTAGCCAATTTTATTTTATATTGCTTATGGTTATGGTGGTTGTTGTTTTTCATTTTTTTGGTATAATTTTTTTGATATTTATTCATTTTATATATTACTTTGTAATAATATGTTCTTGTATATGACTTATAATCCTTTATTATTTTACTTGAAAAGCTAAGGTACGTCTGGAAATTTGTGATATATATAGTTAAAAATCTCATATTATTGAGAATAGATAACACGATATTTAGAATTTTAAAAGGCCAAGAGAGCAATGTTGACCCATAATTTTTCTACATGGAGATTTTTTGTGATAGCTTAAAGTTTTTTTTAATAGGTAAGAACAAAATGTATATTAAAAAGAGGCACCGCAAAAGTGTTTCAAAGTACACAAGAAGCATACAAGAATGCCAACAAGCTCAACAAAAAAGTACTACAAATTAAAAACATCCCTCGAGGGATTCATAACCAATTCACAAGATCAATTATGTTATGTACAGTTGGAACTATGAACAAATGAATTCCAGCTCAAATATTACAACATTCCTTGATGATAAATTGCTCTTTATCATTAATAAATTATTAAAAGCGAATAACACGTTATATGGAATCCTAAAAGGTGATCAAAAGAGAAATGTTGACTTAAAAAAATTTTCTGTCTTTCACATGATGTAGGAAAATGTATGTATAAAAAATATTTGGCCCTTTATAATCTACTTGACTTATCTTGCTTCATATACTAATTTGTAAAGGATTTGATTAAGAAATAAAAGGACCAAAATTCTACAATGTTACTAATTTATCATATCAAAAGGTTTTTCTTCTTGGTGTTAGCAATGGAAAACCAATTTCATAACTAAAAATTTATTAAATGCATCAACACATATTCATGGAATATGAAATAGCGTATGATCACCCCAATATTCTATTACTTATAAACTATTTGGCCTATCTCATCCAATGAAGTCCCATATATTTAGTCTTTAAGTTCCTCACTGTTACGACCCTTTGGTGTTTAAACACTAACTAGAGTATTATTTATGAAATTCTTTGTTGTTTTGGTTTAGGAAAAAAAAATGCACATATCCATGCATGCTTTGTAGTTTATCGACTTGACTTAAACTAACTAATCAAATCTATCCATAAAGCTATGATGGTCATGGCTCTATTAAATGGAACTAAATGTGACATTTTTTCTAAAAATGAATTATTTTTATTTTAAACTCAACAATATGGGCGGAACTTAACTAAAAACTTGACACCTAGATCTAGTCTAATATTCATGTTAAACTATTAATTTAATTGAAAATTAAGTAGTTTTAGGTAGGGTCTAATAACATTAATGAAAGTAGCTTTTACTTGAAATTTTGAAGATAGATAGAACAACGTTGACTTGTGTTCACATGGTTTAGGAAATTGGGTATATGGATAGGTCATCACAATTTATTTTTTCAAAAGAAAATACCGAAGAAGACTCGGTTGACTCGCTATGCTTCCAAGAAGAGTCGACAATCGGCATAGATAGAAATGTCACAATTGTTGTTACCTTGATTGTTTGACCTTCAGGGCATCAACGATGCGATGTAAACCTGTAAAAAGGGCAATCCGATGACGGTGGGTCGGTTGCCTCTCTGATGATTAAGCCAGTTAAAATACAGAGAGGAAGAAAAATGAAGTTCGCATAGTTGGGATTGCATACCTCTCCCTAGTGGGGGATCTTCCTAATTTATAGACAATGGATGCCGAATCTCCATCTTATTTAGAGAAGGATCTCTTATTTTTAGGGATAAATCTATTTTTCCTTATCTGGGACTAACTTTCTTTATCAAGGATTATTCTTCCTGAGGAATATGAGATTGTGAACAAGGAAATTTATGGATAAACATCCTTCGTATTTCGACCCACCTGCTTATCAATAAATGAGAACTTGCCAAGGCAACAAGAGAATGGTTTAATGGGAGACTCCAATATAGGACAGCCGCCTTGAAGTTGGTTTTTTGAGTGGTGATCCCACGTCGCCTAAAAGATGGCCTGGGGAGACTCCTGTGCTTTCCTTTAGAGAGACGGCCTCCTGGGATTTCCAAGGCTTAGGTCAGGCCTACCGGGCCTTGATATGAAAGCGGGCTCGGTCGCCCACACTGCGTGCGCACCACGCAGCCGTGGGCCAAGCCCCACACCGAGCAGTGGTTTAAAACCACGATACCACAATGCCCCCTTTACCCTACCGAATTTTGTGCTTTTCCACCGGTGGAAAATATCAGAGATAAAATAGAATGTGGAGAGATATATGCATTGAGGCGATGCTCTCGTGGGTTTAAAGTGTGTGGGAAACACACACGTCCTAATATATATAAGACACATTTTATTCGGGCAAGACACGAATGTGCATACGATGCCTTACCCCTACAAATAGTACTTGGGGCTTCACTAGTAGTTTCTTTTATCGCTCTCTCAAAGCTTCATCCCAATTTTTCCTTTTCTATTTCCAGAACCTTCCTTCAAGGAGCCAAAAAGAGATTCTTGGTAACTTTTCACAAACTTTCACTTTTAAGAGCGTCAGATCTCAAACCTTCTTTTTTAGATCGTTGGTTCGCTTGAGTGTTTTTATAAACCATTAGTCATAAGGTTTTGGTTCAGCATTTCCTAGGTTTTGTCACCCAGGATGTAAAATCTTTGTGGGGATTTCTTTATTTTTAAGGGTTTCATTCCATCTTCGCTAATGACCCTGTCAACGTTTTTTTTCTTCTTATTTGCTTGTCGAATGGCAAGAGGCTACGAAGAGGTTTCCATCAAAGGAGGTCACGTCAGAGAACCGAAATGCCTACTATAAGAAGTCTAATCGCTACTATGTCTGCAGAGGAACTGAGGTTGTACAACCAGGTTCCTGCCGAAGTCAGTCTAGAGATGTTAGATGGCCTGACTATCTCAACTAGGGGAGGTAGATAATGCCATCTACTTCACCCGTGAACAGTTTGCTACTGGGCTTTATTTCCCCATCCCATTGTTGGTAAAGCGCTTACATTTTACCCGGGCACCCATGCACTTCAGACACCCAAATTTTTTTCGGTTCTGTAATGGATTAAGCGTGGTCAACTTTTCTATACCAGTCAGACATCTGCTGGTGGAGATTTGTCGACAGACTTTAGGCACAGTCATCCATGTTAGCTCGCGTCCAAACATTAAAACTAGGTTCAACTCAAACGAGATGGGTTATCTGTTAGATTACACCCACACGATCCCATGATCTTGATACACACCTGTCTCGGTTGTTTAGTTTTGATATCGATTTGCGTCTTTGCGCTATCACCTGATGTTGTAGGTAGGCGCAAAGTAGGCCTGGCTTGGTTAACGTGAAGAAGGCAAGGTTGGATCAGATCACGCACATGAGATCATGTTAGGAGCACAACCACAAGCTCCTTCTGTCTGTGAAGAATCTGTGAGAGTTGGGCGCCAGTCCTTTCCTATACATAATGCTAGTTCTTCCCCGTCCGTTGCCCACCGAGCTTGTCAAGGGCGAGCACTTCGTTCTCATGGATCTCTTGAAGCTAATACCAGGGGGTTCTATGCAAGCAGATTCCTCTCCGGAACCCTTTGTTCGGCCGGATTGCCTACCTTTGTTCGCGCAATATCTCGAACTTGCCCCCCAAGTGGTGAAGAAAAAGAAGAGAAGGCAGCGAAGAAGGTCAAGGGTCAAGGCCGGCCGACAAGGCTTGAGGGGTTTATGGATCAAACGAATTCGGCAGCTTAGCTTAATCGGTTGAAGAAAGGAGGTCTAGCCTCGCTCGTTGGATTTGTCGCAGAGATGCGAGTGAGCCGCCAACGCTTAAGAGGAGGCTACCCCTAGCTTTGAGGGTCCAAACGGCAAACGCTTAAGATAGTCTGGCCTATAAGAAGAGGCTCAAAAGAGCCTAGCAGTAATTATCGTGGATTCTCTTGAACGAGCCCCTGACGGCGTGTTGACTCTAGAAGGCCCACCTGTGGTGCTCAAAGTGGTCAAACACAGGACCGAGCTCCAGCCGTGTGATCTCCCAATGCTTACCAGTTTTAGGAGGGTTTATTTAGAGGTGGTCGGGCGGGACTAGCCTTTTTCCGCACTTATGACTGTCCAGCATAGGGCGAGGATGGTCGACAGGATGGTGCTGAGCTCTTACGTTCAATCGATGGAATGGGACCGTCCATCTATGGACACACCGGTCCCTGGTCCAAAGGCCGCCTACCGACATTCACTGCTGGGCTCCCTTCAACTGTGGGGACTTTTGTTGCGCACATGCGCACCCACCCCACTCTTTCTCCGAGTGCCGGCGGTGGCTCGTGGTCGGTGAGTAATTTCATCCCTTCCTCGGCTTGATGGACAAAAAGTCTTTCCAGCGGGTGGTTGAAGATAGGATGTACATCCGCAACCACAACTTCAACGAGCCGACTGAACTGGTATGGTTAAACTTCTATCGTTTTGAATGTTGGCTCCATGTTATGATTTTCTTCCCTCGAATTTTTTCTTAGTCATGCCATCATCACAACCCATATGATACAACACAGTGGAGCTTCACTACTGGTCGATGATGCCGAAGCCGACCTATGCCTAGTCGATCACCTCTAAAGCATCAGGCTCCTAAGAGTCCCTAAACAAGGCCAAGTCTAACAATACCATCGATCTATATTAGTACCTCAAAAGTGCTATTTTGAACCCTATTTATTGTAGGTTTTAAAACGCTTTTAAAATAATCATTCTAATTAACCCAATTGGCATGTTAAGGTCCCTATTATACTACCGATCGATTTTGTGGCTGACTTTAGTTTTTGTAAGCTATTTATGACAAAATTGTTGAGTCGATCCACACAATAGCCCTGTAGTTGAACTCAAAAGATTAAGTACCTTAAGCCAAAAGGAAAAATGAAAATTGAAGAAAAGGCCCTGACAAAGTTTTGCGGGGTTGCAAATTTTCGCAACTCTTGAAATTTGCTTCCTACTTACCCTTTATTCACACACCTTTTTTGGCGCTTAAGTTTTTACAATTTTTTGTTTATTCCTATTTTACCCCTTGTAATAGCTTTTGGTTTTGGTTTGTTTTGTAATTTCCCTTGCTCTGAGCACTATATAAGCTCAGTCAAGCTCCTGTAAAATCAACTTTTCAATCAATCAAATTGAGTGACGGGAAGCTTTCAGCTTTCCCGTTTCTCCTATTCTTTGCCAGCTTTCTTTCCTGCTTTTCCATTTTCTGGTACTTGAACACCCTTTGATGATGACAAATCAAGGGATGTTCGGCTAAACCTCCCATCCTTGAAGGGAAGGCCCTTTGAGTGCCAGTTTGAGGTAAACCAAGCATTCTCTTGCTTTTCATAGCGAGCATTTATGGTTGTTTACGTTCACCTTTTCACAATAGGTTTAAATCTTCATAAGCTATTTCATTTAACATGGTTGGCAAGCTTTTAGGTCGGTGGATGCACTTACCACTAGATCCTTTGTTATCCAGGTTAGTTGTCTTCTATTAGTTCTTGTAGGGTGAGTTTTTAGGATGTGTTCTCACCGTCGGGGACACATATACCCATTAAATGCCTTATTTGAAGAGGAAAATTTTAGGAGTTTAGGTTTTAAAGCTAAATATGAAGATCAGGTTCGGGAAATGACTATAGGTCATCCTCTCAGCGTGAGGAAAAGACACAAAGGACATGTTAGTTTTGCCTTAAAAACCTTAACCGGTGGCACGGAACGAGAGTTCTTTTGGTATTTTCCTTCATTTTAATTTCAATCCTTTCTGATGACCTATTGTTTTACCAAAATCCCCTGTTTTATGACACTGAAATCCAAATTAGATTCGTTTTGGCCTTCATTGTAAATCGTATACGAAGAAAACCCATCCACTGTTGACCTTGAGCCACTATCTACGTGCTTTGCTCGGTAAGGATTAAGATATAAATTTGTTGAATTAGATACACCCTCTTGTAGTACAGATCAAAATGGCGCGGGTCTTGGGGATGTGGTGCCTAAGTGCATTTAATTTGTGGAACACTTGTGATCCCTCATCAAATCTTGTGGTGAATTCCTTTTATATTTTATTGTCAGTTTTTCTTTTATTTCATTCATCTGTAAAAAAAAAAAAAAAAAAAAAAAAAAAAGTTATTACGGGGTATTTTGTGTTACCTTTGTTTTTATTTACGGGAATCCATTCCCGAGTGGATTAGAAATCTAGGAGGCGAGGAATTTGGTCGAGCCTTCGATCCTGCTGCAAACTTATTTGAATTTGAATTGTGACCAAATGGAAGAGGCTTGATCTGATGTGGAATACCACAATGGAGACAAACCTTAGGCGTATATGTCTATGAGGATTAAGGAAACATTCCTTGTGAGAATCGTGACTTGTGGAGAGTCAGCTGAATAGGTCCATGAGATTATAGAGATCAATGGATGGAGTGCACCCTTCTACAGGTGTTCCCCAATATGCACCTCCTGCTTCTCATATTATGCCCCACTTCGGCGGCAACAACCACCACCCTCAGCCTGTTGAACAAGCCATCCACAAATTTAAATGAAACTAATTGGATAATTTCATAGAGGAGCGAGAGGGTAGTGAATGTCCCAGAGCCAATCGAGGAAATTGACACGGGTGGAGAGCTCCTGAAGCAAAGGGAATTAGATGGGCTAAAGTGAATTGGATCATAAATTTGACAACTTTGGGTGTTGATTTCAAAGCTTGCCGTTGACAACATGCTCATCGAAATCGGAAGGAGGGTGCTTGGCCGACACCATGAATTCTGGAGGAAGCGAGTGTCAACGACGGGGGTTATATCTGGATCTCATATATTTGTCTTCTTTGTTTGTCCATGGGAGAGAAAGAGAAATCTCACTTTGTTGAGTAAGAAGACGGTGGAGAGGGAGCGGTGGAAGAACACCAGAGCATAATTTACACCGCCTCTCATTTGGGGGACCAGTGTATATCACACTGCTTGTTTAATAACCACAGAGGCACCCACCATAAAGGCCACCCCATCGCATCTCTATCTTTGAAAAACTTCAAGAAATTAGTGGTCCTTTGTCTGAACTTTTGCCACTACATCAAAAACATTCTTGACCACTCACGGCGCAGCGCTAGTGGATGGTTCCAGTCTTGGTTGGGATTTGAAACCGCGAAACCTCGGCCGCCTAAGCTCACGAGTTCCAGCCGGCCTCCAAAGGCTTCAAGGAATTAGTTGAGAGAACATGATCCCTTTTGTTTTCATCTTTTCTTATTTTATTTTATTTTATTTTGATTTCTTTAATTTTTTCTTCTTAGATTTTCTCTAATTGTTAGTTAATTTTGTTTGAGTCAATTTCATTTTATAAATTTCTTAATTTTTCTATGTTTATTTTGCAATTTTACTATCATTTTGATACGTGGGAGAGTGTACGAGAAAGAAATGCTTGAATTTCGCAACTTCTATGACATAACTGCGAAAATTTGTCAGTGGGATTGCGAAATTTCGCAAACCGAGGATTTTGCAATGGTTAAATTTTCGCAACCGCCTTTAGCTATTCTTTATGCGGAGGAGCTCAAGTGCGCACTTGTGCACTCTTTTGTCCTTTTTGTGATAAATATATATTAAAAAAAAAAGTTTTTGTTTCTTTTTCAAAAAAAAAAGGTCTCTCACACAAAAAAAATATATTTGTTTTAATTATTATTGTGTATTATTTAAACAAAAAATTTCATGATCTTGAAATTTCACTAACCCTCCTCAATTTCGACCATTTTGTTTTTCATCATAACTCTCATCCAGGAACTCCGTTTTAGGCGTTTTTGGTACCGTTGGAAGCTTAGAGAGTGTAGAATCCAAATAATAGAAATAATACTTTTAAGTATTATGAAGGTGTAATTTTCAAAATTCTCCAACTGGTTACTTTTTTCCTTTCTTTTCTTCTCCTAACTTGTTTATTTGAAGCCCAAACGGAGTGAATAAGGTGTCGATGGAAAGCTTGATAAGTCTCATATCCAAAAACGAGCACATATCATCAAGGACGTAGCAATTCCTTCTCTAACTTTTCCAATCAATGCATTTATGAATGATATGACATTTGGTTGGGGAGAGTTAGAGAAGAAAGTGGCATTTATTTATGTGTTTGTTACTATTTTGAGCAAGCCCATTTTGTTATGTTCAATGGCTTGTTGGTTTTCCTTTTTGTGAAGCTGTTATACTATACAACTTACTTTTTCAAAAATTGCACCTATTTTTTTGTGTTTTGCCTAGCTTGCAGTTTGAAAAATTGAAACACTGTCAATTCTATTGATGTTAGATTGGTTCCATGCTTGGTTGGTGGATGATCAGTTGAACTCTTGTTGCTTTTGACCATTTTTCTTCCACCTTTAGCTAACCACACACTGTGCACATCAGGTTTCTTCAATAGGCTGAAAAACTGCCTACCTCCTAAACATTGTAAAACCTACCTAGTTTAGATTTGGCCACTTTGTAATAGGTTAAGGACCCCTGTGAATAGAAGGCCAATGTGTCTTTCAAGAAAAAGAAAAGAAAAGAAAAGAAAGAAAAAGAAAAGAAAAGAAAAGAAGAAAAATTGCACTTTGCCTTGAGAGCTTAGAAGGTCAGGGTATATAGCGAAAGCCTTTAAAGCTGGTACCACAGCGATTGGCCGTTTAGAACCCATAGGCACCAGTGCTCGTTACGGGTGGATGGGTGAGGTTTAGCGATTTGTAGGTCTTTGGAGTCTGAGATCGGTCGAAGTCAGGTGAAACTGAAGAGTTAGTGGTCGAAAGATCCTTATGACTTGGTGCCTAAGCCTTAATTGGTTGGGAGTCGCCGGTAGATCCACAGTTACATGGACCGTGAGGTCGATTCCTCGACATTGCTGCCCACAACACAAAGGAGTTGTGGAATAAGAGTGGGTCTTGATCTGGCTGGGTTAGTTAGTGTCCTGGAGTGGCGCGGTAGCTTGGTTTGGGGGAGAGTGCAGTTTAGCAGTTTATTATTGAGAACTGATCAAACAAACACTTAGGTTTTGGTGGAAGTCTTTGGTTGATTCACCAAGAAGGAGGCTCTTTTGATACTCAATTTTGTATGGCATTCATTCTCTCGAGATAGTTATTGGGCAAGGTTTGATGATTCTCATCGAGGTTAGGCATTACTCGTTTCACAACCTTTTTGAAATATAATCATTTTGTGAACGCCATTTTGTTATCGTTTTGTATATCTCTCTTTCTTTCTTTCTTTCTTTCATTGCTAAGGGACTAACTTAATGTGTGAGTTAAGTGTGATTAGTACCCAAAAAGTGCTATTTTGAACCCTATTTATTATAGGTTTTGAATGCTTTTTGTGTACTAATAATTCTAATTAACCCAATTGGCATGTTAAGGTCTCTATTATACTATTGATCGCATTTTGTGGCTAATTTTGTAGTTTTTGCAAGCATTTGCAGCAAAAATTGTTGATCGATCCAAGCCACGAAGAATTCTAGTTGAACTCAGCATTGCAGATCAGAAGCCAAAAGGAAGAAGCGAAGAAGAAAAGGCCCGCAGCCAAAAATTCTTGGGGGTTGCGAATTTTTACGCAACTGCGAAATTTGCTTCACCTTCCTGCTATTCATGCCTCTCACGACCCTTTGTTCACTTGCTTTTTAGCTTGATTTTTACAATTTTTTTGTTTTATTCCTATTTTACCTTGTAATAGCTTTTGGTTTTGGTTTGTTTTGTAATTTCCCTTGCCCGAGCCTTTATATAAGCTCGGTCAAATACTGTAAAATCAACTTTTCAATCAATCAATAAAATTATTGGGGAAGCTTTCAGCTTTCCCGCTTCTCCTCTTCTCTGCTTCACTTTCTTTCATTTTCTTTTCCATTTTCGGTTCCCAAACACCCTTTGATGATGACAAAATCGAGGTGCCGGCTAAACCTCCCCCGTCCTTGAAGGGAAGGCCCTTTGGGTGCCGGTTTGAGGTAAACCAAGTGTTCTCTTGCTTTCATGTGACATTTATGGTTGTTCACGTTCACCTTTTCACAATAGGTTAAATCTTCATAAGCGGCCTCACTAGCATGTATTTGTAAGCTTTTTGAGTACGGTGGATACTTACCACTAGATCCCTTTGTTATCCGGATAGTTGTCTTCTATTAATTCTTGTAGGGTGAGTTTTTGAGATGTATTCTCACCGTCAGGGACATTTATGCCCATTAAATGCCTTGTTTCAAGAAGGAAAATTTTAGGGTTTAGGTTTTAAAGCTAAATGAATCCGGTTCGGGGAAATGACTATGAGTCGTCCTCCCAGCCCAGCGAGAAAAGACTTGAGGACATGTTGGTTGCCTTAAAGCCACTAACCCGGTGACTGAGACTTGAGTTTTGTTATTTTCCTTCATTTAATTTCAATCTGCACAACTGACCCTCCTTTGTTTTTACCAAATCCCCTGTTTTATCAAACCCTGAAATCCAAATTCAATTCATCGTTTTGGCCTTCATTGTAAATCGTATGCGAAGAAAACCCATCCACATGTTCGGCCACTAGAGCCACTATCACTGCGGTAGCTTTGCTCTACGATGGCGTTAGGATTGGGATATAAATTTTGTTGATTCAGATCACCTGCGTAGCGCGAGGGCTTGATGAGGCAAGATATGGCCTAGTGGGCTAAGAACATCAATCTTCAATGAGCCTCTGATATCTCCGCTGTCAGCCAGACCCAACGATTAGTCTTCGACCACATGCTTGATCAACTTCTTCTCTGGTGTATCAAATTTGGTTGACATCTTTGACATACCAGGTTTCATCTGAAATCTAAAGCATATTTTATTTGAGACGAAAATCCCTTTATCAGATTCAGGACACTTGATCCTAAAGAAGATATTTCAGTGACCGGGGTCTTTCATTTCGAATTAAACGTATGAGTAACTGTAGAAGCCTTCCTTTCCATGAGGGTCATTTCCTGCAACCACCATATCATCAACATACACACAATAAGAGCGGTGAAGTCTTACCATGCTGTTTTCAGATAAAGTGTGGTGAGATTACTACGATGGTAGCGAGACCTCATGGACTTTGTGAACCTTAGAGCCATGCTCGAGTTGTTTTAGCCCATTACAACGTTTTCTTTAATTTGCACTTTAGACAACGTACTTACGGTATCATGCACCCAGTGGCAAATCCATATTGCACTTCTTGAACAGCTGCCACCATGCGAAGGCGTTTTTCACATCAAATTGTTGCAATGGCGATCAGGGTTCCAGTAGAAGACTATAAGACTCGATCTGTGTTGATTTTAGCTACAGGTGCAAATGTAACTGTATAATCAATTCCATAGGTTTGGATGTACCCTTTTGCTACCAGTCTCGCTTTAAAACGTTCAATTGTACCATCTGCTTTGTTTTTCCTGAAGTATAAACCCTCACCGACATCCAACTGGTTTCTTTGGGGGCGATCAACAAGTTCCCGAGTTTCATTCTTACGCGAGATTTCATCTCTCCTCATTCATAGTGACCACCTTAGGTCATCTAAGGCTTCCTTGCACCTTGTTGAATAGATATAGTAGATAATTATTTACAAATGACTTATTTGATTCGGACAAGCGATGGTTAGACACACAATGACTCATGAGATATTTGCTTTACTAGAAAGTTAGGGTTCATATGTGGGTTGGGAATACCAATGGTTTGTGGTGGTAGTTGTTTTCTTGGTGGTTCGGTTCTTCTGGCGGGACCATCCTCGGTGGCGGTGGTTTGGTGTATCGGTTTCTGTGGTGCGGGTCGGATGGAGGTTGATCCCACCCAACTTCATTGTCGAGTGCGCATCCGTTCATCACCACTTGTGGTCCAAATTTATACCACTCAAATCCAATTCACATTCTCATTACGAGTTTAGGCGTTATTTGTTCCATTAGTTATTTACGGGTTTAAAGGTTCCCCTTCTATAGAGATCAGAAAATCATAGTCTAGAGCTTGAACTTCTTCCAGGTGCTCCCCTTGAAGTTTAGGCTTAGAGGAAAAATACATCGAGTCTTCATGAAAAACTACATCCATTATAACAAACATTCATTTGCTTGGAGGGTGATAGCATCGGTACCCCTTTTGATAAATGACATACCCTAAAGACACATCGCGGTACTCGAGGTGTCAACATTCTTATTGTATTATGAAGATGTACAAATGCGACACAACTAAAGACATGAGGAGGTAAGTTTGGACCGACTGGAGCAACAATTGCTTCAATGAGAGCCTGGGATGGTGTTCGAAAATCAATAGTGCTGGAAAGTACTCGGTTGATAAAATATGCTGTAGAGGTAAGTGCGTGTCCCCAATAGGATAAAGGCATATGTGCTTCTATCAATGAAGCACGGACAACCTCCAACAAGTGACAATTTTTCCGCTCCGCCACCCCATTATGTTGGGGTATGTCGGGTCATAAATAGTTTGATGAATGGCTCCATGGGCTTAAATAGCGCTTGATTCAAAACTCAAATATTCACCTCCATTGTCAACTACTTGAGAGAACCTAAACACATGCGTTGTCTTGTGTAAATAATTTATAGAAAATTTTGAAATAAAGTTTACTTAAACTTTTTGGATTTCATCGGCTTGTCACGTCGTCTTGTCTGATCGTCGATAAAAGTAACAAACGGCGCGATCCGTCCAAGTAGCAAATTTAGATGGGCCCCGAGCATGAATGTATGATCATAAGGCTGGACTTTATTCAAGGTTAATGGAAGCGAAGCACGATGGCTTTTTATGAGTTCCTGAACATCACATTTGAAACTAGAGACTATCAAAGTTTAAAATAAACTAGGAAATAATTTCTTCGTATATGAAAGAAGCATGCCCCGACGTCGATGCCATAACCATATCTCGATTTCCTTTTTTTTTTTTTTTTGGAGCCCTAATCTTTAAAGAAGCAGCGCAACTCATTGAACTTTAGACACCAAGTCTAAGTAATGCGGCTTCCCCTTACTAACACCCTGACCTTGATCGTACGCCTTATGGATGTCCTTAAATACCACCACCGCAAAAATTCGGGTAAAAAATGACAACACCAAATAAGGTAGTAGTTATTAGATAAGCGACAAAGATTATAATTCAAGAGGAACAACCAAAACAAAATCTAAATTCAAGGTGTTAGTGAGGCAGATCCTTCCCCGATAATCGGAATTGAAATTTACCATTGGCGGTGAAACAAAATTTTTAGCAGGAAGATTTAGAGGTGAAACTTGTCTAGAATTAAATGTAATATGATCATGACACGAATCAATTATCAATGCGCTATTAAAAGCAGTGTGAAATATTTAAAACCTTACCACCATTTACTTTGGCACATTCTTTTGCCAATGCAGGACTTTTCACCGCTATCATCCTCTGTCTTTGTTTCAGCAATTTGCGGCGTTAGGCTTTCTTGAGTTTCTTCTTTGGGATCGCTATGAATCCACCATTGGATATCCACAAGTTCATAGCATTGACTTTGTATAGCCGGTTTGATCACGGTGAGTGCATTTGTATGATGATTTATCGCCACCATTAGTAGTCTTAGGATGGATGGGCCTTTTGGTCTTACTAGTGTTGAGGACCGGTTTGATTAGATAGATTAAAATCCCATGTGAATTTGGAAAGCTTGGAATTTTCAGTTGTAGATTTTCATCACCCAGCGTTGAACATCTTCGCGGCAAGCGGGCCTCTAACACTCTTCTAATTCACGGATAGGATCCTTCCTCAAGATTTACTTGCGCACTCGAAATCACCCTCACAATCAGTGAGAAGATATGCACCCTTTGTCGTTAAAGCAATTTCTGATAGAATGCAATATCTGTCTCTTCCACCATGACCACCTTATCACGATGATCAACTCACTAAAGATTTAATTAGAAGTTCTCATAATATATAGAGAGTGAGTACGCCATTTGTTTAGCGAGGAGAAAGCCCTCTAGTTCAAGAGTAAAAACACAGCAATTCATCCGCTCCGTCATAAAAGGCCTTAGACAGAGCTTTCCAAATATCGTCTGGTAGGTAGCGAATGTAATAAACCGTAATCTCAGGAGACATAGACATGATAACCATATTTTGACACTTTATGATTGTCGAATCTGAGCTCATAGCCTTCATCTTCTCGCTTGGAAATTGGCGATGTCTGCGAATGAAGGAGAGTTTTCATCTCGTGATTTAACGCCTCCACAACGTTTGAGACCGCCAGTTATAGTTGGTCTCATTCAATCTGGTCACAAGTGAGATTGGATAAGTGAGCTACTGTGTTAGACAGTAGGAAGTAGATTTGGTGACAGATGTTTCAGAATCTGACTTGCTCATGGTTTAAGAATTCAAAGAAGATTGATTTAGGGTTTTGTGGCTCTGATACCAACTTGTAAAATAGAGAAGAATATTTTTTATTCATAAAAAATAATTATGTATCTTTACATGTACATATTTATAGAGATAGTAGAGGAATCCCATATGATGTTTGTCCTATAATTAAGTTATTTGCTAGCAGGAGAAATATCTCTAAATTTAGGAAAGAATATAATGGTTTTTACATAATTAAAGTTATTTGCTAACAGAGGAAGAATAGTAATAGGAAGAATTACAATAGAAAATCTTTGGCTGTAATCAATATCGCAACAAATGAGACACTCATAGTTTAAAAAAGTAAAAAAATATTCCTAACTTTTGTTATAAAAAAATTATTAACTCATGATCAAAGACTCAACTTATTTGTAGACACTTGTAAACTGTAGTTCAGATGGGAAGTAATAACCAGTCTTCGTAATTTTATTTTTATTTTGAGAGCTCTTGACAAGTCAATTCAGAGGAAACATGGTTGAAATCATTATCAAACCACAATGAAAAAATTAGTGGCTGTAAATTTTCTATGCGTCTCAGATGGCTTAGAAAAAATGGACATATCCATGTGACCTAGCAAATTTTTCTCTCCCTTGTTTTAAATGTTTATTGATTTGCCAATAATACTTAGTTTAAGTGGTTAAGGAATTAGACAGACATGGCCAAAGAGGAGGGGTTCAGTGTTTAAGTTTCAGTGAAAACAAATTTAAATCAGAATATTATGCTATAATACATAAATGTCAAAAAAAAAAAAAAAGTATATTGACTTGACTTATATTAACAAATCAAATTGACCCAGAAAGCTATCCATGGTCTCGGCTCTATTCAATGGCATCCCACTATTCAATGTCTATCATTGTCGACAATGGACCCATCAATTGTATGGGCTACAAAGTAACGAATATGGGTGTGAATACACCCAAAAAAACTTGAGACGTAGAGATCTGGTCTTAATATCATGTTAAACTATTAATTTAATTGAAATACTCAAAGTAAGTTTTAGGGAGAGGACTTAACATTGTTGATGAGATAGGACCCATCAATTATTTGGGCTACAAAGTAACGAATATGGGCATGAACTCACCTAAAAAACTTGAGACCTAGAGATCTAGTCTTAATATTATGTTAAACTATTAATTTAATTGAAAATATGAGTAGTTTTCAGGTAGGGTCTTAACATTAAGAAAAGTAACACGTTACTTGAAAATTTGAAGATAGATCCAAAAATATTGAATTGTAAGTCTGTACACATACCACATGTTTTAGGAAATTGTGTATATTTATATATAGATATATCATTCATAATTTATTTTTTCGAAAAAAAAAAAACCGAAGAAGACTAGGTTTGACTCGGTATACTTCCAGGAAGAGTTGGAATAGATATAAATGTGACAGTATAAAGTGAGACACCGATGCTGAATGGATGTATGCAGTGAGAGTACAATTATCAAATAATGTTAAAAAAGGATGAAGTGAGAGTACTTGTGGTGGTGGTGCTGTTGATGCTCTGCGAAACTCCGGTTGTGGCTGAGGCTGAGGCTCTGCGAAACTCCGGTTGGTGGAAGTTGGAAGAAGGAGGTACCTCTTCTAACCATTGCAATTGGTCGGGCATAACTTGTAATGAGGCCAGACATGTCATTGGGATAAGACTTGAAGAATTTGTGGGTGATCAATTTAGTAACTTAAATCTTTCTTCACTTCCCAACCTTGATTTTCTCATAATTTATAGAAGCTGAATCAATGAGTATAGTTTTTGATCAAATAGTAGAATCTTACTAAGGCTCAGCCATCTTGAGTCTTTCTCATAATTGTGGACTAGTGGAAGTATTATACCAAATAGGTAATCTTACTTGAACTATATATCTAGATCTCTTTTAATCAACTAGCAGGGTAGTGTCATGAATAGGTAGTCTTCTTAAGGCTATTTTTTGATGCTTTACAATAATTATGGAGTATGGTAGCATCCCATTGTTGTACAAATAGGTAGTCTTCTTAAACTAAATCTATCTACGATCTTTCTTTAATCAGCTAAGCAGTGGTATCCACACGAATAGAGTAGTCTTACTAGAAACTCACCATCTTGATCTTTCTAGCAGTATGGACTAGCTGGTAGCATCCCATACCAAATAGGTAGTCTTACTAAACTCACTTTTATCTCGATCTTTCTTTTAATCAAGCTGGTAGTATACTTTCAAATAGAGTGATGCTCTTTAAGGCTCACATCTCAGTCTTTCTTTTAATCCAACTAAGCGGTAGTATCACACCAAATAGAGCGGTCTTACTAAACTCATTATCTTGATGCTCTTCTAATCAACTAAAACAAAAAATATTTTGACTCAAGCATTAAAATCTCATTCAATTAAGTAAGCATGAGTACTCTTTCTAACCTTCGTATCTTGGGTTTGTTTTTTCCGTTTGTGGAAGAAAGAAAAGTTCAACGAGTCAACGACAAGCATAGAAGTGGAGACTTGTTCTCCTTATGGGACTTGATGGGAGAATTGCATTTCCAGACATCATCTACGGCAACAGAGGGAATTTTGATATCAGATGTGCATGGCGTTGGAGGGATATAGCGGTGTTTATAAAAAAGCACAGCTTCGTCACAGAAAGAAAGTTGTTCTTTGTGGAAGAAACTTCATCGATCGGGAAATGGGGATCCGACATATGACAAAGTTTCAAGAATGAGAGTCTGGTATTTAGAAGAAATTCGACATGGGCTATTATAAGCTTTCCGGTTATTATGCGCATAATAAGTACATGTTTCTCATATACATGTATACTTATGGAAAGAAACTGTTTATTTATCTTTGATAATGAGAATGAGGCGGTTAGATTGGATTAGGTAGAGGGTGAACATTGTTAAAAAATATGGTGCATGTTTTATCCTACATGCATCATGATTGTACTCCTCCAATCATTCATCGGGACATATCAAGCAATAACATTCTCTTGAATTCGGATCTTGAGGCATTTGTATCAGATTTTGGCATTGCTAGATTACTAAATCCGAATTCATCCAATCGGACCCTTCTTGCTGGAACCTATGGCTATATTGCACCTGGTAAGAAAAGCTAGCATTCATCCCTTACTAAATTTTCTCTACTTTAATTTACATACATACATACCCTTATCAATATTAATTTCATCTATTTCTTTTCCATCTCTTTTATTGTCACAAGAAATTATGAATAAGAGAATCACGAGGTTACTAAAAACTCGGAGAAATCATTATGAAGCTAAAAACTAACCTATAGTAATCATATTATAGAAACTCTTTTAAGATATTTTGTCATGTGTATATTATTAGAATGAAAGTTTGATAATATTAGAGTTAGAGATGCTTTCAAATAATGTATTTTGTCATTTAAAAAAAAAAAAATTTCTTGGTTCTTTACATGCTGGGAATACATGAGAAAATATTTTCCCTGTCTAATAAAAAGAAAAGTTTTACTTGGAACACTAAGTTAAAGAGATATCATATCTATAATCTTTATTTTTATTTTATTTTTATAGATTTTTTGATCTTCTAAGAAATTGGTTGCACTGTGTCCTCAAATTTTCCTATATATTGTGAATAACTAACTTGAAGAAATAGATTTGATTTGTATGTTAAATCAAGTTCCCTTATTATTGTAGTGTATAGTGAAATGAATCTTTTCATATGTTCATTGATAATTTCGTATAATAATATTTTATAGCTAAATTTATTTTCAAATTGACATCATTATTATGCATAAGTTGTCTGACTTGTCCTTTAATCCGGGAGGTTGAAGTGTCCAAAACATTTTGGTAATTTTTATTGGGAGGTCAAAGTCATTAAAAAAAAATTTGAATTACCATGATAGCACTTCAACTCAAAATTCATGTAAGTTAAATTTTGATCAAGAGTTACTAATTAAACTTTTTTTAATGGGAGCAATCTTTGTTTTGTAACTTTGGAATTCATCGCAGAACTTTGCTTACACGATAGTTATAACCGAAAAATGCGATGTGTATAGCTTTGGAGTGGTGGCACTAGAGATAATGATAGGAAAGCATCCTGGAGAACTCATCACCTCATTATCATCACCATTATGTCAAGATACAATGTTATTAAGGGATCTATTGGATTCGCGTCTCTCACTTCCGAAAGATGAACAAGTTGCTAAAGCTGTAGTTTTTGTGGTATTTTGGCTCTCAAATCCTCCCATTCAAATCCACAATTTACCGTCCAACAATGCGACAAGTATCCTCTGAAACTAGCAGTAGCATCTGAATTTCACCAAAGTTCTTGCACATTATGCCATTTCCTAAAATGACTTGAAGAATCAAATGTAATTTCTCAAGTTGTATATATTATATATAAAGTTATGTCTTTTGTTTGTATTGCTTGATATTGCAAATTATTCCTGTTACATTTGGAGAGAAAGAGGTGACCCATGTACATTGTTTTGATGAAAATGGCTCCTTAACACTCATTAATTTCTTTTTCTTCTCCTTTTCTTATTCTTCCCTTGTTCTACTTTCACTCTCAAAAAATTAGTGTGGAAGTATTTAATTCATGGAATGCATGTAAAAGATCAATTGATATATTATAGACGGGAAAAACAGAAAGTATTGCTACATTATTTATTCTAACTGGTAAATTTAAATTAAATAATCTAAAAATCATTTATTGAATTTAATTTTTTTTAATTTTCTTTATTATTAGTAATATTTCTTCCCCAACCACAAACAATTAAACCCCACAATTGTCAATAGTATGCATATCATTGAACTGGAATTTACAACCTTGTAATAATCTATTTTAAAAAAGTTTCGAACTTTGGTCCCTCCTTTCTTATGCCCGGCTAATGTTTTAAACCAAATTTAAATTTGGGTTTACTGACATAATATATTTATATTTAGCATTAGTAAAACCATGAAATATTCCATATCCTGCTTAGACGTAAATTTACTATTAGATGAACAATAAGTACCTTTATCATCAAGAAACTTTCCTCATCAATATTAAGAAAATTAATCTCACCTTTATACCATCTTTTCTATCATAATTTTTTTCATTTAAAAAAAAAAATCTAAGATGGAAGTCTTTAATTTCTACTTTTGAAAAGTAGGGATCTAAAACACTTTATTTCAACTTCCTGCACCTTTTTTAATTATCTTCTATTTTGTAGATTTAGTTTAGATACATGGGTGTCAAAGGGGGCAAATCCCCATTTTCCTACTTCCTGGACTACAATTGTTGATAGCTGGATACCATGAAATAATTATCAGTTTACACATTATTGCTTGGCTTTACTTTTGGTCACTTCATGGAAACTTCCAGTCCTCAATGAGTCTTCAGTTTTCAGATATAGCATCACAAACTTGGAATTAAAATTGATAACCATAAATCGCATATTAAATTGTGAAAAAAGTGATGAAAATTAAGAATCTTGATGATAATTATTTTGAATTGATCTAACTTGCAAGGCTCCATAGTTTACCAAGTACGCTATATGATAATGAAAAGCGAGGGTAATATTTAAGTTCCGTATTTTTAAAAATTGTTCTTTATTATAAATTTATTGTTTTTCGTGTTTTTTATTAAAAGAAGCGCGAAGCAAGTTCTTGGTGTTTCATGTCTCATTGGTTTTAGAATAAACACAGTTTCAAAACTGTAATAATATAGGCTCCAAGTTTCTTATTTGTAGTTGTTTTGTGTGATGTTATTTGCTTTATTTTTATTTAAAAATATTCTTTTAGAAAAGGACACCAAGAAGACTTGTGACTTTACTTCCAGAGAGTTGGCATAGATACAAATGTCACACTATAAAGTAAGACGCCAATACTGAATGGATGTATGAATCGAGACAACTATCAAATGGAAAAAATGGATGAGTGGTGGGGTGGATCTTTTGTGGCTTATAATCCTTCATTGCTTTGCTTCAAAAACTAAGGTGCTTGTGGAAACTTGTGAAAAGTCTTATATTATTGAGAGTAAATAACATTTTATTTGGAATCTTAAAAGGTACAAGAGAGAAATGATTTTTCCATGTAGAAAATTTCCTTGTGAACACATTGAATGGGTTTTGGAGAATTTTGGGGCACATGCATGCCTCTGTCAAGGAAGTCCACCTTTAATTTATGGATCCCACCACAATCATCAGTGATGAGCGTGTCCCCACCATTTGCTAAATATTCTACCCCTAGCGAATTTTATTTTTATAATAATGCTTATGGTTATGGTCGTTGTTGTTTTCCTTTTTTTTGGTATCATTTTTTTGACATTTATTCACTTTATATATTACATTGTAATAATATGTTCTTGTATATGGCTTATAATCCTTTATTATTTTACTTGAAAAGCTAAGGTACGTCCGGAAATTGGTGATATATATGGTTAAAATCTCATATTATTAAGAATAGATAACACGATATTTGGAATTTTAAAAGGCCAAGAGAGCAATGTTGACCCATAATTTTTCTATACGGAGATTTTTTGTGATAGCTTAAAGTTTTTTAATGAGTAAGAACAAAATGTTTTATGAAAAAGAGCTTTGCAAGTGTTCCAAAGTGCACAAAAGTATACCCAAAGTAACAACCTCAATAAAAAAGTACTACAAATTAAGGAAGCATCCCTCGAGGGTTTCTAACCAATTCACAAAGATCAATTATGTTATGTATGTTGGAACTATGAACAAACGAATTCAAGCTCAAATATTACAACATTCCTTGATGATAGATTTCTCTTTATCATTAAAAATTCTTAAATTGTTAAGAGCAAAAAACACGTTATATGGAATCTTAAAAGGTGATCAAAAGAGAAATGTTGACTTAACAAACTTTTCTTTCACATGATGTAGAAAAATGTATGTATAAAAAATATTTGGCCCTTTATAATTTACTCGACTTATCTTGCTTTCTACATACTAATTTGTAAAGGATGTGATTAAGAAATACATATAACAGAACAAAAGAATATAACTTAAAAAAGGTTGAATTTAGGGAATCTTTATTTTCTTCTGCATCCATTTTTTGTTGTCTTCCATTACTCTAAACTACAAGTTATAGGAAATTTTTGCAAGACTAATCAAAATGGTTGGCTCAAGAATTTCTCGAGTCTAGAATGGTTTAGAAAAAAAAAATGACCTTTTAAATGTGCCCTTAGCGATTTATTTGACCCACCAATCTTCCTCTCCTTTGTCTAAATGTCCACTATCCTACTTGTCCATATTCTTTGATTCTGTTCAATGAAGACCACACATTCATTTCGACATGAGTTTGATGTATGTCGAGAGAAACCAATCAAAAGCAGGCTCAAAAGTTGTGTAGCTCTGGGGACATATTAAGCTGACAATTTGACATGATAGTGTGTAGAGCACTAGGTAAAATAAGTCGTATTTTCTTCGTATTCAAAACTTTATCTCTGAGAGGTTGTTTAGTTGTTACATTTTGGGTTTGTTCGATGGTCGTTAGTTTTACACGGTCATTTCAGCGGGTTTAGTCATTTCAAGAAACCGTTAAAAGTTCTTCATTTATTGACCATGCATTTCAATAGGATTAGTTGAGATAAGCGGTAGATTAGACCTCATAGTTATAAAATAAAAAATATATTCCACACAACTTTTGTTATTAAAAAAAAAATTAAACTCTTGATCAAGTATAGCATTATTTGTGGAACACTTGCTGAAACTGTAGTTCAGATGTAGGTAACTCAACTGGTCTTCGTAATTTTTTTATTTTATTTTTGAAACTCTTGACAAGTCCAATTCAGAGGAAACATGGTTGAAATCATTATCAAACCACAATGAAAAAATTAGTGGTTGTAAATTTTCTATGCGTCTCAGATGGCTTAGAAAAAATGGACATATCCATGTGACCTAGCAAACTTTTCTATCCTCTGTTTTAAATGTTTATTGGTTTGTTGATAAGACTTAGTTTAAATGTTTAGTGTTTAGTGTCGATAAGAACTTAGATAGACATGGGCCGAAGAGGAGGGGTTTAGTGTTTAAGTTACAGTGAAGACGAATTTATAAAGAACAGAATATTATGCTATAATCAAGGATAAAAATATCGGTTTTGATGGATATATTGGTACTTGGATTTCTGGATCTCTCGGAGATATATATCGAGTATTTATAAATTATTAGAAATTTAAGATATATTGATTTATATCAAAGAATTAGTTTGAAGGTATATAAAATGATAATATCAATTATATTGAAAAAAACATTAAAATTCATTTTCTATGATTTATACAAAATAATTGGTTAAACGTGTATATATTATGACTAATTTTTTATATTTTTATTTTTATTTTAGAATATTCTAAAAAAATACTATAAATAATTTTAAAATATTTCATTTAATAATTTTTTTTAAATTGTTTGTATTTAAAGGTTTACCTTTTTAATTTAAAATTTGTTCAATCCTAAATTTTAATGGTATTAAAAATTAATAAGGAAGATCAATTCATTTTCTCTTATAAGTTTGAGTGTTATACAATTTTTTACTTGATAATTAATGATAGTAATTATTAAGGAAGGCATGTAATTACAGCAGTACAACTGATGTTTATATACTACGAGGCGAATTAATGATAGTAATTATTAAGAAAGGCGTCGATAAGTGATATTAATTATTAAGGAAAAACTTCATTTGTTTCGTATATCTTTATCTCACCATTCTTTTACAATGCATAATAGAATAGCATGAATATTATTATTTTTTTTGAAAATTTTAGATAAATTCGAAAATATCATCGATATCTCCTTTGAATCGATATATAATTTTTCTTTGATATTTTATCGGCTGATTATCGATGTTATATATCATATCGATTGATACCAGTAAACGATATATTAATCACCGGCTATAATAGATAAATGTCAAAAAAAAAAAAAGAGTATATTGACTTGACTTAAACTAACAAATCAAATCGACCCACAAAGCTTTCCATGGTCTCGGCTCTATTAAATGGTATCCCAATATTCAATGTCTATCATGGTCGACAATGGACCCATCAATTATATGGGCTACAAAGTAACGAATATAGGTGTGAACTCACCTAAAAAACTTGAGACCTACAGATCTAGTCTTAATATTATATTATGTTAAACTATTAATTTAATTGAAAATATTAGTAGTTTTCAGGTAGGGTCTTAACTTTAATAAAAGTAACACGTTGCTAGAAATTTTGAAGATAGATCCAAAAATATTGACTAGTAAGTCTGTACACATACCACATGGTCTAGGAAATTGTGTATATTTATATATAGAAACATCATTCATAATTTATTTTTTCGAAAAAAAAAAGACCGAAGAAGACTAGGTTGACTCGGTAGGCTTTTCAGGAAGAGTCGGAATAGACAGAAATGTGACGGTATAAAGTGAGACACTGATGCTGAATGGATGTATGAAGTGAGAGTACAATTATCAAATAATGTTAAAAATGGATGAAGTGAGAGTACTTGTGGTGGTGGTGGTGCTGTTGATGCTTTCTCATCATGCTGCTGCTGCTGCTGCTGCTACTTCAAATCATTTATCTGGGATTTAATGGCTAGGAGCTGGCAGCTCTGCACACAACTCCGGTTAATTGGAAACAGGAAGAAGGAGAGTACCTCTTCTAACCATTGCCATTAGTCAGGCATAACATAATAAAGATGAACATTATCATTGGATAAGACTTGAAGAATATATGTTTAGATAATTTAGTAGATTAAATCTTTCTTCACTTCCAGCCTCCATTTTCTATCCTTTCATGGAGTAGAAGTTATGGGTGCCATTCCCTGATCACCAAATAGGTACTCTTACTAATCACCATCATGATCTTTCTTTTAATCAACTAACTAGTAGCATTGTACGATTGGGTAGTCTTCTTAAACTCCTTTTCCTCTCGATCTTTCTTTTAATCAAACTAAGCGGTAGTATCATAAATGGGTAGTCTTCTTAAAATCAATGAATCTTGATGCTTCTTATAATCAGTAGCTAGTATCAGTATCGAATAGGTGATGTGCTAAACTCAAATGCATATAAGTCTTTTCACGTTGGTATGGACTAACCGGTGGCGTCGAAAAGTGTCAGATGGGTAGTCTTCTTGACTCCTTTTATCTCGATCTTTAACTGATCATTGTAGGTGGTATCACGTGTCAAGATGGAGTGTAACTACTTTAAGCTCAACCATCTTGGTTTTCTCATGAAATCAGTTAACCAGTGCATCCCACACCAAATAAGGTGAGTACTCTTAGAGCTCAACTACCTTAACCTTCATGGGAATCAAATCAAATAAGATCCATTCCTCAAGCTCGGGTATATTAAGGATTTGAATCTATTTGTACCTTGATAGTAATTTAATCAGTGGAGAGATACCTTCCCTGCTCACAAATTTGAAGAGATTACAATGGTTAGGTCTCTCCTATAATCGACTATCAGGCAAGGTCCCTCCCTTTATCACCCACAATTGCAACTAGACAATTGATTTATCCTACAATGATAATTTGGAGCCTTATACACCTCCCCTTTGCTATGTAGGCGAACACAAAAATATTTCACTCCGCATTAAAATCTCATTGGTCGTCACCTTAGTACTCTTTCTAACCTTCGTAATACTGAGTTTTGTTTTTTCCCATTTGTGGAAGAAAAGAAAAGTTCAACCAGAGTCAACGACAAGCATAGAAATTGGAGACTTGTTCTCCATATGGGACTTTGATGGGAGAATTGCATTCCCAGACATCATCTCAGCAACAGAGAATTTTGATGCTCGAATGCATAGGCGTTGGAGGCTATGGCGGGTGTTTATAGAGACACAACTACCGTCTGGAAGGATGTTCTTTGTGAAGAAACTAAATCGATCGGAAATAGAGGGATCCGGCCCATGCTTGACAAGTTTCAAGAATGAATGCAGTGTTAGAAGAAATCCGACATCGGAACATTGTGAAACTTCATGGTTATTGTCTACATAATAAGTACATGTTTCTCATATACATGTATATGGAAAGGGAAGCTGTTTCGTATCTTGGCAATGAGAATAAAGCTGATTGAATTAGATTGGAAGTAAGAGGGTGAACATTGTTAAAAATATAGTCCATGTTTTATCCCACCATGCATCATGATTGCCTCCTCAATCATTCATCAGGACATATCAAGCAATAACATTCTCTTAGATTAGGATCTTACTTGGGCATTTGTATCGGATTTTAGCCTTTGCTAGATTACTAAATCCGAATTCATCCAAATCGGACCCTTCTTACTGGACCTATAGCTATATTGCACAGTAAGAAAAATAGCATTCATCCATACTAAATTTTCACCTCTACTTTAATTTGTACATACATACCCTTATCAATATTAAAATTTCATATTTCTTTTCCATCTCTTTTATTGTTACAAGAAATTATGAATAAGAGAATACTGAAGATTTACTAAAAAAACTCAGAGAAATCATTGTAGAAGCTAAAAACTAACCTATAGCAATCGTATTATAGAAACTCTTTTAAGATATTTTGTCATGTACAGTAGAAAGAAAAGGTTTGAGAATATTAGAGTTAGAGATGCTTTCAAATAATGTATTTCTTGTCATTTAAAAAAAATAATTTCTTGGTTCTTTACATATTTTAAGGAATACATGCAAAATATTTTCCCCCTGTCTAATAAAAAGAAAAAGGTTTTATGAACACTATAGTTAGAGATATTCATATCTATAATCATTTTTATTTTATTTTTATAGATTTTTTGATCTTCTAAGAAATTAGTTTGCACTGTGGTCCCTCAAATTTTCCTATATATTGTGAATAACTAACGAAGAAATAGATTTGATTTGTATATTAAACCAAGTTCCTTTATTATTAATGCCAGGTAATATGAAATGAATCTTTTCATATGTTCAGTGATAATTTTGTATATTTTATAGCTAAATTTATTTTCAAATTTAACCTCAGTAATATCATAGATTATACAACTTATCCACTTTGGTAGGTTGAAATTGTCCAAAACATTTTGGTAATTTTTATTGGGAGGACAAAGTCATTAAAAAAATTTGAATTGCAAATGATGGCATTCAGCTCCAAAATTCATGTAAAGTTAAATTTTGATCCAAGAGTTACTAATTAAATTTTTTTTTATTAGGAACAATATTTGTTTCTTCTTTGGAATATCACAGAGCTTGCTTACGATAGTTATAACCCGAAAAATGCGTGTATGGCTTTGGAGTAAGGTAGCACTAGAGACAATGATAGGAAAGCATCCTGGAGAACTCATCACCTCATTATCATCACCATTATGTCAAGATACAATGTTATTAAGGGATCTATTGGATTCGCGTCTCTCACTTCCGGAAGATGAACAAGTTGCTAAAGCTGTAGTTTTTGTGGTATTTTTGGCTCTCAAATGCATCCATTCAAATCCACAATTTCGTCCAACAATGCGACAAGTATCCTACAAACTTCTTGGTAACATACCATTTCCTAAGTTGCCTTGTTATGCCATTTCCCTCCGTGACTTGAAGAATCAAGAAATGTAATTTCTCAAGTTGTATATATTATATATAAAGTTATGTCTTTTTGTTTCTGTATTAGCGATACTGCAAATTATTCTATTTACATTTGGAGAGAGAGAGAAAGGAGTGAGCCCATGTACATTGTTTTGATGAAATGAGCCGTAACACTCATTAATTTCTTTTTCTTCTCCTTTTCTCATTCTTCCCTTGTTCTACTTTCACTCCAAAATTAGTGTAAGAGTATTTAATTCATGGAATGCATGTAAAGATCATTTGATATATCATAGACGGGAAAAACAGAAGTAATATTACATTATTTATTCTAATTGGTAAATTTAAATTACATCTAAAATCATTTATTGAATTTAATTTATTTTTTAATTTTCTTTTATTATTGGTAATATTTCTTCAACCAACAATTAAACTTTACAATTGTCAATAGTATGTATATCGTGGAACTGAATTACAAATATCAGAATAATCTACTTTCAAAAAGTTTCGAACTTTGGTACCTCCTTTTCTTATGCTTGACCTAATGTTTTAAACCAATTAAATTTGGGTTTACTGACACAATATGTTTATATTTAGCATTAGTAAAACCATGAAACATTCCATATCACATAATGGACGTAAAATCTAATATTAGATGAACAATAAGGTACCTTTATCCTATCCAAGAAACTTTCCTCATCAATATGAAGAAAATTAACTCACCTACCATCTTTTCACTATAATTTTTTTTTCATTTAAAAAAATCAAGATCGGTTCACTTTTTGGAAAAAGTAGGATCACAAAGCACTTTATTTCAACTTCCTGTTTTAATTATCTTCTTTAATGGATTTAGATGGTTTGATGCCTTGTTGCAAATCCCCATTTCACCTTCTGGGACTACAATTACGATAGCTGGATACTATGAAATAATTATCGGTTACATTATTGCTTGGCTTTACTTGTCATCATGGAAACTTCAGTCCTCAAATTTCAGTTTTTCAGATATGCCCATCTGAAACTTGAATTAAAATTGATAACCATAAATAGCATGTTAAATTGTGAAAAGTGATGAAAATTAAGAAATCTGATGGATATTTACTGAATTGATCTACAGGTAAAGGCTCCATAGTTTACAAGGTCAACATATACAATAGTGCCAAGGGTAAGGTTTCGGCTCATATTTTTAAAAATCGTTTCTTATTATCTAAATCTATTCGCTTTTCATTAACAAAAAGAGCACCAAACGTCTGGTGTTTCCTCTTCTTATTCTCATTATTTTTCAGAATAAAACACAAATGTAAAAACTGTAATAATATAGGCTCCAAGTTTCTTATTTGTAGTTGTTTTGTGTGATGTTATTTATTTATTTTTATTTAAAAATATTCTTTTAGAAAAGGACACCAAAGAAGACTTGCTTGACTTACAGCCCGGTGAAGAGTTAAGTATAGATACAAATGTCACACTATGTGGACGCCTACTGAATGGATGTATGAATCGAGACAACTATCAAATGGAAAATGGATGAGTGGTGGGGTGGATCTTTTGTGGCTTATAATCCTTCATTGCTTTGCTTCAAAACTATGTGCCAGGGAAACTTGTGAAAAGTCTTGTATTATTGAGAGTAAATTACATTTTATTTGGAATCTTAAAAGGTACAAGAGAGAAATGATTTTTCCATGTAGAAAATTTCCATAAACATTGAATGTGGGTTTTGAGAATTTAGGCACATGCATGCCTCTGTCAAGGGTGTCCACACCTTAATCTATAGATCCACCACAGTCATCTCTTGGTGATGAGCGTGTCCCACTACAAATGTTCTACTAGCCAATTTTATTTTATAATGCTTATGGTTATGGTTGTTGTTGCTTTTTTTTTTTTTTGGTATAATTTTGACATTTATTTCTATTTATATATTATAATGTAATAATATATATTTATAATCTTTTATTATTTTACTTGAAAAGCGAAAGTACGTCCTGAAATTTGTGATATATATAGTTAAAAATCTCATATTGAGAATAGATAACACGATATTTGGGAATTTTGGGCAGAGAGAGCAATGTTGACCCATAATTTTTCTATACGGAGATTTTCTGTGATAGCTTAAAGTTTTTTTTAATAGGTAAGAACAAAATGTTTATGAAAAAGAGGCACCGCAAAAGTGTTCAAAGTGCACAAAAAGTATACAAAAATGCCAACAACCTCAATAAAAAAGTACTACAAATTAAAAACATCCCTCGAGGGGTTCCTAACCAATTACAAGATCAATTATGTTATGTACTGTTAGAACTATGAACAAACGAATTCAAGCTCAAATATTACAACATTCCTTGATGATAGATTTCTCTTTTATCATTAAAAATTCTTAAATTATTAAGAGCAAAAAAAAAGTTATATGGAATCCTAAAAGGTGATCAAAAGAGAAATGTTGACTTAACAAACTTTTGTTTCACATGATGTAGAAAAATGTATGTATAAAAAATATTTGGCCCTTTTATAATTACTTGACTTATCTTTGCTTTCACATACTAATTTGTAAAGGATGTGATTTGAAATACATATAACAGAACAAAAGAATATAATCGGTATTAAATTTAGGAATCTTATTTTCTTCTCTGCATCCATTTTTTGTTGTCATTACTCTAAACTACAGTTATAGAAATTTTGCAAGATCAAGACCAAAATTGTTGGCTCAAGAATTTCTCGAGTCTAGAATGGTTTAGAAAAAAAAAATGACCTTTTAAATGTGCCCTTAGCGATTTATTTGACCCACCAATCTTCTTCTCCTTTGTCTAAATGTCCATTATCCTACTTGTCCATATTCTTTGATTCTGTTCAATGAAGACCACACATTCATTTCGACCTAAGTTTGATGTATGTTGAGAGCAGGCTCAAGATGTATAAGCTCTGAGACCATATTAGGCTGACAATTTGACGTGATAGTGTAAGAGCACCTAGGTAAAATAAGTCATATTTTGCTCATATTCCCAAAACTTTTATCTCTGAGAGGTTGCTCGATTGGTCTGGCTTTGGGTTTGTTTCCTAATGGTCATTAGTTCGAGTCCACTCAAAACCATTAAAAGCTTTACTGAATTATCGATTTCATAAATACCCATGATTAATAGATAAAACACAAAGGAATTAGACTATAGTTATAAAAGAAAAAATATCCCCACAACTTTTAAGTTATAAAAAAAAATATTAAACCTGGCATGACAAGATTTCAACTTATTTTAAGCGTAACACTTGTAAACTGTAGTTCAGGATGGCAGGTAACTCAACCGGTTCGTAATTTTTATTTTTTATTTTGAGAGCTCTTGACAAGTCAATTCGGAGGAACATGAAATCACAAACCACATTGAAAAATTAGTGGTTAAATTTTCTATGGGTCTCATATGGCTTAGAAAATGACATATCCATGTGACCTAGCAAATTTTTCATCTCATTTTAATGTTTATTGATTTGTTAATAAGACTTAGTTTAAATGGTTAAGAACTTATGCCCTGTTTGATAAAAACGAAAAATTAAGACAAAAACAAAGCATAAAAATTGCTACCGAATTTCATAAATATCGAATCAGACCGTAAAATCGTTGATAAGCTTACTGGAGCATCAATTGCCAAAGAGAATATATTGCTTGATAACCGTAAATATCACATCAATTATGTATTTTATATATTTACTCTTGATATCATTAAATTACATATTATCCAAAATAAATAAATGACAATATTTTTATTTTCTAATTATAATTATTAATTATTGTAAAAATAATATCACTACAAACATATCCATAAATAAATCATAATATCTCAAAACAAAGATATAATATAGGGTATAATAAATCATAATATCCAAAAAAAGACATAATTATGGTAGTGTAGACGAATGAAGAGATATTTTACAAAATATATGATTATTTATAAGGGTTTTTTATCCAATTTATTTTCATGTAAAAATTTTGTTGATCATATTCTATATTCTACGTTAAGTAGTATTTACTCTATAATTTCCTTGTACCAGCTTTTCATTTAAAATTTTCAATTAAGAAATTTTCTAAAATTTTCATCAAACATATTTAGTAATATCAAAATTTTCATTTTCAACGATCTAATATTTTCTCAATACTGATCAAATGCGCCTAGATGCAGACATAGCCAAGAGGAGGGTTTAGTGCTTGCTGCAAAGTGAAGACGAATTTATAAAGAACAAAATATTATGCTATAACAAAGGATGAAAATATCGGTTTCACTCCAGATATATTTCCAGATTTTGATTTTACGAGTTCATTAATTATTCAAAATTTAAAATTAATAATCGACTTGATTTGATATACTCAGACATTTATGTCTATTTTAAAAATTTAAAGATATATTCAATTTATATATCAAAATTAGTTCAGCGTATATGAAATGATAATATCAATTATATTTGAAAAACATTAAAATTAATTTTCTGATGATTTATACAAAATAATTAGTTAAACGTGTATATATTATGACTAATTTTTTATATTTATATTTTTATTTTAGAATATTTCTAAAAATACTATGTAAATAATTTCCAGCTTCATTTAATAATTTTAAAATTGTTTATATTTAAAAGTTTGCTAATCATTTTTTTTTTTTAATTTAAAATTTTTCAATCTAATCTTAATATTAATTATTAAAAATTAATAAGGAAGACCATTTATTTTCTTTCTACTGCTTTTGATCTTTTAAATTTTTTAATATAATAATTAATGAGCAGAATTATTAAGAAAGATATATTAATTATAACTGTCTCTTGATCTTCTCCTATTTTTTAAAATACCAATGATACACTATTAAGGAAGACATAAATATTTTCCTCTTTTTTATAAATAATTGTACTGATAAGAATTATTACGAAGCACACTTAATAAGCTGAGACATATCAATTATTGTTAAAAACTTTTTATTTTCATTTTCTATATATCTTTACCTACTGGTCGCTTCTATAATGAGACACCCACTAAAATATTATTTTTTTTGAATTTTCAATAAAATCTTAATACACCGATATATCGCCTCAAAATGATATATAACTAATTTTTTAACGATATTTATGTCAACTGATTATCGATGCTATATATCATATCGATTGATACCTATAGACGATATATTAATCACCGGTTGTACTAGATAAAATGTCAAAAGAAAAGAAAGAAGAGTATATATTGACTTGACTTAAACTAAATGAAATGTTCACAAAAAGCCTATGGTCTCTTGGCTCTATTGAATGGCATCCCAATATTCAATGTCTATCATGGTCGACAATGGACCCATCAATTATATGGGCAAAGTAACGAATATGGCGTGAACTCACCTAGAAAACTAGAGACCTACAGATCTAGTCTTTATATTATGTTAAACTATTAATTTAATTGAAAATATAAGTAGTTTTCAGGTAGGGTCTTAACTTTAATAAAAGTAACACGTTACTTGAAATTTTGAAGATAGATCCAGAAATAGCTGACTAGTAAGTCTGTACATACTTACATGGTCTAGGAAATTGTGTATATTTATATATAGATACATCATTCATAATTTATTTTTTCGAAAAAAAAATACCGAAGAAGACTAGGTTGACTCGGCATGCTTCCAGGAAGAGTCGGAATAGACAGAAATGTGACAGTATAAAGTGAGACACTGATGCTGAATGGATGTATGAAGTGAGAGTACAATTATCAAATAATGTTAAAAATGGATGAAGTGAGAGTTCTTGTGGTGGTGGTGGTGGTGGTGCTGTTGATGCTTTCTCATCATGCTGTTGCTGCTGCTACTTCAAATCATTCATCGCAGGTTGTGGCTGAGCCGACGTCCGCTAAACTTCGGTTAAGTGGGCGGGAAGGAGCCTAATTCTTCTAACCATTGCAATCGGGTCGAAGATAACTTGTGTATAAAGGCCGTACATGTCATTGGGATAAGAGTCATAAGACTAGAAGAATATGTGGGTGATCAATTTAGTAACTTAAATCTTTCTTCACTTCCCAGCCTTCATTTTCTCATCCTTTCTGGAACTAGAATCAATGGTACCATTTCTGATCAAATAGGTAATCTTCCTAAACTCAATCATCTTGACCTTTCTTATAATCAACTAACTGGTAGCATTCCATACCAAATAGGTAGTCTTACTAAACTCATCTATCTCGATCTTTCTAATAATTATGCTCTAACCGGTAGCATCCCATACCAAATAGGTACTTACAACCACCATTCGATCTTTTCTTTGAATCAACATGCAGAGTATCCCACACAAAATAGGTAGTCTTACTAAACTCAACCATCTTGACCTTTCTTATAATCAACTAACTGGTAGCATTCCATACCAAATAGGTAGTCTTACTAAACTCACCCATCTTAATCTTTCTAATAATTATGGACTAACCGGTAGCATCCCATACCAAATAGGTAGTCTTACAAAACTCACCTATCTCGATCTTTCTTTTAATCAACTAAACGGTAGTATTCCACACCAAATAGGTAGTCTTACTAAACTCAACCATCTTGATCTTTCTTATAATCAACTAACTAGTAGCATCCCATACCAAATAGGTAGTCTTACTAAACTCACCTATCTCGATCTTTCTTTTAATAAACTAAACGGTAGTATCCCACACCAAATAGGTAGTCTTACTAAACTCAACCATCTTGATCTTTCTTATAATCAACTAACTAGTAGCGAACACAAAAATATTTCACTCCGCATTAAAATCTCATTGGTCGTCACCTCAATACTCTTTCTAACCTTCGTAATACTGGGTTTTGTTTTTGCCCGTTTGTGGAAGAAAAGAAAAGTTCAACCAGAGTCAACGACAACCATAGAAATTGGAGACTTATTCTCCATATGGGACTTTGATGGGAGAATTGCATTCCCAGACATCATCTCGGCAACAGAGAATTTTGATATCAGATATTGCATAGGCATTGGAGGCTATGGCAGTGTTTATAGAGCACAACTACCCTCCGGAAAAGTTGTTGCTGTGAAGAAACTTCATCGATCAGAAATAGAGGATCCGGCCCTTGACAGAATTAGCCGAGAATGAAGTGCAGTGTTAGAACAAATCCGACATCGAAACATTGTGAAACTTCATGGTTATTGTCTATATAATAAGTACATGTTTCTCATATACATGTATATGGAAAGGGAAGCATTTCATATCTTGACAATGAGAATAGACGGAGTTAATTGGATTAGGTAAGAGGGTGAACATTGTTAAAAATATGGTCCATGTTTTATCCTACATGCATCATGATTGTACTCCTCCAATCATTCATCGGGACATATCAAGCAATAACATTCTCTTGAATTCGGATCTTGAGGCATTTGTATCAGATTTTGGCATTGCTAGATTACTAAATCTGAATTCATCTAATTGGACCCTTCTTGTTGGAACCTATGGCTATATTGCACCTGGTAAGAAAAGCTAGCATTCATCCCTTACTAAATTTTCTATACTTTAATTTACATACATACATACCCTTATCAATATTAATTTCATCTATTTCTTTTTTTTTTTTTTGGATAATTTTTCATCTATTTCTTTTCCATCTCTTTTATTGTTACAGGAAATTATGAATAAGAGAATACTGAGGATTTACTAAAAAACTTAGAGAAATCATTGTAGAAGCTAAAAACTAACCTATAGCAATCATATTATAGAAACTCTTTTAAGATATTTTGTCATGTATATTAGAAAGAAAAGGTTTGAGAATATTAGAGTTAGAGATGCTTTCAAATAATGTATTTCTTGTCATTTAAAAAAAAAAAAATTCTTGGTTCTTTACATGTTTTAAGGAATACATGAAAAATATTTTCCCTGTCTAATAAAAAGAAAAAGTTTTATGAACACTAGTTAGAGATATTCATATCTATAATCATTTTTATTTTTTATTTTTTTATAGATTTTTTGACCTTCTAAGAAATTGGTTGCACTGTGTCCTCAAATTTTCCTATATATTATGAATAACTAACTTGAAGAAATAGATTTGATTTGTATGTTAAACCAAGTTCCGTTATTATTGTAGTGTATAGTGAAATGAATCTTTTCATATGTTCATTGATAATTTCGTATAATAATATTTTATAGCTAAATTTATTTTCAAATTGACATCATTATTATGCATAAGTTGTCTGACTTGTCCTTTAATGCAGGAAGTTGAAGTGTCAGAAACGACGCATTAATTTTTATTGGGAGGTGAAGTCATTAAAAAAATTTGAATTACCATGATAGCACTTCAACTCCAAAATTACATCTCGTTAATTTTGATCAGGAGTTACTAATTAAACTTTTTTTTTAATGGGAACAATATTTGTTTCTTCTTTGGAATATCACAGAACTTGCTTACACGATGGTTATAACTGAAAAATGCGACGTGTATAGCTTTGGAGTGGTGGCACTAGAGACAATGATAGGAAAGCATCCTGGAGAACTCATCACCTCATTATCATCACCATTATGTCAAGATACAATGTTATTAAGGGATCTATTGGATTCGCGTCTCTCACTTCCGGAAGATGTACAAGTTGCTAAAGATGTGATTTCTGTGGTATTTTTGGCTCTCAAATGCATCCATTCAAATCCACAATTTCGTCCAACAATGCGACAAGTATCCTACAAACTTCTTGGTAACATACCATTTCCTAAGTTGCCTTGTTATGCCATTTCCCTCCGTGACTTGAAGAATCAAGAAATGTAATTTCTCAAGTTGTATATATTATATATAAAGTTGTCTTTTTGTTTCTGTGTTAGCGATACTGCAAATTATTCTGTTATTTTGGAGAGAGAGAAAGAGGTGACCCATGTACATTGTTTTGATGAAATGGCTCCTTAACACTCATTAATTTCTTTCTTCTCCCTTTTCTCATTCTTCCCTTGTTCTTTCACTCTCAAAAATTAGTGTGGAAGTATTTAATTCATGGAATGCATGTAAAAGATCATTTGATATATTATAGACGGGAAAAACAGAAAGTATTGCTACATTATTTATTCTAACTGGTAAATTTAAATTAAATAATCTAAAAATCATTTATTGAATTTAATTTATTTTTTTAATTTTCTTTATTATTGGTAATATTTCTTCAACCACAAACAATTAAACTTACAATTTTCAATAGTATGCATATCGTGACCTGGAATTACAACCTTGTAATAATCTACTTTAAAAAAGTTTCGAACTTTGGTCCCTTCTTTTCTTATGCTTGACCTAATGTTTTAAACCAATTAAATTTGGGTTTACTGACACAATATGTTTATATTTAGCATTAGTAAAACCATGAAATATTCCATATCACATAACGGACGTAGGTACTATTAGTGAACAATAAGTACCTTTATCCCATCCAAGAAACTTTCCTCATCAATATGAAAATTAATCTCACCTACCATCTTTTCTATCATAATTTTTTTCATTTAAAAAAAAAAAAAATCTAAGATGGAAGTCTTTGATTTCTACTTTTTTGAAAAAGTAGGGATCACAAAGCACTTTATTTCAACTTCCTACTTTTTTAATTATCTTCTCTTTTGTAGATTTGGATTTAGATACATGGAGTGTCAAAAGGGGGGCAAAATCCCCATTTCCCTACCTTTTACTGGACTACAATTGTTGATAGCTGGATACCATGAAATAATTATCGGTTACATAATTGCTTGCAAGGCCGGTCCTTACTTTATAGGGGCTCTAGGCTATTTTTTTTTGGGCCCTATTATAAATATATATACATATATATATATATATATATAAGTTAAAAAATAAAATTTTATTGAACAAATATATTCAACATTACATAAATTTCTTTTGTAAGTTTATTCTACAAGCATTTTAGATAAAAATCAATAATTAAACTATTAAAATCAGTTTGTTACAGCATATGTTTTCAATAGGCAGTCTGGTGTCATTCAATCTTCTTTGTGACATTGTTGATCGAATGTATGATTTGATTAAAAACTGACTTTGAGAAACTAACTGCGGAGGCAAGCTATGGTCGATAGTATTACATCATGATGCATACATTTTGAAAACGAGAATCTATCGTTTTCAAATGGTCACAGCGAGCGATTGCTCTTTGGTGCCATTTGGTGTGGCTTTCTCCACAATCTTTATTCGAAAATAAGCTGTCAATCAAATGTCGAGTCGTGTTATGTCTCAAAAAAATTTTCGACTTATCGTAATGAACTTGAAACAATCATCATCTGCGATATGTAACTTGTGTGTAAATCATATAAAAATCCAAAAATATCTTCTTATTTTGAAATTGTTCAAATCTACTATTGAGTGAAGAAATAGCTTGATCAACTATATATAAGAAATAATCAACTCTATAAGATTCTTCAGCTGAATGTGTAATCTCTTTACTAGCATTTTCATCAAATTGCTTCTTTCTATAAATAATACGCTTTCTGAAAATGTAGGTTCAATTTCATCAAACTGACAATTTCTTTAGCAATAATCTTATCGAGATTGAATCCGGTTTACTACATAGATGCCGAAGAGAAATAAGTGCTTTGAATGACTAATACTTAACATCGATAACTATGTCTTTACTTTGCAACATTTTGCTCACTCTATTAATAATGAGATAAAATATTGTACCGATAATCATACTTAAATAAATTGAATCAATGATATTTGACAATAAACTTTAGTATCCTGAATGTCTTAGGATCATCCTTGTTTCCACCAAAATTGAGTTAAAAGCGACTTTAATTTACGGGCTTGAAATCTTATTTTGCCTTAACACATTCAACGGCTTTTGGCGATGTATGCGTGATAGTGGGCAAGGGTCAAATGTCGCTTGAAACCCACCCTAGGGGCATGATGTCATTCACACCCTGGTATCGGCCTTAAGGTTTGGAAGTGTGAAAGCGACACCTAACCTTCCTTATGCTTGGATTTTGTCCAAATACCAAACACATGTTCAGAGTAAATGCGCAACTTTCTGAATTCATCAATTCTCCAAATTCAAAATTTAATCTGGAAACCAAAAAAACTATTTCACAAATATCAAATCTCAATTATGCATGTCATATAAAGTTGTTCGAGAATAACAATATTTGAGATCTCTCAAATCCAACTTTGTACTAATATAAAATGGAATGTTATCATCAAAGTGACTTTCTCAATTAACTTCCAAAACTGATATTTTACATGAATATGAACTTATTAGTTCAACATGATCCAACATAAAGTTCTAATCAAATCCTAATAATGTAGTCTGACCTAGCCATCACTCTCGTGAAACTAAAAGTACACGAAAATATGTCAACGATGGGAGTGAGCTAAAAAGCTCAATAAGAAATACTAATACAGTTTCATGGATCGAAAAAAGTTTTCAATCATATAACGATAGGAATGTTTTTCATCAAAACTTTTGATTGAATAAATTGGAACATTAACAAAATATACTTCAAAACATTCTCATCCATTTCGTCGGTTTCATATCAAATGTGATCAGGCAATTTCATATCCAAATTTCGATTCAAACACTTTCATATCAAATCCAAAATCAATCACATTTCAAATATATTTTTATAAGTGCATTGAAATATCAAATGGTGCCGGTTAATGACAGAGCTTTGAATGGGTGGCTAGCGAATTGTTCCTTTTAAGGTGGGCCAGGCCACAAAGCCTTCTTAATCTTAGTAACCTCCCCAACCAGCTAGAAATTTGGGGTTAGTCAGTTACATTCACGTAAAGAAAATGTAAAGGTGGCTATTATATCACTTGCATTGACAAGGGCGAATAGTGTCAACTATTATTCCCGTTGAGGCCAAACTAACGAGAGTCAAATATTTCATTCAAAATTTCAAATTACAAAACATGTATCTCCACATTTTCTTTCTTAAACAAAACAAATCTCAAAAGTACAATCATACAAAACTACTTTCTTGATCCATGGATAATAAATAAAACAAGTAAAACTTTTCATAAACCAAGTTTATATATAATTCAGTTTAAACAATTTTCATCCTCAAATGAAGTAAAAACAAACAATTTTCTTTTTAAAGATCTGCATTAATATCCTTTACCTCATTACATATATATAAAAATAATAATTTTCGAAAGCATTAGAATCCCTTACCTCAGTACTCAAAACTTTGAAAGAGCTAATCAAAATTTCACCTCAATGAAATATTTCTCCTAAAATAATAAGGAAGAAATATCATCATTATATATTCTAAACCATAATCAGTCACCCTATAATAAAATAACACATAATATATATATCTTTAAATATTTATCAAATACATATATTTATAAAATTTAGCCTTTTTAAATTTATCTTATTTGTTTATCATTATTTTCTTTCAAAAATTATACTCAAATATTTGTTTTTCCTTTTCTAAAATAAATCTTGAATATCTAATATGTAATCACTTTTTTTTTTTTTTTCAAGCATCCGTCATGAATCAAATTTCCTAGATTTTATACCCAAGTTTTCAAGACTTATTTTCATAACAGACTTTTTTTTGGTTTTACCACATTCCCTTTTGTCTTTTTACTTATACCAATATCAAAATCGATGGAAATATCATTTTGACTTTTATTTCTGCCATATACTACATTCATCTCTGCAATTCCCACTTATGTTTCTTTTTTTTCTTTGACTTTTCATTCTCATACTACAAGCAGTAATCTGACCATCCTTGAATTCTTGTTTTATTTCATTTCTAAAGAGCGAAAATAAAATCTAATCGACTTCTTGGGGTTATCCCTAAATTGAAAGAAAGTTAAAGAACCTACATCGAAAGAAATCACAGACAAATAAAATGAGAATCTTACTTAGAAAATTTTATTCTTGAAACCCTTTAGATCAAGAAAGCTAAATGCGTCATGGAATTCACCATCGAGAGAAATTCAAGATGAATAGAAATGATTTTCTTCTCTTATTCCAATTTATACTAGAGGGTATCTATTAGGGAAATTACCTTTTTACCCCCTTTCATTATAGTAATTAATTAATTACTAATTGAATTACCATTATTATTTTCATAACGTCCTTTCATTATAGTAATTAATTAATTACTAATTGAATTACCATTATTATTTTCTTGAATTACCATTATTATTTTCATAACGTCCTTTCGTTAAAGTAATTAATTAATTATTACCATTATTATTTTCATAACGTCTAATTGAATTATCATTATTATTTTCCGTAACTTATACCTATACGAATTCCTGTCATTATTATTTTCCCTAACCTTATACAAATTCACCAGGTATTACATTTCTCCCCTCCTTTATAAAGTTTAGTCCTCTAAACTTGACACCAATTATTGAATAGTGAGGTGCTTTTATCTCATCTCTTCTTTAACTCCCAGTGGCCTCTTGGATCTTATGATTCTCAGATTTGGACACTTGACTTGACAACGGCCGCGTCGTAGACGCTGTCATCGCATCCACAATTTAAACGGACACCTCTTCATAGGTCAAGTCCTCAGAAATCTAAATAAGCTCAAGCTACTTGTTATGAAGCATCGAAAACATATTTCCTCAAGATTGATATAAAGCAACATTTATAAATCTTGACCGGTATGGGGCGAGAGGCTGCTGTATGCTAAGGTACCTACTCTCTCTAATATTTAAACAGACCACAAATCAAGGGCCGGAGTTTCCTTTTCTCAACAGATTTTCAAACTTCCAAATATCTCAATTTAACTTTCGATAAGCTCCCCAAACTTTAGATAACATAATCTGCAAATTAAATAAATGAATAGTGCTTGGATTATCAACATAACACTTAATGTGCCATAGATTTCTTCAAATTCTGCTAATCGGGATTATCCTTTCGATGATCAATTACACAGAACATGCGTTAATTATTATTTTTTCTCCAATATGATCATAACATGGGGATCATAAACTTCTACCATAAACCTTTCTGAAGATATAATCTCATTGCTAGCTTAAAATTATTCTACAAGAAAATTTAGCCAAAGGTAAGAACTCATTCTGATTACTTTTCAAGTCTAAAACAATATATCTCAACAAATATTTCCAACTTGCGATTACTTTCCTCAATTAGTCGAGTAGTCTAAGTATGAAAGCTACACTATCAAAACTAACTTAGTGCTTCGATATTTATTTTTTTGACAATTAAAATCTAAAAGTAAAATAAGAATTCTTATTACATACCATAGAATCAAATATTTCATATATTATCAAAATCTCCTTACTATCGAGAAGCTAGTCTAATAGAAAATTATTAGACTTTATCCATAAACAAACCATCATAATAAAACATTGTCATCAACTAAGGTTCTTGGTAACCCTATCACAAAATCCATAGTAATAAGTTTCCACACTCATTTAGAAATATAAAGTAGATTTGCAAAAAGTACTATTAGGTGGTGTAAACCTCCATATACAATCACACTAAACCCGAAGTCACAAATAGTGTAATACCTTACTTCATATATGACCATCAAAGTGCATCTTAAATATTTATGCTTTTGCATCCTTTTAGAGTGGGTATGAAACTTAAAGTAATAAACCTCCTTCAAAGTTGTCTCTTTATGTCTCGATTATTTAAGACAGTAAGTCTAATCCCAAATTTCAAGATCTTATTATCTTATTAAACACAATCAATTGTTCCAAAAGTTCAACTAGTTTCAAATAATTCCTTATAAGATCTTAATTCTCTAAACAAATTTAGTTGCACTATCATGCTCAACATAATAACTCTAAAATCCAAAGGTATGATATGGACTTGTAAACATCTCAAATCATACAATAATCGTTTGCGACAACCTTAAATGATTTTCAAGGAATCAATTGTTTTCTATTTAAGGCATAAATCACAAGATTCTCATTGTTTTATTAGTACTGAATAATGTCATCATAATCCTTAAGTAATTGTATCAATATCTTCTATTTCTTGCTTAAAATTCATTTAAGAAGACAAGACTTCAAACTCTCATAAACTATGGTAGATATAATAATAAAAAATGTCTTCATATCTTAAGTGCAAAATCATTTTACCTAACTTCAAATCCTTAACAAGATAGTTTTCTCTATCTTAAAATTTCAATGTCTATAAGTATATATCAATTTTCCATGTTGTATAAGGACACAACTTATAAATCCTAATAGAAAGGCATCGTATGGAAAACAAATCTTTGCGAACTGATGAAATATCAAGGAAATAAGAGTTGCTACCAATTTGCTCTTCAACTCTTTGAAATATTTATCGTCATAGTTATAAGACCCGTCGAAACTTAACTTCTTTACATGTCAGCGAAAATGAAGATAATCTTAGAATCTCTTAATAATTTATTTGTAGTACTCAATAAATCCCAAGAAACTTCAAACTTTAATAACAATATCAGATCCTTTCAAATTTCAAATTGTTTACATCACGCATCACATTGACTTAAAAGACTTAACAGACTTAGTTTATGCGTAACAATTTATCCACATGTTTCCCTTCAACTAAACTTAAGATAACTAAGAATATGGAAAGACAATATTTTCCCAAAACAATCAACAATTAAGATATGATACTATGTCTAAAAATAACTCTAAAACCTTAATGTTTAAGGAGTATTAAAGTCCAATTCAATATCCCTTCTTACCAATCGTCATAATATAACTTCAAACCACCACATGTGTCCATAATGACATGTTATAAGAAGTAATGAGAATTCAAATCATACTTGTCTTGATAAAAGTATCCTTCACTAAACCAACAAACAATACAAAGGAAAAGAGTGTAGTGAACAACTATGAGTCATCAGAAATCATTTATCTAACATACCTTTGTAAAGAATGTAAGAATACACAAGCGGATATGAACTATCAAGTAACCGTCACTCCAACTATCCCCATACACAACTTAAGCAAGTTCCCATTAAGATAATAAATCTGGCTCGATTCCACTTGGGCCAGACTTTTCTATACTTGGTTACCATAGGCACCATCACTCCTTCCTCTTCCTTTGTTGTTCCCTATCTTGGGTAAGCTCTTCATTATCTTTCCTGCGCAATAAGGGCTGCATCTGCCACCTGCGAATAATCACCCAACTTCAGAATTGATATCTTGTGTTGAAATAAGGCTTTAGTCCATCTGAAACTTTTAATGCTTTTCCCTCCTCTATAGCAATCAACTGTAAGGCAAAACGTGATAGTTCGGTAAACTTAGCGCATCTTGGGCCACTATTGTCCCTGCATTCCAAGCAGGACAAACTCTCCCACCTTTTATTAGTCGAACACTTCTCCGGGAAAGTACTTCTTATAAAATGCCTCTTAAACTATCTCCCGAACAATAGGCCCTGATCACTCTAAAAACCTCTTAGTCATGAGCCTGATGATCCGCCTCTTTGTCTAACATAAATGCTGCATAAGATGCTTTTTTGCTCCTCAGAACAATCAATGACAATAAAGAATTTTTCTATCATCATAATCCAAGCCTCTCCTCTGTTGGATTTGAGGTATCGGAAAATAAGGGGGACTCAACTTCTTAAAGTCGTCAAAGGAGCTACCCCTACTAGATGAGGATTGTCCTTGACCATTACTTCCAGTAGCTCTAGCCTGCCTCTCAACCAATCCAGCCAAAGTCCCCAAATATCTATAAAGCCCTTCAGTACTCATAGGGGGCAAAGCCTCAGGTGGAGGAGGTATATCATCATTAGCCTGACTATTTTGGGAAGATGCAAGTCTCCTTGGCGGCATGGTGTTCTATAAAGCAAAAGGTATAACTAATCTAGCCATTAAGAAGCCAAGTAAGCAAGTTAAATTGTAGGAATTAAAGGAATCGGACTAGATGAAGTTGAAACTTAAGCTAAATACATCGCTCATCTATTCCCGAGGTAAACTAAGCAGAGTTCCCATCAAGATCATAACCTATAGCTACGATACCACTCTGTCACGCGAAAACCCACCTAGGGGCATATTTTGTCAATTCACACCCTCAAGCCTTCAGCTTAAAGTTTTGAAGTGTGAAACGACACTAACCTTCCTTATGCTTGGATTTTTTGTCAAATACGAACATGTTAGAATTAAATCTGTGACTTTCGGTCGTCAATTCCCCAAATTCAAATTTAATGCCGACAAAAAAACTATTTCTAAATATCCAAATCTCAATTATGCATGTCATATAAAGTTGTTCGAGAATATAACAATATTTGAAGTCTCTCAAATCGACTTTGTACTAATATAAAAATGGAGATGTTATCATCAAGTGACTTTCTCAATTAACTAAAACTAATATTTACATGAATATGAACTTATTAGTTCAACATGATCCAACATAAAGTTCTAATCAAATCCTAATAATGACGAATCCCCAACCTAGCCATCACTCCTCGTGGAAACTAAAGTGCACGGAATATGTCCAACGAATGGGAGTGAGCTAAAAGCTCAATAAAAAATACTAATACGGTTTCATGGATCAAAAAGTTTCGTCATATAACCAATAGGAGATGTTTTGTCAAAACTTTTGATTCAAAATAAGGTGGAACATTAACAAAATATACTTCAAAACATTCTCACATCCATTTCAAATCGGTTTCATATCAAATGTGATCCAAACAATTTCATATCAAATTCGATTCAAACACTTTCATATCAAATCCAAAATCAAGCCCCATTTCAAATATATTTTTCTACGGTCATCAAATATCCAAATGGTGCCCGATTATGTGGGACTCAAATGGGTGGCTAGTATGAGTGTTCCTTTTAAGGTGGGCCAGACGGAAACCTTTACTAGTGTAATGTATAACCAAACCCTAGAGGCTGGGGTTGAATCAATTACATTAACGAAAATGTAAGGTCATTATTATCCCGTTGACAAGGGCCGAGATAGTGTCAACTATTATTAAAGTTGTGGTAGAATATAGAGTCGAATATTTCATTCAAAATTTCAAATTACAAAACATCATATCTCCACATTTTTCTTTCTTAAACAAAACAAATCTCGAAAGTCTGATCATACAATACTTTCTTGATCCATGGATAATAAAATAAAACAAGTAAAACTTTCATAAACCAAGTTTATATATAGTCGGTTTAAGCGATTTTCATTATCAAATGAAGTAAAAACAAACGTTTTCTTTTAAAGATACGCATTATCAGCATGCATTGTTATATATATAAAAATAATAATTTTTCGAAAAAATTTGCATTAGAATCACTTACCTCAAAGTACTCAAAGAAGCTGAAAGAGCTAAATCAGAAAATTTCACCTCAATGAAATATTTCTCCTAAAATAATAAGGAAGAAACTATCATCATTACTTATGTATTCTTAAAACTTCCTAATCCGGTCTTCCTAATAAAATATTTACTTACCAAAATATATATATCTTTAAATATTTATCAAATACATATATTTATAAAATTTAGCCTTTTTAAATTTATCTTATTTGTTTATCATTATTTTCTTTCAAAAATTATACTCAAATATTTGTTTTTCCTTTTCTAAAATAAATCTTGAATATCTAATATTATTCCCTTTTTTTTTTTTTCAAGCATCCGTCATGAATCAAATTTCCTAGATTTTTTATACCCAAGTTTTCAAGACTTATTTCATAACAAGAACTTTTTTTTTTTTTTTGGTTTTACCACATTCCCCTTTTGTCTTTTTACTTATACCAATATCAAAATCGTGCAAATATATCATTTTGACTTTTCGGCCTACTTGCCATATACTACTGTTCATCTCTACAATTCCCACTTATGTTTCTTTTTTTTTTTTCTTTGACTTTTTCATTCTCATACTCTAAGCAATCCAATACGACATCACCAATTCTTATTTTATTTCATTTCTAAAGAACGAAAATAAAATCTAAATCTGACTTCTTCAGGGTTCATCTAAATGAAGAAAGTTAAAGAACCTACATCAAAATCTGAACCAAATAAAATGAGGGAAGATCTTACCTAGAAAATTTGTTCTTCAAACCCTAGATCAATGGTCGTCCTGGAATTCTACCCATGGAGAAATTCAAAGATGAATAGAAATGATTTTCTTCTCTTATTCCAATTTATACTAGGGTATCTATTAGGGAAATTACCTTTTTACCCCCCTTTCATTATAGTAATTAATTAATTACTAATTAAATTACCATTATTATTTTCATAACGTCCTTTCATTATAGTAATTAATTAATTACTAATTGAATTACCATTATTATTTTCTTGAATTACCATTATTATTTTCCTGCGTCCTTTCGTTAAAGTAATTAATTAATTATTACCATTATTATTTTCATAATGTCTAATTGAATTATCATTATTATTTTCCGTAACTTATACCTATACGAATTCCTGTCATTATTATTTTCCCTAACTTATACCTATACAAATTCCTGGGTATTACATCAAATCTTTTACATTATCTTGCAAAATTTTTTACCGCTTTGTAGAAGATGAAAACAATATATATATGCATTGTACAATTCCAAAAAAGGATTTAGCCTTTAGACAAGAATTTACCATATCATGATCACAAAGTGCAAGATTAAGACTATGACAACCACATGGTGTGTAGAAAGCTCTTGGATTTACTTCTAATACTTTTTTTTGTACACCTTTATGCTTTCCTTTCATATTCGAACCGTTATTATAACCTTGACCTCTTAAATCATAGATCAGAGTTCAAGTGTTCTTAAAGCATTTATTAATTCATCAGATAATCCTTGTCTGAGGTATCTCACTTTGAAATCTAAAAGAACTCTTCTACCTTAGCGGACTTGCGAGACATCCACACATCGTATTGTGAGACATTTGTTCTTCATGACTTATATACACGGTGTCTGTCAGTATAAGCGAAAATATTTTGCTTCTCTAACTTTTTTAATAATCTCAGTCTTTATTTCACCTGCCAGTATAAGTATAAATTCATTTTGAATTTTGTGACTAAGATAATGATAATGAATTTCCTTTTCCTGAATCCGCCGAAGGTGTTCTTTCATTATTGGATCAAACTCAGCAATCATTTCAATCATACCCAAGAAATTTCCATTATTTTCTTCATAAATTTTCTGATACTCATGAAATCTTAAAATTATTCTTGCAAAGAAGCTAACAAACTATTCTCACAAAAACTTGTCTCATTGTTCTCTATCTTTGTTGATTTGATCTTGTAATGCTTTATCAATTGTCAAGTGCTTTTGTAATCTCCTTTCTAGTTCAATCCATCTTCTCATGTTACGTAATAACCATTCTTAGTTTCATGACTTTTGAGCCTATAAGCGTATTTTTCCAATCATTAGTTCCTTCATTAGCCCTAATTGAAAAGTATTTCCTCTTGCTTAAATAACTTACAACAAGCAAATACTTTATCAATGAAATTGAGTAAACCAACCATTTTCGATAGTCTTCTACGTTTGATAAATAACGAGTGTAATGTGTAGAAGAGAAATGCCTATTTTATGAGTCTTTAGGAAAATTATCCACTTTTACTTTAGAAGGACCTCTTTTCACCAACATGTCTATTAAATTTTGATCAATAATTTTCCAATTTCCTGGATCTGTAATGTCTAAAGGCAAAGGAACAACATGTGTATCTAAATCATCTTGTTGTTCATTCATATTTTCTTCCAAATTATCATGCTGCTCATTCACAGTACTACATTCTTGAGAATTCTTGTTCACAATCATCCAAATCTTAACATTTCTTAAATTCTACATATTGCATTAATATCTTTTCATCTTGAACCTTCTCATATATTTCCTTGTCAACATTACTTGTATTACTAAGAAATTTGTCATGGCTCATTGAGATTGTAAAAACTCCTTAGTTTTTCTTTTCTTCTTTCTTTTTTCATATCCAGACAAATACTTTCTAGTAGGCCGTAATAACTTCGATTGATATCAATTCCAAGATCAAACTTTAAATTAGATCCAATAATGATAGAGCTTTGATGAGAGAATGTGATAAATTTGATCAAACGAACATGTCTTCTTTCTTGATTGATTGCATAATAAAAATATAAAACTAACAAAATTATTATTTGATAAAAATATAAAATAATCAAATAAAAATACGTTAAAAATAAATAATAAATTATTTCCATACCTATGATCAGATTCTTGAAGATTTTTATTACATTTGTTTTTATCAACAAAAAGGAGGAAGCTAATTTTTTCGAGAAGAGAGAAACCCTAATATTTTTGAGAACGGAGAGAAACTGGATATTGAAAAGAGTGTTTTAACTTTTAATAAAAATAAAAAGCCATCGCCTTAGGTAATCGACGTTTAGATTGGGTTCTTGAAAAGACGTATATCGTTTAATGAAATTAAATTAAATGTGAGGCTTATTTGTGTATTTAAAGTGAAGTCTTTTTGAGAGAAATAATTGCATTTAACGTGAGTTTTGAGTACATTAACAACCAAATTTTTATTATATTTAATTAATTATAAATTATAAATATATATAATATTTTATTATTTCAAAAGACCAACTAAAGTGGGGCCCCACTATAAAGTGGGGCCCTAGGCAGCAGCCTACCCTGCCTATAGGCAGGGTCGGCGCTGATTGCTTGGCTTTACTTTTGGTCACTTCATGGAAACTTCAGTCCTCAAATGAGTCTTCAGTTTCTTAGATATGCCCATCTGAAACTTGGAATTAAAATTGATAACCATAAATAGCATGTTAGAATTGGCCAGAAAAGTGATGAAAATTAAGAATCTTGATGATAATTATTTATTGAATGGATCTAACTTGCAAAGGCTCCATAGTTTACAAGTAAGCTATATGATAATGAAAAAGGAAGGGTATGTTTGGTTCCTATTTTTGAAAATTGTTTTTAAGAATAATTTTTAAAAATTGTTGCTCCTCCCCAAATTTATTGTTTTTCGTGTTTTTCAATAAAAAAGAGCACCAAAACCGTTCTTGGTGTTTTCCTTATTCTCATTGGTTTTTTAGAAGAAAAAACAGTTTTTAAAAACTGTAATAATATAGGCTCCAAGTTTCTTATTTTTAGTTGTTTTGTGTGATGTTATTTATTTATTTTTATTTAAAAATATTCTTTTAAAAAAGATACCAAAGAAGACTTGCTTGACTTGCTATGCTTCCAGGAAGAGTTGGCATAGATACAAATGAATTGAATGGGTTGCCAAAATTTTCCCATGTGAACACACTGAATGGCTTTGGAAGGAATCTTAGGCATGCCTCTATCAAGAGTGAAGTCACGCCTTTAATCTATGGATCCACCACAGTCATCTCCGGCTAAATGTTCTGCTAGCCAATTTTATTTTATAAAGCTTATGGTTATGGTTGTTGTTGTTTTCCTTTTTTTGGTATAATTTTTTTGATATTTATTCACTTTATATATTACGTTATAATAATATGTTCTTATATATGGCTTATAATCTTTTATTATTTTACTTGAAAAGCGAAAGTACGTCCTGAAATTTGTGATATATATAGTTAAAAATCTCATATTATGTACAGTTGGAACTATGAACAAATGAATTCCAGCTCAAATATTACAACATTCCTTAATGATAAATTGCTCTTTATCATTAATAAATTATTAAAAGCGAATAACACGTTATATGGAATCCTAAAAGGTGATCAAAAGAGAAATGTTGACTTAAAAAAATTTTCTGTCTTTCACATGATGTAGGAAAATGTATGTATAAAAAATATTTGGCCCTTTATAATTTACTTGACTTATCTTGCTTTCTACATACTAATTTGTAAAGGATTTGATTAAGAAATAAAAGGACCAAAATCTTCACAATGTTACTAATTTATCATATCAAAAGGTTTTTCTTTAAAAAAGAAGTAAAGGAAAAAACCAATTTACAATTCAAAAAAATTTATTAAAGGCATCAAATACGTTATTCATGGAATATGAAATAGCGTATGACTACCCTAATATTCTATTACTTATGGAAACTATTGGCCTATCTCATCATGAGTCCCATATATTTAGTCTTTGGTTCCCACGTTACGACCCTTTGGTGTTTAAACACTAACTAGGAGTATTATTTATGAAATTCTTGTTGTTTTGGTTTAGAAAAAAAATGCACATATCCATGCATGCTTTGTAGTTTATCGACTTGACTTAAACTAACCAATCAAATCTATCCATAAAGCTATGGATGGTCATGGCTCTATTAAATGGAATCCAAATGTGACATTTTTTCTAAAAATGAATTATTTTTATTTTAAACTCAACAATATGGGCGGGAACTTAACTAAAAAACTTGACACCTAGATCTAGTCTTAATACCATGTTAAACTATTAATTTAATTGAAAATTAAGTAGTTTTTAGGTAGGGTCTTAACATTAATGAAAGTAACGCTTTACTTGAAATTTTGAAGATAGATAGAACAACGTTGACTTGTAAGTCTACATGGTTTAGGAAATTGGGTATATGGATATATCATTCATAATTTATTTTTTTCAAAAAGAAAATACCGAAGAAGACTCGGTTGACTCGCTATGCTTCCAAGAAGAGTTGACAATCGGCATAGATAGAAATGTCACAATTGTTATTCTGTGATTGTCGACACTTGAGTGACGTCACGATGTAAACTGTAAGGGCAATCCGATGACGGTGGAGTGGTTGCCTGCCACGATGATTAAGTCGGTTAAAATACGAGAGGGAAGAAAATGAAGTTGCATGGTTGGGATTGCATACCTCTCTGAGTGGGGGGATCTTTGCAATTTATAGACAATGGATGCCGAATCTCCATCTTATTTAGAAGGATCTCTTATTTTAAGGATAAATCTATTTTTCGCTATACGGGACTAACTTTCGCTATCAAGGATTATTCTTCCGAGGAATATGAGATTTGTAAACAAGGAAATTTATGGATAAACATCCTTCGCTTATTTCCTGACCTTACCTGTTTATCAATAATGAACTTGCCATGCGCAGAGGGATGGTCGATTGGGAGACTTAACATTTTAGACAGGCCGCCTTGAAGTTGGCCTTTGAGGAGACTCCCACGGGTCGCCTAAAAGATGGCCTTGGGGGAGACTCCCTAGCCTTTATAGACGGGCCTCCGGATTTCCCGTTTAGGTTGTGCCTACCAGTTTTGATATGAAAGGTGGGCTTGGGTCGCTTCACATTGCGGGCAAGGCAGACCATGAGCCAAGTGGGCCAAGCCCTGGGCCAATCGAGTAATGGGTTTAAAAACCACGATACTCACAATGCCCCCTTTACGTTTGGAATTTTGTCTTTTTCGATTGGGGGAAAATCTTGTAGTGAAAATGTAGAGATGTGGAGAGATATGTATATATGCATTGAGGCGATGCTCTCGTGGGTTTAAAGTGTGTGGGAAACACACACGTCCTAATATATATAAGACACATTTTATTCTGGCGGCACATTTAATGTGCATGTCGATGCCTTAACCCTACAAATAGGGGTGGTTAGGGTTTCACTAGTAGTTTCTTTTACGTTCTCTCAAAGTTTTCTTACTCTATGATTTTCCTTTTACGTGCCTGTGAACTTTCCTTAGGAAGGAGCCATAAGAGATGCCCAACACTAAATGACTTTCGATTTTTTGGTGAGCATTCGCATCTCAAACCTTCTTTTTATCGTTGGTTCGTTTGAGTGTTTTTATGTCCTATTAGGTCATCACGAAGGTTTCGGTTCGCATTCTAGGTTTTGTCACTTAGGGTGGGATGTAAAATCTTTAGGGGATTTCTTTTTTATTTTCGAGGTTTCATTTCCATACTTTGGCTTATAATGGCTTTCAGCGTGTTTTTCCTTCTTATTTTGCTTGTTGAATGGCAAGCTGCGAAAGGTTTCCATCGATGAGGAGTTGGGCATTCTGGGAGAGAACTCACAGAATCTTTACTATGCAGTCTAATTGCTACTATGTGGAGGCCGGGTTGTACAACCGAGGTTCTGCTTGAGTCGATCTAGAGTGTTAGATGGCTGACTATCTCAAGCGTAGGGAGGTAGATAATGCCATCTGCTTCACCCGTGAAACGGTTGCCTCTTGGGCTTTATTTCCCCATCCATTGTTAGTGCAGGTTTCTCGCTGCACAACCTCTGCTATTAAATATTTTGGCGTTTGTAGATTGCCTGATGCACACAGCGATTTGGGTGTGCGCTGCCGCCTCCACTCATTTATCTAACGTTTGAAGATTGTCTTGAATTAGGGCCACGTGTGACGGCTCTCCAAGGATTCCTTTTGATATGAACCAGTCCCTCTCATTCCTAGGTTTGTTTTAGTTTTGATGTAGCTCATATTTTCCTAAGCAGTCTTCTTTATTGACATGCCCTAGGCTGTGATGGTTTTGTAGGTGAGGCGCGAGGGGCGGTAGGTTGGTCGGTGGGTGAAGAGGCAAGGTTGGTTATCAGTCGGTACTTGAGATCATAAGAGGAGCACAACCACAAGCTCTGCATGCATGAAGAATGTGAGTTAGGCGCCAGGTCCTTTCCCCTATACATAGTGCTAGTTCTTCCCTGGTCAGATTTGCCCACCAAGGGCATCGAGGGCGAGCGCCGTTCTCACGGATCTCTTGAAGCTAATACCAGGGGGTTCTATGCAAGCAGATTCCTCTCCGGAACCCTTTGTTCGGCCGGATTGCCTACCTTTGTTCGCGCAATATCTCGAACTTGCCCCCCAAGTGGTGAAGAAAAAGAAGAAGAAGAAGAAGGCTGGGCGGGTCAAGGCTGTCGACAAGGGCTTGGAGGGGTTTATGGGCGAGCAATTACTGCGATTAAGCGAATCGGGTGAAGAAAGGGGCTGAAATATCTGGCCTAAGCTGTTGGTTCGCTGCGTAGATGTGCGAGTGAGCGCCCGATGTAGAGGAGGCTACCCCCTAGCTTTGAGATTGGCGGCGAAGCGCCAAGATAATTACGGCATATAAGGAAGAGGCTCAAAGAGCCTGCGGTAATTATCGTGGATTCTGCCAGGCAGGCCCACGACGGCGTGTTGACTTTAGAAGGCTCCACCCAGGGTGCTCTCAAGTGACCACCTGCGAAACAATGGAGGGACCGAGCTGCCGCCGGAGGATCTCCGATGCTTACGAGTTTAGGGGAGGTCATTTAGGGTGGGCTGTTGACCGGGCCTTTTTTCCCGGACTTTTACTATGGCTTGTCGGCATAGAGGCCGGATGGTCGACGAGGATGGTCTTCGAGCTCACTACGTTCATTGTTAGATGGGACCGTCCATCTATGGACACATAGGTCCCTGGTCCAAAGGCTGCCCAGTCGATTATCTACCGTTGGGCTCCCTTCAACCAGGGGGACCCTTTTGTTGCGCACATGCGCAATCTCTACCCCACTCTTCTCAGGAGTCTTGGAGTGGTGGCTCGTGAGGGTACTCTATCCCCTTCCACGGCTTGATGGTTAAAGTCTTTCCGGTAATTGGTTGAAGATAGGATTTACATCATGACCACTGACTTGAGCCGGCGATTTGTATGGTTAAACTTCTATCGTTTTGAATGTTGGCTCCATGTTATGATTTTTCTGACTCTTTTTTCTTAGCTGGCCATCATCACAATCCGGAATATGGCGTGCCAACACAGGGAGCTTCACTACTGGTTGAGATGATCATAGAAAGTGGGACTACATGCCCGAGTCGACTACCTCCCAATCTTGTGCCCCGAAAGAGTCCTAAACAAGGCCAAGTCTAACAATACTCGATCGCCGGTGATTAGTACCCAAAAGTGCTATTTTGAACCCTATTTATTATAGGTTTTGAATGCTTTTTGTGTACTAATCATTCTAATTAACCCAATTGGCATGTTAAGGTCCCTATTATACTATTGATCGCATTTTGTGGCTAATTTTGTAGTTTTTGCAAGCTATTTATGACAAAATTGTTGAGTCGATCCAAGCACGAAGAATTCTAGTTGAACTCAGCATTGCAGATCAGAGCCAAAGGAAGAGAGCGAAAATTGAAGAAAAGGCCTATGTAAAAATTTGCGGGGTTGCAAATTTTCCACCGACCTGAAATTGCTCCTACTTGCCCTTTGTTCGTACTCTACAATACTTGTTCACACCTTTTGGCAGAGATTTTGTTACATTTTTGTTTATTCCTATTTTACCCATAGTAATAGCTTTTGGTTTGGACATTTTGTAATTTTCCCTTGCTCTGAGCACTATAAGCTGGTCGAAGCTCTGTAAAATCAACTTTTCCAATGTCCAAAGCAAAATTGTGGGAAGCTTTGAAGCTTTCTAGTTTCTCCTCTTCTACCTTCACTTTCTTTCTTTCTTTTCCATTTCGGTTCCCAAACACCGCTTTGATGATGACCGTCAAAGGGATGTTCGGCTAAACCTCCCCCATCCTTGAAGGGGAAGGCCACTGGGTGCCAGTTTTGAGGTAAACCAACTGTTCTCTTGCTTTTCATGTGAGCATTTATGGTTGTTTACGTTCCTGCTTTTCACAATAGGTTTAAATCTTCATAACTGGCCCTCACTAACATGTATTTGACAAGCTTTTTTACAGATACAGGTGGATACTTACCTAGATCACTGTTATCCAGGTTAGTTGTCTTCTATTGAATTCTTGTAGGGTGAGTTTTTTGAGATGTGTTCTGCTCACCGTCGGGTTTATTTTATGCCCATTAAATGCCTTATTTCAAGAAGGTAAATTTTAGGGTTTAGGTTTTAAAGCTAAATGAAGATCCGGTTCGGGAAATGACTATAGGTCATCCTCCTCAACGTGAGGAAAAAGACCTGAGGACATGTTGGTTGCCTTAAAGCCTTAGCCCGAGTGGCTGGACTTGAGGAGTTCTTTGTTATTTTCCTTCATTTTGATTCAATCCACACCTGACCAACCCTCACTTTGTTTTACAAAAATCCCCTGTTTTTATCAAGCCACGAAATCAAATTGAATTCACCATTTTGGCCTTCATTGTAAATCATGTGTACGAAAACCCATCCTGTGTTCGACCTTGACCTTATCTTTGCGGTAAACGCTACGGTAGGATTTAAGATATAAATTTTGTTGATTCGATACACCTGCGTAGCTGCGAATCAAATGGTCTGCGGGTCGCGGGGATGGTGCCTAAGTGCATTTGGCCAGTAGTGGAACACCTTGATGCTCGTCAAATCTTGACTGAATTCCCTTTTATATTCCCCCTGGTATCGGTTTTCTTTTGTTTCATTCCACTGTAAAAAAAAAAAAAAAAAAAGTTATTGCAGGACTATTTTTGTGTTGCCCTGTTTTTGCTGCAGGAATCCATTCCCAGTGGATTAGAAATCTAGGAGCGAGAATTTGAGGTCGAGCTTCGATCTCCACAAAACTGGGTGAATTTGAATTGTGACCAAATGGAAGAGGGAGAACAGTACAGTGAATACCCTGTGGAGACAAACCTTAGAGCGTATATGTCTATGAGGGATTACAGAAACATTCCATGACAGAATCAACGACTTATGGAGAGAAATCCAAACCCAAATAGGTCCATGAGGGACTATAGAGATCCATGGATGAGTGCACCCTTCTACAGTGTTCCCCCAACTTATGCACCTCACCTTCTAAAATATTAGCCCCAACTACCGACTGACAACCACCGCCTCATCCCTTGTTGAACAAGCCATCCACGAATTTGAGCAAACTAATTGGATAATTTCATAGGAATGGAGGGTAGTGAATGTCGAACCAATGGAAATTGACACAGTGGAAGCTCCACTAGCAATTAGATGGGCTTCAAAGTGAATTGGATCATAAATTTGACAACCTGGAGTGTTCAATTTCAAAGCTTGCCAGTCAGCAACATGCTCATCAAGAGGGGGAAAATCCAGAAGGAGGGTGCTTGACTGACACCATGGTGGAGGAGCAGTGTCAACAGCAGGGGTTATCTGAATCCTCATATATTTGTGCTGCTGTTTGTCCATGGGAGAAGAAAGAAGAAATCCTCCCCTTGTTGAGTAAGAAGACGGTGGAGAGGAAGCGATTGGAAGAACACCAAGAGCATAATTTACACCTGCCCTCTCCTGACCCAGACCTAGTGTATATCCTGCCTGTAGCACAACCAACCCCTGAAGCATCCACCATAAAGGCTACCCCATCATTGTCTATCTTTGGCTTCAGAAATTAGTGGTCCTTTATCTGAAACTTTTGCCACTACATCAAAAACATTAAATGACCACTCATTTGCATAGCATGAGTGGATGGTTAGAATCTTGGTTGATTTAGAGCACACGGACTTTCGGCATTTCAAGCTCAACCGGTTCAATGGCCTCGAAGGCTTAGGAATTGGTTGGAAACAGTCTCCGCGCCACTGTTTTCATCTTTTTCTTATTTTATTTTTGATTTCTTTAATTTTCTTCTTAGATTTTCTCTAATTGTTAGTTAATTTTGTTTTTAGATTAATTTTCATTTTTCTGCAAATTTTCTTAATTTTTCTATGTTTATTTTTGCAGTTTTTATCAAAATTTGATCTGCGTGGGAGGTACGGAAAGGGGGCCGCAAAATTTACGCAACTTGCGAAGCATAACTGCGAAAATTTCGTAGGTTGGGGTTCTTGTTTCGCAAACCAGGTTTTTGCAATGGTTGCGGTACCCGCAACCCGCCTTTAGCGTAAGCTGGCATGCGGGCTCAAGTGCGCATGCACTCTTTTGTCCTTTGTGATAAATATATATATTAAAAAAAAGTTTTTATTTTTATTTTTCAAAAAAAAAAAAGGTCTCTCACACAAAAAAATATATTTGTTTTTATTATTATTATTATTATTATTATTTAAAAAAAAAAAAATTTCGCAGTGCGAAATTTCGCAACCCTCCTCCAATTTCGCAGCCCATTTTGTTTTCATCATAACTCTCTCATCCGAACTCCGTTTTAGGCATTTTTGGTACCGTTGGAAAGCTTAGAGAGTGTAGAATCCAAATATAGCTAGAAATAATACTTTTGAAATTATTATGAAGGTGTAATTTTCAAAATTCTCCAACGCGGTTACTTTTCCTTTCTTTTCTTCTCCTAACTTGTTTATTTGAAGCTAAGCAGATGAATAAGATAATAAATGGAAAGCTTGCGAAGTCTCATATCCAAAAACGAGCACATATCATCAAGGACGTAGCAATTCCTTCTCTAACTTTCCAATCCAAGCCCCATTGTGGACAATGTGACATTTGGTTGGGGGGAGAGTTAGAGAAGGAAGTGGCATTTATTTATGTGTTTGTTACTATTTTGAGCAAGCCCATTTTGTTATGTTCAATGGCTTGTTGGTTTTCCTTTTTGTGAAGCTGTTGCCACTATACAACACTTTCAAAATTGCACCCATTTTTGTGTTTGCCTAACTGAGTTTGAAAAGTGAAACCTTGTCAATTCTATTGATGTTAGATTGGTTCCATGCACAGTTGAGTGGATGATCAGTTGAACTCTTGTTGCTTTTGACCATTTTTTTCTTCCACCTTTAGCTAACCACCTTTGTGCACATCGGGTTTCTTCAATAGCACGAAGCGCCTACCTCTAAACATTGTAAAACCTACCTAGTTTGGGTTGACCACTTGTAATAGGTTAAGGACCCCCATGAATAGAAGGCGATGTGTCTTTCAAAGAAAAAAAAGAAAAAGAAAAGAAAGAAGAAAAATTGCAACGCTTTTCAGCGAAACCGGCGAGTGCGAGGGTATATGGTAACCTTTAAAGCTCGGTGCCCTAAGCCAATTGGCCGTTGGGAGCCATCGACTTAGTGCTCGTTACACGGGTGGATGGGTGAGGTTTAGCGAGTTGTAGGTGCTGGAGTCTCGAAATCATTCGAAGTCAGGAATTGTGACACGAAGAGTTAGTGGTGAGAAGATCCTTATGACTTGGTGCCCTAAGCCTTAATTGGTTGGGAGTCATCGGTAGATCCCCGTTACATGGACTTTCGTGAGGTCGATTCCTCAGCATTGCACCCTTACAACACAAAAAGGAGTTGTGGAATAAGAGTGGGTCTTGATCTATTTAGGTTGGTTAGTGTCCTAGGTGGCGGCAGTAGCTTGGTTGGGGGGAAAGTGCAATTTAGCAGTTTATTATTGAGAACTGATCAAACAAACACTTAGGTTTTGGTGGAAGTCTTTGGTTGATTCACCAAGAAGGAGGCTCTTTTGATACTCAATTTTGTATGGCATTCATTCTCTCGAGATATTTATTGGGCAAGGGTTTTAGTGATTCTCATTGAGGTTAGGCATACTCATTCACAACCTTTTTGAAATATAATCATTTGTGAACATCATTTTATTATCGTTTTGTTATACTCTCTCTTTCTTTCTTTCTTTCTTTCATTGCTGAGGACTAACAATGTGTAGGTTAAGGGGGTGATTAGTACCCAAAAAGTGCTGATGAACCCTATTTATTATAGGTTTTGAATGCTTTTTGTGTACTAATAATTCCTAATTAACCCGATTGTATTGGGTCCCTATTATACTATTGATCGCATTTTGTGGCTAATTTTGCTTAGTTTTGCAAGCTATTTATGACAAAATTGTTAGTCGATCCAAGCACGAAGAATTCTAGTTGAACTCGGCATTGCGGTCGGAAACCAAAAGGAAGAGAAGGCGAAGAAAAAGGCAGCGACAAAATTTTGCAGGGTTGCAAATTTTTGCAACCTGCGGTATCACCTTACCCTTTGTTCATGCCTCGACCAACTGTTCACTGCGCTGGCCCCGGCTTGAGATTTTTACAATTTTTTGTTTTATTCCCTATTTTACCCCTTGTAATAGCTTTTGGTTTTGGTTTGTTTTGTAATTTCCCTTGCTCTGAGCACTATATAAGCTCAGTCAAGCTCCTGTAAAATCAACTTTTCAATCAATCAATAAAATTGACGGGAAGCTTTCAGCTTTCCCGCTTCTCCTCTTCTCTGCTTCACTTTCTTTCATTTTCTTTTCCATTTTCTCGGTTCCCAAACACCCTTTGATGATGACAAATCAAGGGATGTTCGGCTGACCTCCCACGTCATGAAGGGGAAGCCCTTTGGGTGCAGGTTTGAGGTAAACCAATTCTCTTGCTTTTCATGTGAGCATTTATGGTTGTTCACGTTCCTGCTTTTCACAATAGGTTTAAATCTTCAAAACCGCCCTCACCTAACATGTATTTGGCAAGCTTTTTGGGTACAGTGGATACTTACCACTAGATCCACTGTTATCCAGTTAGTTGTCTTCTATTAGTTACTGTAGGGTGAGTTTTTGAGATGTGTTCTCACCGTCAGGGACATTTATGCCCATTAAATGCCTTGTTTCAAGAAGGAAAATTTTAGGGTTTAGGTTTTAAAGCTAAATGAAGATCCGGTTCGGAAATGACTATAGGTCATCCTCCCAGCCAGAGGAAAAAGACTTGAGACATGTTGGTTGCCTTAAAAACCTTGATGGCACAGACTTCAAGGTTTTTGTTATTTTCCTTCATTTTAATTTCAATGCGCACCTGACCCGACCTCTTTGTTTTTACCAAATCCACATTTTTATCAAACCTGAAATCAAATTCAATTCAGTTTTTGGCCTTCATTGTAAATCATGTGCGAAGAAGAACCCGTCCCTATGTTGATACAGAGCCCTTTATCTTTACTTGATGGCTTTGCTACGACGGTAGGATTTAGGATATAAATTTTGTTGATTCCGATACACCTACTGTGGCACGAATCAATAGGCAAGATATGGCCTAGTGTGGGCTAAGAACATCAATCTTCCAATGAGCCTCTGATATCTCCCTTTATCAACAGACACCTGATTAGTCTCAACACATAACTCAATCCTTCTTCTACTGGTGTATCAACTGGTTGACATGTGACATACAGGTTTCATGCGAAAAATCTAAAGCATATTTTATTTGAGATAAGAATCCTTTATCAGTTGAGACACTTGATCCTAGAAAATATTTCAAGTGGCCAAGGAGTCTTTCCATTTCGGTCGCTTGACAAGTAACTTTGTAGAGCCTTCCCTTTCCAACGGGGTCATTTCTGTGTAACCACCATGTCATCAACTTATACACAATAAGGGCGTGATCTTACTGTCTTTGTTTTTCAAGGAGCCAAGTGTAGTGCACGAGATTACCTCGATGGTAGCCAAAAGACCTCATGGACTGTGAACCTTCCAAACCATGCTCTCGGAATTGTTTAGCCCATGCAACGTTTTCTTTGGTTGCACACTTTCGAATAGCGTACTTACGGTATCATGCACTTACTGGTGGCAAATCCATGTACACTTCTTCGAACAACTCGCCATGCAGCAAGGCGTTTTTCACATCAAATTGTTGCAATGACCAATCCAGGTTCCCAGCTAGAGACTATAAGACTCGATCTGTGTTGATTTTAGCTACAGGTGCAAATGTAACTGTATAATTAATTCCATAGGTTTGGATGTACCCTTTTGCTACCAGTCTCGCTTTAAAACGTTCAATTGTACCATCTGCTTTGTGCTTCACAATATAAACCCACCGACATCCAACTGGTTTCTTCCCTAGAGGACGATCAACAAGTTCCCAAGTTTCATTCTTCTGCAAGGATTTCATCTCCTCACTCATAGCAGCTTTCCACCTTAGGTCATCTAAGGCTTCTTGCACACTGTTAGGAATAGATATAGTAGATAATTGATTTACAAATGACTTATTTGATTCGAACCAATGATAGTTAGACACATAATGACTCATGGGATATTTAACTTTACTAGAAAGTTCGGTTCATATGTGGGTTTAGAATACCAATGGTTTGTAGCGGTGGTAGTTGTTACTTAATTGGTTCGAGACACTACAGCAGGACCATCCTCAGTAGGCGATTGGTTTGGTGTATCAGTTTCCTGTGGTGCGAGAGATTTAGATGGAGGTTGATCCACAACTTCATTGTCAAGGTCTTCATCACGTTCATCACCACTGTGGTCCAAATTTATACCACCAGTCAATTCACCAGCATTCTCATTGCAAAGTTGGGGCGTTCCTTTTCATTCCCCATTCGATTGTTACGAGGTTTAGAGTTCCCCTTCATAAGTCATAAAATCATAGTCTAGAGCTTGAACTTCTTCCAGATGCTCCCCTTGAAGTTCAGGCTCAGAGGAAAAAGCTCTGTCGAGTCTTCATGAAAAACTACATCCATTATAACAAACATTCCATTTGCTTGGAGGGTGATAACGCCGGTACCTTTTGATAAGCGACATACCCTAAAAGACACACATCGCAATGCTTGAGTGTCAACTTGTTCTTGGCAGCTTATGAAAGATGTGGAAACCCGCTGCACAACTAAAGACATGAGGAGGTAAGTTTGGACCGACTGGAGCAACAATTGCTTGATGAGAGCTGCGGGATGGTGTTGAGGAAATCAATAGTCTTTGGAAAGTACCGGTTGATAAAATATGCTGTAGAGGTAAGTGCGTGTCCCCGATAGGATAAAGGCATATGTGCTTCTATCAATAAAACGCAGTTGACCTCCAACAAGAAGTGACAATTTTTCCTTTCATACCCCATTATGTTGGGGTGTATCGGAACAAGTAGTTTGATGAATGGCTCCATGGGCTTCCAAATAGCGCTTCAATTCAAAACTCAAATATTCACCTCCATTGTCACTGCAGAGAACCTAAACCTGTGCATTGTACTGACCACAAACCATTTTATGAAAATTTTGAAATAAAAAGTTTACTTCGCACTGGATTTCATCGAAACATACCCCGAGAGTCATCTTGGTACAATCATCGATAAGTAACAAACCATAGCGATCCATCCAAAGTAGCAAATTTAGATGGGCCCCAAACATGATGCATGATCATAAAAGGAAGCTGGACTTTATTCAAGGTTAATGGAAACTTGAAAACCACGATGGCTTTTTGCAAGTTCCACAAACATCACATTTGAAACTAGAGACATCAAAGTTTGCAAATAAACTAGGAAATAATTTCTTCATGTAACAAAGAAGCATGCCCCCAAGCACGTCATTTCATAACCATATCTCGATTTCCTTTCTTTTTTTTTTTTTTAGAATTTGATCTTTAAAGCTTGGCCCTTGACTCATCGAACTTTTAGACACCAAGTCTAAGTAATGCAGCTTCCCTTACCTAACACCACAGCAATAAATCTTATATTCTGGATGTCATAAATACACAAAATTCGGTAAAAATGACAACACACCAAATAAGGTAGTGGTTATTAGATAAGCCCGACAAAAGATTATAATTAGAGGAGCAACCAAGAGCAAAATCTAAATTCAAGGTGTTAGTGAGGGACGAGGATCCTTCTGATAATCGAATTAGAGTACCATTGGCAGTGGAAACAAAATTTTGTGAGGAAGATTTAAGAGGTGAAACTTGTCTAGAATTAAATGTAATATGATCCGCAGCACCGGAATCAATTATCCATGCGCTATTAGAAACAGGTGTGGAAATATTTAAAACCTTACCACCATTACTTCTTCAACTGTGTAATCTGAGGACATTTCACCGCTATCATCCTACATCTTTGTTTCAACAATTCGTGATAGAGCTTTCTTGGAATTCTTCTTCTTCCTGAATCACTACCGTGATCCCACCATTTCGGATATCCCACAAGTTCATAGCATTGACTTTTTGTATGACCAGTTTGATCACAGTGAGTGCATTTGTATGATGATTTGTCGCCACCATTAGTAGTCTTAGGATGGATGGGCCTTTTTTGGTCTTGCTAGTGTTGAGGGGACCGGTTTTGATTAGATAGTTCCGAGTCACCATGGTTGAAGCTGTAATTCTCCATTGTCCCGCTCATCACCCCGTTGAACATCTTCGCAAGCAAACTAGTAAGACAACACTCTTCTAATTCACTGATAGGATCCTTCCTCAAGATTTCGCCGCGCACTTGCTCGAAATCACCCCTCTAATCCAAATGAAAGATATAACTTTGTCGTTGGAAGCAATTCTATGATAGGATGCAATATTTGTCTCATCCACCATGACCACCTTATCACGATGATCCAACTCACTAAAGATTTCAGTAAGTTCTCCATAATATATAGAGTGGTCTCATTTGATTTGTTTGCGTAGAAAGCCCTTGGTTCAAGGTAAAACTCAGAATTCATCCGCTCCATCATAAAAGGCTTTAGACAGAGCTTTCCAAATATCTCGTGCGGTAGGTAAGAGAATGTATCGCTTCATAATCTCCGGGGACATAGACATCAATAACCATCTTTTGACCTTATGATTGTTTGAATACCACTTTTCATAGCCTTCATCTTTTCTCCTTTAGGTGGCTATGACAGCTACCGAATGAAGGAGAGTTTTTCCTTCTCAAGCAATTTTGCATCTCTAACATTTGAGACCACAGATTATAGTCGGGTCTCATTCATCATAATTCAGTGACCTGAATGATGAACCTTGTGTCAATAATGATTGGGTAGATTTGGTGACGATGTTTCGTAATCCGACTCTGCTCATGGTTTAAGAATTCAAAGAAGATTGATTTAGGTTTTAGGCTCGATACAATACTCAACTTGTAAAATAGAGAAGAATATTTTTATTCATAAAAATAATTATGTATCTTTACATGTACATATTTATAGAGATAGTAGATATCCTACAATCAAGCTATTCCTATAATTAAGTTATTTGCCTAACAGATAAATATCTCTAAACTAGAAAAGAATATAATAGTTTTCTATAATTAAGTTATTTGCCTAATAGAGAAGAATAGTAATAGGAAAGAATTACAATAGAGAATCTTTGACTATTAATCCAATATCGCAACAAATCAGACACTCATAGTTAAAAAAAGTAAAAAAATATTCCCACAACTTTTGTTATAAAAAAAAATTATTAAACTCATGATCAAGAACTCAACTTATTTGTGGAACACTTGTAAACTGTAGTTCAGATGGGAAGTAACCTCAACCTATTCGTAATTTTATTTTTATTTCAGAGCTCTCGACAAGTCAATTCGCAGGAACATGGTTGAAATCATTATCAAACCACAATGAAAAAATTAGTGGTCAGGAATTTTCTATGCCTCGGGATGGCTAGAAAATGGACATATCCATGTTACCTAGGAAAATTTTTCTCCCTTTGTTTTAAATGTTTATTGATTTGCCAATAATACTTAGTTTAACTCGGGTTAAGGAATTAGACGTGTGATAGGTGGCCAAAGAGGAGGGGTTCAAAGGTTTAAGTTTCGAAAGGAAAACAAATTTAAATCAGAATATTATGCTATAATACATAAATGTCAAAAAAAAAAAAAAAGTATATTGACTTGACTTATATTAACAAATCAAATCTAATCTTAAAGCCGTCCATGGTCTCAGTTTATTCAACGGCATCCCAATTATTCAATGTCTATCATCAGTTTAATAATGGACCCATCAATTGTATGGGCTACAAAGTAACGAATATGGGTGTGAACACACCCAAAAAAACTTGAGACGTAGAGATCTGGTCTTAATATCATGTTAAACTATTAATTTAATTGAAAATATAAGTAGTTTTTAGGGGAGGGACTTAACATTGATGAATGGACCCATCAATTATTTGGGCTACAAAGTAACGAATATGGGCATGAACTCACCTAAAAAACTTGAGACCTAGAGATCTAGTCTTAATATTATGTTAAACTATTAATTTAATTGAAAATATGAGTAGTTTTCAGGTAGGGTCTTAACATTAAGAAAAGTAACACGTTACTTGAAAATTTGAAGATAGATCCAAAAATATTGAATTATAAGTCTGTACACATACCACATGTTTTAGAAATTTGTATATTTCTATATATAGATATATCATTCATAATTTATTTTTCAAAAAAAAAACCGAAGAAGACTAGGTTTGACTCAAGATACGGTGAAGAGTTGGAATAGATAGAAATGTGACAAGATAAAGTGAGACACCGATGTCGAATAAAATGGATGTATGCAATGAGAGTACAATTATCAAATAATGTTAAAAAGGATGAAGTGAGAGTACTCAGGGTAGGCGGTGGAAGCCACATTTTCTGCTCGGCGAAACCCGGCTGTGGTCGAGGCCGACGCCCGCGAAACTCCTATTGCGGAAGTTGGAAGAAGGAGGTACTCTTCTAACCATTGCAATTGGTCTAGCATAACTTGTAATGAGGCTGCATATTCGTCATCGATAAGACTTGAAGAATTTGTGGGTGATCAATTTAGTAACTTAAATCTTTCTTCACTTCCCAACCTTGATTTTCTCATAATTTATAGAACTGAAATCAATGGTACCATTTTTGATCAAATAGTAAGTCTTACTAAACTCAACCATCTTGATCTTTCTCATAATTATGGACTAACTGGAAGTATTCCATACCAAATAGGTAGTCTTACTAAACTAACCTATCTCGATCTTTCTTTTAATCAACTAACCGGTAGTATCCCACACCAAATAGGTAGTCTTACTAAACTCACCCATCTTGATCTTTCTAATAATTATGGACTAACTGGTAGCATCCCATACCAAATAGGTAGTCTTACTAAACTCATCTATCTCGATCTTTCTTTTAATCAACTAAACGGTGGTATCCCACACCAAATAGGTAGTCTTACTAAACTCACCCATCTTGATCTTACTAATAATTATGGACTAACTGGTAGCATCCCATACCAAATAGGTAGTCTTACTAAACTCACCTATCTCGATCTTTCTTTTAATCAACTAAACGGTAGTATCCCACACCAAATAGGCAGTCTTACTAAACTCACCTATCTCGATCTTTCTTTTAATCAACTAAATGGTAGTATCCCACACCAAATAGGCAGTCTTACTAAACTCAACCATCTTGATCTTTCTTCTAATCAACTAAAACACAAAAATATTTCACTCCGCAGATTAAAACCCATCGGTCACGCCACCTTAGCACTTTCTGAACCTTCACACCGGCCTTGCTTTTTCCGTCAGGAAGAAAAGCAGTGTTCAACCAGTCACCACAAAGAGACAGAATTGGACTCTGTCATGCGATCCTGATGAGAATGTATCTCACACCATCCCCAGCAACAGAGAATTTTGACACTGATATCGATAGTGGAGTCGGAGGAGGCAAGAGGTGAATGGTTAGAGGAAGCAACAACCACCATCCCAGAAGCTGCTGGCCGTGAAGAACCTACTCATTCCAAATAGAGGATCCAACATACTACAAGTCAAGAATGGGAGGCACGGAAAGCCAGGAAATCACACTAAATATCAGAAACTCCGTGGTTATTGTCTGCACACAAGTACACGTCATACACTGATGAAAGGAACATCAGATACGGAAAGTGAATGAAATTGAGGCGCTGAATGATCGAGCAAGAGGGTGAACATTGTTATACATGGCATGCTTTTATCCACACATCATGACAAATTCCAACTGTTCATCTGAAATACACTGGCGATAACATTCTTGAATCGACTCGGTGCATTGTAACAGATTGGCATCGCTAGATACAATCCTAATCATCCAATCTGACCTTCTTGAACCTATAATATATACAAAATTCGTGTAGTACAGGTATCCATCCCTACCACTCCCTATACTTTAATTCTACACACACAAGACATCCTTATCACACAGACTCTACCTATTTTTCCATCTCTTTATTATTACATAAAGAATTATGACAAGAGAATACCCCAGGATTTACCAAAAAACCCTCAGAGAAACCATTGTAGCTAAAAACCAACCCATAGCAATCACATTATAAGATAAACTTTAAGATATTTAATGTGCATATTAGAATGAAAGGCCTGAGAATAATAGAGTTGAGAGAGATGCCTCAAATAAATTTATTTCTTATCATTAAAAAAAATTTTTGGTTCTTAGCATGTTTTAAGGAATGGCATGAAAATATTTTCTGTAATCTAATAAAAGAAAAAGTTTTATGAACACTAGTTAGAGATATTCATATCTATAATCATTTTTATTTTTTATTTTTTTATAGATTTTTTGATCTTCTAAGAAATTGGTTGCACTGTGTCCTCAAATTTTCCTATATATTGTGAATAACTAACTTGAAGAAATAGATTTGATTTGTATGTTAAACCAAGTTCCCTTTATTATTTTCAGAGTATATAAAATGAATCTTTTCTTATATGTTCATTGATAATTTCGTATAATAATATTTTATAGCTAAATTTATTTTCAAATTGACATCATTATTATGCATAAGTTGTCTCGACTTGTCCTTTAATCCGGAGGTTGAAGTAATCCAAACATTTTGCGGTACTTTTATTGAGGTTTGTCATTAAAAAATTTGAATTACCATGATAGCACTTCAACTCAAAATTCATGTAAGTTAAATTTTGATCAAGAGTTACTAATTAAACTTTTTTTTTTTAATGGGAACAATATTTGTTTCTTCTTTGGAATATCACAGAGCTTGCTTACACGATGGTTATAACCGAAAAATGCGATGTGTATAGCTTTGGAGTGGTGGCACTAGAGATAATGATAGGAAAGCATCCGTAAGAACTCATCACCTCATTATCATCACCATTATGTCAAGATACAATGTTATTAAGATCTATTGATTCTGGCCTCTCACTTCCTAAGATGAACAAGTTGCTAAAGCTGTAGTTTTTGGTGGTATTTTTGGCTCACAAATGCATCCATTCAAATCCACAATTCTCGCCATTCCAACAATGCGACAAGTATCCTACAAACTTGGTAAAACATACCATTTCCTAAGTTGCCTTGTTGCATCCCACTTGAATCAGTAAATATTTCAGCTGGTATATAACAGGTATAAAGTTATGACTTATTTGAGGCTATATGAGGTCAATTATTCTACATTTGAGAGAGAAAGAGGTGACCCATGTACATTGTTTTGATGAAAATAGCTCCTTAACACTATTACTCTTTTTCTTCTCCTTTTCTTATTCTTCCCTTGTTCTACTTTCACTCTCAAAAAATTAGTGTGGAAGTATTTAATTCATGGAATGCATGTAAAAGATCAATTGATATATTATAGACGGGAAAAACAGAAAGTATTGCTACATTATTTATTCTAACTGGTAAATTTAAATTAAATAATCTAAAATCATTTATTGAATTTAATTTTTTTAATTTTTTCTTATTGGTAATATTTCTTCAACCACAAACAATTAAACTTACAATTGTCAATAGTATGCATATCGTGAACTGGAATTACAACCTTGTAATAATCTACTTTAAAAAAATTTCCAACTTTGGTCCCTCCTTTTCTTATGCTTGATCTAATGTTTTAAACCAATTAAATTTGGGTTTACTGGACTAGCATTAATGCTTTATATTTAGCATTAGTAAAATCATGAAATATTCCATATCACATAACGGACGTAAAATTTGCATTATTAGATGAACAATAAGTACTCTTTATCCCATCCAAGAAACTTCTCATCAATATTAAGAAATTAATCTCACCTTACCATCTTTTCTATCATAATTTTTTTTCATTTAAAAAAAAAAATCTAAGATGGAAGTCTTTACTTACTTTTTGAAAGTGATCACAAAGCACTTTATTTCAACTTCCTACTTTTTTTAATTATCTTCTCTTCCGTAGATTTGGATTTAGATACATGGAGTGTCAAAAGGGGGGCAAAATCCACATTTCCCTACCTTTTCCTGGACTACAATTGTTGATAGCTGGATACCATGAAATAATTATCGGTTACATTATTGCTTGGAATTAAATCAGTCTTCAGTTTCTTAGAGATGCCCATCTGAAACTTGGAATTAAAATTGATAACCATAAATAGCATGTTAAATTGTGAAAAAGTGATGAAAATTAAGAATATTGATGATAATTATTTACTGAATGGATCTAACTTGCAAAGGCTCCATAGTTTACAAGTACGCTATATGATAATGAAAAAGTTACATGTTTGGCTTTCTATTTTCGAAATCGTTTTTTAGTTAATAATTTTTAAAAATTGTTCTTATTATTTAAATTTATTTGTTTTTCGTGTTTTTCAACAAAAAAGAGCACCAAAACCGTTCTTCCTTATTCTCATTGGTTTTTCAGAATAAAAAACAGTTTTTAAAAACTGTAATATTATAGGCTCCAAGTTTCTTATTTGTGGTTGTTTTGTGTGATGTTATTTATTTATTTTTATTTAAAAATATTCTTTTAAAAAAGGATACCAAAGAAGACTTGCTTGACTTGCTATGCTTCCAGGAAGAGTTGGCATAGATACAAATGTCACAATATAAAGTAATACGCCAATACTGAATGGATGTATGAATCGAGACAACCATCAAATGGAAAAAATGGATGAGTGGTGGGGTGGATCTTTTGTGGCTTATAATCCTTCATTGCTTTGCTTCAAAAACTAAGGTGCTTGTGGAAACTTGTGTGATATCTAAAAGTCTTATATTATTGAGAGTAAATTACATTTTATTTGGAATCTTAAAAGGTACAAGAGAGAAATGATTTTTCCATGTAGAAAACTTCCATGTGAACACATTGAATGGGTTTTGGAGAATTTTAGGCACATGCATGCCTCTGTCAAGGGAAGTCCACACCTTTAATCTATGGATCCCACCACAGTCATCTCTTGGTGATGAGCGTGTCCCCACCGGCTAAATGTTCTACTAGGCAATTTTATTTTATAATGCTTATGGTTATGGTTGTTGTTGTTTTCTTTTTTTTTTTGGTATAATTTTTTTTGACATTTATTCATTTTTATATATTACGCTGTAATAATACGTTTCTTATATACGCTTATAATCCTTTATTATTTTACTTGAAAAGCTAAGGTACGTCCGGAAATTTGTGATATATATAGTTAAAAATCTCATATTATTGAGAATAGATAACACGATATTTGGAATTTTAAAGGGCCAAGAGAGCAATGTTGACCCATAATTTTTCTATACGGAGATTTTTTGTGATAGCTTAAAGTTTTTTTTAATAGGTAAGAACAAAATGTTTATGAAAAAGAGGCACCGCAAAAGTGTTCAAAGTGCACAAAAAGTATACAAAAATGCCAACAACCTCAATAAAAGTACTACAAATTAAAACATCCCCGAGGGGTTCCTTTAACCAATTCACAAGATCAATTATGTTATGTGCTGTTGGAACTATGAACAAACGAATTCAAGCTCAAATATTACAACATTCCTTGATGATAGATTTCTCTTTATCATTAAAAATTCTTAAATTGTTAAGAGCAAAAAGTTATATGAATCTCAAAAGGTGATCAAAAGAGAATGTTGACTTAACAAACTTTTGTTTCACATGAATTAGAAAAATGTATGTATAAAAAAAATTTCCTGGGTCTCTTATAATTTACTTGACTTATCTTGCTTTCTACATACTAATTTGTAAAGGATGTGATTAAGAAATACATATAACAGAACAAAAGAATATAACTTAAAAAAGGTTGAATTTAGGGAATCTTTATTTTCTTCTGCATCCATTTTTTGTTGTCTTCCATTACTCTAAACTACAAGTTATAGGAAATTTTTGCAAGACTAATCAAAATTGTTGGCTCAAGAATTTCTCGAGTCTAGAATGGTTTAGAAAAAAAAAATGACCTTTTTTGTATCAAATTCTTAGCGATTTATTTGAACCACCAATCTTCTTCTCCTTTGTCTAAATGTCCATTATCCTACTTGTCCATATTCTTTGATTCTGTTCAATGAAGACCACACATTCATTTCGACCTAAGTTTGATGTATGTCGAGAGAAACCAATCAAGAGCAGGCTTAAGATGTTTAAGCTCTGAGACCATATTAGGCTGACAATTTGACATGATAGTGTAAGAGCACCTAGGTAAAATAAGTCATATTTTGCTCATATTCCCAAAACTTTTATCTCTGAGAGGTTGCTTGATTGGTCTGGTTTTGGCTTGTTTCAATTGGCCATTACTCAGCCCACTCAAACCATTAAGCTTACCTCGATCATCACTTCATAGCTCCATAGGATTAGTTGAGATAAACACAGGCTGAATTAGACACTCATAGTTATAAAAGAAAAAAAAAATATTCCCACAACTTTTGTTATAAAAAAAAATATTAAACTCATGATCAAGTACTCAACTTATTTGTGGAACACTTGTAAACTGTAGTTCAGATGGCAGGTAACTCAACCGGTCTTCGTAATTTTTATTTTTTATTTTGAGAGCTCTTGACAAGTCAATTCGGAGGAAACATGGTTGAAATCATTATCAAACCACATTGAAAAAATTAGTGGTTGTAAATTTTCTATGGGTCTCATATGGCTTAGAAAAAATGGACATATCCATGTGACCTAGCAAACTTTTTCATCCTCTTGTTTTAAAATGTTTATTGATTTGTTAATGTCAAAGACTTCTGGTACTGTTTGATAAACGAAAAAAATTAAGCTACTGGAAAATAAAGTAATAAAATTATGTCAGAATTTCATAAAGATTAATCTATACTGCAAAAACTCCGTTTGATAAGTTACTAATAATAATTGAATGTTGAAGATAAATATATTATTTGATAACCTGGGGAATGTTGAATACCGAAAAATTACGATTTTACATATTTACTCCTCTATTATCATTAAATTACATATTATCCAAAAATAAATAGAGTTTCTAATAATATTTTATTTTTCACTACAATTATTAATTATTGTAAATAACATGTTTAAAAATATGTAAAAATATTTATTATAATAATATTATCCAAAAACATAAATATGTTTAAAAATAATAGAATTTAAACTTTTAAAATTATCCAAACTAACCAAGAGATATTTACAAAATATTATATTATTTATAAGAGTTTTTTAGTCAAATTTATTTTCATTTAAATTTGCTGACCGTATTCTACATTTCTCCACATTAAGTAGGTTCATCATTTATAATTTTCATCAGCTTTTTCATTTAAAATTTTCAATTAAGAGCTTCCTAAAATTCATATCAAACATATTAGGGATTCAAACTATTGAAAATTTTCATTTTGAATGGTTGAATATTTTCAATAGTTTATCAAACAGGGCCTTAGATAGACATGGGCCGAAGAGGAGGGGTTTAATGTTTAAGTTGCAGTGAAGACGAATTTGTAAAGAACAAAATATTATGCTATAACAGCGATTTAAAATATCGGTTTTCGGATTTTATATATTGTATTCGATTTTACGGAGATCCACAATTATTCAAAATTTAAAATTTGAATAATTGACGGATTTTACGGATATATCGGTATTTATAAATTATTTAAAATTTAAAGATATATTCAATTTATATATCAAAATTAGTTTGAAGGTATATGAAATGATAATATCAATTATATTTGAAAAAAACATTAAAATTCATTTTCTATGATTTATACAAAATAATTAGTTAAACGTGTATATATTATGACTAATTTTTTATATTTTTATTTTTATTTTAGAATATTCTAAAAAAATACTATAAATAATTTCAAAATATTTCATTTAATAATTTTTTTAAATTGTTTATATTTAAAAGTTTGCTCAATCATTTTTTTTTTAAAATTTTTTCAATCTAAATCTTAATATTAATTATTAAAAATTAATAAGGAAGACCATTTATTTTCTCTTCTACCGTTTTGATCTTTTTAAATTTTTTACAATAATTAATGATAGTAATTATTAAGAAAGATATAATAATTATAACCGTCTCTTGATCTTCTCCTATTTTTTGTAAATAATTAATGATAATAATTATTAAGGAAGACATAAATATTTTCCTCTTTTCTATAAATAATTAATGATAGTATCTATTAAGGAAGACATGCAATAAGTGATATTAATTATTAAAGAAAAACTTTTTATTTTCATTTTCATATATCTTTATCTCCTATTTATTTGCTCTATAATGAGACACCCACCTAAAATATTATATTTTTTTTGAAAATTTTCAATAAAATCGGAAATATCACCGATATATCGCCCCCAAACCGATATATCCAATTTTTTACCGATATTTTTGTTAACTGATTATCGATGTTATATATCATATCGATTGATACCTGTAGACGATATATTAATCACCGGCTATAATAGATAAATGTTAAAAAAAAAAGAAAAGAAGAGTATATTGACTTGACTTAAACTAACAAACGAAATCGCCCCACAAAGCTTTCCATGGTCTCGGCTCTATTAAATGGCATCCCAATATTCAATGTCTATCATGGTCGACAATGGACCCATCAATTATATGGGCAAAGTAACGAATATAGGCGTGAACTCACCTAGAAAACTAGAGACCTACAGATCTAGTCTTTATATTATGTTAAACTATTAATTTAATTGAAAATATAAGTAGTTTTCAGGTAGGGTCTTAACTTTAATAAAAGTAACATCATAAGCATTTGAAATTTTGAAGATAGGATCCAAAATATTGACTAGTAAGTCCGTATTAATATACCACATGGTCTAGGAAATCAGGTATATTTATATATAGATACATCATTCATAATTTATTTTTTCGAAAAAAAATAATCGAAGAAGACTAGGCTGACTCCTGGTGATGTTTCCGTGAAGAGTCTTCCAATAGACAAATGGCGTGATAAAGTGAGACAATCGATGTCAGAATGGATGTATGAAGTGAGAGTACAATTATCAAATAATGTTAAAAATGGATGAAGTGAGAGTACTTGTAGGTGGTGCCACTGATGCTTTCTCATCATGTCACGCTGCCGCCGCTTACTTCAAATCATTCATCGCAGTTGTGGCTGAGGCCGACTCCGGCGCAACTCCTACTGGTGGAACGGAAGAAGGAGGTAATTCTTCTAACCATTGCAATTGGCCCGCATAACTTGTAATGAGGCTGTACATGTCATCGATAAGACTAGAAGAATTTCCAGGGTGATCAATTTAGTAACTTAAATCTTTCTTCACTTCCCAGCCTTGATTTTCTCATCCTTTCTGGAACTGGAATCAATGGTACCATTTCTGATCAAATAGGTAGTCTTACTAAACTCACCCATCTTGATCTTTCTAATAATAAACTAGCTGGTAGCATTCCATACCAAATAGGTAGTCTTACTAAACTCACCCATCTTGGTCTTTCTAAGAATTATGGACTAACCGGTTACATCCCATACCAAATAGGTAGTCTTACTAAACTCACCTATCTCGATCTTTCTAATAATTATGGACTAACCGGTAGCATCCCATACCAAATAGGTAATCTTACTAAACTCACATATCTCGATCTTTCTAATAATTATGTACTAACCGGTAGCATCCCATACCAAATAGGTAGTCTTACTAAACTCACCTATCTCAATCTTTATAATAATTATGCACTAACCGGTAGCATCCCATACCAAATAGGTAGTCTTACTAATCTCACCCATCTTGATCTTTCTTTTAATCAACTAAGCGGTAGTATCCCACACCAAATAGGTAGTCTTACTAAACTCAACCATCTTGATCTTTCTCATAATCAACTAGCTAGTAGCATCCCAAACCAAATAGGTAGTCTTACTAAACTCATCTATCTCGATCTTTCTGTTAATTATGGACTAACCAGTAGCATCCCATACCAAATAGGTAGTCTTACTAAACTCACCTATCTCGATCTTTCTTTTAATCAACTAAACGGTAGTATCCCACACCAAATATGTAGTCTTACTAAACTCACCCATCTTGATTTTTCTCATAATCAATTAACCAATTGCATCCCACTCCAAATAGGTAGTACTCTTAGAGAGCTCAACTACCTTAACCTTCGTGGGAATCAAATCAATGGATCCATTCCTCCGTAAATCTGCATATGATCTAGTCTCTTTGTACCTTGATAGTAATTTAATCAGTGGAGAGATACCTTCCCTGCTCACAAATTTGGAGAGACTACAATGGTTAGGTCTCTCCTATAATCAACTATCAGGCAAGGTTCCGCCCTTTATCACCCACAATTGCTACTTGACAACTGATTTATCCCACAATGATAATTTGGAGCGTTATACACCTCCCCTTTGTAATGGAGGCGAACACAAAAATATTTCACTCCGCATTAAAATCTCATCGGTTGTCACCTCAGTCTTTCTAACCTTCGTAATACTGGGGTTTGTTTTTGCCCGTTTGTGGAAGAAAAGAAAAGTTCAACAAGAGTCAAAGACAAGAATAGAAATTGGAGACTTGTTCTCCATATGGGACTTTGATGGGAGAATTGCATTCCCAGACATCATCTCGGCAACAGAGAATTTTGATATCAGATATTGCATAGGCGTTGGAGGCTATGGCAGTGTTTATAGAGCACACCACCGAAAAGTTGTTGCTGTGAAGAAACTTCATCGATCAGAAATAGAGGATCCAACATACTTGACAAGTTTCAAGAATGAGGTACGAGTGTTAGAAGAAATCCGACATCGGAATATTGTGAAACTTCATGGTTATTGTCTACATAATAAGTACATGTTTCTCATATACATGGCGGGAAAGTGGGTCTGCTTTTGTATGCCGAGCAATGAGAATGAGGCGCTTGACTGATTTGGAGTAAAGAGGCAGAACATTGTTAAAAAATATGGTCCATGTTTTATCCTACACATCATGATTGTACTCCTCCAATCATTCATCGAGACATATCAAGCAACAACATTCTCTTGAATCTCGATCTTGAGGTATTTGTACGTATTTTGGCACTCATAGATTACTAAATCCGACCATCCAATCGGACCCTTCTTGCTGGAACGTATGGCTATATTGCACCTGGTAAGAAAAGCTAGCATTCATCCCTTACTAAATTTTCTATACTTTAATTTACATACATGCATACCCTTATCAATCTTAATTTCATCGATTTCTTTTCCATCTCTTTTATTATTACAAGAAATTATGAATAAGAGAATACTGAGGATTTACTAAAAAACTCAGAGCAATCATTGTAGAAGCTAAAAACTAACCTATAGCAATCATATTATAGAAACTCTTTTAAGATATTTTGTCATGTATATTAGAAAGAAAAGGTTTGAGAATATTAGAGTTAGAGATGCTTCAACAATGTATTTCTTGTCATTTAAAAAAAAAATTTCTTGGTTCTTTACATGTTTTAAGGAATACATGAAAATATTATTTTCCCTGCCTAATAAAAAAGAAAAGTTTTATGAACACTAGTTAGAGATATTCATATCTATAATCATTTTTATTTTTATTTTTTATAGATTTTTTGGATCTTTTAAGAAATTGGTTGCACTGGTGGTCCTCAAATTTTCCTATATATTGTGCATAACTAACTTGAAGAAATAGATTTTATTTTGTATGTTAAAACCAAGTTCTTTATTATTGTAGTGTATAGTGAAATGAATCTTTTCTATGTCTATTGATAATTTCCTGTATAATAACATTTTGTAGCTAATTTATTTTCAAATTGACATCATTATTAGTATAAGTTGTCTGACTTGTCCTTAATCCGGGAAGAAGTGTCTAAACATTTGGTAATTTTTATTGGGAGGTCAAAGTCATTAAAAAAATTTGAATTACCATGATAGCACTTCAAATCAAAATTCATGTAAGTTAAATTTTGAACAAGAGTTACTAATTAAACTTTTTTTTTTAATGGGAACAATATTTGTTTCTTCTTTGGAATATCACAGAGCTTGCTTACACGATGGTTATAACCGAAAAATGCGACGTGTATAGCTTTGGAGTGGTGGCACTAGAGACAATGATAGGAAAGCATCCTGGAGAACTCATCACCTCATTATCATCACCATTATGTCAAGATACAATGTTATTATGATCTATTGATCGCTCTCACTTCCGTAAGATGTACAAGTTGCTAAAGATGTGGTTTTGTGGTACTTTTCGTTTCAAATGCATTCATTCAATCCACAATTTCGTCCAACAATGCGATAAGTATCCACAAAACTTTGAGAATATACCATTTCCTAAGTTGCCTTGTTATGCCATTTCCCTCCGTGACTTGAAGAATCATGAAATGTAATTTCTCAATGTGTATATATTATATATAAAGTTATGTCTTTTTATTTCTGTGTTAGCGATACTGCAAATTATTCTGTTACATTTTGGGGAGAGAGAGAAAGAGGTGACCCATGTACATTGTTTTGATGGTTTTGCCTCTTAACACTCATTAATTTCTTTTTCTTTCCTTTTCTCATTCTTCCTTGTTCTACTTTCACTTCAAAAAAATTAGTGTGGAAGTATTTAATTCATAACGTATGTAAAAGATCAATTGATATATTATAGACGGGGAAAAAAGAGTATTGCTACATTATTTATTCTAACTGGTAAATTTAAATTAAATAATCTAAAAATCATTTATTGAATTTAAATTTTTTTTAATTTTCTTTATTATTGGTAATATTTCTTCAACCACAAACAATTAAACTTCAACCACAAACAATTAAACTTACAATTTTCAATAGTATGCATATCGTGAACTGGAATTACAACCTTGTAATAATCTACTTTAAAAAAGTTTCGAACGTTGGTCTCTCCTTTTCTTATGCTTGACCTAATGTTTTAAAACCAATTAAATTTGAAGTACTGACAACATGTTTATATTTAGCATTAGTGTTCATAAATATTCCATATCACATAACGGACGGTAAAATTTACTATTAGATGAACAATAAGTACCTTTTATCCCATCCAAGAAACTTTCCTCATCAATATTAAGAAAATTAATCACCTACTATTCTTTCATCATAATTTTTTCATTTAAAAAAAAATCTAAGATGGAAGTCTTTAATTTCTACTTTTTTGAAAAAGTAGGGATCACAAAGCACTTTATTTCAACTTCCTATTTTTTTTAATTATCTTCTCTTTTGTAGATTTGGATTTAGATACTGGAGTGTCAAAAGGGTCAAAACTCTTACTTCCTACCTTTTCATGGACTACAATTGTTGATAGCTGGATACCATGAAATAATTATCGGTTACATAATTGCTTGGCTTTACTTTTGGTCACTTCATGGAAACTTCAGTCCGCAAATGAGTCTTCAGTTTCTTAGATATGCCCATCTGAAACTTGGAATTAAAATTGATAACCATAAATAGCATGTTAAATTGTGAAAAAGTGATGAAAATTAAGAATCTTGATGATAATTATTTACTGAATGGATCTAACTTGCAAAGGCTCCATAGTTTACAAGTACGCTATATGATAATGAAAAAGCAAGGGTATGTTTGGTTCATATTTTTAAAAATTGTTCTTATTATCTAAATTTATTATTTTTCGTGTTTTTCAACAACAAAGAGCACCAAAACTGCTTCTTATGTTTTTCCTTTATTCTCATTGAGCCAGAATAAAACACAGTTTTTAAAATCGAATAATATAGGCTCTAAGTTTCTTATTTGTTGTTGTTTTGTGATGTTATTTATTTATTTTTATTTAAAAATATTCTTTTAAAAAAGGATACCAAAGAAGACTTGCTTGACTTGCTATGCTTCCAGGAAGAGTTGGCATAGATACAAATGAATTGAATGGGTTGCCAAAATTTTCCCATGTGAACACACTGAATGGCTTTTGGAAAATCTTAGGCATGCCTCTATCAAGTGAAGTCCACGCCTTTAATCTATGGATCCCACCACAGTCATCTCCGGCTAAATGTTCTACTAGCCAATTTTATTTTATAAAGCTTATGGTTATGGTTGTTGTTGTTTTCCTTTTTTTTTTTGGTATAATTTTTTTGATATTTATTCACTTTATATATTACGTTATAATAATATGTTCTTATATATGGCTTATAATCTTTATTATTTTACTTTGAAAAGTTAGAAGTACGTCCTAAATTGTGATATATATGAAGGCTAAAATTCATATTATGTACAGTTGGAACTATGAACAAATGAATTCCAGCTCAAATATTACAACATTCCTTGATGATAAATTGCTCTTTATCATTAATAAATTATTAAGAGCGAATAACACGTTATATGGAACTCTAAAAGGTGATCAAAGCAGAAATGTTGACTCTTAAAAAATTTTCTGTCTTTCACATGATGTAGGAAAATGTATGTATAAAAAATATTTGGCCCTTTATAATTTACTTGAATTATCTTGCTTTCTACATACTAATTTGTAAAGGATGTGATTAAGAAATAAAAGGACCAAAATCTTCACAATGTTACTAATTTATCATATCAAAAGGTTTTTCTTTAAAAAAGAAGTAATGGAAAAAACCAATTTACAATTCAAAAAAATTTATTAAAGGCATCAAATACTTTATTCATGGAATATGAAATAGCGTATGACTACCCTAATATTCTATTACTTATGGGAAACTATTGGCCTATCTCTATCCAATGAAGTCCCATATATTTAGTCTTTGGTTCCCACGTTACGACCCTTTGGTGTTTAAACACTAACTAGGAGTATTATTTATGAAATTCTTGTTGTTTTGGTTTAGAAAAAAAATGCACATATCCATGCATGCTTTGTAGTTTATCGACTTGACTTAAACTAACCAATCAAATCGATCCATAAAGCTATGGATGGTCATGGCTCTATTAAATGGAATCCAAATATTCAATCTCTATCCATGCTGACAATGGAGCCATCAATTGTATAGGTTACAAAGTAATAATATGGAGTTTAAAGTAAAAATAATTCATTATTTAAAAAAAATATACATGTAGACTTCTTTATAAAATATTCACAAAAGTAATTTTTTTGTTTTTTAAAACCTAATTCATCAACTACGGTTTTGAAAATTAACCTTAAAACCACATTCATAAACTGCGATTTTAAGGTAAATTTAAAACCGCATTTATTAACAGCAGTTTTAAGGTTAATTTTCAAAACCACATTTGGTGAATGCGGTTTTAAGGTTAATTTTCAAAACCGCAGTTAGTGAATGAGGTTTCAAAAAGTAACAAGATTACTTTTGTAAATATTTTGAAAAGAAGTTTATGTGTCATTTTTTTCTAAAAATGAATTATTTTTATTTTAAACTCAACAATATGGGCGGGAACTTAACTAAAAAACTTGACACCTAGATCTAGTTCCTTTTAATACTATGTTAAACTATTAATTTAATTGAAAATTACAGTTTTTAGGTAGGGTCTTACCATTAATGAAAGTAACACTTTACTGAAATTTGAAGATAGATGGAACAACGTTGACTTGTAAGTCTACATGGTTTAGGAAATCAAGATATGGATATATCATTCATAATTTATTTTTTTCAAAAGAAAATACCGGAAGAAGACTCTAGCTGGACTCGCTATGCTTCCCAAGAAGAGCCGATAATCCGCATAGATAGAAATGTCAAGCAATTGTTGTTACCTGATCATTCGACCTCTTCCAGGCATCAACGATGCGATGCAAACCCGCAAAAAGTGCAATCTGACGATATGGCCGGTCATTTCTACGATTTATTAAGTCATTAAAATAAGAAAATGAAGTTCAGATAGTCGATTGCATACCTCTCCCTAGTGGGGGATCTTTCTAATTTATAGACAATGGATGCCGAATCTCCATCTTATTTAGAGAAGGATCTCTTATTTTTAGGGATAAATCTATTTTTCCTTATCTGGGACTAACTTTCCTTTATCAAGGATTATTCTTCCGAGGAATATGAGATTTGTAAACAAGGAAATTTATGGATAAACATCCTTCGCGTATTTCCTGACCTTACCTGTTTATCAATAATGAACTTGCCATGCGCAGAGGGATGGCCTGGTCAGAGATCTCAATATTTTCTGTGGCTGGTGTCACTCGAAGTCGCTCGAGGAGACTCCCACGGTCGCCTAAAAGACGGCCTTGGGGACTCCCAGGGCCTTTATAGACTCGGCCCGACTTCCGCTAGGTTGTGCCTACCAGTTTTGATATGAAAGGTGGGCTTGGGTCGCTTCACATTGCGGGCAAGGCAGACCATGAGCCAAGTGGGCCGAGCCCTGGGCCAATCGAGTAGTGGGTTTAAAAACCACGATACTCACAATGCCCCCCTTTTACCCGGCTGGAATTTTGTGCTTTTCCAATTGGGGAAAATACTGTAGTATTAAATGTAGAATGTGGAGAGATATATGCGTTGAGGCGATGCTCTCGTGGGTTTAAAGCATGTGGGAAACACACGCTTCCCAATATATATAAGACGCATTTTATTCTGGCGGCACATTTAATGTGCATGTTGATGCCTTACCCCTACAAATAGGGTTGGGGTTTCACTAGCAGTTTCTTTTATGTCCTCTCAAAGTTTTCTTACTCCTGCAATTTTTCCTTTTCTATGCTTCTGTGAACTTTCCTTCCGAAGGAGCCATAAGAGATTCTTAACTTTTCGACGACTTTCGATTTTTTGGTGAGTGTTCGCATCTCAAACCTTCTTTTTATCGTTGGTTCGTTTGAGTGTTTTTATGTCCTATTAGGTCATGCAAAGGTTTTCGGTTCGCATTTCCTAGGTTTTGTCACCGGTGGGGTGTAAAATCTTTAGGGGGGATTTCTTTTTATTTTTCAAGGGTTTCATTTCCATCTTCGCTTAATGGCCCTCAAGCTGACCGTTTTTTTTCTTCTTATTTGCTTGTTGAATGGCAAGAGGCTACGAAGAGGTTTCCATCAGTGAGGTTGGGCGTCAGAGAGGAACTCCCTGGGAAATGCCTACTACAAGCAGTCTAATTGCTACTATGTCTGCAGAGGAATTGAGGTTGTACAACCAGGTTCCCGCCGAAGTCAGTCTGGAGATGTTAGATGGCCTAACTATCTCAACTGTAGGGGAGGTAGATAATACATCTACCACTCGAACGTCACATCGGGCTTCTTCGTTTCCCATCCCATCAAGCAGGTGCGCTTCTTACATTTTACCTCGGGCACCTTTCATAATTCTTGTACACCCAAATGTTTTTCGGGTTCTAATGGATTGCAGTGTGTTGAACTTTCTATACCAGTTGGACATCTTGTTGGTGGAGATTTGCTTCATTTACACTTTGAAGCTTGGGGTTGGGGGCCACCTATCCATGTCAGCCTACAGTCCCCGACTACAATTTGTAACTAGGCTCCCTAACTCCCCCAAAACGGAGGCAAAAGGGGTCGTCTTGGTTAGGGGCCCATGGCACGTGACGCCTTGCTCTCCAAGGATTCCTTTTGATATGAACCACTCCCTCTCATTCTTAGGTTTGTTTTAGTTTTGATGTGGCTCGTATTTTCCTAGGCAGTCTTCTTTATTGACATGCCCCTGTTTTCTTGATGGTTTGTAGGTAGGTGCAGGCGAGGCCGGTTGGTCAATTGGGTGAAGAAGGCAAGGTTGGACCGCATCAGTTAGTTGCTTGAGATCATAGAGAGGGAGCACAACCACAAGCTCCTTCTGTCTGTGAAGAATCTATGAGAGTTGGGCGCCAATCCTTTCCTATACATAGTGCTAGTTCATCCCCGTCTGTTGCCCACCGAGCTTGTCAAGGGCGAGCACTTCGTTCTCGTGGATCTCTTGAAGCTAATACCGGGGGGCTCTATGCAAGCGGATTCCTCTCTAGAACCCTTTGTTCGGTCGGATTGCCTACCTTTGTTCGCGCAATATCTCGAGCTTGCCCCCTAAGCGGTGAAGAGTTAAGAAAAGAAGAAGGTCATAAGTTAAGGCCGCCGATACTGCTTGAGGGGTTTCTATGGATTGACGAATTCTAAGTAGCTAGCAAATCGTATTAAGAAAGGAGGCTGAAATGTCTAGCCTCGTCGCTGGATTTGCTGCGCAGATGCGCGAGTGAGCAGCCAATGCTTAAGAGGAGGCTACCCCTAGCTTCGAGGGTCCAAATGGTAAACGCTCAAGACAGTCTGGCCTATAAGAAGAGGCTCAAAAGAGCCTAGCAGTAATTATCGTGGATTCTCTTGAACGAGCCCCTAACGGCGTGCTGACTCTAGAAGGCTCCACCCAGGGTGCTCTCAAAGTGGCCTTTGAAACACCGGAGGACTGAACTCCAGCCAGAGGATCTCCCAACGCTTACCAAGTTTTGGGGGAGGGTCATTCAAGAGGTGGCTGCTGACTAAGCCTTTTTTTCCAGACTTGCTATGACCGACCAGCATAAGGCGAGGATGGTCGACAGGATGGTGCTGAGCTCTTACGTTCATTCGATGGAATGAGACCGTCCATCTATGGACACATCGGTCCCTGGTCCAAAGGCCGCCCAGTCGATTATCTACCGTTGGGCTCCCTTCAACCAGGGGGCCCCCTCTGTTGCGAACATGAACAATCTCTACCCCACTCTTCTCCGAGTGCCGATGGTGGCTTGTGACGAGGAGTACTCATCCCCTCCCGCCATGAAGCCCTTCCAACAAAAAGAACAATACAGACCGTACATTCGCAACCACAACTTCAACGAGCCGACTGAACTGGTATGGTTAAACTTCTATCGTTTTGAATGTTGGCTCCATGTTATGATTTTCTTCTGACTCTTTTTTCTTAGCAGGCCATCATTGCAATTCGGAATATGGCGTGCCAGCACAAGGAGCTTCACTACTAGTTGGATGATGCCGAGAAGTTGGGACTCTATGCCCAGTCGACTACCTCTAAGTACTGTGCCCTAGAAGAGTCCCTAAACAAGGCCAAGTCTAACAATACTCAATGCATAGGTGATTAGTACCAAAAAAGTGCTATTTTGAACCCTATTTATTATAGGTTTTGAATGCTTTTTGTGTACTAATCATTCTAATTAACCCAATTGGCATGTTAAGGTCCCTATTATACTACTGATCGCATTTTGTAGCTAATTTTGTAGTTTTTGCAAGCTATTTATGCCAAAATTGTTGAGTCGATCCAAGCACGAAGAATTCTAGTTGAACTCAGCATTGCAGATCAGAAGCTAGAAGGAAAGAGAAGCAGAAAACTGAAGAAAAAGGCCACAACAAAAATTTTGCAGGGTTGCAAATTTTCGCAACCTGCGAAATTTGCTTCCTGCTTGCCACTGTTCATGCCTCTGCAGCCACTGTTCACCTGCTTTTTGACGCTTGAGATTTTTGTTACAATTTTTTGTTTCTTCCTATTTTACCCCTTGTAATAGCTTTTGGTTTTGGTTTGTTTTGTAATTTCCCTTGCTCTGAGCACTATATAAGCTCAGTCAAGCTCCTGTAAAATCAACTTTCAATCAATCAATAAAATCGGGACTGAAGCTTCAGCTTTCCTTCTCCTCTTCTCCGCTTCACTCTCTTTCATTTTCTTTCCATTTTCTATTGCCAAACACCCTTTGATGATGACAAATCATGGGATAAACGGGCTAAACTCTCCCCTTATCCTTGAAGCGGGCGGCCTTCGGTGCCGCTGCAAACTAACTCGTTTCTCTTGCTTTTCATGTGAGCATTTATGGTTGTTTACGCTCGCCACACACAGGTTTAAATCTTCAAAACTGGCCCTCACTAACATGTATTTGGAAAGCTTTTTGGGTACAGTGGATACTTACCACAAGATCCACTGTTATCCAGTTAGTTGTCTTCTATTAGCTACTGTAGGGGGAGTTTTTGAGATGTGTTCTCACCGTCAGGGACATTTATGCCCATCAAATGCCTTGTTTCAAGAAGGAAAATTTTAGGGTTTAGGTTTTAAAGCTAAATGAAGATCCGGTTCGGGAAATGACTATAGGTCATCCTCCCCAACTCGAGGAAAAAGACCCGAGGACATGTTGGTTGCCTTAAAAACCCTAACCCAGTGGCCTGAGACTTCAATAGTTCTTTTCTTATTTTCCTTCATTTTAATTTCAATATGCACACAACCAACCCTCACTGTTTTTACCAAAATCCCCCTGTTTTTATCAAACCCTGAAATCCAAATTGAATTCACCGTTCGCCTTCACCTAAATCATGTGCGTACGAAGAAAACCCATCCTTGTGTTCGACCCTGTAGCCACTATACTGCAGTAGCTTTGCTACGACAGTAGGATTTAGGATATAAATTTTGTTGATTCCGACACACTTATCGTGTGGCACGAATCAAACAGGCGCTGTCAGGATGGTGCCTATGCATTCCTCACGAGTCAGGAACACTTGTGATCCTCATCACAAGTACGGTGAATTCCTTTATATTTTATTGTCGCTTTTTCTTTTATTTCATTCATTCAGAAAAAAAAAAAAAAAAAAAGCATGCAGGACTATTTTGTGTTGCCCCTCGTTTTTACGCAGAATCCATTCCCAAAGGATTAGAAATCTAGGAGGTAGTAATGGTCAAACTCGATCTCCCACAAAACCTAGACTGAATTTGAATTGTGACCAAATGGAAGAGGGAGAACAGTACAGTGAATACCCTGTGGAGACAAACCTTAGAGCGTATATGTCTATGAGGGATTACAAAAACATTCCATGGCAGAATCAACGACTTGTGGAGAGAAATTGATGAGTGCCTAAAACACTCATATTATGCTCGCGTCAGTATACATTTTCTTGTTTATTTTAGAGTAATTTTATAGTTTTTTGCGACTAGAATACTGAATTGATGTCTTTTGTGAATGTAGGAGCATTGGGGTGAAAAGAAGCGACAACGGCGGATCTTGGGGCAAATGGGGAACAAGCGATGAAGTGTGCGTAGCGTCGCGACGTCCCCCACGTCGCGATGTCATGCGTCGCGATCCCAGCGTCGCGACACCGCACGTCGCGGCGATCACCACGTCGCTGACGTCACGATAATATCATCGTTAAAAAGCACATTAGGGTTAGGGAAATCGGGGAGATCGGAGGCACACGGCGAGGCACGAGGTTTACAGGAAGCGGGAGTGACCTTGACTTCGAGTGCGGGAATTTTAACGCTTTTGACTTTTACCAGTATATTTCGGATTTTAGAACAATGAACATTATTAAATAGTTTCTCTTCTCTTCCATTATGTTCACAGATCTTTTCTAGGGTTACATCAAACCCTTTCATACGATATGGATTAAGGATTGATCTTTTATGTTATTCGATTATTTATAGGTAATCGAATCTACTCTATACGTATTTAGAATTATATGATAATGTTTAGCCAGCATTAGCATAGCCGCATGGAAGATCCGAGATTCGAGAGATGAGGGTATTCAGGGATCTGGGTAGAGTAGCTTTCGGTGGATCGGTCGATAGAGATGGGACTGAAGGTGGTATTTAGGGTAGAACATTTAAGCATTGAATAAGTCGAATGAGATATACTCGATTACATTTGAATGAGGCGGATATACCGAGAGAGGATATCTCGTAGAGCAAGATCACCTCTGTAAGATTAACAAATGTGTTGAATAACAATCTCTTTAGAAAAACAATCAAGTGAACGTGACGGGAGACAACCTAGGTTTTAAAGCACAACACTTTAATTAAATCAACCGATTAAGTTAGTTTTTACATAATTGAACTCCACTGCTAAAGTCATTTTCAGATATTGTCTGGCAGAATCTCATAGTCAATTTACCTTTCACGTGGATCGATATGCATGCGTTAAGTACACTATATTGCAGAGACTCACGCGTGCACTTGCGTAGCAAGCATTCATTTTATGCCAGCGTTTTTCGGCTTTGTCAGTTTTTGGCGGATTCTTAGAAGGTTTAAATTGATATAGAGAAGTGAGCACATAGATAATACTCTGAATTTTTCTTTACTTTTGTTATTTTTACAAGTGCTAGTAATTGGGTTTTGTTAGTTTGTGTGTTATTGCAGTACAGGTTTCAGTGAGTACATGCGGCGAACAGCAAGATGTCGACACTTGTGTGATCTGAGCGAGAAAGACACGCACGGTGCTGGCGAGAGCGAAGAAACGAAACGGTAGAGCTTCAATAGTCATGGAAAACGGCGAAGAACAAGATTTTGGCGTTGAACAAAGCCCGAACCCGCCCGAGAGAGAAGAAAGCGGAAGCGGAACCAGCGCGGGCCATTTTATACAGCGAGGCGATCGCTACGTGCTATTAGATGGCGATTCGTTCTACCTCAGCCGGTTGTTCGAACGGCGATGACGTTGATTCAAGCGAAGCAATTTTGAATTGAAGTCAGTCCGCGGTACAAATGCTTGAACATATTGTTCCATGGATTACCAGTGAGGCGAACGTGCATTGACTAACTGCCGAGAAGTTTGCGATACCATGAATACAAGCGGGTCGGCTGAAGAAGCCACAAGGTGCGGTTATTCCCGACAAACCGGGGATGAGGCGACATTGGCTAACGGTCGACCACCCGGACTCCATTACTACATGGAGCGAGGTTGAGTGCAAAGTTTACGACCAAATTCTTTCCACGCCCGGTGCCGCGACTTGTGCGAGAGATCGGCTCACGTTTGGTCGATTGGGGAGAACACAGGCGGAGGCATGGGCGGGTTCCATGAACTATTCTGCAGTGTCCTCTGCAGGCTAACGGATGGATCTGAGTCCACGCAGCCTGATAGTGCATCTGACGAAGACGATGATAGATGCCTGGTGAGGATCATTGATGAAGAAAACCCGCAGACCGGGCATGAGATATTGTTGGAAGATCTTTGCTTGACCAACACTAATCGGTGGCCTAGAGAAGGCTACACCCGATAAACACGGTGGGTGGCACGAACCAAGTGAAGTCCTCAGTGTCGGTAAATCATGTGGCTCGGTGACTAAGCGACTAAATAGACGTGGGGAACAGCACATCTTTATCTGAACCGCTCCATGGGAGTGTGTGAATTACAATGGAGAATGACATAGTAGTGTAGGAATGTCGGTCAAAGAAACCCTACAATGGAAGCGAAGCCCGATCGTGTCGAGTTTGTCGGGGGGAATCAATCCGTGACAGGGCGGGTATGGGGTAACGACTACGGAATCGAGAATCGGGAGACGAGGATGGCGTGGCGCAATCGGAACGAATAATCAAAGCGACCAAGGGTATGGATAGGCGGAACAATCGGAACAATGCGCAATCGAGCTAGGAGCTAATGAACCACCCCCTGAAAGAAGTACCGGATTTAGAAACAGCTCACGGCACGGATGTTAACTTCTCATTCGCGTTTATGAATGAAGGACAGCTGAGGCGAACTATCTGACAGCCAAAACACTTGATTAAACAATCAAAAACCTGGTAAGGAGTTTGGAGAGCCTGAATGGGCCAAATGGCAAGCTGCTTACGGAAAGGCAGCGGAGTTATGCAGTAGGAGCAATTAGGAGGTAAACCCAGAGATGGGAATGAGCACGTTAAAAAGCGGTCGCTGTTGAGAAGTGGGAGAGAAATTGGAATCTGGAGTGCAACCCCGCTCGTGAAACGGTTAAGCTGAGGGAGTCTGACGAGCAGAAAGATGATGCGGAGTCAAGAAACGGCCTGGGAGAAAGCGGTCGTGAGACCTCTAGTGAAGTAAGGCCCAGCATACCGGTTCCTTACCCACAACGTCTCAAGAAACACAAAGCTGAATGAAACAATTTCGCGAAGTTCATGGATGTTTTAACTACATATAAACATCATTCTTGATGCCCCAGAGCAAATGCCAGTTATGTAAAGTTCATGAAAGACATTTTGTCTCGAAGAAGATTAGCGGAACGAGGCGGTAAACTTAGCAGAGAATGCGATTGCCATCCTTCGAGAGGAAGCTACGCGAGCTGAACCCGACGGTTCGCTATCAGGTGCCTGATTGGAAATGCGATTTTTGAAGCGTGATTTGGGTGCTAGCATTAATCTTATGCCCTTATCAATCTTTAGCGTTTGGGATTAGGAAGCGATCAGGCTACGATCACTCTTGACGCGAGCAGATCTTTGAAACACGGGGATAATGAAGATGTCTTAGTAAGTCATTTCAGTTATCTTTCGTGATTTCATAGTTTTAGACATGGAGGAAGATAAAGAAATCTTAGATTATCTTAGGTAGACCTTTTCTGCAGCTGGCGGTGATGATTGATGTGCGAGAGGCGGCGAAACTAAGTCTGAAGAAGAAGTAAAATTCAATGTCTTGACGGTGAGACACCAGTGAAAGTGATACGTGTAATAGTTGATATAGTGAGGCTATAGTGTCTAGCGAAAGTGATCATGACCCTTTGGAGACAACTAAGTGTGATGCATCGAACACGGTGAGGCGGAAGAATACGTTAAGTGGATGTAGATTCTTTTGAGACGATAGAAGAAATGCCGAATCATTGGCGAAGGGGCTAAACGACGGTTCCATCGATTGAAGCAATAAAGATGAGGCAGCCTGCTGCCTGCCATTTGAAGTATGCATGCACCGGGGTAGAATCCTCAGCTACCAGTAATTATCTCGTCATCCACTGGCGAAATGGAGGAAGAGAAGTTATTGAGGTTCTTGTGAGCCTGAAACAAGCACTTTCGGATGGTCTCTAGGCCGACCTAAAAGGGATCCGCCCCTTACATGTGTATGCAAGTATTTTATTAGAAAGATGGCCACAAGCCCTCGAGTGGAAGCCGCGAGAGGAGGTTGAATCAGAGCCGATGAAAGTAGTTCGGAAAGAAGTTCTAAAATGGCTGAATGATTGATTTACCCATTTTGAGCCAATGCATGGGTAAGCCCGAGTTCAGAAGTAGTGAAAGAAGGGAGGAACAAGCGTCATCGGAATTTGAAAATAACATCCTATGCGGAGTAGAAACGTGTGGCCGGGTGGAGAATTTGTGACTATAGAAAGCAACAAGGCCACTTGAAAAAGATCACTCAGCACCATTTCTAGATCGGATCTTGATCGATTAAGCGGGTCACGAATATTATTGTTTTTGGATGGATATTCGGTTACAACCAAATACGCCATAGCGCTGAAGATCGAGAAGAAGCCCGAACTCACTTGCCGCATGTTTTGATGGCACGGCGGATGCCCTTTGGGTATGCGATGCTCGGGTGCACCGGCGATGCATGATGACCTGTTCTCTGACATGGTAGAAGGCGATTGAGATTTTCATGGGCGATTTCTCGGTAATGGGAAATTCATTTGTGATGTCTAGCAAATTTGAAATTTGGCCTTCGCAAGATGTGAAAAGAAAACGATTTGGTACTCAATTGGGAGAAGTGCCATTTCATGGTACAAGAGGTATTGTTCTTGGACATCGGATCTCTGCAAGAGGGATAGAGGTAGATAGGGCGAAGATTGAAGCAGTTGAGAAGTTACCTCCACCTTCTTCTGTGAAAGGGATCCGAAGTTTTCTGGAAACACGTCTTTGGATTTTATAGGCGGTTTATCAAGATTTCTCCGCAGTTGCGAAACCATTGTCGATTTGTTAGTCAGGGGATCGTTCAATTTGACTCCCGATCGTACGTAGCTCGCGTATTGAAGAATATAAAGTTGATTTCGGCTCTATTGTTGTGGCTCAGTTAGTACTTTTTCCATTTGAGCGATGTGTGATGCAAGCGACTATCTGATGGAGGCGATCTTGCAGAAGCGGCGAGAGAAAAATCTTTCGGGTGATTTACTATGCAAGCGGGAACTTTGAATGGCGCTCAAGCGAATTATGCCACTGCACGAGAAAAAGAACTATTGTGCGTATCTTTGCTTCCGATAAGTCGGGGCCATATTTGATTGGCGATAAGTCTGGTGTGCCTGCGATCATTCGGCCATTAAGTACTTGATGACGAAGGCCTTGAGAAGCGGATTGATTCGGTGGGTCATACATTGCAAGTTCGGCGTAGAAATCAAGGACAAGAAGAACGCGAAAATTTAGTGGCGGACCACCTTTATGTATTTGGAAGGGCGAGGAAGATGATATTCAGGTGAATGGCGAATTTCTAGGCGAGAAACTTTTTGCTATTGAGACGAGAGGCGGGTTCCATTTGGTTTGCGGATTATGTGAACTATTTGGTGGCAGTGATTCCCCCGAGTTTAACTATCAAAAGAAGAAGGAGTTTTAAGCACACCTTAAACACTACTAGTGGAAGAGTAATTCTCTACGGTTTTGTTAATGCGTCGGGTGATAAGGAGATGTGTGCGAAGATGAAATGCATAGTATTACGAACCATTGTCACACTCTGAGTGTGGTGGACACTTTGGTGGCCGAGAAACGGCGACAAGTTCTACGATCGGGTTTTTATTGGCCTTCCCTATTTAAGATGCTCACCAATTACCGTTTCCACTTGCGACAAATGTCAACGAATGAAGAACATCCTCTAGAAAGAACCCGAGGCTTGTATGCATCCCATCTTGGAGGTAGAGTTGTTTACGATTATGGGAGGGGGGGATCGGAATTTCATGGGACCATTTCTGCATCTTTGCTAACTTTTACATTTGTTGGCGATGGAATTATGTCTTAAAGTGGTGGAGCTCAATTCTGCTGCGCTGATGATGCCAGGTGGTGGCTCAATTCTGCGGCCAGTCTCATTCTCCGCGTTTTGGCACTCCTCGAGCTTTAATCACGGATAATGGTACTCATTTATGACCAAGATGTCGATAAGGTGTTACCAAAAAAGTATGAGATGCGCCATCGTACATCTCTTGCATATCACCCGCAATCAAGCGGGCAGCGGTATCGATCGCGAAAATCAAGCCATTCTCGAGAAAAGCGTCGCGAGTTCGGGAAGAATTGGTCTAAAAAAAGATGAAGCGATGTAGCTTTGGGCATACCGCGCGATTTAAAACTCCTTTAGGCATGTCTCCGTTGAGGCTACGTGTATGGTAAAGCACATCATCTTCGGTGGAATTGGAGCATGAGCCTATTGGACCACTTTCGACAACTAAACATGGGCGGTACATTGGGCGGTGAAAATGACTACTCGACTCGGTGGAAGCTGGGAGTTGACTTGAAGCATATGGCACTTTTGCCAAGGGGAAAAGACCTTTAAAGCTTGACGCGACAAACACATCACTAGAAAGGAATTCACGGCGGACAACAAGTCCTTCTGGTAATTCCCGACTAAAGCTTTTCGGGGAAATTGAAGTCTCGATGGTGGACGCTCCACCGCGAGTCAAGTCTTGCATATGGTGGCGAAGTTTCACATCTGAAAAAAGAGCACGGTCCACGATCGCCCTAGCGGCGAAACCGTACTATGGAGCGAATTTTACGAGCAAGACAATCATCCTTTGACAAGCGCAGGCGAAGTGTAATCAATGATAGCATGCGTTTGGGTTCTTTGAACACATTGAGATTCGAAGTCGTCGGCTAACGACATTAAACATAAGCGCTTCTTGGGAGGCAGCCCAGGATTTTCTAAAACTTGGTTCTGATTCTATTGTTGTTTCGAAATTTTGAATTTTAGGCATCATGATCGGTGTTTACGCTTGTTGGTTTAATTTGGGAAGGCGGAGGTGGCGATGCGAGGCGCGAGTGTTCAAAGTCGAAAGGAAGTTTACGAGTGGAGAGTTCTCGAGAAAAATTGAGGTTTGGTATAATAAATTATCTTGAGGTGTTCTACGCGCGTCGCGGCGTGAGATTTCACGTCGCGGCGTCATTTTGGCTCTACGCCCGCGTCGCGGCGTGAGATTTCACGTCGCGGCGTCATTTTGAAAGCTCTGCCCGCGTCAGCGGCGTGAGATTTCCACGTGCGGCGTCGACTGAAGCTCGCATCCGTCGTGACCGTGAGATTTTTACGTCGCTGGCGTCATTTTGAAATATACGTCACGTCGCGGTGAGATTTCCACGTCGCTGACGTCATTTTAACACTCCTGCGTCGCGTCGGCGCGTGTATTCTCCCGCGTCGCGGCGTCGATTTATGAAGCCGCTGCGTCGCGTGCGGCGTGGATTTCTCCGCGTCGGCGGCGTCATTCGTCATTAACTACGCCCGCGTCGCGGCGTGGTGCCATACCGTCAGCGGCGTCATTTGGTGTTGTCCTGCGCCGCATTCAGCGGCGGTAGTCCGCTGTCAGCGGCGATGACTCTGTTTTTAGCCGAGATGGTTAGCTTTCCGCGTTCCTTGGAATGCGACTCTCTACTGCGAAACCACAGAGCCCACGCATCCCGGCCAGGACTGTTAGACTCTCCTCACACCGTCGGAGACCACCTCAGCGCTCGCGGAGCCCTTTGTGAGTCACCCTCGTCGCAGTTTTTGGGTCATAGTGGCATCCTACCCTTGTGTACTAGATTCTAACAGTCTGATGATCTAGGGTTCGAGTTGTTGCTTTAGTAGACTAGGATTCTAGTTTTGGTCTGATGGTCCCTCATTTTGGGTTAGCTAGGTTCCATTAGGGTTTTGAGTCTCATTTAGGTGTTTTTGAGTCCTTAGGTAGTTATTAGTTGTTTGGTTGTGGTGCACATTAGGTGTTCGAATTTTTTATTGCCTAGGTCAAGATGTCGGGCAAGAGGCAGAAGTTGCCTGCCAAGCGGAGTCGGCCCAGCGAGGACCCGACTCCCACATTCGATGCCTCGCGGTTTGTAAATGTGAGTGCCGCCGAGCGGTTTGGCACAATTTGCGAAAACCGCTCATTCATTAAGGAAGGGTTTCATGCCCGAGCGATTTCTTCAGCGAACAATTGCGTAAGGGTCAGCTTTGCTTTATGCCCGACCCCTCGTCCGGCCGGCGATGAGCGTAGATGCGCGAATTTCACCGCGACCTCGCCTCCCATGTCCTCAAGGTCGGGGTGCGGGGTGTATTGGTCGACCGGTGCGGGTCGATCAATAGCTATATTAGAACATGTCCACGGTTCGCTGATCAGCGCGAGCATCAGAGCTACCATGGTCATCGGCGTATTGACCAAGGGCGGGGCGAGTGGAGGATCAACGATCGCGAGCCATGCGGTCGATTTGAGAGCGGCGTTTGCTTTGCATTCCCAGGTTTTTGCACCGCTTCATCGCCGGCGTCTTATCTGAAGCGGCGAATGTGTGTGAGTGACCGCCCTGCGTTCCACACCTTAACCGCCATTATCCGGGACATCCCATTAGATGTAGGGCAAGTTATAGAGGGCCAGCGATCCTCCGCAACCCAGAGAGAGATCACGTAGACACAGGGCACCGCACCGATATTTGGCTTATGCGGAAACAAGCGAAATTGCTCCGCTGGGCGACCTTGACACTGGCTCCACCCAATAAAGCCGCATCATCAGCGGGACACACACGGTGTCCGCGGCGAGGACCTATGATTAGTCCACGAGCCCTCGGTGAGGGCGAGCTTTATGAGTATCGGGCTCGTTATGGATCACTGGGCGTCCAAGGGAAGACCTTGGCGGTCCTCGTCCCGGCCACCTCCACCCTTTGTCCAGCCACCTCCACCACTTTGTCCCGACCACCTCCATCCCTATCGGCCAGCTCCGCCTACCCGAGCTGGCCCCATGCGGCCATTCCTCCTAGTCACTTCACGAATCTTGAGGACGGTGCTTTGCGCTCAGCGTTTTGGCGCTATGCGGGATGAGACCGGGGAGCAGAGTCCTCGTTACCGCGAGGACATCACGGGCGTTGCGTGCTGATATGCGGACGGTCCTGGCCAATCAGGCCATCATTCTGGCGGCGTGATCACATCACGAGCTGGCTTCGCCGACTCTTGGCTTTTCACCATCCACCGCCCTGCCAGCGATGATATTGATTCCCTTACCTTCTCACGTTTTCTCTTGCGGTGGGGACAGATATTTTGTTGGGGGAGGGTGTGATGATTGGTATCATGTTTTTGTGTTTGTTTATTAAGTTTTGGTTTTAGTAGTGTGTCGTATTTTATTGTGTTTTTATTGTGTTTAGTATATTAGTGTGTTTGTTTTTAGTTTATTTTACATCGCATACTTTCATGTTTATGAGTCATGTGTTAGTTGTTTGATTATATTTTAGAACTTTTTGTTATCTGTAGTAATTGCATACTTTTGTGCCATGTTGAAAATTGAGGATCAATTTTAGATTGAGTTCACTATAAGCTTGTTCAAATGCATACATTTGCTTGATTCTCGGTAATTAGATTGAATAGTTGAAAAGGGTTAGTGAATCAATCCCGGGTAGTCAAGAAACCAGTTCTCAAAAATTCTATCGCACTCACACACTAGTGACTTTTTAGAGTATGCATAAGTCTTAGAACCAACTACTAAAGTTCGATCAACTAGGAGGTCGAACCATTTGAGTGATGGACACCTAATCAAAGAGGATTGCCATTGAGCTGACCAAAAGAAAAATACAAAAACAATAGAAAAGAAAAAGAAAAAAATATATGACAAAAATAGGTATATGCATAGGAATAAAGCGGGATCATCGATCGGAATCCGGCACGATCACGAGGGCACATCAAAGCCTAATGCCACTGATGGCGGCGGAGTCATTGACTTCATTGCCGCTACATGGGACGAGAAGATGGACATTCCACGCGGCTAGGGCCGTTGGAGTTTGGTTGAGGTGTTAGGTGAAGGATTTGAAGGGAGTGGATGCACGGTGCCCTTAACCAAGCGGTGGGGAGTCACCAGTGGATCCCACTTCTGAGAACACTTTCACGGCTTCAAAACTTCTTGGCACTAGGTCTTTACTTCCATTTTGTTTTAGGTACGTAGGAAATTTCTAAGTATGAGGACATAATTAAATGGGTGCGTTCCTATCCTTGTCTAGTTCGCTTCTTCCTAATAGGTGGGTTGAGCTTAAGTTTGGGGGGTATCGGAACCTAGGCATATACTGAAAGTCACTCATTATAAGCACATAGGGATTTTGGGAAAGGCTATTGAACACCATGGATTTGATGTATAGTCGGTTCACCTATCTCGATCGAATTTGCAGAAAGTTAAATATCTGTATGCGCCTGCGAACATTGAGAAAAGCGGTGAGTATGTGAGTCGATTGTTGATCCCTACTTCAGCATGTGCACCACCGTCTTAGTGTTAGTTGCATGGTGTCGGGTGAGTGTCCTGTCTAGAGTCGGTTCTTGCTTGAGGACAGCGAGAAGCTAGAGACTAAATTGTGATGAGTGCCTAAAACACTCATATTATGCCCGCGTGGGTATACATTTTCTTGTTTATTTTGATAATTTTATAGTTTTTGCGACTAGAATCTTGGAATTGATGTCTTTTGTATGAATGTAGGAGCATTGGGGTGAAAAAGAAGCGACAGCGAGAAGCGGATCTTGGAAGCGAATGAGAACAAGCGATGAAGTGTACGTCGCGCGTCGCGCTGGCGTCCCCGCGTCGCGATGTATGCGTCGCGGCGTCTGCGTCGCGACACCACTGCGTCGCCCGGCGTCACCGCGTGGCGACGTCACTGCGATCATGACGTCGGCCTGAATCACGCTCTCATCATTAAAAGCACATTAGGGTTGTCGGGGGAATCGGAGCACACGGCGAGCACGAGGTTTTGAGAGGCGGTGACAAACTAGGAAGTGCCGGGAATTATGGCAGCTTTTGACTTTTCGTATATTTCGGATTTTAGAACAATGTTTCATTATTAAATAGTTTCATCTTCTCTTCCATTATGTTCTAGATCTTACAGGGTTAAATGAACCTGTCATCGATATGGATTAAGTTGATCTTTATGTTATTCAGAATTGTTTGCCAATTGTCGAATCTATATACACAGTATTTAAATTATATGATAATGTTTAACTTGACATTAGCATAAGCCCATACTTTGAAGATCAGAGATTCGAGAGATGAGGGGGTATTCGGGGGATCTGAGTGGAAGTAACTTCGGTGATTCGGTCCGATAGAATATTCCGGACTGAGGTGGTGTTAGGGGTAGAACATTTAAGCATTTCGGAATCTGGTCGAGATAGAGATATACTCGATTCTATTTGCGAGATGAGGCGGATATACCTCGAGAGAGGATATCTCGTGAAACGAATCCTCACCTCACCATGGCGGATTATAATGTATTGAATAACAATCTCTTTAGAAAAACAATCCATTGAACGTGACAGGGGGAGATATAACCCTAGGTTTTAAAACAACACTTTAATTAAATCAACAGTTAAGTTAGTTTTTACATAATTGAACTCCCTCTTAAAGTCATTTTTCAGATATTATGCGAGAAAGCGGGAGTATATCTACGTAGTCAATTTACCTTTACTGTGGTCGATAAATACGTTAAGTACACTATATTACTTGGGGGCTACGCGTGCACTTGCTTGGCATGGCATTCATTTTATACAGCGTTTCGGCACAATAAATCAAACCCAAATAGGTCCATGAGGACTATAGAGACCCGGTGGATGAGTGTACCCTTCTGATGTTCCTCGACTTATGTACCTCTTGCTTCTCCATAATACTTGCTTCTCGGCCCGGCGACAACCGCCACCCCCTCGTCACATTGAACAAGCCATCCCAATTTGAGCAAACTAGTGGATAATTTCATAGAGGAAGCGAGGGTAGTGAATGTCGAGGCAATCGAGAATTGACCACAGTGGAGGCTCACTGTAGTGGAGTAAGGCTTGAGTGGTGGATCATAAATTTGACAGCACCGGAGTGTAGCTTGCGGTCGACAACATGCTCATCAAGAGGGAAAATCCAGAAGGAGAGTGCTTGACTGACACCATGGTGGAGGAGCAGTGTCAACAACAGGGGTTATCTGAATCCTCATATATTTGTGCTGTTGTTTGTCCATAGGAGAAGAAAGAAGAAATCCTCCCCTTGTTGAGTAAGAAAAACTGATGGAGAGGGAAGCAGTGGAAAATTTACCAAGAGCATAATTTACTGCCTCTCACGACCCGGTCCGGTGTATATCACTGCTGACATAACCAACCCCTGAAGCACCCACCATAAGGCCACCCATCCTTGTCTGTGTTGAAAAACGAAATTAGTGGCCATTATGCAACTTTGCGTACATCAAAAGCATTAACAACCACTCGCATTGCATGGCATAGTGGATGGTTCGAATCTTGGTTCGGTTAGAGCACACGAACCTCTCGGCATTCTAAGCTCGGCAGTTCGAAGCGACCTCGAGCAGGAATTGTGGTTGGGAGCACGAGTCTTCCCGGCTTTGTTTTTCATCTTTTCTTATTTTATTTTATTTTATTTTGATTTCTTTAATTTTATTCTTGAATTTTCTCGATTGTTAGTTAATTTTGTTTTTTAGATTAATTTTCATTTTTTACTTAATTTTCTTAATTTTTCTATGTTTTATTTTTAATTTTTATCAAAATTTTTGATGCGGTGGGAGGTACGGGAAAGGCCTGAAATTTCGGGCGCTGCGAGCGCAACTGCGAAAATTCAGCGGGGTTGGGATGCGAGGCCCCCAGCTTAGGATTTTGCAGCGGTTGTGAATTTTTGTAGCCTTTATGCTAACGATACGGAGAACTCAAGTTTGCACTATGCACTCTTTTTGTCGCTTTTGTGATAAATATATATTAAAAAAAGGTGTTTTATTTTTTATTTTATTTTTTATTTTTTATTTTTAAAAAAGTCTCTCACAAAAAAAAAAAAATTGTTATTATTATTATTATTTAAAAAAAAAAAAATTTCGTAGTCTGAAATTTAAGTAACCCTCGATTCGCGACCCGTTTTGTTTTCATCTCAACTCTCTCATCGAACTCTAGTTTAGCGTTTTGGTACCGTTGGAAAGCTTAGAGTGTAGGGTAAATATAGCCAGAAATAATACTTTTGAATTATTATGAAGGTGTAATTTTCAAAATTCTCCATTTGGTTACTTTTTTCTCTCTTTTCTTCTCCTAACTTGTTTATTTGAAGCCCAAACGGAGTGAATAAGGTGTCGATGGAAAGCTTGCGAAGTCTCCTATCCAAAAATGAGCACATATCATCAAGGAGGTAGCAATTCCTTCTCTAGCTTTTCAATCCAAGCCCCATTGCAAACAATGTGACATTTGGTTGGGGGGAGAGTTAACGAAGGAAGTGGCATTTATTTATGTTTTATTCTTTTATTTTGAAACGGCTTAATTTGTTATGTTCAATGTCTTCTTGGTTTTTTCCTTTATTGGCGTATACTATACAACACTTTTTCAAAATTACTTATTTTGTGTTTTGCCTAGCTTGCGATTTGAAAAATTGAGACAACATCCATTCTATTGATGTTAGATTGGTTCCATGCAGTTGATGGATATGATCAGTTAAACTCATACATTGCTTTGACCATTTTCTTCCACACTTTAGCTAACCACTATACATCGGGTTTCTTCAATAGGTTGAAAAAAGCGCCTACCTCTAAACAATTGTAAAACCTACCTAGTTTAGTTGTTGCCTTATTAGGTTGGGACCCCAGTGAATGAAGGCCCGATGTGTCTTTCAAAAGGAAAGAAAAAAGAAAAGAAAGAAAAATAACAGCGCTTTGCCTTGAAAACGGGAGCAGGTCAGGGTATATGTGAAAGCCTTTAAAGCTCAGGTGCCACTAGCCAGTGGTTGGGAGCCACCTACTTAGTGCTCGTTACACGGGTGGATGGGTGAGGTTTAGCGATTTGTAGGTGCTGGAGTCTCGAAATCATTCGAAGTCCGGGGTAAAACCTGAAGAGTTAGTGGTCGAAAAATCCTTATGACTTGGTACCCTAAGCCTTGGTGGTTGGGAGTGATCGGTAGATCTAGTTACATGGACTTTGGTGAAATTAGGTTCTCGGCATTGCACCCTGCAACCTGAGGAGTTGTGGAATAAGAGTGGGTCTTGATCTGTTAGGTTGGTTAGTGGCAGGTGGCGGTAGCTTGGTTGGGGGGGAGAGTGCAGTTTAGCAGTTTATTATTGAGCGATCGAGAAACGAACACTTAGGTTTTGGTGGAAGTCTCCTAGTTGATTCACGAAGAACTCTTTTGATACTCCAATTTTGTATGGCATTCATTCTCTCGAGATAGTTATTGGGCAAGGGTTTGGTGATTCTCATCAAGGGTTAGGCATTGCCGTTCACGGCCTTTTTTGAAATAATCATTTTGTGAACATCATTTTGTTATCGTTTGTATGCTCTTTCTTTCTTTCTTTCTTTCTTTCTTTTATTCTTGGGAGTATGATGTGTAGGTTAGGGGTGTGATTAGTAAAGTGCTATTTTGAACCTTTATTTATTATAGGTTTTGAATGCTTTTTGTGTACTAATCATTCTAATAATCGATTGGCATGTTAAGGTCCCTATTATACTACGATGCGTTTTGTGGCTAATTTTGTAGTTTTGCAAAATATTTATGCCAAAATTGTTGAGTGCGATCCCGGCAAATTCTAGTTGAACTTAGCATTGTAGATCGGAAGCGGAGAAGAAGAGAAGCGAAAGCGAAGAAAAGGCGTAACAAAAATTTTGCGAGGTTGCAAATTTTACGCCTTTGCGAGTGCCACTGCTGTTCATGCCTCTGACCCTTTATTCATTTGCACGTGCTTGAGATTTTTGTTACAATTTTGTTTCTTCTTTATTTTACCCCCTTTAGCAATAGCTTTTGGTTTTGGTTTGTTTTGTAATTTCCCTTGCTCTAGCACTATATAAAGCTCGGTCGAGCTCCTTTAAAGTCGCTTTCAATCAGTCAATAAAATTGTGGGAAGCTTTCGACTTTCATGCCTCTTCTTTGCTTCACTTTCTTTCATTTTTCATTTCCATTTTCTCGGTTGCCCGAGCACCCTTTGATGATGACAAATCGAGGATGTTCGAAGCTAGCTTTACATCACATCGATTCGGTCGACCGGTTTCGGTCGGCTTAGGTCGGGGCAGAGACCAATGCGGGACTCTTTACCTGATTTTTTTAAAGCGATTTGGTTGTGGGTATGGCCCACATCTTATATAGAATCAAAATCATATACATTTAGCGAGTCCCATTTAAAAAAATACAAAGCTTACTTTTACATTCATCGAAGAGCACGGAACTTTATATAGTGAACCCTTCTGGTGTGTTGGCAGTGTATGCGGAAGTCTTCGAGATGTCTTCCTCTGCCTACACTGATTAAAGCAGTGCTTTAAGCTTTAAACTTAGTGGGGCTTATGTGTCCTTATGCATATACACATTTAATGCATAAAAGCGATAGCAGATAATATAAATTTTATGTATTTATATTATAAACTTATCACAGTACTTTTTCTTACTCGCAGGCTTACTCTTATTCGGATCTCAGTAGAAGTTCTGGATCTTATTCTTATACGAGAACTTATGCTTATAACAAACTTATGTTTATTAGGGACTCAGAAGTAGGGAATTCTGAGAACTTATACTTATTCAAAACTTATACTTAACAGACTTATGTTTATTCAGGACTCCCGTAGGAGTTACAGAACTTATACTTAACAGACTTATTTTCAGTCGGGACTCCCGTAGGAGTTACAGAACTTATCTTATGCAGGACTTCTACTTATAACAGACTTACATTCATTCGGGACTCCCATAGGAGTTATAGAACTTATCCTTATACTACGGAGTTTACCCTTATTAGCGAGGCACGTAGGTATCGCGAAGTACGGAGCATTATGCGATATTGCGAGAACTTATTCTTATACGGAAGTACTTGTAGTGCTCTGAAACTTATGCGATCTTGCAGACATATACTTATCTTACGGATCTTATCCTTATGCGAAGGTATCGTAGGTACAATAAGTCGAACTAATCATCATCGTATCACATCTGAGTCGGTCAGGGCGTATGCGGATACATATCGGTATGGGCGTTAATTATGCGGTCTGAATGTGCGGATACATATAGTTATTTTGCGATTGCGAGTACGGGTGGTACTACGGAACTTATACTTATTTTACGGATGCGAGTACCCTTAGGTGCTGCGAACTTATACTCGTTTATCGATACGGGAGTACTCGAGTAGGTACTCTTTGGACTTATACTTATTTCTGAGGCGGTACTTGCTTTACCGATGTAAGTACGTGGTTAATCTGAGAACTTATGTATATTCTTGTCACGAGGAAATTGCGAGTGGGTACTCTGGAGACTTATCAAATATGGGTAAGTAGGTACCACGAGAACTTAATCAAATCACGAGTGCAGTAGGTGCTGCGAGAACTTATCAGTCGGAGTACCGTCGTCTTCTGGGACTAAATGTCGAGAGAGACGGGGGGAGTTAATCGAGGAGACATGGTACCCATAGGTACTACGAGAACCATCGAGAGAGACGACGAGGCAATTAAATCACGGAAGTGCGTGAGTGCTGAACATTTACCGGTACGGGGAGTACCCTTGGAGTGCTACGAGGCTTGTCGACGAGAGACTTAATCGAGGAAGCGTGGCAGCCGGTCTGAGAGTAGTGGGTACTACGTAACTATTCGGATACGGGTGCTCGTGGGGTACTCACAGACAATCGGGATCTGAGTTGCCCTTAGGTACTCTGGACTTATCGAGATCGAAGTACGTAGGTACTCGAGGACTTATTCGAGACGAGGAGTTATTCGAGGATCACAGGGCCAGAACTTGTTCGGATACGGGAGTACGTAGGTACTCACGGAACTGTCGGATCTGAGGTACCCTTAGGTAACTGCGGAACTATCGGATCGAAGTACGGTAGATGCTGAGGACTGATGAGCGAGGAGTTATTAGGATCACGGAATGAGAACTTATTCGAATCTGAGGAGTAGAAGTAAATTTGTGGAATAATCGAGGAATCTAAGAGTACCCTTAGGTACTCTGAGCTTAATCGAGAGGCAGGAGTACTGTAGGTGCTACGAACATTTTCGAGATACAGGAGTACCCATGGGTACTGCACGGAGCAGTCTGGGAATACATGCGGATCTTTATTCTTATTCTCTATTCGAGTCTTATCATATAATTGTTTGACTTCCCTGAACCGATGTCTGGAATGAGTAGGACAGCCTGATAAGTACACGAAGATACTACCACGGTGCGGAAATCACTTGGTAGCATTAGTCGGGACCGAGTGCCTTAGCACTTGCGAGACGGGAGTGCCGTGGCACTAATTAGAGCGAGAGTCTTTGTAGCCTTGTCAGGCTCAGAAGTACTAATCGAGTCTTAGACACTAATGTCGAGAATCTTAGAAAATTGCTAGTCAGTCTTGGGAGCGCTAATCGGGAATCTGGGAAGTACTGGTCGGGAGTCTTGGGAGCACTAATCGGGAATGAAGTGCTATTCGGGGCCGGTAGTCTTTGTGTCATTTATAACTGGTCTTAGGTGGTTTTACAATTATATGAGGTCAGTAACTTACTATCTTATAATAGGGCATTCTTAGCCCCTTAGGTGTTCATGACAGATCGTCCTTCATATACTGGTAAGGTATGATGCGTATGTAATCACACCTTATTCATGGATTCTTATTCTTCTATGAATCTACTTTACCCCGAAATTGGAATCAATCCAATCGGATGCGTCAAACTCAAGTTATGTGCATTTTCATGCCAACTAGTCGGTTATCGATTTCTGGGGACAATTTGAAATATTTATTTTCCAGTGCCTTGTCTCGTGTTGGCACCGTATCTTTGTAGTAATTTAAATCTAGGTGCTAAGGTTCTATTCAGCGGAATCACGGTCGAACAGGAACTCAAGTTACGTCGAACGGCCCGGGACTACTCCATGTTCAGCGGAATCGAAATTTTCTTGCACATGGCCCCCGCTGGTGAATTTTGGGCCACTTAGGATCATATTTTGGCAATGGCTTCTCTTTAAGTTTGGTTCTCCTTGAAGTCTATTTTACGTAGCCACTTGAATCACTCAAATTGGATAAGAAATGAGGAAGTTATGACCAAAATACAAAAACTGGTCAAAGCGGAAAACCGGAAACGGGTTAATAGGTACATGTCTAACTGTCTGCCGTTTATGTTGACAAATGACCGAGTACAATATGTACCGAGTACAAGTTCAAAGTGTTACAGTACAAGTCTCCGAAAAGTGCGAATGTATTTTCTCCCATTTTTCATGCTTTTCCATCCCAAACCAAATCTATACTTCATATACACTTGAAAATCATTTCAAACATGGGTTATAGTCCATCCTCCAAACCAAACATGATGTTTAGTTGGGTTTATTCTAAACCTAATTCAGTACTCTCAATTAACCATGAATTCATGCTCAAAGAAGGGGATTTCATGAGCTTCATGTGCCATATGGGGTTTTACCCACCTTACTTGCCATCATTTTTGAGTTAACATGAAACCTGCAAAACCCCAGTTTGGGACAAGCTACCTAACCAACCAAGCATTAAATTACTACATAATCTCTTAGAATCCATGGCAAAGTTAGTTTCATACGCAGCACGCATCTTTCTCTTCTCTTCCTTTCTTCTTCTTTCTCTCCTTCCTCGTGGGTTGCCCCGCCTCCTTACAGGACTGGACCACGGTCACTGTGGTTTATTTGGGCTATTGTTTGCTGAGGCTGCAGCCCACATTTACGCTCAACCTGTATTTGAAGGATATCTCTTTGTTTAGACTCTTGCCCCATTTAGACCCAGGTGTTTGGCACTTGTTGTTGTAGGCACTGTTTTGGTTATATTACCTGGAAGAAACTATCTGCTGTAGTGTCTTCTTATTTAGTTGTTCGGTTTTCACTGCTTTCACCGGCGGATAAATACTGATACCGACCACAAAGCATTTGTGTGAGATTGTTTTTGGTCATTTAGCTCTGCTGGCGGAGAAGGGAGAAGATAAGCGTTTGGTTTTGTAGCGCTTTCTGCCCATTTTATACCACTGAAACGCTTCTGGATGGTTTGTTTCTGTTCTTATTTTGTGGGCTTCATCTCTTCAACAACACCTGGCTCTTATTTGCCACGTATACCCTGCTTTTTCGAGTTCCCAGTGATCTTACGATCTACCATCGGATAGATTGTTCTTTATTAAGTTCTTGTATGTAGTGTTTGTTTTGTTGCTTCTCATTGAAGATCTTCCTGCTATATTTGACAGAATTTGGGTTAGGTTTAACTATAATGGAAGATTGAGGAAGGCGGCTGCCTGGGTCGCTTCCTGGCTGCCAGGCATGAAGCCTGTTCTGTTTACGCTGAAGCACCACCATGCGACTGCGCGAGCCCAGAGATTCTTCACGCGCCGTTGCTGACTCCCCTAATACCCCGTTCTCGCGTTTGCATCACACCCTGCACTCTGACTTTGTTCATTCGTTCAGTTTTGGTATTCTCTTGCGTAATCATGCGTGAAACTAGTACCTACCTTGCTTATTCCGATCATGCGATGCTTTTGCCTGTTTAGATGTGTGTGATTGCCTTTGATTGCAGTTGTTACTCCCTTTACCGGCGCCACTACCCACCAGTACTGCACTACCCACCCATTTACCTGCACAGTTGATGTGCGCGATCTGGCTGGTCTGGGCTCAAATCCTCTTCCGCCAGATCTGTGATTTCACATGTCATGATTTGATTCAGTTCTGTTGCAGCTTGTCTTTCTGTTATTGATTAATAGTGGTTGTGTGTGCTTTGTCTCTCTGACATGCGATTCCTTAAATCAAACTGTCTTTATTTGGATGGAAGTATCCTCGGTTCGAATGTACTTTAGACGATCTAAGAAAGTATTTCTGGTGTGGGTTGCTGGTGACTACGTTGTTCCTGCTTCTGACCAGTACTGTACAGCAGTATTTTCCTGTCTTAGGTCTTCATGCCTTTATTCTTATTTGCCCCCAAGTATAAGCTGTCCTCCGTTTTTAAATGTGATTGTTTCTTCTGGATGACCTTTGCTCTGTTGAACATGACTACCTTCATTTATGTATGAGTGTTTCTTTAGTGATTCTGTTTACTAAATGCATATTTAGACATACTGTAGCGATCTGCTATTTACTACCTGACCTTTCTGTCTGAAAGAGGCTTTACTCAGATTGTTTGTGTACTAAACTGTGGAGTTCTGAGGCTCACTGGAGCTGGCTGTGTTTGGATTTGCTCACGTTGTCTGCCTGTGATTCAGGTTGCGTGATTCTGCTTTGCCACGGTTCTGCTTTAAGATTGTTCCCTTAACTTTGTCCTTTTATATAAGCATAACACGAAATAACGACTTGCTCTGGAGGGAGTCTTGGTTGAACACATTCTACGGGGTTATTCTTGCTGTGAAACTACTGTTAGAGCTGACTGCATTCTGCAGATGATCTGATGTCAGATGGTGTTTCTGGCATTACCCCCGTTCTGGTAAGTGGTTCGTTGCTAGCTGTCTAGGATATTTAACTTTACAATTTGGTTCGCACCATGCTGGTTTTTTACAGAATCCCCTTTGTTTGCGTTGTTGTGTTACCTCTTACTGGATGGTTCAGCGGATTGCCTGCCGGGGATCTCCTGTGAGTGCAGGAGTGGTTTGATTTGTCAGACCACGTGGAAGTGGTCTGGAGGGTGGTCTTCAGCTGCGTGGTGTCATGCTCTCCCACCCCGTTGGCGCACGCTGTGTCTGATTACCCGGCGCCTCTTTGGTTTGAAAAATCTTTGATTCTAGTTCGGTTTACTTACGAGTTTGCGGTTCTGCCTTTGTGATTAGATCGGGACTGACGACTCAGGTGCCTGCCCACTGGTGAAGTTGAAATTTGAGCGTGCCTCGAGGTCTTTCGCTGACCTTCATTATCTTCGGCGAGAACCTGTTACGAGTGACACGTGTGCCCATTTTTGATGAGCCTTTTTTCATGGGCCACCCACCTGTTGCTACAGCGACTGCGCGCGACCTTTATAGGAGTGCGATACTACTGGCCTTGTGACGTATGAGGAAGTGGGTTGGATGACTGGTGTCTCTTCTCTTAGTGAAACGGGATGTTTTCAAGATCGCGCTTTGAAAATATTTATGGCAGTATGAAATACTGGAAGGTGCGAGTTTCGCCCGATATGGTTCGAAGGCTTCACGCTTTGTATGGTAACTGTTGATGGCGCTCGCTGACGTTCTTTACCCCGACTTGCGCTTGCCGACCGACGAGCTCTTTGGGATGTTGTTCGTGATGTTTCTGAAGGCTTAAGCGCTTTAGGCAACCGATGCCGCCTGCTACACGGCTGGACTTTGTACATTGTCGCGACTACAAACCATTTTAGCAAAGTACGAAATAAAAGTTTACTTCACTTTTGGATTTCATCAAACATACCAAGTCATCTGATGCGATCATCGTCAGTAACAAACCAACACGATCCATCGAAAGTAGCAAATTTAGATGGGCTGAGCATCGAGAATGTATGATCATAAAGGCTGGACTTTTATTTAAGGTTGTGACCGAAGCGATGGCTTTTTGCAGTTCACAAACATCACATTTGAAACTAGAGACATCAAAGTTTGCAAAAAATAAACTGAAATAATTTCTTCATGTAACAAAAGAAGCGCCGCGGCGGTCGATGCCATAGCCATATCTTAGATTTCCTTTTTTTTTTTTTTTTTTTGAGACTAAACTTTAAAGCAGCGCAACTCATCAGTTTTAGACGCAAGTCTAAGTAATCTTGGCTTCCTTACTAACACCCGCGACCCGATCGTTTTGCCATGCGGATCTCCTTAATGCAGGTAGGTAAAAATGACAACACAAATAAAGCGATGGTTTATTGATAAAATACGACAACAAAAGATTATAATTCAAGAGAACAACCAAAAGCGAGAATCTAAATTCAAGGTGTTAAGTGAGAGACAGGATCACTTTAATAATGGGTAAAAATTACCAGTGGCGTTCAGGAAACATAATTTATGCGAAAATTTAAGAAGTTGGCTTATTAAAATTAAATATATATGATGTATTATGAATAGTATCATACTATTAAGCAGGTGTGGAAATATTTAAAACCTTATATTACTTCTTTGTTTGCTGCAAATCTTGAGGACTTTTCACCTTCTCATCCTCTATCTTTGTTCAACAGAATTCTTGTGTTGAAACTCTGCTAGGTGCTTCTTTCGAATCCGACGCGATCACCATTTGGATATCCTGAGTTCATAGCATTGACTTTTGTATGACCAGTTTGATCGCGGTGGTGCATTTGTATGATGATTTGTGGCCAGCGCCATTGCGGTGCCCGGATGGATGGGCCTTTTTTGGTCTTCTTAGTGTTGAGGACCGGTTGATTAAGGCTGATTCAGTCACCGCTTAGCCAGCGGTACCGGTTGTCGTTCATCGCCGTCGGGCGTGGCCGGCGGCGAACTGGAGCATAACACTCTTCTGTTACCGCGGATTGGTCACCTTTTTACCTCGAATTTATGCGCGCGCTTGCGCAAAATCACCCTCAATCCGGCGAGAAGAATATACCACACAATGGTTGGAAGCAATTTACGATAGGATGCAATATTTGTCTCATCCACCGCGTCGCATATCTGCACGATGATCGACTCGCGAAAGATTTGATCGATTCTCCATAATATATAGAGTGATACGTCATTTGTTTAGCGGAGAAAGCCCTCACAGTTGAGAGTAAAACACGTAATTCATCGCTCCATCATAAAGGCTTTAGACGAGCTTTCCAGAATATGTGATGACTGTGATGTATCGGCTTCATAATCTCGGGGACATGAACATCGATAACCATCTTTGACCTTATGATTGTCGAATACCACTTTTCATAGTAATATCTTTCTCCTTGGGTGGCGGCGATGTGCACGAATGAAGGAGAGTTTTTCCTTCTGTGGTGCATCTCTAACATTTGAGACCATATAGTTGGTCTCATTCAGCCTGGTCATGAATGAATGATGAACCTTTGTGTTGAATAATGATGGGGATGAATTTGGTGACGGATGTTTGAGAATCGACTTGGCTCATGGTTTAGAATTCAAGAAGAATGATTAGGGGTTTAAATGTTTGCGATATAACTTGTAAAATAGAAGAATATTTTATTCATAAAAATAATTATGTAATCTTTACATGTACATATTTATAGAGATATTAGAATCACAATCAAGCTATTCCTATAATTAAGTTATTTACCTAATGAAATATCTCTAAACTAGGAAAGAATATAATAGTTTCCTCTATAATTGATTGTTGCCTAACGAGAAGAATATGGTAATAGGATAAAATTCTGATAAGAGAATCTTTGACTATTAATCAATATCAGCGACAAATCGAGACACATAATTAAAACTAAAATATATTCCACAACTTTTGTTATAAAAAAATTTTATTAAACTCTCATGATCGAGAACTTCGACTTATTTGTGGAACGCATGTGTAGTTAGTGGGAAGTAACTCGTAGATCTTCGTATTTTATTTTTATTTTGAGAGCTCTCTTGTGAGTCGTTCAGAGGAAACATGGATTGAAATCATTATCAAACAATGAAAAATTAGTAAAAACATGTTTTTGCATGCGTCTAGATGGCTTAGAAAAAAATGGACATATCCATGTGACCCGACCATTTTCTCTCCTGGTATAAATGTTTATTGATTTGCAATATGCTTAGTTTAAGTGGTTGAAATTAGGCAGACGCCAGCGAGGAGGGTTCGGTGTTTGAAGTTTCAGTGAAAACAAGTTTTGTTAAAAGCGAATATTATGCTAAAATACATAAATGTCAAAAAAAAAAAAAAGTATATTGACTTGACTTATATTAACAAATCAAATCGACCCAGAAAGCTGTCCATGGTCTCGGCTCTATTCAATGTGCATCCCACTATTCAATGTCTATCATTGTCGACAATGGACCCATCAATTGTATGGGCTACAAAGTAACGAATATGGGTGTGAACTTTGAAACTTGAGACCTAGAATGCGGTCTTCAATATCATGTTAAACTATTAATTTAATTGAAAATAAGTAGTTTTAGGGGAGGGACTTAACATTGATGAATGGACCCGTCAATTATTTAGGCTACAAAGTAGCAGATATAGGCATGAACTACTTTAAAAAACTTCGAGACCTAGAATCCCAGTCTTAATATATTATATTTAAACTATTAATTTAGGTGAAAATATGAGTAGTTTTCGAATTGAGGTGTAACATTAAGAAAAGTAACACGTTACTTGAAAATTTGAAGATAGATCCAAAATATTGAATTGTAAGAAGTACGTACACATACCACATGTTTTAGGAAATTGTGTATATTTATATATAGATATATCATTCATAATTTATTTTTAGAAAAAAAAAACCCGAAAGACTGGGTTATTTCGGTATACTTCGGGGAAGAGTTGGAATAGATAGAAATGTATGGCGATATAAGTAAAACCACCGTCTTTGAATGGATGTATGCGAGTGAGTACAATTGTTATCAAATAATGTTAAAAATGGATGAGTGTATGGTATCTAGATGACACTTGTGGTGTTAGTGTCTTCAGTGATGCTTTTCTCATATACTTTATTCTTGCTACTTTAAATCATTCATGCGGGTTACAATGGTGAGTGGCCTTTCTGTGAGCTTCCAGGTTAATTGGAAGTGGGAAGAAGGAGCTACCTCTTCTAACCATTGCAATTGGTGAACATAACTTTTGTAAAATTTAGACATCATTAGGATAAGACTTGAAGAATTTGTGGGTGATCAATTTAGTAACTTAAATCTTTCTTCACTTCCCAACCTTGATTTTCTCATAATTTCTAGGACTGAAATCAATGGTACCATTTTTGATCAAATAGTAAAAGTCTTACTAAACTCAACCATCTTGATCTTTCTTATAATTATCAATTATTTGGAAGTATTCTATTGGCCAAATAGGTAATCTTACTAAACTAACCTATCTCGATCTTTCTTTTAATCAACTATTGCAGGTGGTATCCCACACGAATAGGTAGTCTTACTAAACTCACCCATCTTGATGCTGTAGTGCGGACTAGCGAGTAGCATCCCATACCAAATGGTAGTCTTGCTAAGCTCATCTATCTCGGAACTTTCTTGTCGACTAAGCGGTAGTATCCTGCCGAATAAGGTAGTCTTACTAAACTCGCCCATCTTGATCTTTCTAATAATTATGGACTAACGAAGTGGCATCCCATACCAAATAGGTAGTCTTACTAAGCTCACCTATCTGAATCTTTCTTTTTCTTAATCCAGCTGGTAGTATCCCACACCAAATAGGCAGTCTTACTAAACTCAACCATCTTGATCTTTCTTCTAATCAACTAAAACACAAAAATATTTCACTCCGCATTAAAATCTCATTGGTCGTCACCTTAGTACTCTTTCTAACCTTCGTAATACTGAGGTTTTGTTTTTTCCCATTTGTGGAAGAAAATAAAAGTTCAACCACAGTCAACGACAAGCATAGAAATTGGAGACTTGTTCTCCATATGGGACTTTGATGGGAGAATTGCATTCCCAGACATCATCTCGGCAACAGAGAGTTTTGATATTAGATATTGCATAAGCGTTGGAGGCTATGGCAATGTTTATAGAGCACAACTACCCTCCAGAAAGAAAAGTTGTTCTTTGTGGAAGCTTCATCTGACCAAATAGAGGATCCCGGCGTACTTGACAAGTTTCAGAATGAAAGTACAGTGTTTGTGAAAAATCATTATCGGAACATTGTAAACTGCAGTTTAATATCTACATAACTCCAAACCACATGTTATCATATACATGTATATGGAAAGAGAGGCTTTGTTATTATCTTTGGCAATGAGAATAGAAGCTGATTGAATTGGATTGGAGTAAGAGGGTGAACATTGTAAAAATATGGTCCATGTTTTATCTACATACATCATGATTGTACTCCTCAATCATTCCTTCAGGACATATCAAAGCAATAACATTCTCTTGAATTGGATCTTAGGGCATTGTCATTTGGCAACGCTAGATTACTAAATCGCATTCATCCAATGTCGGACCCTTCTTCTTTGGAACATGGCTATATTACTTTTGATAAAGAAAAACTAGCATTTATCCTTACTAAATTTTCTATACTTTAATTTATATACCCTTATCAATATTAATTTCATACATTTCTTTTCCATACTCTTTGTTATTTAAGAATTATGAATAAGAGAATCTTGAAGATTTACTAAAAAACTTCGGAGAAATCATTGTAGAAGCTGAAACTAACCTATATGATCATTATTATGAAACTCTTTTAAGATATTGTCATGTATATTGAAAAGAAAAGGTTTGAGAATATGGGGATTAGAGATAACTCAATAATGTATTCTTAATCATTTAAAAAAAGCTATTTGTAGTTCTTTACATGTTTTAAGGAATACATGAAAAATATTTTCCCATGTCTAATAAAAAGAAAAAGTTTTATGAACACTATAGTTAAAGATATTCATATATATATATCTATAATCATTTTATTTATTTTATAGATTTTGATCTTCTAGAATTAGTTTGCTGCTGTCCTCGTTCCCTACTATATTTGTGAATAACAACTTGAAGAAACAAATTTGATTTGTATGTTAAACCAAGTTCCATATTGTTATGGTATATAAGATGACCGATCTTTTCATATGTTCATTGATAATTTAGTATAATAATATTTTATGTAGCTAAATTTATTTTCAAATTGACATCATTATTATGCATAAGTTGTCGACTTGTCCTTTAATCGGGAGGTTGAAGTGTCAAGCATTTGGTATTTTTATTGGGAGGACAAAGTCATTAAAAAATTTTGAATTACCATGATGGCACTTCAAATCAAAATTCATGTAAGTTAAATTTTGAACAAGAGTTACTAATTAAACTTTTTTATTTAATGGGAACAATATTTGTTTCTTCTTTGGAATATCACAGAGCTTGCTTATACGATGGTTATGATAGGGGAAAACCGGCCAACACAATAACAAGCGAATAACGAGCAAAAAAAGGTAAGCCTTGATTAAATTCCTTTGCTGCAAGAACATGAGGAGGACGATAAAAATAGCGCAAAAGCAATCCAATAACCTGAGAGACACAATTTGTTTAACGTGGAAAACCCTTGAGTAAGAGGAGGTAAAAACCACTTGGTCATCGGACCGAAATGGCTCTATGATCAATGGGGTGCAGAGAGTTTCCAATAAGTGCGCAATGTGCTATGGCCAAATCTAGAGATAAACACCAATGCTTCATTAAAATAAGAGAAAGAAAAGAAGAATACAGTGAGAATATATTGAAGCACTTGTCTCCTGCTTTCCGAATGTCGTGTCGACAATCAGCAGGTACAGAATGAGTATCCGCGTTTTCGAACCTGCTGTCTAAAAATCAGCCGATCCAACGATTGACGAATCTATAGTTGTAATCGAAAAATGGTACCTGGTGGATGTCTTGAAAAATCACATAAACTTTTCCTCTCTCTCTTTTCTTCCTTTATATTTACCACAAAATCAAACACCTCTTGTGCTAATTTGACCCCTCTCACTTAAATAAGTGAGACAAGAAGAAGTTGTTGGAACATGAATCTTGTGGACTTTTCTCTACATGAAGGGCGTTAGCTGGCAATCCTCTACACACCTTCACTTTGAGTGATGTTAGCAGTCTGTAAACTGACTTTCTCTTGCTGTTGCTATGTGAGTTGACTCTAAGTGTGTAATTTTACCTTGGCTCCAAACAACCGCGTCAGCTTGTCGTATCAGACCCTCGTAATCAATGTGTAGACCTTGAATGAAAGGTTGAGTTCTTGCAGTATCAATAACACTCACGGCTATCGCAAATAATGAATATTATCTTGAACCAACACAGCTCTGTAGAAATTTCTTCACCTCATGCTTGGCATTTCTTTTAGCCGTGTCTGTGATAATTACAAAGCCTCTGTATTAAACAGCTGCACCTGCGACCGTTTGCCAAATCAAAACCTATGAATTTAATCATATAATACGAGTGGACTTCACGGAATCGATGTCATACGACCATATCGGTCTAGAGGAAATTACATGTATTGTGCGATGATGATATTGCATAATTATACTTCTATTTTGGGTGACTGATAACCTCACCAGCTAAACTTCTATAACATTTATGAAGATACTGAATCCATTTCTGTTGTTCAATTACTCTACCTACAAAAATCTGTAAAATTTTCATGATTTTCTTTACAAAACAGAAAGCTTTTTACCTTATATAACGAAAACCTTTGCTTACCTTTATTTCTTCGGATCTTGTCTGCCTTTCGCTGCAACCGGGCTTCGCCAGGATATGAGCGTTCTGTTTCTTCTGCTGACTGACTGTTGAGCTGTGCGAAGGTGCCCCCTTTCTACTGGAATCTCACCGCCTCTTTATCTGTTATTTCTTAACAACCCTGACTTTCTCTTCATCTGGATGTTGAAGTTCTTACCAGAATCGGTTCGCCGGCTCATATCCCTTCCATAACCAAATGACTTTCCCAGTGTGCTCCTTTAACTTTTTGTCAATCGCTGAAACTTATTTTATAATAACGCCATCATCGGCATATAATGCGGGGATAATGAAGTCATCATTAGAAAACTTTCTAACAAGGCTCACGTATGGTAGAAATGATCTTCATGTGCCCGCTCACCGCCATGTTCAACTTCCGCGCCACCGCGCCGAACTGCTTCCAAACCATATGAAGCTCTTCATTTCGCATATCTTCTTTCCATGACATGAAACCCATCGGGGTTGCTTCATATGAATCTTCCAGATCACGTGAAGAAGCGGTTTCATCCACATTTGCTCTACCTCCAAATCCAAGAGTAGCGACCAGGCTTCCCGACCACAGTTCTAATGGATCACGGTTGCGCCCACGGAGAAAATCTCATGAAATCGTACCTTCCTTTGACTAAAGCCCTTCACCACTAATGGCTTTATACCTCGGAGCTTAACACCTACTAATGTTGCACCCATGCTTCACCTGTAGATCACACCATTTATCGAGAGCCTCTTTGCACTTTGTGACCACTTCAATCAAAAAAGTGTGAATTATCTTGGGATTTATCTATTCTCTTAATTGCATCGAAGCCCACTGTTTTTCTTCCACTCTCATGGCCTGTAAAAAACACTAAGTTCTGTTCATCATCTGTTTAGAATCACTCATCAGGAGGAGGGGGAGGAGGCTATCTTGTGAAAGTTTGTCTCTTTCTGTTGTTTCCCGGGATTGCCGTGGTGGGGGCTCCCAGTGGTGGTTTGTTACTCGCGAATTTTCATCTTGCGGCATGTCATGCTCTCGCCATCATCATCAACGAGAACATCCGCTTCGCATACTGCGGGGTTCTGATCGCGGAAGCCATCGTGACGTCGGTGTTCGGATCGAGATAGGAGGTGAATAGGTTAATCGGCCGTACCATTGTCTTGTGGGTGTGAACTTCTCATCGCCATCAAATATCGCCATTGGTTTGATCTTCGCGTTTCACATCGCGGCTTTAACAAGCTTCGCTGTGGATCATGGAACGCGTAACCAAATTCATCCTCATCATAGCGATGAATATGCCTTTGCCTTGACTTTGTCGACTTGGATCTTTCATCCTTTGGAACATGCAAACTCTTGCAACCAATACTTAAGTGATCTCTTCATTCGCCCCGCTAAACTTAAATTCCACGTTTGGCACCTGACTATTCAGCAATAATAGGACTAAGATTGTCACGTGCCTTGCATTATGTAGGTCCTCACCGAGTAGGTGAAAGCGCCGAGCATACACCTCATCTCGTCGATGTCTATTCATCCTCTCACTGCCCGAGCCATTCAATGAAAGTTTTTAGGAGAATAAGCTTCTGTGTGCGTCGCAATAATCTTTCCTTTACACGGTAGAATATCAAAGGTCTATGAATATACCTGTTTGTGGTAATGAAATTGCATTGAAGCTTCTTTTTTTCTCGGTGAAACGAACTGCTGAACTTTTCAACGCGGTGCTTTGACTTCAAAGCATAGACAAAGGATTTTAGATAATCATGTCACGATGTAACAAATAAAGTCTTTTACTAAAGTTTCACCTTCAAAGACCTAAACATGCAGATGGTCGAAGCAAGTCAGTTTTTCTCGAGGGGATGCTTCTTGAAGATACTCTGGTTTGCCACCGATCATGCAATGAACATTTCTCCAAATCTACATTCTTCAACCGGAACATATAACCTTTTACTTAACAAATTCAGCCCTGCGATATGATGATGCCCGATTGCCGCGAAACGCCACCTCCAGCGCGTTACGGCGTCTTTTTTCGCAACGAAGCTTTTTTGTCCCGATACGGCTTTGAACTCTTACGCGCTTTGCGACAGCTAGTTACTTTGTGAGTTTCCACTTTCAGAACTAAAGTATGGTTATCGCCGACATCTCGAATACACGCGCGAGAGAGATCAAATTAAGCGAAGACATCTGGAGCATGTTTGACTCGCTCTTAGTAACTAGCGTATTCCCATGGTTTTAAACAGACATCATGACCCCTGACCGCGCGAACCATGTCATTTACGTGCCCGAAAACTCCAAATCTTTGAGTGTAAAAAGATGTGAAACTTCCTTCCTAGGTGTAACATGCGGTGTAGCGCGGCTATCGATTAACCATGCTCGTGGATACAAGTAAAAGTGGGTAAAGATTGGCGGAATAACCGAAAAAGAGATCATCGCGGTAAGCGATAGTCACACAATCCCGATCGTCAGCGATCTGCCACACTTTTGTCTTCCTCTCCTGCTTCGCGAAAACCAGTTCACTGGATTGGCGCACCTGCACTTACGACTGTGCGCCGATGCCCACCGGGATCACGTTTACTTCCGCTACCGCAAATCTTGAGGCTATCCTGTTACATTAACAATTGCCTGCGAATGGTAAAAATACCTTGCGCCTTCCTTCTCAGCATCTAACTATTCTAAGAGCCTTTGGTCTTTGCCATTTACCAGGGAACAATGCATGCCATTGAGGCGGCACTAATCATGGAAACTCAAGGAAATGTCTCCCATGAATCGGGTAGAGTTATTAATAAATAGTCCCGACACATCATCATCAAACTTGATCTGCATTTTGTGTTGCGATCAACTGACCTTGAAATTCATATAGTGCACTGGTAATGGAGTTTCATCCTTCTTGTGCTTCAATTGACAAATTATTAATGATCACAATTGTTGCTCACTGATTTAGAAACATACAGACTGATGTATTACCTAGTTTCTTGCATGTGTCTCATGAAACCTTCAGATTATAAATGGGTTCATCTACAAAGGTACACGTGGAAACCGCATACGAGCTCATGCAAACGCTCTTTGCATCGGACATGGACTCAAAACCCCCACGTCGCCAAAAACGAGAGGCCGCCATGGCTGTGTACAGAAGCGTAGTCCTTCATCTTACCCTTCAATAGTGATAGTTTAGCTCCATTCAAGGCTTCATTTTCTTATGTGCCTCCGTCTTTCAAACAAGTAGAAAACAACCACTAACAGCAGCTTAACAGGATACCACTCGGTAGGGAAGAAGCGAAGTAACACAATAACAAAGCGAATAACGAGCAAAAGGTAGCATAATTAAATTCCTTTACTTTGCAAGAACATAAAGGGAGGACGATAAAATATAGCATGGCAATCAATAGCACCGCAAAGGAGACCTGATTTGTTTTAGCGTGGAAAGGCTTTATAAAAATGAAAGATTGTAGCTTCAGGTGATTCTCGGGATGAGAAGGCTGGCTCACTCGCCAGTTCAGATAGAGGTACAAGAGGAAGGTTTCCAATAAATTCCCTTTAAAGTAACATAACCAACAATCTGGGAATCAAACACCAGTAGCTGATATAAAATAAAGAAGAAAAGAAAGACCTTGAAAGCGGGGAATATAAGCTGACACTTATCTCACTGCTTTCAGGATATTGTATCGGCGACCAATGTACGAGAATGAGTATCACTGCAGTTTTCGACCTGCGATAAAAAATCGTACGATCAGCGATTGAAGGCAGAATGGGTTACAATCGGCGATGCTGGTGGATGCGAAAGTACATAGGCTTTTCTCCTACCTCTTTTTCGCTATATTTCTCACAAAATGGGCTTTTCTCTTGTGCCTTATTGACCCCTCTCCCACTTAAATAAGTGGGACAAATTGAGCCTCACAATGCATTTGGACTTTTACTGCATAGGAAAGGGGGCGGCAACGAGTTACCAGTAGAAAAGCGTGTATGGCTTTACAGATGGTGGCACTAGAGATAATGATAGGAAAGCATCTGGAAGAACTCATCACCTCATTATCATGCGTGTAATAAGACCACAATGTTTATTAAGGGATCTATTCGGATTAAATCTCCACTTTCGAAGATGTACAGAATTTACTAAAAACGTGGTTTTGGCATGTTATTTTAGCTCTCAGTGCATTCATTCAAATCCACAATTTAGTCAACAATCGACAAAGTATCCTACAAACTTCTTGGTAACATACCTGCATTTCCAAGTTGCGCCCGGTATGCCCGCCATTTCCCTCCGTGACTTGAAAGAATCAAAATATAATTTCTCAGTGCCTTATTATAAATAAAATTACTTGTCTTTTTGTTTCTGTGTTATGATATTTGCAGTGGCGTGATGGTGTTTCTGTTATTTGGAGAGAGAGAAGAAAATTGACCCATGTCATTGTTTTGATGAAAACATCATGCCTCATTAATTTCTTTCTTCTCCCACCTCGTTCTATTCCATGTTCTACTTTCACTCTCAAAAAATTAGTGTGGAAATGCCCAATTCATGGAATGCATGTAAAGATCAATTGATATATTATAGACGGGAAAAACAGAAAGTATTGCTACGTGTTATTCTAACTGGTAAATTTAAATTAAATAATATAAAAATCATTTATTGAATTTAATTTTTTTTTAATTTTCTTTATTATCGGTAATATTTCTTCAACCACAAACAATTAAACTTACAATTGTCAATAGTATGCATATCGTGACCTGGAATTACAACCTTGTAATAATCTATTTTAAAAAAGTTTCGAACTTTGATCCCTCCTTTTCTTATGCTTGACCTAATGTTTTAAACCAATTAAATTTGGGTTTACTGACACAATATGTTTATATTTAGCATTAGTAAAACCATGAAATATTCCATATCACATAATGGACGTAAAATTTACTATTAGATGAACAATAAGTACCTTTATCCCATCCAAGAAACTTTCCTCATCAATATGAAGAAAATTAATCTCACCTACCATCTTTTCTATCATAATTTTTTTCATTTAAAAAAAAAAAAAATCTAAGATCCGAAGTCTTTGATTTCTACTTTTAAAGTAGGATTTCGCACTTTATTTCAACTTCCTACCTTTTTTTAGTATCTTCTCTTTTGTAGATTTGGATTTAGATACTGGAGTGTCAAGGGGCAAAATCCCACATTTCCCTCCCTTCTGGACTACAATTGTTGATAGCTGGATACCATGAAAATAATTATCAGTTACATTATTGTGGCTTTACTTTTGGTCACTTCATGGAAACTTCAGTCCTCAAATAGTCTTCAGTTTTCAGATAACGCCCATCTGAAACTTGGAATTAAAATTGATAACCATAAATAGCATGTTAGGAGAATTGTGAAAAGTGATGAAAATTAGAATCTTGATGATAATTATTTACTGAATTGATCTAACTTGCAAAGGCTCCATGGTTTACAAGTACCCAGCCTTGATAATGAAAAACGAGGTATGTTTGATTATTATTTTGAAAATTGTTACTGTGCTCTAAATTTATTATTTTTGTTTTCAACAAAAAAACCTCAAAACTGTTCATAGTGTTTTCTTTGTCTCATTGGTTTCGGAATAAAAAGCAATTTTTTAAAAACTGTAATAATATAGGCTCAAGTTTCTTATTTGTTGTTGTTTTGTGTGATGTTGTTTGTTATTTTTATTTAAAAATATTCTTTTAAAAGATACCAAAGAAGACTTGCTTGACTTGCTATGCTTCCAGGAAGAGTTGGCATAGATACAAATGGGTGGATCTTTTGTGGCTTATAATATCCTTCATTGATTAGCTTCAAAAACTAAGGTGCATGTGGAAACTTGTGAAAAGTCTTATATTATTGAGAGTAAATTACATTTTATTTGGCATCTTAAAAGGTACAAGAGAGAAATGATTTTTCCATGTGAACACATTGAATGGGTTTTGGAGAATTTTAGGCACATGCATGCCTCTGTCGAAGTCCACCTTTTAATCCATAGGATCCACCATAGTCATCTCTTGGTGATGAGCCTGTCCCCACCGGCTAAATGTTCTACTAGCCAATTTTATTTTATAATGCTTATGGTTATGGTTGTTGTTGTTTTCCATTTTTTTTTGGTATAATTTTTTTGACATTTATTCATTTTATATATTACGTTGTAATAATATGTTCTTATATATGGCTTATAATCCTTTATTATTTACTTAGCTAAGAGTACGTCGAAAATTGTGATATATAGTTAAAAATCTCATATTATTGAGAATAGATAACACGATATTTAGATTTAAAAGGCCAAGAAGCAATGTTGACCCATAATTTTTCTACATGGAGATTTTTTGTGATAGCTTAAAGTTTTTTTTAATAGGTAAGAACAAATGTTTTATTAAAAGAGGCACCGCAAAAGTGTTCAAAGTGCACAAAAAGTCTACAAAAATGCCAACAACCTCAATAAAAAAGTACTACAAATTAATAACATCCCTCGAGGGGTTCCTAACCAATTCACAAGATCAATTATGTTATGTACTGTTGGAACTATGAACAAATGAATTCAAGCTCAAATATTACAACATTCCTAGATGATAGATTTCTCTTTATCATTAAAAGTTCTTAAATTATTAAGAGCAAATAACATGTTATATGGAATCCTAAAAGGTGATCAAAAGAGAAATGTTGACTTAACAAACTTTTCTTTCACATGATGTAGAAAAATGTATGTATAAAAAATATTTGGCCCTTCATAATTTACTTGACTTATCTTGCTTTCTACATACTAATTTGTAAAGAACGTGATTAAGAAAGAAAAGGAACAAAATCTTTACAATGTTGCTAATTTATCATATCAAAAGGTTTTTCTTTAAAAAATAAGTAACTGAAAAAGCCAATTTACAATTCAATTTTTTTTTATTAAAGGCATCAAATACCTTATTCATGGAATATGATCATTACAAAATAGCGTATAACTACCCCAATATTCTTACTTATGGGAAACTATTGGCCTATCTCTATCCATTGAAGTCCCATATATTCGGAATTTGGTGCCCACGTTACGATCCCCTGGTGTTTGAACACTAACTAGGAGTATTATTTATGAAATTCTTGTTGTTTATATTCTTATATTATTGTGAGTATGTAATACATTATTTTGAAATTTTGAAAATTCATAAAAAGTAATAATATATGAACCTATAGCTAGATTTTCTATGCGTCTCTTATGGTTTAAAAAAAAATGCACATATCCATGAATGCTTTGTAGTTTATTGCCTTGACTTAAACTAACCAATCAAATCGATCCACAAAGCTATCCATGGTCATGGCTCTATTAAATGGAATCCAAATATTTAATCTCTATCCATGACGACAATGGACCCATCAATTGTATGGGTACAAAGTAACAATATAGAGTTTAAAAGTAAAAAAAAAAAAAAATATATATATATATATATATATATATATATATATATATATATATATATATATATATATATATATATATATATATATATATATATATATATATATATATATATAGACTATTTTAAAATATTTATAAAGTAATCTTTTTTTTGTTTTTAAAGCGCCGTTCATTTACTTAAGCGGTTTTTAAAAATTAACGCCCAAAATCGTATTCATGGCGTAGTTTTAAAAGTAAATTTAAAGCTGTATTTCTGCTTGCGATTTAAGGTTAATTTTTGAAATCGCGATTGGTGAATCTTAGTTTTAAAAAGTAAAAATATTACTTTTGTGAATATTTTGAAAAGAAGTTTATATGTGTCATTTTTTTTTAAATGAATTACTTTCATATTAAACTCAACAAATGGGCGTGAACTTAATTGAAAAACTTGAGACCTAGATCTAGTCTTAATATTATGTTAAACTATTAATTTAATAGAAAATATAAGTAGTTTTCAGGGTAGGTCTTATTAACATTAATGAAAGTAACACTTTTGCGAAATTTTGAAGATAGATCGAAATATTGGCTTGTAGAAGTCCCCACATGGTTTAGGAAATTGGGTATTTAGATATATCATTCATAATTTATTTTTTTCCAAAAAAAAAAAAATACCGAAGAAGACTCGGTTGACTCGCTATGCTTCCAAGAAGAGTCGGCAATCGGCATAGTTAGAATTGTAAAAATCAATAACTAAATAATTTGATCATATCAAATAAAATCGGAATACAATCAGATCATATGCAGAAGCGAGATGTCAGAACTTACCTCTAGTCATTGATAGAAACAAAAGAAAACTGTAAACTGGAAAACTGAAATGTTGAAACTAAAACACGAAATGAATAAGCTGCTGGTTGATACAGTAAAAAGCCTGAAATAGAGGCTTCGCGGTGAATTTACGTATATCTGAGTAAGGCAGAGACACAAAGTAATGTGAATCTTTCTTTTTTTATGGAGACTCGGGCCATCCAGCTAGTCTGCTTGAAGAGGAGTCTGTGAGGTTGAGAAAAGATGTTTTGAAATTAGAGAGATTCAAATTTTAAATTCGGTTAAATATATGGGTATTCTAACGATGCCACTTGATCATTATAGTTCAACACCCGCCACAAGGAAACTAAATATATAAATCATGGCGATAGGTAAATAACATAGTGAATAATTATCTTTAGTGTATTAGAATATATATATCAAGTTCCTAAACACAAAACCCTTAAACTTAAAAGATTAACATATGTTTATTCAAGGTACAAGCTTAATGATATTTACCAGAAATAATAATAAATGCGAAATGTATAAGCCGTATAAGAAATATCGAGACTAAATAAGAGTTTCATTAAAATAATGAATGTACGTACAATAGAATTACATCGTGGAACCAAGTCCCATTTGTACTACATGAACCTTAAAACACTTAGGTGGCATGCCTTTAGTTAAAGGATCGGCAATCATGACTAAGTCTTGTGTGTTGATATGGCCATTCGTTTATTTACTTAGTTATAGCATGGTTAAATGCTTTAGTAATGGAATATCTTTGCCCCGACAGCTCTTGTTGTTAGCCATAAATACTGCCGTAGTTGAGTTGTGCAATTGCAAACGATGGCCTAGATATGAATCCACATTCTAAGCCAGATACGGGAAACTCTTTAATAAATACGTAATAGAGCTACCCTCCAAGTAGGATCGAACTTAACTTCCATAATTGGAAGTGGCGGTCAAGAATGCGCCGTGCTCCTCTGAGAATCTTAGGAAGCTCCATCGGCTAGCTTGAAAATATAACCATCTTTGTTGATTTTCGAGGAATCGACCGCGACCGGTAAGTTTGCATTAGAGGTAGCCGATCACTTCAAACTATTTGTTCGTCTATACGCTAAGCATGTAATTCTTTGTTCCTTAGAAGGTATCTCATCGCCTTCTTTGCGGCTCTCCGGTGGTCGATACGGATTACTTTGATATCTTTCCCCAATACTCCAATGACTAATGCGATGTCGGGTCTGGTACAGACCTGAGCATACATTAGGCTTCCAACAACTGAAGCATATGGAATGTTCTTCATGTGTTCTCGTTGAAATCATTTTGGGAACTGCGATTGATAGTCTGTCACCCTTCAAAATAAGGTCGCGACACTCGGTGAAGCGATTTTTCATGTTGAAATCTCTGCAAACTTGATTGATATAAGTCTCTTGACCGACACCAAAATGCCTCGAGATCTTTCCACTAATGGATCTTAATGCCCGATGACATACCTTCATATCAAAGTTATTTGAGAGGAATTGTTTCACTTCATATAGTAACCACTTATCATTGGTTGCGAATCCACATATAACATGTCGCGCCCCGTCGACCGTGGTTGGCGGATCCGACCGAGTCCGGCGCGAGACTATCCTATCTATCTTATATAATGTCTTGGGACTCTCATTGACTGTTCTTTCTCAGGCGTACGTACTGTGGGTATCTGAATAATTTACGTAATAACAAAATTATTTTACATATCTGAAAAGAACTACCAGGGTGGTGTCGAGTCTGATCTATACACATATGCCACAAGAGTCCTTTACTTGTCTTGTATTAATTCTTATTACAAAACTTGAGGGTGCGAGCGTGGCCCGGTGAGCACACATCTCGAAGTCGACTACCTTCTTGATGTGGAATGTCTTGTCCTCATCCTTGTCTTCGGTACCTACGGATTGAACTTTAGTCTTTAAGCTTTACGCTTAGTGGGAACATAAGCTATGGACAACCACCCAGTGTGTATCCTGAAGCTTATACATATACATTATATATATATATCTAAACATATTTCTATATTTAATTCCTTGTCATCTTATATTCCTATTGCCATGTCAAACTTTTTCTATTACATGTTCACATGTCTTTGGCATATCCTTTACTTATACTTTTCTTGTATTCTGTTTCTATACTTCACATATTCTATACTTATCATGTCTACAGTACGCATGTCTTTTTTTCATCTTTAGGTTACATGTCTTTTATTGCATTCTTTGGCCTATGCGATATATCATATCATTCCTTATCTATCACAAATACTTTGCCCTTTCTTGTCCCTTGCTTATATATTATACTTGATCTATTTCATCTTATTTCTTATATCATGTTCTTTGCGAGTTTCTATGCTTTCATGTCACAGTATACTTTCATATAACCTATGTATCTTATCCTGTACGTTTATCTACATTCTTATACTTTCATATCTTGTTCTTTCGCTGTGTCTTTTACACCGTCTCACAGTCTTTTTCATGTTGTAAGTCATGTCTCTATTCTATGTCTTTGGCATATGTTATATCTATACTTTTCATACATACATATTCATACTTGTACTATCGCGTACATTCATATTCTATCTATCATCTACTTTGTACTTTCGTATACTTTCATTACTTTTCTTGTGTTCATATACTTATTTTCATATCAAGTTATCTTTGTACTTCTTGTTCTTATGCTTATGCATACTTTCATCGCATAGCGTGCTATGCTTCTCATATCGCCTCATATCTTCTATACATATCATTTCCTTTTTGGTTTCATGCAAATACCTTAGAAGCGGATCACGGGAAAGCCATGTGTACGAAGGTCTTATCCTTTGTCTGGCGGTGATCTACATCTGATAATACGAAAGGTATCATGTTTATGCGAGGGCGATGACCTATGTCATATGCTATCGGTGCAGAAGGTACTATCAGCTGTCTGGCGGTGATCTCTTGTACGACCAATGGTGACTCTTGGGGCCACGATCCCAGCGGGATCTATATCATCGACCCAAAGCGGGGCCTGATATGCGTCTTATGAATATCGCTGCGGCGTATCTTTATAGGCATGCCTATCTATCCCTCTGCCCGGGTCACTGACAGACGATCGGCGTTATTACATTTTCTGTACATATTTCACCGAGCATGAATAACTATTGTTATCATAATTGCTTATGCATATATATCATTACTTTACTACGTATTAATTCTCATATCTGCCGATTTCATATTACGGTTCTCATATATCATATATTATAGTCATATCTTTTTCTATTATTTAGTTTTGTATATCATATGTAGCCAGATACATCTATGCATCTTGTATTCCTATATTCATATATAGCTTTCTATATTTATATCCTCTTTATATCGGTTATACATTTCTATCATGATTTAGCTATTCTTATACTTTCTATATTCCTATCATGAGGCTTTTACTCATTCACGTTTTTCATACCATGTGCCTATCATTTATGCAAATGTTCTCATTCCTATGCTTTGTCATCTTTTACTTATCTCTATCGTTCTCATCATTTATGTCTTTCTATCATATGTTCCTAGCGTGTTCCATCTTATTCCTTTCGGTATGTCTATCATATAGTCATATCATATAATCCTATATTCATATCATTGACGTATTCCTATCATTTGTTCTTACCGTAATTTCTATCTATTCATTTAAGTATATCTATCATATAATCTATATTCATATCATATTCATGTTTATGAACATATCATACATAACACATTTTCTATATTTTCCTTGTTTCATAGCTATTACATATAGCACTTCATATACTTGTAAGAAATTATGATGTCTATGAAATCACACCTTATTCCTATATTCTTATTCCTCTATGAATCTATTTTACTTAGGAGTGCAAGATCAATCATCGGATCATCGAAAATAAAGTTATGGCATTTTTTATCTTGACTAGTTATTTTCTGGAATTTTCTAGGAGACTGATTTATATTACTTATTTTAAGGAGGCCTTAACTATATTTTGACTCTATGTCCTTATACTCATTTAAAGCTAAGGTGCTAAGGGTTCTATTCCAACTGGAATCACCCAATTTGGAGCATCGGAACTCAAGTTACGTCCGAAACAACCTGGACTTCTCTATGTTCAACACTGAAACCAGAGTTTGGTTGCACATGACCACACTTGGAGTGAATTTTTGGGCCACTTAGGGTCATAATTTGACAATGTCTATTTCAATATGGATGGTTTTCCTTGAAATCCCCATTTTTTAATTGGCCTTGAATCATTTCAATCGGATAAGAAATGAGTAAGTTATGGTAGAAATCACAGAAAACTAGTCAAAGCGGAAAACAGAACAGGGGTGTGCCGGTACATGTCTAACATGTCTGCCAGGTACATATTGACAAAAATGACGAGAGACACAAGATGTACGGTACATGTTCAAGGTGTCTCGTTGCATGTCTAAATTACTTGAATGATTATGTTTTTCACCCATTTTCCATATGTTTCAACCCCCGATCAACTACATACCTCATAAATACTTCAAAACCATTTCAAAGTCATCTTCAAATAACTTTTCTACTCAAATCTCTTTCAATTACATATATTTCTTCCAAAATCTTCCATGAATTTCCCCGACACAACTCTAATATGGGTTATGACCCATACACAACCAAACATGATGATTAGTTAGGGTTTGTTCTAAGCCACTAACTCATTTTACTTTATTAACCATGAATTCATCCTTAATGGGAGGATTAATACTTTACTTAATGGATTTAGAGAGTTTTGCAACTTAATTTCATTATATCTTTGGTTAGGATGAAATCCTAACAAACCCTAGGTTGGAAATCCTAAACTTTTCATGAATGCCATCTGACTCCATGATCTATACGAATTAGTTCCATGCCTTAATTTGGGCTTTCTTGCTCTTACTCACTCTTCACTCTTACTTAGCCTGCTCCTTTTGCTCTTCCCTCTCTCTCGTTTTCTCTCCCTCAATTGAGACCAAATTTGGTCTTCAAATCAGTGTTTAGATTAAAAACCATGTTTGGCCTTCAAATAAAACTCATTTTTGCTTTTAAGTTTCATAATTGCATTTAGGTTCCCCCATTTCTCTTTTATCTCTATTCCATCTTTTCTATATTTGCATCTAATCCCATCTCTTCATCTTATAACACTTAAGTCCTCAAGTGGTAAATTACATATTTACCCTTGGCTTTATTATAAATTCAGGGTCTTTTGTTTTTATTTTAAATTCATATTTAAGCTTTTAATATACCTAAGCAGTCAGCGCTGGGGTATATTTTAAGTGTTATAACACGAAAACAAATCTTACTCCCACTAACCTTCTGGTATATACATTGATCCATGATATTATCTTCAAAACCGAATGAACCAATGACTTTATGGAATTTCCAATACCATTGGCGGGACACTTGTTTTAATCCATATATGGATTTCTTAAACTACAAGCCCCAGATGCTCACCTTATTTAGGAGAATCCTTCGGGTTGTTTCATATAAACCTCTTCCTCTAGATTACCATTAAGAGATAATAGTTTTCACGTCCATTTTATTTATGTCAAGAAGTCAAAATGGAAACGATGCCATGATTATCAGAGAGAATCTTTCTTAGAATCTGAGGAGAAAAGGTCTCAGTGTGGTCGATTCCTACCTTTTGAGTAGATCCTTTGCGACGAGTCTTGCATATGTCTCTTAATGTTGATGAGTCCTTCTTTGTTTTAAAGACCCATTTACATCCAAATGAAACTTTGACACCAGCCAGAATGACTCAGCAAGATCTAAACTTGATTGATGCCATATAATTAATTTATTCTTTCATGGCACTGTACCATGAGTTAGATTCCTTAGAACTCATGGCTTGTGAAAACGTTTTTGGATAATTTTCGGCTCCAATGTTATAGTCCCGATTCTTGTAAAATACTATATAATCATTGCAAATTTATGATTTCCTAACTCCTTATAGATCTTCTTAATGTTGCTTCATCATTCTCTTGAGGAATTTGTTGATCGACACATTCTTCAAATTGGTTGTTGACAATTTAATTTCTTCTTCAGCGACAGTCTACGGGATCAATATCGACAATATATTGGAACTTGAGAATGGTTATCCTGATCCCGGTTGTACTTGAGGGGTGTGAATGACAATTAATCTATCACTTGAACCAGAGGGTTGACCTTCATAACGATCCTTCTTAGAAATAATGTCTGGCCCGATCCACTCCCGTCAGTGAATTCTCGAGAAATTTCGCATTTCTTGATTCCCTGATCCTATTGTTGTGAGATGGACAATAAAATCTATACCCACTTAGACCTTTGACATATCGATAAATCTCGCTGTGGTCCTTGAGTGCAACTTCTTTTCTTATGGGTTATAAAATTCTCACTTTAGGCGGCATCCCACTAAGCGGCGTATATGTTGTAAACTTCAGTTTCCAACCTTTAAATAACTCAAAGGCATCTTAGGAATGACTTTGGTTGGAACTGATTTAATATATACCACTTCTGGAGTCTTTGGAGCTTTGACCCACGCAATGATATTGAGGTAAGTTTCGTACTCCTCATACTCCTTACCATGTCCATTAAAGTTCGATTTCTCCTTTCTGCTACACCATTTTGATCCGGATAACCAAGCATAGTGTATTGGGCAACAATCCCATTTCTCTAAAAACTTAGCAAGACGGGGGCTTGTCCATTCTCTATGTATTTACCATAGTACTCTCCACCTCTATCTGATCTCACTATCTTAATATGTTTTCCACATTAATTCTCTACTTCAGCCTTAAAAACTTTAAAGGCGCTTAAAGCTTTATCTTTGGAACGAAGTAAGCAGAGATACACGTATCGTGAATAATCATTTATGAAGGTAATGAAGTATTTCAGACCATTTGCATCTATGTCAGGACAAAAAAATGTCAATATGTATAATCTCTAATAGGTTTGTGCTCCTCTTTGCGCTCTTTTTAGACTTGTTAGTTTGCTTTCCCTTAATGCAATGCAAACAAGTCTCAAAATTGGCAAAATACAAAGTACCAAGTACCCCCTTCATTAACCAATTTCTTCATTCTTTCAATGGATATGTGTCCCAATCTCTGGTGCCATAACATAGAGAATTCCTCATTCACAACACATCTTTTTAATCCAGCAGTAACATGCAAAAAATTATAAGTAACATCATTTTGTAATTGAATATGGAAATGACCATAAGACAATGTACCATAACCAATAACTTTAGATTTATTGGATAAACTGAAACTAGAATTTGAAAAGTTAAAGGAAAATCCTAGAGGTACAAGTCTTGCAATTGAAATCAAATTCCTGTGAAAAACTTGGAACATGTGTCTTTTCCAATTTTAAAATGAAACTCCGCCGCTTAAAACAAGTGCTCTATGTTAATAGCTTCACATGTGAACTCATCTTGTCATCGAATAGGATGTATGATTTCTTAGGGTTTTGCTGATATATCGTAAGGTATTCAAAACATGGATTGTAGAACCAGAATCAATCCACCATGTGTTATGATTAACATTAACCATATTAGATTCATAACAAACAAAAGAAAATTGAGCACCTTTCTTGTCAAGTCAAATCTTGAATTTTGAACAATCCTTCTTCATGGAGACTCAGGTCAGCACTGGTCTCTTGAAGAGGTGCAAGGGTTGAGGAAGAGATGTTTTGAAAATGTGGGAGATTCAAATGTTAGAATGGTCCATATCAATTTGAATTTTAAATTCAAATTGAATCTCCCATAACACCTTTCCCCAACCCTTGCAACTCTTTAGAAGACTGCATGCCTGGTCTCATATAAAGAAGAGACACTCACATTACTGGGTCCCTTTAAGCCTCACTCAAATACGTAACAATTCACCATCAAGTTTGTTTTGAGAAAGCGGCTTGTAAGAACAAAAAAAGGTGATTTGATTTTGGCTTAGTTTCAACAATTTGCTCTGGGCCTAATGTTTTGAGTTTCTCTGTCATACAATGTGACTAGAGGTATGTATATTCTGCATTTTGCTTCCGTGATATAATCCGATTGGATTGATTGATTGTTTCTTCATTTGGTATCGTGAGCATAATAACCTCTAATTTACTTTTAGTGCCAAGAGCCAGACAAGTTTTGCACTGGGTTTTTTTTCCGTAACTGGATCTTAGTTTAAGTTTCTTTTCCATTATGTTATGAAGCATTAAATCTCCTCATAAACAGATTTTAATGTATTTTTGTGATTTCATATGACATCAAACTGCATAAATAATGATGTTTTTGGTTCACTTATTGGTTTTGCAATGGAGGTTCTATGAAACCAACGAAGATGGCCACCATTTAATAATATTAAAAAACTTTGCTTTTCTAGGTAGAAACCATTTTTTAGTTCCGAATGATGACCTTAAGTGTGGGTCATTCTATTGAGTCTCATTAATAAGCAAAATTAATATGGACTGGGCTAGGTTGGGCTTGGCCTTATAAAGTTTAAACAAGAGCTGAACCTCAAAAAAATAAAAAATAAAAAATGACAGATTGGATTCCATGGGTTTCAAACCCGTAAGCATCAAGTTTAAACAAAGGTAGTCAACCCCTAAGCTTCTTGGTTGGATGATGAACCTACATATATTGAGACATATTTGTCCAGTTTCATTCAAGGGACTATTCTGCATTCAACATCTTGCCATGTTTGGTTGTAGGGATAGAATATCCCATATTTGGACAGCCAATGGCCTGTTTGGCTACAGGAATAGTCTGGATCCTTGCTTCGTTTAATATAGTTGATAGTTGCATTTTTTGGATGCAGGGACATCCAAAACCAAGCCAGATAGCCTATTTGTCTTTAGATACTCCTCATGCATGTTTGGCGTGTGATAGCCATTAAATTATAAATTAATAAAATTTTGTATCTAAAAAGATTTGAACCTAAGACTTTATACTCTTAAGGTAAGTCCTTCTACCACCCTAATTAGCGTGAGTTGTTATTAGCTTTACATTGGTCTTCTTTATAGAGATTGATGGCTATTAGCAAAATTTATGAAAAAATGTTGCCGACTTGAATTAAACACAAGTATTCGGACTTAATCGACACACACTCTACTAATGAATTGCATGTCTGATTGATATTAGATGTCAACTGCAAGCAGATTTTATGTTTAAAATATAGGAATTTAATTTCCTATATTAATTTATTATGCTTATTTGTATGTGTATAGTTTTACATACAAAATTGATAAATATAATCTTATTGTTTACATTGCTTAAAGTTTTTGCAATAATGTCAAGTGATCTATATAATTTTAATTAATTAAGGAATAGCCACAACATCCTTAGTTGGTTAAAATTATATATTGTAAGCTTTTACATCACATTTGATCACATTGATTGTAATTAATCATGGAATGTGATAAATCCTCATCCGTGAATTTTATTACAATTTTGTATGGATTAATAGATGAAATATCAAATCATATTTTCTAATTTACTCCACATGGATTAGAAAATGAACATGATCGGGTAGTTTTATCATAAAATTAATTAAATCTAATTCGAGTAAGACTTCCACATGCAAGTTTCTTATGTCACTAGATTATGATTTATGTTATTGATTTACAAAGTGGGTAAAACATGATATTGTATTTTTGCCTCAATCCTTGATTAATAAACATGTATATTTAAAATATTGTAGTTATTCAACTTGCGACCATTTATGATTTTAAGTGTGATATTCCCGAACTAAGGGATGATAACTATAAGGTATGGAAGGAAAGAGTTCTTCTGCATTTGGGATGGATGGATGTTGACTACGCTATAAGGAAAGAGGAACCCGATCTCATTATCGAAACCAAGATCGTTAGTTGTATGTCTTATGATATGGAGGTCCACCGCTCTCCATGATGTTCATAAAGACTAAGATATCGACTAGTATTCGTGGGTTACGAGTAAATTAATAAAGTCAAACTACTTCCGAAGCCATCGCTGAAAGGGGCTTGAAACTTCCGACAAAGCTCTTAGTACCTTTAATTATGCAATTTTCATCCACTAAGCTCACCGACAAGAGTGAGTGTGTGATCATATCATGCGCCCGAGGAATATAAAGGCCCAACTTCTTACATTAGAAGTTACTATGTTTCAAAACACTTTCCTTTGTTCATTATATATTGAATACTCGCCTAAACAATACAATCCCTTCAAAATCTTTAAAACACACATATGATAAATTAATGGTCAATTAATGAATCATTGACCATGTGTGCAAGAAGAGGGAAATAATGATGAAGAGGGCTAATGTGTTAATTCTTTGACCACCTTTGAAAGAAAAAGAAAGGATCAAGCTAAAAGAAAGGAAAGATTCCTATTCAATCGTGCATAAGGAGTCAAAGTGTTTTTCCTTGTAAGAAAGTGGACACATGGTGCTATGACTGCTTCGAAATTTAAGATTTGGTCGATAAGAAAGGTATCACTTTTCTTTTTGTATGTTATGAATCTAATATGGTTAATGTTAATCACAACACATGGTGGATTATTTTATTCTCACAATCCATGTTTCAAATACCTTAAGGTATATGGAAACCTAAGGAAGTTTCATAGCTCTAACAATGCATCTATTCAGGTAGCAAGATGAGTTCACGTGTGGTAGCTATCAAGTAATTCTTATGTTCTTTATATTAAATAAAGGGTTTCATTTTAGAATAGGAAAAGACATTTTATGTTCCCAAGTTTCTAGAAATTTAATTTCAATTTCAAGACTTGTACCTTAGGATTTTCCTTTAACTTTACACTTGTTTTAGTATATCTAATAAATCCAAAGTTATTAGTTATGGTGCATTGTCTGATGGTCTTTTCCATATTCAATTACACAATGATGTTATTTATAATTCTATGCATGTTACCGCTGGATTAAAAAGATGTGTTATGAATGAGGAATATTCTATGTTATGGCACCGGAGATTGGGACACATCTCCATTGAAAGAATAAAGAAATTATTTAATGATGGGGTACTTAGTACTTTAAATTTCATTGATTGAGACTTATGACTGCATTATGCAAGCAAATCAACAATGGGTAAAGAGGAGCACAAACCTATTAGATTATACACGACATTTGCCAGCCGCCATGGGATTCAAAATGGTCCAAAATACTTTATCAACTTCATAGATGATTATTCACGATACATGTATCTCTACTTACTTCATTCCAAAGATGAAGCTTTAGGCGCCTTTAATGTTTTTAAGGCTGAAGTATAGAATCAATGTGGAAAACATATTAAGATCGTGAAATTAGATAGAGGTGGTGACAGGCCGAAAACGTGGTGTGTAAAATGTACGCCTATGTGCGCAAGTGCACGTTGGCCACTCTGGCAATATAGCAAATATCGGTAATGTAATATCGATCCACCGTGGATAGTGTACTGACTAATAAAGAGACTGGTTTTTTCAACATTATCCGGATATATGTATTGCGAAAGTACTAGTGTCCGAATGTAAACTAAACAAACCGATCCAATTATCACTGCAATGAGATTAGGCTATATCCCGTCACTGATGGATTATTTCTTAAAGAGAATAGATGATCCAATGATTTATGATTTTATTAATGGTCAGGTGATCTGCTTGATTAAATACTTCTCGAGGTGTGTATCCGATTATCTCGCTTAGTGCAGAGCTGAGTGTATCTCTCACCCCCAACTCCGATAATCCAAATGCTAAATGTTCTAACTTTATTTGCATACCTTCGGATCGGAATATCTCTATTTACCGAATCAATCAAGGTCATCTACTCGATCCCCGGTATCCTATCTCTCACCCGGATTCTAAAGATACAGTCATGCTAATGTTGGCCAAACATCACCATGTAAAATGATTAATGTGATATAAAGGTATGCTAACAAATTATAAATAACTTGAATAATATAATTGACTAATCTTTAATCCATGAAAATGTTGGGGTTAAACAACACCACAAGTGTAGATCTAGAACATCTTGAATGAGAAAATACAGTAGTAGTATGTAAAACATCAATACTATTGTCAAAGAGGAAAAATACAAATCCAGGGCTCTCCTTCTTAAGCTAAGCGTCGGCTGGCGCTCGATTCCAGTGCCATAGTCGTCTGATTCAGATGCGCCGAATTACGCACCGCTTTTTTGCTTTTAATGATGAGAGAAACGAGAACTTCGGCGTTGACGTCGCGATGTTGCGGCAATCGCGGCGTTGAGGCGTCGAGTTGAGGCGTCGCGGCGTGGGGGCGTCGCTGACGATGGGGGCGTCGCGCGGCGTGGGAGACGTCGCGCGCGACGATGGGGCCATCGCGGCGTTAGGACTCATACATACGAAAATTGCTTCAATTTGCCGCACCGCACAATTCCTGCCTTTACCTGACTACTAATCAGATATTGAGCTAAAAAAATACGTATTTAAATGTAAAATAATGCTAAAAACATAAGACAGACGCGGGTATAACCTGAGTGTTTTAAGCACTCATCAGGTGGAGAGTACTATGGTAAATACACAGAGAATGGACAAGCTCTTGATGCATTTGCGAAGTTTCTTCAAGAAAATGGGATTATTGCCCAATAAACTATGCATGGTTCTCCGGATTAGAATGGTGTGGCAGAAAGAAGAAACCGAACTTTAATGGACATGGTAAGGAGTATGAGGAGTAATACAAAACTACCTCAATACTTGTGGTCTAAGCTCTAAAGTGACATGTATATAATAAATCGAGTTCGACCCAGCTGTCCCTAAGGCGCCTTTTGAGTTATTCAAGGTTGGAAACTTAGGAGTTTGCGACATATACGTTTGGGGATGCTCGTCAGGCCGAGGAATTTATAACCTGAAAAAAAAGCTAGACCCATGACCATTAGTGGGTATTTCATTGGATATAACGAAAGGGTCAGAGGGGTATAGATTTTGTGTCCATCTCCATGACACTAAGATTGTGGAATTAAGAAATGCAAAATTTCTTGAGAATGACTTGATCAGTGGGAGTGATCAGTTTCAGGACATTGTTTATGAGAAGGATCATTATGAAGACCGATCCTACGGTTCAAGTGATAGATTAATTGTCATTCGCAACGCCGAAGTACAGCAGAGTGTGAGGAAATGACCATTTCACGAAGTTCCACGTATTCTTGCGATATTGATCCTATAGATCGAGTTGCCGATGAAATTCTAGAATTGTTGAACAACGATTGAGAAGCAATGGGGTTGATCGGCAATTCCTGAGAATGATGGAAAGCGACATTAAGAAGATCTCTGAGAGTTAGAAAATCATCAATTTCTAGCGATTATATAGTATATTCTGAGGTGGTATAACGTGGAGGCGAAAATGATCGAGGAACGTTTTCACAAGTAGCAAGTTCTGAGGAATCTAACTCATGGTACATTGCCATGAAAGAATAAATGAATTCTATGTCTAGCAGAGTTTGGGATCTCGTTGGAGTTCTTTGATGGTATAAAATCCATTTGATGTAAATGGGTCTTTCACAAAGCGAAGAAGAATTTCGTTTAAGGCTGACGTCGAGAGACATAAAGAAATTTAGACTTCAGTTGCCAAAGTTTACTCGAGGAAGGAATCGACTACAAGGAGACCTTTTCTCCTATATCTAAGAAAGATTCTCTTCGGATAATCATGGCATTAGTTGCCTATTTTGACTTTGATTTACATCAAATGGATGTGAAAATGGCATTCCTTAATGTTAATATAGAGGAAGAGGTTTCGTAGAGGAAACAACTGAGATTCTCCTCTAGTGAAGGTGAGCATTTAGTTTGCAAGCTTAAGAAATCCATATATGGATTAAAACAAGCGTCCCGCCAATGGTATTTGAAATCCCATGAAGTCATTGCTTCATTCGGCTTCAAAGAGAATATCATGGATCAATGTATACACCAGAAGGTCAGTGGGAGTAAGATTTGTTTTCTTGTGTTATATGTGGATGATATTTTGCTTGCAACCAATGATAAGGATTTGTTATATGAGGTGAAACAATTTCTCTCAAAGAACTTTGATATGAAGGATATGGGTGAGGAATCTTATGTCATTGGCCAGATCCACGAGGGGAAAGATCTCGAGACATTTTGGGTTTGTCTTAAGAAACACATATCAATAAAGTTTAAGAAAAGATTTAACATGAAAAATTGTTCATAGGAGTGTAGCACCCATTTGAAGGAGTGGCAGTTCGATTTGAGATGAGGTGCCACTAAAGTGATTCGAATGGGAACACATGAAGAACATTCCATATACTTATTTGTTGGAAACTGTCTTGTGCTGATGCATGCCGGACACGACATTGCATTTCTTTGTTGGAGTATTAGGAAGATATTAGAGTAATCAGGTATTGACCATTGGAAGCAAAGAAGGTGATGAGATACCTTGAGAGCCAGTTACATGCTTATGTATAGACGAACATATAGTTTGGAGGTGATTGGCTACTCGATCACGGGACTTTATGGCGGCTATGTTGGTTTTCGAAAATCAGCGTGCAGTTGCTATTTTCAAAGCTAGGTGATGGGCAGGTGTCTTGGAGAGGTCACGAAGCGAGACCTTGGCTGCCACTTCCACTGGCGAGTTCTTATCTGTTTGAGGGGCTAGCTTTCGCATGAATAATATGGTTAAAAGAGTTTCATATATGGGCTTAGAATTGTGGATTCTATATGCAGGCCCGATGAAGTTTGTCTTTGTGATAACTTCGGTGTGGGCCATTTATGGCTAAGAACAATAGCGATGGGCTGAAAGTAAGCGTATCGGCGTTAAGTCTTTGGCCCAGTAAGAGAGCGTGTTAAAGAATTGAAGAAAGTGGTCGGTGAACGCGTTAGCGAGTTGATGATTGCGGATCCTTTGGCCCAAGTATGCCACTAGTATTTTAAGGATCATGTAGTACAAATGGGACTTGGTTCATGATGTAATTTTATTATCACATTACATTCATTATTTTAAATAAAACTCTTATTCGATCACGATGTTTCTTATATGGTTTTGTACATTTAAGATTATTATTATTATTTTGAGAAATATCATTAAGTTTGGATCTTGAATAAACTTATGGTTTATTCATTAAGTTTAAGGGTTTGTGTTGAGGAATTTGATATATTGTAATACATGGAAGATACTACTCACTATAAAAGGACCTATCTCCATGATTTATATATTTAGTTTTTTCTAATGATAGGTGTTATATATAGACCCGAGTGGAGAATGTTAGAATGGTCCATATCAATTTGAATTTTAGAATTGAATCTCTCATAACACCTTTCCCCGACCATTGCAACTCTTCAAAAAAGACACTGTGATTTACTTTGAGATACTCCATATAAGAAGAGATGTGCACATTTTGGGTTCCACTAGCTACCCAAAAATACGAGAATAATTCACCATCGAGTTTGTTTTTTGAGAAAGGGGTTTAGAAGAAAAAAAGTGATTTGATTTTGGTTTTCTTAGTTTCAACAACAATTTGGTTTTTCGGTTTTTCAGGTTGATAGGGTTTGAAAAATGGGACTGCGGGCCGCTATTGAAACCGAGGAGAGGCATGCCCATTGAAACATTCAGGCCTCTTGACGCCAGCCTAGGATGAAGGCCCAATCCTCTAGGCATGCCCATTGAAGCATTCAGGCCTTTTTGACACTAGCCCAGGATGAAGGATGAAAGCCCAATCCGCTCGGCCCAAAGGTCGATTATGGGTAATCAAGAAAGCCCATGTTCTGCAAATCAAGCCAAATCCCATAGATAAGGGAAATAGAATAATCCCCAATAATATATTATCAAGAAATACAACTAAATCTTACGATTAGGAAAGTACAAAGATAATTCCGCGATATTACGACTCATCAAGCGGGATCCCCCAATAAAGGGAGAAATAATTCAAATAGAGCTGCACTTTCTATATCCATAATCAAATCAGATATCGAGAAAATATCCATCGATGGGAAGAATCCTAATCACCATCGGCTGGTGAAACATACGTATAAATACAAGGCCACCACATCGGTGAAAGATGCATAAACATCGCAACACATTCGCCCTCTAAAGCGGTCTTTCTTTTCTCTCGAAGAAATTGACTTAGGCATCGAATGGAGTGTGGGCTGAAGCCCGCGACCCTTCTTCTTTCTTGTTTTGCGGAGGGTGCCACGCGTCCGAGCCTGCGGACCTTGACAGCAATCTGCTAGCCCCGGAGCAATCCAGGAGCTGCGAGATCCAGCCCGCCCGGCGATCCGAGCGGCCAAAGACTTGGCAGCTCCGGCCGGTCAGGTTGAAAAAAAATAGCATCATCAGTTGGCGGAATGCGTGGGAGCGGCCGGTTCCTTTACAAATAAAGCCCGATCCCTTTCGATTCGCGATGGTATCGACTCGAACCTGGCGGGGGTAAAGCCAATCCCCCGAGGATGCGAGAACCTGACTAAGCGGCGTGAACAAGCGGAGCCCAGAGCACGTTAGAAGCTGATCTGGCCGCTACACGAATAGTGGAGCGCTCTCAGCCTCACCGACCCAGCGCGATGGAGGTAGAGCAACTCACCGGGCGGATCTGGCGATCGCGGGAGGCATGACAAACCGAGAAGGTGTAGCGCCGCCCGTCATGAAAACTAGACCACGGCACTCCCAGGAGTCGCGAAGCGAAGCATAATCCAGCCCGAGCCGGGGGCACAGAGACCACCCAACCCCTGGAGAGGAGACAGGCGGCACTTGGGAGGCACATCGGTAACGAGGAACTATGACCCCCTCGTGAGGGGTGGAGGGAGCAATCGTAAGGAATAGGGTTCGAGCCTCCGGCGGGGAACTTCGGTAGCGTGAAGGAAGTCATGAAGGACGAGCTCGACTCACATGGACACCACAGTGCGACAAAAGGCGAGTCACGGATTCTGGCTAGGGTGCTCCACTTCCCTCTCCCAGCAAAGTTCAGAGTGCCGCAAGTGGAAGCGTTCGATGGTGCCAGAGATCCTGTCGATCACCTCGAACACATACGAGAATCAAATGGGCCCACATGGGTATCGGGACCTATACGATCACGGAAACTTTAAATATCACATTAAAAGGCCCGACCTTGGCATGGTTCAACGGGCTTGACCTGCGTCAATCCTCATTCGAGGAGAACTATCACATTCGCGTTAGTATCACTTCATTAGACGGAACATCTGGCCAGAGTTATCCTGCGACCATAAGCGAGCTTCATGAGAAAGCACGAGATCTTATGTCGGAGAATTGTCACCAGAGTCTCTGAAGGTAAATATACCTGACGAGAAGTTCGCTATCACCGCATTCATCGCTGGATTAGGAGTGCATTCAAAGGACTTGATGTTTTCTATCTCCAAGAATCCTCAGGCCAACATGGCCGAGGTGCTCGCTAAAGTGGAGAAGTCTCGTTAACGTGAGCCCTCATATCCCCAGAAAGGAAACTCTTCCACCATGATTCGTGCCAGGTAAGGGTGATTAGGAATCAACAAAATTTGTAGTCCTAGTTCCTCCTGCTACTTAGTAGTCAAGCTACTGCGGTATAAGCGATCCCCAAGGTGTTTCTGGGGATGGGTTTTCATCTATGAATGACTCGCATCGGTGTTGAAAATGGTGAGGAGCTTTTTAATTTGGATTTTTGGATTTTTGTTTAAGCAGTGAGTTGTTTGGTGATGATTAATTGTAAAAACTAAAAGTGGGGGAAAAGGTAACTTTGAAGGTTTTAGGTCACTAGCTTGACAACATGGGGAGTAACAGAAAGAGTGTCCTCGGGTTTTTTTTATCCTGCGCATTGCATGACAAAGCGACATAATTAAGCCATGCTTGGGATCTTTGTTTAACTAGAGAAAACCCTAACCTAAGAATCCTCCTATTTGAGTCAACCTGAAGTAACCATCTACGACTCCTTTCGGTTTGAAACCACAACATTGACTTCATTTCGGTGGCTCGTAAAGGCCGTCTAAAACAGCAGTACATCCCAGCAATAAGTATGCTTTGTATCCTAAAGCATGAGTAAGTATTGGCGAAATGATGACATTAAATGATATTGACCCCTAGTTTGAGAAGATGGGAACCATAACACAAGACTGTGAGCATTTAACACATGAGACAACCCAGAATCGCCCACAACCAAGCTACCTACCTCCTTCAAAGCTAAGAGGCTTAACCAAGCATCTCTCAGCTGTCATCCTCTCAAGAGGTTGTTTGGCAGCTCAGAAAATGAGAGAAAGAGTGAGAGAGAAGAGAGAAAACAAACCCTTAATCAAGTCAGGAGATATTTACATAAATGAAAATGTGCCAAAGATTTGTTGTAGTTACAACGTGTGTGGGGCTTATATAGGCCACCCAATGTATGAAAATAAGAAAGCCTAACATTTGGCTGCTAAAACAAGGACAAAGAAGTAATACACCAAAATGAGGCCTGCTTGCATTAATTACACAAAGAATGACAAGGCGTGAGATTTCACAAGAATCACTAAGAGATAATAAAATTTCGCTACCTATAAATTGGACAGTAGATAGCGAAATCACAAAATTCGCTTATACATCACCGCTTAGTTAGCCACCCCCGCTAGCTCAATGAAATATTTTGGTAGAGATAAATAACCCAAGCACTCTCGCAGCACAAGTGATTTTCGCCATAAGAATTAGCTAGTTTGAATAAATTTCACTCGCTAGATTAAATTTCGCTATGATTATAATTTATAACAAATAAATTTCTGGTTGCCTGCTCTTCATCGCATTCTATCGTGATCCTTTCCTTCATCACTTTTGCTCATTTTCTTTCACTCGACCATATGTTCGATGGTCAAAATGGTTTCAATCTTACGGTTCACATATTCGACATCAAATGGCTATTGCATTAAAACTAAAAATAATCTTAAAATAACCTCGAATGGCATATGATACTAAGGCAGACCTTAAACACCTCAATTGGCTTAACATAAGTGATACTAGTAGACCCTAAACACCTCAATTGGCAATTGGTATGATTAGTGTGCAAAAAGCACTCAAAACCTATCTCGAATAGGGCTCGAAAATAGCACTTTTGAGTCATAATCACCAATGGAAACCGCGTTGCTAGTCCCTTAGCAATGCAAAAATAATAAAGGCATGCATGCAGTGATTTTCTCAAAAAGTTTATGGTTCAAAAAGGGGTATATACATATAGACATTACCTTTAAAATGAACAATTGATACGAAGCTTGCAAGCCAGACGTGAGTGAAATGGCAATATAAAACGATTTTTAGGTCAACATAAGTCCATGGTAATCAACTGAATTTCATAAAGATCTAATGGTTCTTAATATAACCGATTGAGCCAATAAGTACAAAATTATTCCCTCCCCCAACTGGCTACGCATGCCTTAAAACATTGAACAACCTAGATAAGGAAAGCTACACTCTTCTTTCTTTTTATTAATTACTTTGTAGGGTGCGATGCTCAAAACTACGACTTCACAAAAGTCCAAAATTAGCAGGTCAGATGACTCCCAACCAATTAAGGTTTAGGGCATCAAACCAAAGGATCATTTGACCACAAACTCTCACGAGGCTTCACCCCGGACTCAGAGATGATCTCGAATCAAGCACCTACAATTATTAAACTCTGCATTCACTGGAGTGTAGCGAACACTAAGTCGATGACTCCCGGTGATTAAGGCGGGCTGCAGGGCTTGAGCTTCGCCATACACCCCTCGGACCGTGCTCGGGTTTCAAGGCAAAGTGTCACGACTTTGTGTCTTTTTCTTCTTTTCTTTTTCTTTGCTTTTTTCTTTTTCTTTTCCTTTTTGGGAAGACTACATTTGGTCTTCAAATGTCGTTAACTGGCCTCATCTAGGTTGCCAACATGCCTAAGTGAAATTGTCTGCAAAGTGAAAGGAGGCAAACAATTTGACAGCCTATTGGTACAATCTGATGTGCGGTGTGTGAATTAGCTAAAGGTAGAATGTTCAAGGTTGAGCATGATGGAACTTCAACAGACTAAAAATTTCTTCAAACATGGAATTGTTCTAGCATTAAGGCAACATGCAAGGTTTCTATTTTTTTCAATTAAAGGCAATTCAATTGTCCAAGTGAAGCAATTCAATTGTTCAATTGAAAGCAACTTGATTTAAACAAAGTGGGGGCACAAAAAAAAATGATATGCAAAAGTGTATATATATATATACTGAATAGCTTTTGATATAGCCAAAGTGGCTAGTACATGAATACAAAGCTAATCATACAAAAGATATCATTGCCTACTAAGGCTAATACATGAATCTTACACAAAATTAGTAGGCAGTTGATAAAGCTGGTAACTATACAAAAACATAAAAAGAAACCTAACCACCTCCTTCTTTGTGGTGGTGGTGGAGTGCCTTAGCTAACAACAACCTTCACGCCTAAGCACATCCAAAGATCTTTGGCTGGCAGGTGGGCTCATCCCCTCGAACAGGAGCGCGTGCTGAACTGGAGTGAGTCATGATCTGCTTTGGAGCATGGGCAGCCCAGTCCTCTAAAGTGCCTCGGCTCGATCCAACCTCTCAGTCTGTCTTTGCTGAGTAGCGGCCAAAAGAACATATAGCATTCATCACACTGCTATCTCTCTAGGCGCGCTGAGCGTGCTCAAGCGAATCTTTGTGAGGTGAATGATGGGCCCGGGAGTATCGGCTCTCGGCTGGAGTAGCATGTGGAGGAGGATGGAGGGGACATATGCGTATGATTTGGACTCCTCTCCACCTCCGGGCTCGGGGGCTCATTTGTACGTCTGTGGGGAGTCCTCAGCCACCTGATCCAGTACCTCCTCCTGGTCTGGCTCTTTGGAGGAGAAGAAAGATAGGCATGACCATCGCTCATCTCTCCATCGGCCCAGGGACCGAGGGCGACGAATCCTCCTCTCAATCAAGGGCTCCTCACAGGAAGCCCAAGTGAGACACAGCATAATAGTCTCGGCATCAGCGAGTGGAAGACTCGTCGAGACGGGGCCCTTCTGATGGACCTTCTCCTTGAAGTGTAATGGAGGTCATCCCCATTTCGGAGGACTGAACCGGGAATCCCTCGAGATCCCGGTCTGAGAGCCTCCGGGATGGCCCCCTACGTACGTGGTGCTGACGGAAGAAGGCTGGTCTGACAATTGATCGACCGGGAGCATCGGCGGGCGCACCGGAATGTGTAGGTCGACGGTGGTGTCTCGGCGAAGCTGCGGACCATCTCTCGTGTGTCGGGTGAGACCAGTCGATAACCCTACGAATTAGCTGCGGTATCTCTGAGGCCCAGCGCTCTGGAAATATCCCTTTGCTCGCACTCGGGCGATCGTCGATAGTAGGCCGGGCTCGGCGGACTAGGCGCTCGGGATGTCATCGAATGGTAGACTGCGGAACCACCGGGGTAATATCACGCCTCGGCCTCGCAAATGGTAGCGGGAGTAGTGCTTTCGATCGGTCGCATCGAATCACGAATGCAGGATCCATGCTTGATCTTGGGGCGTCGTAATATGACTCCAGTGGAAGTCGAATGGTAGCGGCGTTCCGAATAGGGTGCCCCGGAAGCGAATGCGGCCTCTTGATCTGGGTGGCGATAGCGAGGCGAAAGGTCGCCTTAGCGGTTGATGTAGGCCCGGTATTTGCGGAAATGCGGATGAGGATGACTCGCCGGGATGTGCGGGTCAGCAGGCCGAGCCCTCCTAGATCTCCTCGAGGCCTGGTAGACGGGCCGGGGTGTCCCAGTGCAGTATCGTCACGAGATCTGAGGCTCCTCGGGCCTCAGGATTGGAGATGGTGCTGGCCCGGGATGGAGCTGTTGGGGCTTTGCTCCTCTCGCTGCAGTGTGCTAATCGACCGTGGCGAAGGCGGGACCCGCCTACAGTGCGAACCATAGGCTGTACTCCGAATAAGAAGGCCCGGAAGGGGCTCCGTGATGAAAATGAAACCGGTGCTGAAAGGTGATCTGGGGCTCCCTTTGTTGTGGCCCGGAGTCACAGGCCGAGTGCGAACGGGGCTCAGCGGGGACGGAGCGCCGGATGCGTGTCTGAAGGCGGCGGCTGCGGGTGTGGCTCGGGGGTGTGTGCGGTGCTGAAATCGCGATGGCTATGCGGGACGTCTGAGGGCTCAGTCTTGAGCACGGCTCTGGAAATTTGGGCTCGGCGGTTGTGAATAAGGACGGGTGCGAGGTGCGGCGGCTGAGTCTCAGTGGCTATAGGTGCGGGTGGAATAGCGGCTCAATTTGGAACAACGGCGCGTCGACCCGGGGGCTCGTGCGTGGTCTTGTGGCTGGTCACGGAGTGGCGGAGTGGAGGCTCGGGTATTCAGGGGCTTCGCTATGGGAGGAGAATATGAAGTGGTAAATGGTTAGCCCTCCCTCTTTTTATAGACTGAAGAACTGGCAGAAGGAGTCCACTTCCACGATTTTAGCTATTATAGCGAATTTGGGTAAACACCTTCACCACTGCTTGAATCGAATTTCCAGTGGTTAATTATTAATAATGTAAGAAAATAAAGATTATTATAATAAAATTTATTATATAAAACTATAATTAAAATTTAATATAAAATACTATAATATATAAACAAAGTTACTAAATATAGGCTTTGCTAAGTTAAAAACTTTCTAAAATAAGCGAAATTATTAAAATTGACTAAATTAAAACAAAAGTAAAAATTGTTGTTTGTAATTTGGTTTGTGAGAACACAGTCATTTCGATTTTATAGTGCTTTCGAGGAGGGTCGAGGAAGGGATCTCCTCTCAGCCTGCGTGGCACATCTGCAATTTCTTTGAAATTCGAATTCCCATGGTTGGTTGCTTCCTCATTACAGTTGAATTTGGCCAGGCAATTTGCCTGCCAGTGGCTGCGATGGTAATGCGAAACCTCTTCTTCGCGCTCTTTGAAATTTATTCCTTGCAATTCACGGACACTGTACCTCCTGCATGATGACCAATTGAACCAACTTCATCGGTCATTTGATTTTTCATCTTACAGCGACTTGTGTTTGTTCCGATGGAATATGTTCAGCTCCAAGGTCATGTTGCCAAATGTAAGTTACATGACTCCATTCCGGCAATTGATGATTGCATTGGCAGTGGCCAGAAATGGTCTTCCCAGGATGATTGGCACATGATTGGGTTCATTTGCAATTGGCTCGGTGTCGAGCACTACAAAATCTACTGGGTAGTAGGAATTTGTCTATTTTCACCTAAGACATCCTCAACTATCTCCTTAGGGATCTTCAGATCTATCGGCGATGATAGTGTGATATTGGTAGGTTTAAGTTCACCCCGAACCTAGCGCTTGGCCTGAGAATACGGTGGTAGGTTTACAACGGCTCCTAGATCAAGTAATGATTTGTGTAAGTCCCACCAATATTTCTGCGGGGAGTATGGGAGATCTGAGATCCTTGTATTTGTGGATTCTTGCTTTGGATTATGGCACTGACTTGCTCGGTTAAAAATGCCTTTTTCTCAATGCCCAATCCCTTCTTGATTGTACAGAGATCCTTCAAAAACTTTGCATAGGCAGGGACTTGTTTGATGATGTCCAATAGAGGTATGTTGGCAACCGCTTGCCTTAGGACTTCTGGGATGCACCTTCAACTGAGATCTTCCCTTTTTCTTACTTCTAGGTACTGTGGAAATGGGGTGGCATCTTTGTATTTCATTGAGTCCTCCTTCGAGTAAATATGCTCGAGGCTACTTGATTCTTCTCCCTTCTGGATTCTTCAGGGCTTTGGCATAGGCTAATCAGCCTCTTTTCCACTCCTCGAGTGTAATTATGGCCTTAACCTCATCCATTTACGAGATTGTTGGATGACCTGCCTCATGAATTCCCTTAGGGTTTGGCGGTGTTTGAGAGGGAACCTTCCTCTCACATGCCTCGGAATTTTGTTGATCTTTGTGATTGAATACTGCAAGTTGTCTATTTTCTGATTAAGATTGCTCTCAAGCCCATCTATTCTCTTGTTCAGTGTGCTCTCTACAGTATCAATCCTTTGTGCCAGTGTGCATTGATCCCTTTTTGTTCTTCCACAAAGTTACCCACCACCTTACTCAAATTTAAAATGGCTTGTTCCACAGGAGATGAGGATGGAGGTGGTTGTGGTTGAAGGTGGAGACAAAGCTGTGGTTTGGCACACGGGGAGTACATAGGCGGGGATTAGGTTTCGGGAGAGGGTTAGGGTGATTCCTCGATTGGAATTATAGGTATTACCATATGGGGCATTGGAGTCGTAAGAGGCTTATATTGTCCTCACGGTATTTGCATTCGACATCAAATCCTTCCTTTGAAGGGCCATAGGATATTGTTCTTACGCGGGTGGACGGGGGTGGAAATTGGTGTAGGGTTGGCTTACTTGCCGTGTTTGCGATCCTTGCACACTTCATGGAGTCGTTTGCCTTCTAGCTCCTCTACCTTCCTAGCTAAGGTTGAAATTCTAGCTTTCATTTCTATATCCTCTATTGATTACCACATCCCTCCTAGGGTTGGCTAAAGGCCTTATTCTTTCCATTTCTACCGGGTTTGGTTCATCTGACCGCCACAAATTTCCAGCCACATAGTTCAGAAAATCCATGGCTTCATCAGGATGCTTGCTTAGAAAATCTCCCCCACACATGGTCTCCAATAACTGTTTCATGGCAGGAGACATACCACCATAGAAATGGTTTACCAGCATCCATGTGTCGAAACCATGATGTGGACAAGCACTGATAGTCTCCATGAATCTCTCAGCCTTTGGTAGAGCCTCTCGCGTCTTGAGTTTGCATAGGTATAATTGTCTCTTCAAATTGTTGGTCTTATGAGCAGCGAGAAGGAATTTTAAACTGCTGCGGCTCTCCCCCGGTTGATGGTTGGGCCTCGGTGAGTTAAGCGAATCTTGGCCTTATCCTTTAGGGTCAATGGAAATGCTTTCAGCTTTAGCAAATCCATGTCAATCATACCTTCCTTAAAGGTAGTGCAAACTTCCTCAAAATCCATTATATGTGTGTATGGATTTTCATTTTCCATTCCATGATATGTGGGGAGTAGGGGTACCAAGTAGGGCCTCTTGCTACATCTTATTGGGAGTACGATGCATGAAGGGGCTCTAAATCTAGGAGGGTGGATGTGGTCCCTCATCGACCTATATGCAATTGGATTCATTGGGGGACCTTGCTAACTCTATTTGTTCTTCGAGACGGGAGGGATCCGTATTTATTTTCACTGTAATATCTTGGTAGTGTCTTGATCCTTTGTAATCTACCTATTATTCTCATCCCGATCTTTGCATACACAGCCCATTACCTGGCCCGAGACACAATAAAAGAGCACAAACCAACTTGCAAAAGGTTAGGGTTAGTTAAAATAAAAGCGAGTTGTATAGAAAACAAAACAAAAGCAGTCTTGATTCTTTGCAAAGTAAAAACTTGCTGATTCACATTATTTGGGATCTGAAAAGGATTAAAAGGTCACCTTCACTTGTGATGTTGATACATGATACATAACTTATCAAAAGTAGTTCGGCACCATCCCCGGCAACGGCGCCATTTGATTCGTGCCACGGTAGGGTGATTCAGAATTAACAAAATTTGTAGTCCTAAGTTCCTCCTATAGTAGTCAAACTCTTTGCCCGATTGCTATGGAGATCTAAGTCGAACACGGGGATGAGTTTTCATCCTATGAATGACCTTCATCGGTGTTAGAAAATGGTGAGGCTTTAATTTGGGATTTTGGATTTTTTAAAGCGGTGTGAGTTATTTGACTGATGATTAATTGTAAAACTGAAAGTGAAGTGAAAGGTAACTTTGAAGGTTTAGGTCACTAGCTTGACAACATGGGGAGTGCTCAAAGTGTCCTCGGGTTTTATCCTCGTATTATAATGAAGCAACCTATAGTCAAACCATAACCGGATCTTTGTTTAACTAGAAACCCTAACCTAGAATCACTCTGTTGGAGTCCAACAAATTAATATGCATCTGACTCCTTCCCGGTTGAAACCACGACATTGACTTCATTTCGGTGGCTCGTAAAGGCCATCTAAAGAACAACGGTACATCCTAGCGATAAGTACCTTTGTATCCTAAAGCATGGTAAGTATTGGCCAAGCAATGACATTAAATGATATTCAACCTAGTTTGAGAAGATGGGAACCATAAATCACGATTACGCAGCATTTAACACATGAGAATGACACATGTTGCCTGACCAAAGTAGCTACCTTCCTCTTCAAAGTATTTGAGAAGCAGCGAGCATCTCTTGAGTTGTCATCCTCGAGAGGGTTGTTTGGTAGCCACAGAAAATGAGAAGGAGAGAAGAGAAAAACCAAGCCCTAGCGAAGGCTGGGAGATATTTACATAAAATGAAAATGTGCAGATTGCTTAAGGTTACAATTTGGGGGGGGCTTATTTAGGCGCAATGTATGAAATAAGAAAGCCTAACATTTTGGCTAAAACAAGGAATAGTAATACACCAAAATGAGGTCGATTTGCATTAATTACACAAAGATGACAAGGCAGGAGATTTCGCTAGGTAGAACAATTTCGCTAGGTAGCGAAAATTTCGCTAGCCTAGCGAAATTGGACAGAGATAGAGAAATCACAAAAATTCGCTATGCACAGTCAATTTCGCTAGCTAAAGAAATTTCGCTAGCCTAGCGAAATATTTTAGAGATAAGCGAGGCGAAGAATTTAAAGCAGGCACGTGATTTTAAGCTATATAGCGAGAATTTCACTAGCTGTGAAATTTCTCAATTAAACTAGGATTAATTTTCGCTATGATTGCGAAATTTTGCAATCCAGTGAGGAAATTTCTGGGTTGCACATTCCAGCTGCATCTCTTTGCATCCTTCCTTCATCACTTTGCCTTCATTTCTTCCTTGAATTTTTTGATATGTTTGATGGTGAAAAATGGTTTCAATCTTCATAGTTCAGCACATATCTCGATATCAAATGGCATTGCATACAAAAACTTGCAAAATAACCAAAATAACCTCGAAATGGCATAAGTGATGCTAAGTAGACCTAAACACCTCAATTGGCTTAATTAGGTATGATTAGTGTGCAAAAAGCATAAACCTATCTCTGAATAGGGCTCAAAATAGCACTTTTTGTAGTGCTTAATCAACCCTTAGGAAAAGCGGGACGACAAGCGATAGGGACGAGCCTAGTAGCACATTTGTGAGTTAGGCTACTGCGCGCAGTCATGCAACCTAAGAGTCGGATCATTGTTTATATCGCCAACAAGGCCTCAGCCGCCGGAGCCCGGAGCCCGAGTATCTCACTTTGTGAGTTCGGCTACTGCACGGACTCGCGACCTAAGTCGGATCGGCTCATTTGTATCTCAATGAGGCCTCGGTGCGAGGCCCGATAGCTCACTTTGTGAGTTCGGCTACTGCACGGGTCATCTGACCTAAGAGTCGGATTAGCTCGGACTATCTCCTTGACAAGGCCTCGGTGCCCGAAGCCCGGCGGCTCACTTTGGCCGGGTTCGTCCTGTGCATGCAGTCATGCCACCTAAGAGTCGAGGATCGGCTGTTGTCTCCTTGACAGGCCTGCAGGCGCCGGGCCCGATGGCTCGTTTTTGGCGAGTTCGGCTACTCTGCCACGGTGTCTGACCTAAGAGTCAGATCGGCTTAGGCTATATCGCCAACAAGGCCTCAGCGCCCGGAGCGATGGCTCACTTTGGTTCCGTCTACTCTTGCCACGAGTCATACGACCTAAGAGTCGGATCATTTCCGGGGATGCTCGCGAAATGAGGCCTCGGTAGCCGGAATTGATAGCTCACTTTGTGAGTTCGACTACTGCGCACGAGGTCATGCAACTAAGAGTCGGATTAACTCGAGGCTATATCGCCAAGAAAACAAGGCCTCGGCGGAATGAGCGAGCTGGCTTTTGTGAGTTAAGTCACACGCCATAGTCATCGAAGCCTAAGAGTCGGATCATTTCGGTATATCGCGACAAGGCCTGCGGCGCGGGCCCGATGGTTCACTTTGACGGGATTCGACTACTGCGCACGAGTCATGCGACCTAAGAGTCGGATCGGCTCAGGCTATGTTGCGACCAAGACGCTGGCGGGGCCGAGCTCACTTTGGCGAGTTCGTCTATACGCACGGTCATTACAACCTAAAGTCGGATCAGCTCGGGCTATATAAGCCAACAAGACCTTAAACTCGAACCCGGTGGCTCACTTTGGCGAGTTCAGGCTACTGCGCACGGGTCATGCAACCTGGAGTCGGATCATTTCGGGCTATATCGCAGCCAGGCCTCGGCGCCGGAGCCCGATAGCTCACTTTGATGAGTTCGAGCTACTCTTGCCTGAGTCATGCAGCCCTAAAGTCGAGATTAGCTCGGGCTTCTCCTTGTAAGGCCTCGGCGCCGGGTGATGCTTTCCTTTGTGAGTTCGGCTACTCTGCCACGAGGTCATGTCTGACTGAAGTCGGATCATCTCGAAATTGCTCTCGCCAACAAGGCCTCAGCGCCCAGAGCCTAGTAGCTCACTTTGACGAGTTCGACTACTCTGCACAGGTCATGCAACCTAAGAGTCAGATCAGCTCATGCTATATCGCCAATAAGTCCCCTCGGCTCCGGGCCCGAGTAGCTACTTTGTGAGTTCGACTACTCTGTGGGGTCGCACAGCCTAAGAGTCGGATCATTTCGGGCTATATACGCCATGAGGCCTTAGCGCCGGGCCCGGTGGCTCACTTTGGCGGGTTCGGCTACTGCGCACGGTCGTGCGGCCCTAAGAGTCGGGGTCATTTCGGGCTGTCGCGACAAGGCCTCGGCGCACAGGCCCCGATGAAGCTCACTTTGACGAGCTCGACTACTCTGAACAGGTCATGCAACCTAATAGTCAGATCAGCTCAGGCTATATCGCCACAAGGCCACAGCGCCCGGAGCCCAGTAGCTCACTTTGGCTTGAGTTCGCTTCTCTTGCCTGAGTCATGTAACCTAAGAGTTCGATCATTTCGGTATATCGCCATGAGCCTCGAGGCCGGAGCCAGTAGCTCACTTTGACGAGTTCGACTACTCTGCACAGGTCATGTAACCTAGAAAGTCAGATCAGCTCAGGCTATATCGCCAACAAGGCCTCAGCGCCCGGAGCCCAGTAGCTCACTTTGACGAGTTCGACTACTCAGCACAGGTCATACTGACCTAAGAGTTCGTCAGCTCGAGTATATCGCAGCCAAAGGTCGGCGCGAGCCTAGTAGCTCACTTTGACCAGTTCCAGTTACTTTGCACGGGGCATGCAACCTAAAGTCGAATCATTTCAGTATATCGCAGTAAGGCCTCGGCGCGGAGCACAGTAAGCTCACTTTGTGAGTTCGGCTACTCTTGCCGAAACCATGCGGCCCTAAGACTCATGTCGGCTCGAGGCTATTCGGCTCGCAGGGCCTCGGCGCGGGAAGCCAGTGACTCAGGTTGTGACCTCGGAGGCTATTCTACTCGGGCCGTCGAGCTAAAGCCTGTTTATCCCAGGCAGAGTAGCTCATAAAGCCTCAGCGGCCCAGTTCGAAAAAGTCAACTCTACGGCTATCCAACTCGGGCGTTCAAATTAGGCCATGCGTAGAAGTGATACAGATCTCATGAAGAATGGCCTTAGTGCACAAGTAAAATAGTGAGACAAAAGAAATAAGATATTCATTAAGAAAAGGTTACATATGTCTTTGGAAGATTATACACATCGAAGAAGTGAGCCTCGGTAGGGTGTCGGTTCTCGGAGGATGCGGAGAAAGACTCCAGCTGCCTCCTCGTCGCTGGGAGGGTGAAGTTGAAATCAAACACAGGATAAGCGTTAGCGATATACCTGGCGAAGCGAGCCACTGAAGCCCATTGAGTCTTGGCGGTCCCTGATCTTTAAGCCGTCCCGGCGAAGCTGACGAAGTTATTTCTTTGATGAAGGTCCCCACCTTGATCCACGACCTCCTGGTGGTTCTTAGTTAAGCCTCGGAAGCCTCACGACGAGCCCCGTCCAGCAGCGCTGTCTTATCGCGCAGTTCATCATTGGCCGCACGTAGCTCCTCTTTGGAGACTCCTTGGCTCACCCCGGGGCGTAGGCTCGTCCACAACCATCGAAATATCTTTGATGAGTTCTGGCCGTGCACAGTCTCTATCAAGTCTTTCTACGCAACCCGCAGCTCATCTCGAACCTCCCGAAGCTCGCCTTCGGCCGCTGTCAAGCTGTTTCGGATTTCATCTTCTCTACCTTCGGCCCGGGCACGGGCCCGACCTGTGTCTTAGATCAGATTTGAGCCTCTCGGCCTCCTCGGTCGCCCTGCTTGCACCCGATCTCGCCCATTTCGATCCGCTCGGAGGTAAGAGCCACCCTCGCCTTATGGCAGCGGCTTTAACATGGCCTCGTTTAGTTTGGCCTTTTCGGCCCGAAACCAGCCAGTGGGTAGCCACGCACATCAGCGTAGTGATTGCCCGGCACGAGGTGATACTCGGCTTCGGAATGAAGTCGGATACGACCGGATACGCGGGAACTACGAGGCGACCTTGGAGGAATAGAGGCCAAAGCCCTCATCAGCAGGCGTGCTCACAGCCTCTTGGGCCGGAGATCGCCCAAGTGGTGGGGCCGCACAGTGCAAGTTCGTCGAGAAGCGGCGAATTGCCATCCCGCCCACGTTTGGGTGCTAACTGTAATTCTTAGCCTTTGAAGAAGGTGACTAACACTCTTCGCGGCAGTTCAGAACTGATGATGGGCATGATCGCCAGCGACTACTCAGCGGCCTTACGCAGGGACCTTTCGCCTTGTGATGGGCAGGCAGGCTGCGAACTCAAGATTTTAGGAACACCGGTCGGAGCGCGCTGTCGACTTTTGGGCTGAGGGGTAGACGAAGAAGGAAGAGAAGCCCCCAATTTGAACACAGCCAAGCCGGCCGATCTTTCGAGCAGACCAAGGTTTTCCGTTTACGCTCAGGGGCCGAGACGGAGTCTCAAGCCAGGCAACTCCCTTAGTGGGTTTGGCAGCGGAAGGACCAATGGGAGAGACTCTCATGGTGGAAGGGGGCGAAGGCCTCAAAGCAGCAGAGCGAGCAGACCTCGAGCTCGAAGGGCCAGGAATATCCGACTTGATCAGCTCCGCGTAGGGCGAGAGGACCATTAGCGCCCGGCGCTATGATGTTATCTTGTTGTGCGAGATCGATTCAAGCACTGTGAGAAGCATGTAGGCGGTGCGAGGAATCGAAATATCCCGATGACCTCACACAAGTTATGCAAAAGCGGAGCGAACACTCCGTAGATTCGGGTATGGTGGCCGCCGGAGCGCCCGGGTGTCGTCCTTGTCGAAGGTCATGTTCCCGATTCTGACCCACTAACAAAGTAGCGTCCTTCCACGGCTGTGGGAAGAGGGAAGATCGAGGAAATCACGGAAGAGGCCTTGAGGCGCCTCGAAAATAGAGGAAGCCCTCGCGGTCTCCTTCGGCTAAAAGATAAAGGAGCAAAGCCACCTTTAGGGACAAGGCCTGTCCTAAAAGAAAACCAATAGACCAACCAAAAATACCCACATTATCATTAGGCGCGAGTTGAAGGACAAACATTGAAGTCTTGAAGCCCTTTTATGTAGAGGGATCTGGAAGGAAAGCAAGACCATTATCGAAGGTCACTTCAAGAAGCCTGCATCTTAGGCCACGAAACCACATAGAGGGTCAAAATGTGGGGGACCACACTTTCGAGCGCCAAGGAGTATGCGTTTAGCGAAGGTGGCTATATAGAGACGACCTTGCTTAGGCCCCATAGTTAAAGCATCTTTGAGCAGTGGATCTTGGGTGATCTGACCCCCGGGGTATTTAATGGTCTACTTTTCCTTACCCTTGTCTAAGGAAAGGCCTTAGCTAGAGGCGTCTCGAAGTTGACCAGCGAGCAGTGAAGTAACACAGTCTTGGAGGCAGAAAACCTTGGTAGGAGTCACCGCCTATCTGGAGAAGCGGGCCGGACCCATGATGAAGAAAATAGAAAGCGAAACTTGGTGTAGCCTAGCGCTATAGTTTATTTACCAGATTAAAAGAAACCAAGAGATAAAGACGACGGTCCCGGGAATAAAATGGAAGAAGCTATCTCGGAAACGCGAGGAAAAGGGCTCTACACAAAAAGGTCGGGTGAAGGGCTAAGGAAAATGAAGTGCAGACTCAACGAGAGCAGAAGGGTCGTGGGATCGAAGCGCATGAGACAGAGGAGGTATGCGAAGAACGAAGGAAATTGAAAGGAGTAGGAGAAATAGCGAAAACCAAAGAGTCATCATTATCGCGAGACGTATGGCGTGTCGAGCCTTAACTAACCTAGCCCCAAGCGAGACCGTGGAAATTGCATCGGTCACGAGAAGCGTTCTATTGCCGCCGCCCGTACCACGAGAATTTGGGGGAACTAGCCCGATAGGGTTTGAAAAATGGGCTCCTTGAGCCCGCTCGCTAAACCGAGGAGGCATGCCCATTGAAACATTGAACCTCTTGGCCCGGCCCGAGGATGAAAGGCCCGATCCGCTAGAGCATGCCCATTGGAAGCATTCGAGGCCTTTTGGCGTAGCCCGGGATGAAGGATGAAGGCCCGATCCAGCTCAAACGAAAGGTCGATTATGGGTAATCAAGAGAAGCCCATGTGCACCAAATCTAGAAGCGAATCCATAGATAAGGAAATAGAATAATCCCCGATAATATATTATCCGACAAATCTAACTAAATCTTACCGATTAGGAAAGTAAGATAATTCACAATATTCTGACTCATCAAGCGGGATCCCATAATGAGGGAGAAATAATTCAAATAGAATTTGCACTTTCTATATCCATAATCCAAATCGATATGTAGAAAATATCCCCATCCGATATCAAGAAAATATCCCATGTAGGAAAGAATCTGTCACCATTCCAATTGGTGAAACATATATAAATACAAAATACCCCATCGGTGAAAGATGCATAAACATACGCAACACAATGCGCCCTCTAAGCGGTCTTTCTTTTCTCTCGACGGCGACTTAGGCATCGGAGGCGGCCACGGGTGAAGCCCCGCCCCGGCCTTCTTCTTTCTTATGCTGCGGAGGAGAGCGGCAGAAGCGCTGCGAGTCATTGGCAATGGCCACATCTCGGCCCGACAACGGGGCCTTGATTATCCACATAGCCACAGTTTAGGCCCAAGACCCCAAATACGCTCCGGTAATCTGGTTGAAAAAAGGCATCATCACCAGTGTTTCAGTTTCTATGTTTCTTACAATGGCTGGAGGTATATATATTCTGACATTTTGATTCCGCATATAATCTGATTGGATTGCTTGATTAAATTTCCTTCATCAAATTTTAAATTTAAAACTTTAAATATATGGACCCTTCAAACAGAAATGTCATAATATAAATTGAGAGACCATTAATGCCGAATGGATGTAATTAAGAAGTGAGACACAAATATCAAATAAAGTTAAAAAAGGATGAGTGTATGGTATCTAGTGCACTTGTGGTGGTGGTGCTGTTGATGCTGACTCATCATGCTGTTGCTGTTAATTCAACTCATTCGTCACTTGGGTATGTAGTCATTGACTACCTCTGTATTTGCAATAGGTGGGGCATAACTGTAATGAGCCAGACATGCCATTGGGATAAGACTAGGTGTAGATGTGGGGATCAGTTTAGTTACTTAAATCTTTCTTCACTTTCCGGCCTTGATTTTCTCTTCCCCTTTGCAGGCTGGAATCAACGGTACCATTTCTGACAAAGAAAATAACCAATATAAGGTCATAATTTTTATTAAATTTTCAATTCAATCATGGTGATTTTTGACATTTTTGAATATTAATATCTTTTGTCTTAATTTTCAAAAACTTAAGGTTAGTTGACTTGTTTCATGATTTTGAAGCCCAATTAAACTTGAAACATGATTTTCCTTTAAAAAAAAAATTTACCGCATCCTTTATTATATATTTTTGGTCGGCCTTTCCACTTATTGATTTTTTTTAATAATATATTGATGTGATGCCATAAAAGAGTTGAATAAATGGGATTGAGATGGGAAATAAAAATAATGAAAAGTTGACCTTTTCCCCATGGTGTGGAAAAATGCACGTACAAAAAATAATGAGTAATTTATAATTTGTCTGACCAGGCTCTCACTTATTAATTTGTTCGAATAATATATTAGTGCCGTGAAAGTTTGAATAAATGAGATTGAGATAGGATCATAGGAGATAAAAACAAATAATATATTAATTTCTTTATTATTATTATTATTTTTTATTTTTTCCTTATTTTCAAAGAACGAAATATAACCTTAAAAAATTATAAACTCTTTTTAGGGGGTTCATGACTTGCTGTGCTTGGGAGAAGACTCTTCAAACCAGTGTTAAAACAAAAATTAGCAAGATATAAGCCGGAAACAATGGAGGATCCTTATGTCATAGCTGTTATCGCTGCCGTCTCTTTTCTTTTGATCAACTTGATTTTTGCAGTCTCCGTTCTTGGGTTTCATTTCCTTCGGAGGAAGAAAAGAAAAATTCAACCAGAAGCTGCAGCAAGAAGAAGTAAAAATGGGGATTTATTCTGTATATGGGAGTATGATGGTAGGATTGCTTATGAAGACATAATTCAATCGACAGAAGATTTTGACATAAGATATTGTGTCGGGGGCTATGGCAGTGTTTACAAGGCTCAGTTGCCCAGTGGAAAAGTGGTTGCTGTGAAAAAACTTCACCGATCGGAGAGAGAGGAGCTAGCATACATGAAAAGCTTTAATACCGAGGTAAAGATGTTGACAAAATAAGGCATAAGAATATCGTGAAACTTCATGGTTTTGTCTACATAATCCAGAGCTATATTTCTCGTTTATATGTACATGGGAAAGGGGAAGCTTGTTTGTACGCTGAGCAACGAGAGTGAGATATTGGGTGGGTGGATTAAAAGGGTGAATATTGTCAAAAATATCGCTCATGCCTTATCCTACATGCATCATGATTGTACTCCTCCAATCATTCATCGGGACATATCAAGCAACAACATTCTCTTGAACTCGGAGCTCGAGGGTTTTGTTTCAGATTTTGGTACAGCGAGACTTTTAGATCCAGATTCGTCCAATCAAACTCTTCGTGTAGGCACTTATGGTTATATTGCACCAGGTAATTAAAATAACCAGCTCCCTGATATTTTACGTCTACTCATGATTCAACCAAAGGACATCACATCTAGTAAATAAGTGGTCTATATAGCAGTGGAAAATCTTTTGGTTTGATTATTGAACACTCTTTAAAAATTTCTCACGCTTTTTCATCTACTCTATCTTCTAATTTAAAACTTAATTTGATGAATTATAAATGATAATGTTTCTACTTCAACACCAAGAGAAGGTGATATAATGCTGTAACCCATACCTTTTGCGATCTCTATACTTTTATTTTAGTGAAGAGTGTATTGATGAGTTAATTAATTTCTTATAAATAATTATTTAATTTTATACTTTGCAGAGCTTGCATATACTATGGTTGCAACTGAAAAATGTGATGTATATAGTTTTGGGATAGTGGCACTTGAGACGATGATGGGAAAGCATCCAGGAGACGTTATCACCTCATTGTCATCCTCACTAGGACAAGACATATTGTTGAGGGATATATTAGATCCACGTCTTTCACTTCCAGAAGATCCACAAGCCGCTAAAGATGTTGTTTTTGTTGTACTTTTAGCTCTCAAATGCATTCATTCAAATCCAGAATTTCGTCCAACAATGCAAAAAGTATCCTATAAGCTTCTTAGTGATATACCATTCTCAGAGTTGGCCTTTTATGCAATTTCATTATTCGACTTGAAAAATCAAGAAAATGTAATTTGATTAAAAGCAATAATATTCAAAGTTATTAGTTCTCTTTGTTCTTATAGTGCCAAGGTATGCTTGTCATTTTGATTCAATCTCTCCCTGCATTTGGGGACCATCATATGGAGCGTATCCTCATCATTTACCATGCTCCTCAATATTAACTCATATCTTTATATTTTTTCATAGAAAGTTATAATAGCATACCACTAACAAAAACATTGCATCTTAATTGCAATTTCTTATTAAATATAGGATGTAATTGTTGATGCTAATTTGATTATTGTGGATGTTTAACCTAGGATATCATTCATATATGCTCTAACACGATTAAATTTTATATCAATAGTGGCTAGGGTTGGCATATGTTCTTTACCTTTTAATTATGGGAGAAAGCTTCCTTGTAGGTTCCCTGAAACAGGGGATAGTCATTTTTTGGTTGAACCTCAATCTATGTCAAAAGAAAACAAAAGAAAAAAAAAATACACCACTATTTCGAATTATTATTGTTGGAAGCATAGAGGGTTATGATTATAAATAAAAAAGAAAAGCAACCTAAAATCCATAATCTAGACTTGATAAGAAGTTCGACACTTGCCATGTTTCCAGGAAGAGCCTTCATGACTCCTATATCGCATTATAAAAATTGTAAGTCATTTGGAAATTTAGAAAGATATATTTATGTATCTTAGTAGTCATCAAAAAGTAATTTGTTTCTTGTTTGTTTTTGTGTTTTTTCTCAACTTTTTCCTTTTGAAATGTATAACAAAGTAGATTTGCTTTGTTTCCGGGAAGAGTTGGCTTAGACAACAATGTACTTGCATCATTAAGGGGTGATAGGTAGGATGCGTGAAGGAGACAAACATCAATGAAAAAAATGGAATGTTTGAAATCATTAAAATCCAATAACTTTTGAAACATCACTAATAAACAAGAATACTATTGGCTTGTCTCTGTCCCATATATTTATTCTTTTGGTGCCCACATGGTCATCCATTGATGTATGAACACTAATCAAGATTATTATTTGTGAGATTCTTGTTGTTTATAGTCTTGTATTATTGAGAGTGTATAATACGTTAGTTTGAAAATTTGAAAATTCATATAAATAAATATGAACTTATTAAATTTTCTAAGCGTCGGTTAGCATCCCACTAACTGGCAGCATCCTCTATCAAAAAGGTACTCTTAGAAAGCTCAACTACCTTGACCTCTCTTTCATTGCCTCATAGGTTCCATATCTTCTATAGGCTTTCTCTTCGAGTTATTTTCATTGAACCTCCATGGGAATCAAATCAATGGATTCATCTCTCCATAAATTGGTATGTTACGGGCCTAGTCTATTTATACCTTGATAGTAATTTAATCAACGGAGATATACCTTTCCAGCTCAAAAATTTGAAGAGATTAAGTTTTTATATCTCTAATTATCTCCAATAATAGTCTATCAGGCAAGGTCCCGCCCGTTTATCACCCACAATTGCAAATGCAGAATTGCTTTATCCAACAATGATCATTTGGATCCTTATACACGTTCTCGTTGCAATGGAGGACCGCAGTGCACTCCACAATTAAAATCTCTTTGGTCCTCACCTTGGTTTTTGTAACCTTCATAACACTGGGGTTTGTTTTTTGGCCATTTGTGGAAGAAAAGAAAAGTACAACCAGAGTCGACGACAACCAAAAAAAAAAATAGTGATTTGTTTTTCATATGGGACTTTGATGGGAAACTTGCATTTGAAGACATCATCTCTGCAATTGAGGATTTTGATATCAGATACTGCATAGGCTCTAAAGGCTATAGCAGTGTTTATAGAGCACAACTGCCCACGGGAAAAGTGGTTGCCGTGAAGAAACTCCATGGATCAAAAATAGAGGAGCCAACATACTTTATAAGTTTTAAGATCATACATTTCGACTCAAGTTTGATGTATGTTGAAAGAACCAACGAAGAACAGACTCAAGATCTATAAGCTCTGAGACCATATTAGTTAGGCTAACAATTTGACATAATAGTATAAGCACCTAAGTAAAATAAGTCATCTTTTGCTTATTATACGATGTGTGCAAGTATTCATACATAACATATAAGACATGCATTCAGTATATATATGGGTCAAGAAAGTCATTAACCTTAATGCTAATCGACAATGACGGATGCCAATGTCACATTCTGACCTCATGCACGTTCCTTAGTTCTCGTAGTGTAGAGAATAGTCATAGCGTGCTATCCCCAATCAATCCACGAACCCAGGTCTAAGGGGCAACGGTGGTGATTTCCTAAGAGAGAGTTCTAGCGAGAGAGAGTGATCGGAGGAAGAACCGTACATTCTATTGTGTTGGATAATACCCTATATGATAAGAGACTTTTTAATATAAGTGGGACTCATCCCATCATAACAGAACTGATAAAGGATTATAGTCCTATTTGAATAAGGGACTTATCCATATCCCATCCAACGGGTATTCAAATAGGAATTAACCTCTTGCCCATAATGGGTGGATATGGATTAGACCCAGCCACAGCCTAAAGTCTAACGGCTCTCACTCGTACAATGGGCAAAACATCTCAGTGCTCACTTACTCATCTCTTTGTAGAAATGGGTCGTGCAACATTAGAAAACGAACAACACTTGGGAATTATAGTTATTAAGTACTTCCCACCAAGACTAGCAAAATACATCACCCAAGGCTACTAACATATGTCCTAGATAATTTCATCAACACTAGATTAAAGAAGTATTTTCCAATCCCTCCGCAGTAGGCAATACTCGAAATCCTACAATATATCAAGTGTTTATCAACCTATGTCGAATATGAAATTGTATGTGTGGCCCGGCTACGACACATGATGGTGTGTTAGTAATTGTCACTTCAGCAGCCAAGAACTCCGTCAATTCAATTAAACCTAATTGCTTTCCTAGACATACCTCATTATGGTTGTATCAATCAAGTATAAGAAAGCATGCTAAAGTAGCAACATCAAGCATCCTATTCATGATTGAGCCTTAGGTCATAAGGACATAAGTTAGATCCCTTAAGATCTTAGTGGCTCACACAGTGGTGGACAAGGAATTATCTAGCACTCCCACTATTAGTCAGCATTAAGCACATATAGTATGATATGTATGTTATGGTGTTAACTCGTATAAATGAGCATGTTGCTATCAAATTTATACCATACAGATGAATGTCTAGTCACTACAAAAGTGCCCAACTTCACACCTGGCTTTCTCAAGCTTCACATAATTGTGGAAAGAATTCTATGAACGATTCTAAAAGAATCTCATCTTAGTCATAACTAAAGCGACTATCAAGTAAAATCTTAGATCGCTTCCAAAGCACCATAGATTCTTTAGTCTCATCTTGCTCACTACTAAAGCGCTAAGGCGAATTACCTATGTGAGTAGGTAGATTCTTGTTTGTTGACATGTACTAAGAATATGCGCACAAGAATAATTATTTTGAGAGTAAAACACAATAGAACTCAATAATCAATTATTAACAATAATAATTTCAAATACAACTCATAGGTGTCACATCCTCTATGATCCCATACTATGACATAGGTAAAAACACATCTCTAGCAATAGGCTTAGTCAATGGTTAGCCACCATGCTTCTAGTAGAAATCTGTTTCATGACCACCTCACCCCGCGCGACCATATCTCTAATGAAATGGTACTTGATTTCAATGTGCTTAGACTTCCTGTGATACTTAGGAGCCTTTGCATACGCCAGGGCTGTAGTACTATCAGAATATAATGTTACAACCTCCTCAGAATGGGTTGTAATGCCTAGGTGTTGTAAGAATCTCTTCAACCAGACAACTTCTTGCACAACTGCTACACATGCCACTTACTCAGACTCCATCGTAGATAAGGCAACACAGGTATGCTTCTTGCTACACATGAATCTGTGGCCTTTCTACAGTGACAGCATAACACCGTGGTTGCGCTCCTCATCTCTATCACCCATTGTCGATTATCCAACTGTATCCTTTAGCCTCAAAAAAAAAAGTCACCCCTATGGAAACCTGAGGCTAAGTCTATTATCGGAGTATCAGAAAGATCCTCTTCATTCTTGCCCGATGCCCGGTCTGGTTACTACGAAGAGTAGCGACTCACCGTACGGTATAAAGCATATGTTTGACCTTGTGCATAACATGACATACATAAGATTCCCAATCGCCTCAGCAATGGCATTGTGGACATGCGTTTCTTTTCCTCATATGTTTTAGGACATTGGTCCAAGCACAAAGCACTCCCCTTCTCAACAGGGGTGTCAATGGGTTTGGAATTCTCCATCTTGAGAATCGTTTAGAATCTTCTTTATGTAGGTCTCTTGAGACCAAAACCAAGAAGAAGCTTCTTGAGCAGTCTAACAATCTAATCCCAAGCGAGAGAAAATGTGCTTCACCCATGTCCTTAATCCTGAAAGTAGAGGACCACTTCTTAGTGACAATAAAGTCCATATCATTTCTTTATGGGAGATGTCGTCAACATAAAAAAGATAAAGGCAGGCACACTCTTCTTTGGAGGCAACCGGATACACACAATGGTCCTCTTTAATCATCTCAAAACTGTGAGAGATAATTGGGTCATGAAATCTGAAGTACCATTGTCTAGATGACTATTTGAGTCCATAAATGGAACGTTTGAGCTTGCACACTTTACGCTCTTGTTCCTTGACTTCAAAACCCATAGGTTGACTCATGTAGATCTCTTCATCTAGATCTCCATTGAGGAATGCAGTCTTAACATCCATCCGATATAGCTCTAAATCCAGTTGCACGACAATAGCAAGGATAAGGCGAATAGAGGCAACCCTAATAATAGGGGAAAATGTCTCATCATAATCTATACCCTCTTGTTTGGTAAACCCCTTCGCAACAAGATGTGCTTTTTACTTGTCAATTGACCCATCGGCCTTGCGCTTAACTTTCAAAACCCATTTGTTTCCGATAGCTTTGTGACTAGGCGGAAGATCCACCAACTCCCACACAGAGTTCTTGTCCATGGAGCTCAATTCATCCTTCATTGCATCCATCCATTCTCCTTTAGCAGGTGAAGAGAGCGCCTTTCTATAAGAAGGCTCATTAGTAGTACAAAGTAAAGCATCCTCCTCAGTCTCAAAGTGACGACGAGGAATGTTACCTCTATTGCTACGGCGCAACTCAAGAGGTTCAGATAATGACTCCCACTATCTCTAGCGATCTTAGGAACTAATTCCCCACCCTCGCTTGAAGATAGTGGTAAGCCACTCAGTTCCTCTAACTCATAGAGGTCTAAACTCTCATTGACCTCGCCTATGTAGAAATCATTCTCAATGGGAAATCCAACATCGTGAATCCACTTGATCTTTCCCCGTCAGAGTGTTCACGAACATCCACATAGCCCTTCGAGGCTTCAGGATACCTTATGAAAGTATGCTTCCTAGCTCTAGGGCCCAGCTTTCCATACTTATAGTTAGCATTGTGAACATACCCTGCCGATCCCCATAGGCGCAAATGCTCCAAATTGGGCTTTTTGTCATGCCACAGCTCATAGGGAGTTGAGGAAATAGACTATGAAGACACTCTATTCAAGATGTAGGTAGCGGTCAGAAGAGCATCCTCCCAAAAAGATATAGGGAGGTTGGCCTGCGCCATCATTGATCTAGTTATATAATGAAGAGTCCTATTCCTCATCTCTGCAATACCATTTTGTTGCGGGGTGCGAGGGATAGTGAGATGTCTTAGGATCCCTTTTTCCTCATAGAATTCCTTGAATTGATCAGACATGCAAGGCCCGAGAAATTCCAATTTCTGGAAAAAGGGCAAAATCGTAATTTCGGTTACACAATTGTAATTTCGGTTAAAAATCCAAAAATTTATTCTTTAGATCTCGGATGATGAAACAGATTTCACCGTTGGAATCGTCTCATGAAATCTACCTAGCACGTAAAATTTCGTCGAATTCCGAGACAGTCGAAATTTACACGTTTTCGAACATCGCGGTTAGTCTTAAGTAAATGAATTTGATCAGGTAAGTCACATAGCAAGTACTCATGTGCATTAAGTGGTATGAGTAAATGATGAAAATGGGCCAGTAGAGATAATAGTCTTAGAGATATCAAAGCAGGAAAAGAAGGACATGGCGGTCATTTTGGAATTTATTTTTAAATAGGCTAAATGACAAAATTCTGAATATTAACCATCTCCTTCGCAAACCAAAAGCAAAAAACGTGAATGAGAAGGAGGACTTACAGTAGGTTGAATGGCGTTTTAGAGAGAGAGTCTTTGACTATATACAAGTTTTCGACAAATACATTTGTCGGCGATCTTCGGAGGCAGAAGGAAAGATTTGCTCTGCAGCGGAGCGAAGCTCACGCGTGGACCGCCGGATTTGAGGGTTTTGACAAACTCCGAGAGGTAGGAGTTCTCTCTTGGGTTTATTCCTTCTTTAAGTACTTTGTCGATGTTTGGTGAATGAGGGGCGTGAAATTTGTTGATCAGTCCCAAATCTTAGGACCGAATTATTATAAATTTGAAAACCAAATGGAATGTAGTAGTGCCGGCTGATTTGGGTTGTTAAATTTTGCAATTATGTATTAAATCATGTATTGGTTTGGAAAAGGCCGGGAATGACCGTGAAATGCGGGTTCACAAAGTGAACCGATGATTTGATGAGTAGCCAGACGGTAAACCTAGTTTCTTGTTCATAAGGCAAATGACATCAAAATATATTTTGTGTGAAAATGTGTTTAGTCGAATTGATTCAAGTGAATTGCTCGTGTTTGATCATTAGCCGCATTGAAATTTAATTTTGATGTAATGAAATGCGAATTTACATGACATGATTGTGAATTGAATTTTATGTAAATATGCAGCATGTTGATGTATTTGCATGGGATATGAAGCGTAATGGAGATTGTCGTCGTTAATATGTATTTTATGAGAGCACCACTAGGATGATAGGAGTGAGTGCATGAGGAGAGTCTAGAGAAAATGGTTCGGAGGGTTGTCTAAAACTAATAAGGATCGGAGGGTAGTCCATACTAAAAATATCAATCGTCGGAGACGGCCCAATTGATATACATCGGAGGGTAGTCCACACATAATATCAATCGTCGGAGATGACCCAATTGATATACATCGGAGGGTAGTCCACTAAATGTAACATCGAGGAGACGGTCCTACTTATACATCGGAGGTTATCCTTAAATAAAAATAGAATTCTCATACGAGGCTTAGGCGAGTGTGAAGTCGGTGAGGACTCGAGGGTGCGGATGATAAGTTAGACATTCAAGTAGGATCATGCATTTGCTTGAATGTGTTTATTTTAGACATTGCTTGCTTAGGTGGAAGTGGCCCACTTAGGAGTGATTCCACTGCGAGCGATAGTAAATCTGTCGAGGATGCTATTTTGCAGTGCGGGGGGTGTGCGGGGACAGCTCCTCCTAGAATTTGTGGTTTTAGAAGAAAGTCGGATTGTGGCTTTGGGTTATGATGTTCTACATGTATTAGAATTCTCTAATTGTAATATATGTGTTGTTTAAAAGTAAAAACATTTGAACTCTTAAAACTATTGGATATAGTTGGATTCATAGTTGATGAGCTTAAAAGTCATCTATTTTTAGTCCATTTTTCTGTTTGATTTTAATGTAAAAAGGAATAATTAAGATGCAGAAATATGAAGAAACTCACCAAAGTTGTTATTTGCAGGGAGTATAAAAGAAAGAAGAAAATGCAATGGAAAAATGCAGCAAATGGTGGAATAAAATGCTAGAAGTGGTAGTGGGAATGAAACAAATGATTGATTCATTGATGCGTATTGGTCTTGCCGCAGTCCGGATTATAAGGTCGCGACATCGGGATAAGTGAAGGAAATAAGCAGGCGATGGCGGCAGGAATCACAGTCAGCGGATGAGGATTAACGAAGCTAAAGGGGAATAATGTCGCGGCAACTTCAGTGATGTCGCGACAAGGGTTGATGTCGCGAATCGGAATGGAGGTCGCGACAAGAGAATCGCGAAGCTATGACGAGGTTGGAAGGAGTGAGTTAGCGGAAGGCTGTTATCCGCGACGAGGGGGCCCGAAGTCGCGACCGCGGCAGTGAGGCCTCGAGGACATAAAGAGTACGGTGTCGCGACGTGAGATCGAGTCGCGACATGAGACTCTTTCGATTGAAGCTATAAAGAAATGTTTATTGTCCGGCGGTACGATCGCGACAAGCGGCAGTGAGGCCTCAAGGACGCCAAGGCGATGTCGCGGCGTGAGATCGAAGTCGCGACATGAGATTCTTTCGATTGAGCTATAAAGAAATGAAGCTGTTGTCGCGGCGAGAGTTGATGTCGCGCCAACAAGATCAATCAAAGGAAGATACAAGTGGCGACAAGATTGAAGCATGCGATGTCGATTGATCTCCGCGACAGCATATTGATGTCGCGACATCGCGAGAAACTGATTGAAACTGCGGATCCTTAAGGCTGAAGTGACGAGAGATTGATGTTCGACATCAGAATAAGTTGAATCTTTGCGGAAGACATAAGAGTGAGGTCGCGGCGTGAGATCGAAGTCGCGACATCGAAGACGATTAAATCTGCGAAGGGCTTGGTAGATGTCGCGTGAATATTGTTGTCGTGACACGAAACAACTTGATTGAAGGCGAAAACTAAGTCAATGTCGCGACAAAGAGATCTATGTCGCGACATCGGGAACCTACTAGATGAAAGGCTGAAAGAAATGAAGCTGGCATCACGGCAGGGAATGAGAGTCCGCGATCCTTATCGAAGATTCCGTTGGAAGTGAATTTCATTTAGTTGATGTCCGCGGCGGGGAGAATGGCGTCAGCGACATCGTGTGTCCCGATTCAAATTTTGCATAGACAAAAAGTTGGTCGCGGCGTGAGATCGGAAGTCGCGACATGGATGATGTCGCGACAAAGATTTGAGGTCGCGACGAGCTGACAACATGGGCAGCTAACATTGGAACCCGCAAAGACTACATTAGATTAGGGCCCAGTTGAAACCACATAAATCTGCTTGACTATCCAAGAAGAGGAAGGCAGCTTGGCGGCCACAGACGAGAGGTCTGGATAGCTGAAGGCTCATTTTCTTTATTCTTAGTTTTCTTTTCTTTTCTTTTCTTTTCTTTTATTTTCTTCAATGTTGATAGTTAGAGATTAGATTAGATTTATCGTACTAGTTTTCTTTTATTTTCTGGAATTGGATGTTATCGTTTTGAGCTAAGTTTGAATCTTACGGGAAATTCAAATTTCTTTTCAAATTACTACTGGAATGTTGAAGTTCGAGACAAATTTGCGGAATTCGGCTTATCTAGTTGAAATCTGACTATTCTTATATGATGGAGGAATCTTTGTAGTGTGTAATTCAGTAATTGAGGAACCCAGCTTCCATTAAGTGAATGCTATTGTCAGAAATTATCTTTCCTATAGTTATTTCCAGCAAATCGCGAATTTCAGTTTAAGAATTTACTTTCGGTTATGGGTTTAAAGTTTTTGATCTGAATATCAGTTTCTTATACCCATATTAAGAATTGTTTCATTGCTCACGATTTCCAAGGGAGGTCCTCACGAGTGACAGAGAAGACCATCTGGGAGTTATAGATATTTCTTTGAAAGTATAAACTCTTATTAAGTCTATTGAGTTTTGTGAGTTTACTTGATAAATCCTCTTCTCATGAAATCAAGAATGAGTTGAATGAGTTATCAATTTAAGCAATGAGTTCACCTCAATTCGAAAAGTGAAGCCAATCCCAGTGTTAAATTTGAGATCTAATCAAGGGAGAGGGTGATCTATTCTAATTGGAGGAAGAGTAACTTTGGAAGTGTACATCCTTGCTTGGCCGGAAATGCAGGGTAAGGTGTGCGATCCATAAAATGGGTATGAAGTATTGCAAAGAAAAATACTTGAATTAGGAGATCCTTTGTTAAAAAGTAGTTATCTAATTCCTGTATTCGAGAGAATCGGAATTAGAAAGAGATAGATATTAAATGTAAAGTGTGGAGAGATCCTGACTGAACTACTTGTAGACTGATTTGAAATGCAGAATTCACAATAAAATTAACAAGTTGACAACAGGAATTGATACTTCACAATAGCATTGATCTTAATGTGTTCTCTAACGATAACTATTCAATTTCTATTCAATTTCCTAACTATTAATTATTCTTAATTCTTTATATTCAAGTTTATTTGTCTTTCAGTTATTTTCCTTTTGTTCGATTAATTTTCCAGCACCTTAATGCTGGGTCCTACTATCATTTAGTGGTCCAAATAGTATGGAAATTGAGTAGTCAGGGTAGTTGATTTAAAATTCTTGAGATCTGCTATTGGGATCGATGTCTGGACTAAATCCATTTTATTACTTGTCGGCACATTGCACTTCACGAATATCGGATAAAACCAACTTTTGAAAATGATTTACTCTAGGAGATTTTTGGTTTATATAGTATAATGTCCATAAGTTTTATGGCAAGGTTGCCAGGGACTAGACAATAGTCCTTGGTAATAACGTCATAAATTTGTATATGTGTTTTGGTCGATCAACAAGTTTTATGGCGCCGTTGCGGATTAGATAATAGTCTTTGGTAATAGTGTCATAAATTTGTACATGTTCTTTGGTATCAACAATAGTTTGGTATGTTTTATGGGTATTGTTTATGGGCCCAAGTGGCCGTTTTACTCATGTTGTGATCATATTGGATATATGTTGTGAGTGATGATGCAGGGGCCCAAGTGGCCATTGACCTCAATTTAGTTGTATATGAGGCCTTGTGTGGTCGTTGGATTGTTGGGACCGGGTTTTATACATGTGTTGTATTTGGGTAGAGCTCCGTCTGAAAGGAGACTCTGCCGGGTTTTCGTGAAAAATGTCGGGTCACGGAGCATTCCTGAAATGTCCAGAGTGGGTTGTGGGTAGTCACGGACCCCCGTTTTGGGCGTCACAAGACAAATACTCGTCATGATTAGTCCTAAAGGTTTTAAGCCTTTTCATGCTTTATTCTCAACCTACGCCACAAAGCGCTTGAAGCAATCCAATGCTTCATGAGCGATGGGAATAACAAATAGACATACTTAGGTATCGCAGATAGTCATGTCGATTAGTGAAAATAAGAGGCCCCATGACGTGCCTTTTTATTCATTGGTCCTTAAATGTCTGAATGGATAAGCTCAATAGGTTGAGCAGCTCTTTTTGTATTTTTCAAAAGGTTTTCTATAAGCTTTGCCTACTAGGCATGGTTCACATAATTTATGATTACTTTTGGTGAGTGAGCTAAAGGCCTTCTCTAGCGATTGAGTCATCCTATCACGTCTATGTGACCCATCCTAACATGCCCGAGTTCGAATCAATGTTATTACTACCAATCACATATGATGAAGCAAAATTAACGAGATAGTGAGAAGAAACATTTTAAATCTAATTTAATAAAACCATCAGTAAATTATCGATATCCTGTATAAATTCCATCCTCAAATATAGCAAACCATTATTTGAAAATTCAAAGAAAAACCAAAATTAATCAAAGCGATGGCGATAATATATTATAAGATTCCTAGGACATGGAGTACGTCATGAAGAAGTAGAGTGCGACCGAGGCGCAAGTGAGTTAGTGCAGACCAACTCCAATAGCATCTTCACTAGTACCATTTCCCACGAACACTTTGTGGGTGCCTCTAGGAACACAACGATAATCTACGCACCCTACCCGATCTCGAGCTACATGTTTGGTTTCTCTTGTGTCTACAATCCAATCAGTGACAGAATGAGCAACTAAAACATGTGAACATACACTTATGTTACTAAAGGTGAGTAAGGTTTATTTACCCCTTCTTCGACTTAGTCGATCGAAGCGAAGTACCCCTTCTTCCAGCAGTTAAAGCATTTGACTTTGTTTGTTCCACACTTTTTGCCTCTACGGTGCTTGGCATTCTTTTTAGGCGCACTCTTGCTGCCTCCTCCACTATTCTTTCCTTGTTTAGGTGCACCATTATCTCCCTTCTTGCGCTTAAACCCACTGGTCTTGCGCGGATTGGCTTATGTGAGGAGAGCTTGAGCAGTCTGGTTCGCCACAATGCGATCCGCCTCAAGTTCCACATGACGAGATATATCTTTAAAATTCTTTATGTTCTCATCGTGGGTGAGATCACTTCATGCGGCCATGAATGCAGGGTGACTGATAACCGAACCTGGACCTGCTTTGTTCATCGGTAAGGATATGCCCGTGGCATTTAGATCTCAAATCATCTTGGGTTATCCTAAGATCTTTCGATCATGAAGCCTTGGGGTCCTTACGATCGTCTCAAATTTCGAATCCAAGCTTCTATTTTGGTGATTGAGGTGCAGCAGTGGAACTAATTGTTCCCACATAGCCATAGCGATGGAAGAAGTTCTAAAACTTCTCTATGAGGTCATGGTGCATGCTATTCAACATAATATAAGCGAGTCACGGTGATCAGCTATTAGTCCTAAGCTTCAAAAGTCTTAAGGTCACAACGGTATTGGGCCCATCCTCAATAGGTGCCACCATCGCAGTGGTCAAATAAGTGGAAAGGTCATGTTCAGTCAGAAGGAATTCCATCTTTCTACGCCATATGTCGTAGTTTGTGCCAATTAGCTTATCAGCTTGGTTAAGTTCGACTGACATGATTCTATTTGTCATAGCTAAATTGATAATGCGCAGAGTTGACATTAATATTAATCGCATATTCTTTTATCTTGTTCAGAATTTAATTTATAATTATTATCCCTTCCTACTTATCAAGATCAAAAAATGGCATAACTCTAATCATCTCAGTGGTAAGAGTTGGGAATATACTTACAAATTATCTTTTAGACAACAAAATTTATATGAAATTAATCACATCCACATCCCACAGATATAGAAATTAAACACGAGGGACCCACTAAAGAATTTACCATATGGATATCTCACGAGCCTATCATTAAAACAAGTTTGAACATATTAGAGCGTAGCCTTGAGCACATACTTTTACAAGTATCATAATATAAATTCTGGAATTCATGAAACTATCCCATGAGAAAACCTATTACAAATGATCTACATAAATCATAAATAAATAAGGATCTTTGTGCCATGAACTATGTAGAGAACTTGTTTTATCAAACAAATCAAACAAACATAAGCTCATAAAAGGAGTAATCGATACAAATTCCTATCCACCTCCTAAACTAATATGATAACACATAAACATACAAGATGGTCTTTGATGGATAGAATATACACTCAACTCATGTAGGAGACAACATAATTGACCAATATTTCCACATAAATAAAGCCAAATATTTAATTAAGTTGATTTTAGAGACATTTTCTATAGAAATTACATTGCACAAGCCTCCCAATGGTCACACATACTCCCAAGATTACATAAAAATGCAATAAAAGGGTTATGGAATTTTTCATAATTAAAATAAATAAAAACAGAATTTTCATTTTACCTTTTAAAGCTCATATTAAAAAGTATGAATTATGAAAAATACCCTAGACAACCCGCGTTCGGCCTCTGGCTTAAACCGTTGTAATCGAAACATCAAAAAAAATTTCAGGTACCAGATCAGCTAGTAAGTCCACTTATTTCAAAATAGTTTTTCCCAAAGTTTATTTTAATCAAAAGGTAAAATAAATAATTTTGTAATTTTTTTAAAATACCCAAAAAATAGAAATTAAATTTTGATCTTTGGAAAAAAAACGGGGACCAAATTGGGTTCGGATAAGCCCTCGAGCTCCCCGCGCATGGTAGGAAGTGGGGAGTACAACGGTCGAACTTTGATTGGTCAACGCTACGTAAGCGCCACGTCAGCAAAGTTCCATGTCATCATGCCACGTCACAGAATGACGTCATGAGGGCGTAATGAATCAACCGACGGCCCGTGACCGCGACTGAACCCGGGTTGACCGTCCAAATGGCTTGCCCGCGTCATCATGACATCGGCGTGGCGTGGTCATCACGGTTCATCGTTCCCAAACTATTGTTTTTTGCTTTCGTGCACCCATGCGCGCGGCGAGCTTTGCGAGGTTATACTCGGAGCTATAGATGTCTGTTTGACCCCTTTGAGGTACCGTTGCGAACCTTGTACGACATAGTTTCATAATATATAAATTACACATTTTATTATCTTGGTTTATGCGTCCAAAAATAGGCATAAAGAAGGCAAAAAGTGCCTTGGAACGCAACTAGGGTTTGCATTTTCTCTCAATCGTACGTCCAAATTGGTTCAAATTTGACGTGGAAGATCCTCATACATATAGAACACCGTGTCATTATTTTTTGAAAAAATACACTTTTTTAGTTAAAAATTGGACCTTAGAGAGAAAACGCCAATTCATCGATTAATAGGTGAACAAAGCGAACCTCACCACGGCTCACGATACCAGCATCACGATGTGTGAAAGTATTCATACATAACCATATAAAGACATGCATTCAGTATATATATGGAGTCGAAGGTCACTAACCTTCAATGGAATAAACTGGTAGTTACCAGCGTCCTTATTTGTTGCGACCTCGTGGATGTTCGCCCAGTCTTGTAGTGTAGAGAATAGCCACAACATGCTATCCCCAATCAATCCACGAACCCCGCGTTCAAGAGCGTGATGGTGATTTCCTAAGAGGATTCTAGTGAGAGTGATCGGAGGAAGAATCGTACGTTACATTTGTGTTGGATAATACATATGATAGGGACTTTGTATAAGTGATTCATCCCATCATAACGAAGCGATGAGATTATAGTCCTATTTGAATAAGGGACTTATCCCTATCCCATCCAACGGGTATTCAAATAGGAATTAATCTCTTGCTCATAATGGGCGGATATGGATTAGGCCAAAGCCCAGCCCAAAAGTCTAACACTTATATTCCCATAACTTATGGGAGGTAGCTCAGTTAGTTGGGCCTTGGGTTTGTTCCCAAATGATCTCCCATTCGAGTCTCCTGAAGATCACTAGAAGTTTATATGGCCATTAACTTTAGGGTCTTAAGAGTGGATTGAGAGTGTGCACAGGCGGCGATCACACACGGGTATAAAAAAGAATTCCCATGACTTACGGTATAAAACAAAATTAATAAGCTCGTGATATTAAGCTTATTTGTGGAATGCTTGCAAGCATGGTTCGGATGGCGGGTAACTCAAGTAGGAGTCTTCGTACTATTTAAGATTCAATATTCTTTTTGTTATGATGTAATGGTTGGATAGGTCTTGAGCTCTTGACAAAGTCGATTCGAGAGAAAACATGGTTGAAATCATTATCTAACCACAAAGAGTCAACTAGATACCTTAAAGACTGATATAATTTTTCCATAAAATCAGAAGAGGAGAAACTTCCGGACAATTTAAGAGAAACACAACTTACATCGATAGCTAGCCGGATAGTCCAAGGAAGCTGCAAGCCTGAAAAAGAGTGGAATGACTTATTGTCCTTGGAGAGGACTCTTTCAAACTATTGCTGTATTATAAAATTACTGGTATCCATGAGCTAAAATAACAATCAAATGAAAAAGAAAAATGGAGATTTTGATCTCTGGGGTAGCGGTGGGGGTGGGAGTGGGAGTGGTAGCTAGCATGGGTGAGGTGGTTATCATGGGCTCTTCACAAATGGGATTCATTCCCTCTTCACTCAGGTGAAATTTGAGGCTCTGGAGCTCCGGTTGGTGGTAGTCGGAGAGCAGTACTATTTCACATCATTGCGAATGGTCCGACGTAATTTGCAATGAGTTGGGGCATGTCTTAAGATAATGAACTTGAGTAGCATGACCTTTGGCTAGCAGGCGACTTGACGAAATGGAAGTTTTATTCATTTCTAACCTTATACATCTGACGCCTTTGGCCTCATTGGTATCATACTTGATCCAAATGGGTAAACACTAACCTCATCTATCTCGATCTCTCTTATAATAAACTCCACGGTTGTACCAATTAGGGGCTCTTACAAAACTTACCTATCTTGATCTCTCTCATAATGTTCTCTCTAGTGTCATTCCCCCATCTTTGAGCTATCTTAATCGTTTGACTTCTCTGAACCTTGTTCGAAATCAAATCAATGGTTTCATCCCTCCAGAATATGGGATCTCAAGGAGCTGGTGGAGTTGAGCTTAAGTTTAACTTACTAAGAGAGGATGTGGAGTCTAGCCACCTATAAATCTTAACTGCCGATTTACTAACCAGCGGGATAGGAAGAATTCTCACCTTGGCCCAGCTACATCGAGGATCCCATGTTTTGTGGATGAGAATTGGCCGTTGTTTCGGGCAATGAAATTGGTTTCCATTTCAATCAATGAAATCCATCCGAGGATCAAACCCTTACCTATAAATAGGCTTCAAGAACCATAATCAAATGAGAATTCTAGGGGATTAGAAAGAGTTCTACAAATCATTGTTTCAATCATAGAGAGTTGAAAGGATAGGTGTGAAACAGTCGGGGTTATCACAGCCGAGGAGAGTGGCAAGAAACATAGTGCTTCATAGAGAGAGTGCTGAGAGATAAAATTGAAGGAATTGTAGCATACCAATTATTGTGACATCTTGTACCAGTTTCATTCCATAGTGGATTATTTTCGTGGATTATTTTCTTAGATTTTCCCCGTGGAGGTTTCCCTCATTCTGAGGGTTTTATCACATTATATCGGGTGTCATTATTATCTTCCCTTCTTATTCTCTGAAGATTGGTTTAGCCATCCATCTATACTTTCATTTCCCAAAGGTTGGCATAGCACCCATACATTGCTTTATTATGTGGATTTGCTCAACCTCCTAAATTGCTTATTCACATTTCGATTAGTTAGCACCCAATGTTATTCTTGAAGGTTTAGCATTGCCTGGTGTTGTTTATCCCAATGGATTTGGCTGCCTCCAGATTCTTTAACATTTACAGTGGATTAGCCAGCCACCCAAATGTTACTTGTTGTAATATTCCACAAGGTCACTCTGTGATCATTGGTATCGGAAACGTGGTTAGTTTGAGTTATTATCATGTAGAAAATTATTTGCGTTATAGTTCAATTATTGTAACCAATTATTCATCATTATGGAAGTCCATGATGGAGGATCTCCTCAATTGTAAGGATTTATATGATTCTTTAGAGGGAGATAATGCCAAGTCAAGTGGCATGGGAAGAAGTTGACGAAGAAAACATTGGGTGCCATTCACCAGTGGGTGGACATTAGTCTCTACAACCATGTTCCCAAAGAGATGAATCCTTTCTTGGGGCAGAAAATATGCGGACAAAGAACGGCACAAGCAAAGATTTTCATGATGTGGAAGTTGATGAATTTGGAAGCAGGAAAATTTAATCAATTCTTGAGCATGCGAATGAACAAAGGAATGATAGTGTAAGTTATCGATTCGCGAGTCTCAGCGTGGGACCCAACATCTTGCTACTCGACTCAGTCTGGAACAGTTGTTTCACTTTGGTGTTGCTCTCCGGAAATTCAGCCCCCGAAGGAAAATCCGTTGGCTATAGTTAGAAATAGCCTATTCAATGAAGTCATTGAAGGAAGGACTTTGTAGGCAATGACCCACATGCCCTTATCCTTTGAGAACAAGGTTCAGCTCAAAAAGTGAGGACCATGAGCACCTTTCAGAGTTCAGGCGATCTAAGTTTAGAGGGAAAATAAAGTGTTATCATTGTGTAAATGATTATAGAAAAGGGGCAGATCCACGGAAAATTTAGGAGGAGACAAAATCTAGAAGCAGGAAAATGACAAAAATACTACCGCTACAACTGGTACCAATGACAATGAGGTGAACTTACTTTGCAATCAAGAAGATTGTTGTCATGTAGCAGAACAAGATGTCGAGTTGGTAGTGGACTAGGAAGCATCATACCATTGCGTCCCTAAAAGGGAATATTTCTCAACATACAAAGCAGGAGACCGTGGAACGGTGAAGATGGGAAATAAAAGTTTTTCCCAGATCGCGGGGATTGGTTAAATTTGCATACAAACAAGTATGAGGTGCACATTAACGTTGAAAGATGTGTGACACATTCCAAACTTGCGTCTGAACCTGATTTCTATGCATATGCTGGACAAGGATGGATACAACCACTTTATCGCCAGTGATTAGGCTCACCAAGGGATCATTGGTAGTGGCATAGAGCGATTATCTTGTTCGTTGTCTGAGACACGAAAAGGTGTGGAGGGGACAGCTAAATGCAGTTGACGATGCTACCTCTCTAGATTTATTAATAACATGACTAGCACATATGAGCGAAAAGGGGTTACAACTTTTGGCTAAGCAGTCCCTTATTCCTATAGCCAAAGACAAAACATCAAGCCCTTGCTGACTTCTTCTTGTTTGGAAAGCAGCACAAAAGTATCATTCAAAGAACTCCACTAATTAGAGAAATTGAATTAGTATATCCTAATGTTTGGACCCATGGAAGTGAATTTTCACTGGGTGGTAACAAATACTTTGTTACTTTCTTGTGATGCTTCACATGAAAGACATGGGTATACATTGCATACAAAGGTCGGAGTATTTTAGTATTTTTCGAAATTCCATGCCATGAGTGAAAGAGAGACGAGAAATCTCACAGGCGACTTGAGCCGTGTGGTGGAGAATGCATCTCCGAGAGTTCAAAGAATATTGCTCAAAGCATGGAATCAGGCGCTGAAGCAGTTCTTGGTACACCTGACATAACGGTGTTCTGGGGATGGAATCGGACCATTATTGGAAAAAGTCCGGTGCATGTTAAAATTAGGTAAGTCATTTGAGGTGAAAGTACATTAACCTTTACAATCTACCTAATCAACGGTGCCATCGGTTCCTTTGGACTTTGATATTCCTCAAAGTTTGGATAGGAAAAGATGTTCCATACTCTCATTTGAAGGTGTTTGGATGCAAAGCATTCATGCATGTACCAAAATAGCAAAGATTGAAGCTTTATGATAAAGCAACCCTGTGCATCTTCATCGGATATGGAGACAAGGAGTTCGACTATAGGCTATGGGATTCAGAGAAGCAAAAGACATTCAGAAGTAGAGATGTCATGTTTCATGAACACGAAACCATTGAAGATATGAAGAAAAATGTGAGGGGTGCAAAACTCACATATGAAGGTATTCTTGGATTTGACACTTGAAGAAACTTCATGTAAGTGCCGCGATGAAGCGGAGATGACTTTGACTGAGAGACTAGAATGGAACTAGAAAAACCAGTCATCGAGGAGGAAGAAAGTGGTGATGATAGTGATATGGGAGGTGTGTCGAGGGAAAATCCCTCCACTAGAAGAAGGACCTCAGTTGAGACGGTCAACCAGAGAACTTCAACCATCTACAAGGTAACAAAGACTGTTGGATAAAAGCCATGTGAGAAGAGATGAATTCCATATGGAAAAATGATACCTATGAGTTGACGAAGCTTGCAAAGGAGAAAGCTTTTCAAAGAATAAATGATGTTTAAGCTAAGAATGTGACGAAGCTATTGAAGTACAAGGCTCGTCTAGTGGTGGCAAGTTTTGGTCAAAAAATCAGGTATGCTTGATAGAAATCTTTTCACCTGTTGTGAAAATGTGTTCAATTCAAGTTATAGTTGGATTGACAGTTAGTATGAATCTCAAATTGAAGCAACTTGATGTTAAGACTGCTTTTCTGCATGGTGATCTGGAAGAAGAGATCTTTATGGAGCAACCAGAATGCTTCAAAGTAAAAGGGAAGGAGAACATGGTTTGCAAGTTAAAGAAAAGTCTATACGGACTTACATAGGCGCCATGACAATGGTGTAAGAAATTTGACTCTTTCATGATGAGTCGAGAATTATAAGGACATTCACAGTCATGTTCATGTTCGAATCCCTGGTAGTAGTTCATCATTCTCCTTTTATATGTTGATGATATGCGGTGTGGTGAAATACCGATATGATCTAGAAGCTAAAACTGGAATTGTCAAAGACGTTTGACATGAAGGATTTGGGCAGCGCAAAATGTATCTTGGGAACGGAGATTCTACGAGATAGGAAGGCAGGCAAATTGTGGTTGTCACAGGAAAGATATATTGAACAAATGCTAGAAAGGTTCAATATGAAAAATTCAAAGCCAGTTTCTACACCACTTCTTTAGCCATTGAAGCTAAGTAAGAGACTCTGTCCATCTAAGGAGACAAAGCGAAATATCAGTCATTCCTTACTCATAAACGTTGGATCTCCGATGTATGCTATGGGTAATACATCCAAATATATATCTCATGCGAGTTGGAGTTGTAAGCGATTCCCTAACAAATCTGTAAAGTACCTTTGGGAGCGTGAAATGGATCTTTAGATATCTCAGAGGCACCTCAAAGGTATGTTTAAGCTTTGGGGGATCAGAACCATCTCTTGAAGGTTATACAAATTTTGATATGGTTGGAGACCTAGATTGTAGAAAATCTACTTCTGGGTACTTATTTACATTTGCAAGGGGAGCTATATCATGGTAGTCATAGCTACAAAAGTGTGTTTCACTTTCTACTACAGAAGTAGAGTATATTGCAGCTACTGAAGCTGAAAAAGAGATGCTATGGATGAAGTGGTTTCTTCAAGAGCCCAGTTTAAAACGGAGAATACATGGTACGTGCGATGGTCAATGCGATAGGCAAGTGCGATAGACTTAAGCAAGAACACTATGTATCATGCATGTGGACGAAGCGCACATAGATGTGAGATATCATTGGATCGGAAGGCTATTGAAAACAACTTATTTAAATCAGAAAATCCTGATAAGAATCTGCTGATGATATGATGTGAAGGTCATTACAAAAGAAAAAAGCGCCTGATGTGCTCCAGGCTGCCACGGGCGCAGGCTCTACTAAGGAGTCAAGAAGACTCCCACCTCCATTTGTTTGTTGCATGGGTTTGGAGGGGGAGATTTGTGGGGTCCAACCCATAAATATTGCTGCAGTTGTAGCAGCTAGATGAGGAGAAGAATCCTTTACCTCGATGCTATGTCGAGGATGCCAAGTTTTGTGGATGAGAATTGGTTGTTGTTTTGACCAATGAAATTGGTTTCCATTTCAACAAATGAAATCCATCCAATGATCAAACCCTTGCCTATAAATAGGCTTCGAGGAATATAATCAAATAGAATTAAAGAGATTGAAAGGGTTAAGATCGTTTCTTTTTAATCATAGAGATGAAGGATAAGTGTGAAGCAGTTGGGGTTATCACCTTGAGGGAGAGTGCGAAACATAGTACTATGAGAGTGCGAGAGATAAAATTGAGAGGATTGTAAGAATATCATGGGTGTGTGACATCTTGTACCAGTTTCATCTCATAGTGGATTATTTTCTCGGATTTGCCCCATGTAGGTTTCTCTCATTATGAGGGTTTTACCATGTTATATCGAGTGTCATTATTATATTCCCTTCTTATTATCTGAAGATTGACTTAGCCATTCATCTATACTTTCATTTCTCGAAGGTTGGTATAGCCACCCATCTGTTGCTTTTATTATGTGGATTGGCTCAGCCTCCTAAACTGCTTATTTACATTTATGTGGATTGGCCTTGCCTCCTAATTGCTAACATTTACAGTGGATTGGCAAAGCCACCCAAATATTACTTGTTGTAATATTCCACATGTCACTCACAATCTCAACACGAGATACCTCCTCAGCTCCTAAATTTGAATAGGTTAGAAACTTTGGATCTCTCTTTTAATAGATTATCAGGTTCCATTCCTTCCTTTCTTGGCCATGGCCATAAGTGGAAATCAATTGATTTGTCTCACAATCATTTGAAGGGTCATGCACCTTTGGAATCCCTAGACTATTCCCAGTACAAGATAGTAAGAAAATTCAGAATTATCACCTTTGTCGTCTCTTTCTTCACCACCTTGTTTCTTACAGCCTTAATTGCGGGGTTTCTTTTCCTTTGGAGGAAGAGAAGAAGATTAATTTCCTCAATTCTTTCCCTTGGTTATCTGAAGAAAAGAAAAATTCAGCAAGAGGCAACAACAACGAAAAAGAATGGTGATTTGTTTTCAATATGGGGATTTTATGGTAGGATTGCTTACGAAGACATAATTGAAGCCACAGAAGATTTAGACATCAAATACTACGTAGGTACTAGAAGCTATGGCAGTGTATACAAGGCACGGTTGCTTGACATAAAAGTAGTATATGTGAAGAAACTTCATGGGATGGAAAGTCATGAAGAGCCTACAACATGCATGAAAAGCTTTAAGAATGAGGTACAAAATTTGAAAAAATTAAGGCATAGGAACATTGTGAAAATTCATGGCTATTGTCTCCATAAGAGGTGTGTGTTCTTAATTTGCAAGTATTTGGAAAGGGGAAGCTTGTATTGTATGTTGAGAGACAAAGCTAAAGCTAGGGAGTTGGATTGGGGAAAAATGGTGAATGTGATCAAAAGCATTGCCCATGCCTTATCCTACATGAACCGTGATTGTACTTTACCAATCATTCACAAGGATGTATCAAGCAAAAACATTCTCTTGAATTCAAAACTTGAAGCTTTTGTATCAAATTTCGGCACGACTAGATTCCTAGATCCTAATTCTTCCAATAAAACGCTTTGTGTAGGCATTTTTGGCTATATTGCACTAGGTAAAATGATCAACTCTTTAGTTAGTTTAGACTTATAAAACTTTTTACAAACTCTTCTCGTGATCGATCTCAATTTTAGCAAACATTGCCTAGTTACTTCTAAATTTTCCATTTTTGATCCTTTTAGTCATTTCATTAATATAGGATTAAGAGACTGCTTTATCATGTTTACTGGTTTGTTTTTCATCTTTATATTTGTGAACTTCCCTGCCATGAAGGTAGCTGAAATTTGATGTTTATAGTTTTGGGATTGTAGCTAGGGTAATGATAGAGGAAAACATCCAGAGTGGTGCTCATTTCATTTGTCATCTTTGTCAAGCCAAGATCTAATGTTAAGGGATGTATTGTTAGATCATTATCGTACTTGATGAATATCTTAAATACTCATTTTATCCCCATGTTTTTCTTAGGTTTTAGTTGTTTTATGAGATAAATAAGTGCCCTAATGCTCTCTTTTTTCAATTGTGATTAGGCCAACTATTGAGCGGAAACGAGCGAAATTGAAGAAAAATTGGCAAAGTCATCATGCAGTTGCAGCATGTGATCATTTCTCCTGTGTGATGTCCTTCTATGGCACCCTCATTGGCATGGGCAGATTCTAGACTTCAAGGGCATTACGTAGACACCAGATCACATGATTCGAGTCACGAATGAGCAAGATCTGACATCACGAGTGGGAGGCGAAATTACGAGTTGACATGAGTTGCTCATGCTATAGCATTAGTTGCTCATGAATTAGCATGAGTTCACTCACGCTATGGCTTGAGAACATGCTATAGCATGAGCTTCTCACGCCTCAGTGTGGTTGGGCCTTCATTCCTCTAGTAGCTTCCCATTTTTGCCACGCCGTTGCGCCAAATTCAGCACGCTATAGCGTGATGCCGAGGCTAATGTTTTTGGCCGAAGCCCATATCTTATGTTCTTGGTCTTTTGGCCATAAAAAGGGAAATTAGGGCAGGGGAGTTCGGGAGAAAGGAGTTCGACGGAGGCAAGGAGAGGGATTCCTCTTAGCTGCAAAGAAGGAAGCCCCTAGGGTTTCTAAACCCTAGGGCAAAGCTCTCTTTAGGAAAGAAGGGGAAGATTTGAAAAGGAGATAGAGCATTCATCTTCCATATAGGCTATTTCTTCTCCTCTTTATGTTTTCTCTCTTTTCTTTTGTTGTATTTCCCTTCTCCATGAGCTAATCTCATTTTCTAGGGTTTTGATGTAGTATAAACAATGAACTATAGTGTTTATCTTTTTGATTTGTAATCTTTGATGTTTTATATATATATATATATATATATATATATATATATATATATATATATATATATATATATATATATATATATATATATATATATATTGAATATTCTATTCAATTCCTAATGCTTATTGATGATTGATCACCATTAACATGATTAGTGACCTAATTTGAGGCTGAGAAACAATAATTAGGTTAGACCATGAATGGAATGTCATGTTTCTCCATAGAATAGAGATATTTGTGGGTTACATGTGGCTTTGTTGGATTTCAATTACTTAAAGCACCCTTGGTTATGACGGTTTGAGGTAGAGATACATTAGAACCATTTCCAAGGGTAGATTGTTATTGCTTGAGAAAGAATAACATGTACTTAGGTGAAATTCACCATTAGTATATAATTTAGGCATCATTGGGAACAAGTAGAATCTCACCATAGGAATTTGTTAGATGAAATCAAAATCCTAGGCTTTCTTGTAATTACATTTTCCCTTTGCATAATTAGACATCTTAGTTTAGGGTTTATTTAGTTTAGTTTGTTTTCATTTTAACTCCCTCCTTTGTGTTAATCCAAATAAATATATGACTATTCTAATTTTGGTAATTAGTAACCCAATCCTCATGGGACGATACTTATACTTTTATGTTATTATTACTTGAAATTGTATGACTTGTACCTATAGGCATTATACATTTTGTAGCACACATTTTCGCTTATCAGTATTACCTGAAGATCCAAGGGTTGATAAAGATGTCGTCTTTGTGATGTTTTTGGCACTCAAATGCATCCATTTAAAGCCGCAGTGCCATCCAACAATGCAACAATTATCGTATAGTCTTCTTATTGATATACCATTCCCCATGTCACCCTTTTATGTAATTTCGTTAAACCAGTTGAAGAATCAAGAAATTTAATTGAATATCTGTAACATTATATATCAAGTGATTTATCTGTGGAATTAAATATGAATCAATGATCTATGTGCTTTATATCTTTCTTTTGAATGCTATAATGACATATCATTAACAGAAATATTAATATTACAATTTAGCAACTTATTAATGCATCATTGTGGTTTCAAAGTTATGGTATGAATCCGTAACTTTTTATTTCATAATAGCAGCCCTATCAACATAGCCTCTATCGTCTTATTTTGTAACTAATATTGTTCTTGATGCGATTCAAGACATTTGCTTTGCATAGTTTTGATTTCAATCTTAAATCAAAGTTCATTCTTACTGTCTTGCAAAATCCAAAAGTGAGAAATAAAAGTATATATCATTAGGAGCCTATTTGGGATAGCATATACAAAATTATTGGATCTTAATTAATCATATTCTTTCCCTACATAATTTACTAAGGATGTAACTCTTGATGCTAATTTGGATCATTGTGAATGCTTCAGATATGATATCACTCAAAATTACTTTGAAATCCAATTAGTGGATTTCATACTCATTTTATTGATATTCTACACTTGATATTTTGTAGTTTTCAAGGTTTTTTATGAGTATTTTGATGTTTTTATAATTGCGGAAGGCTTTTTGATATAGGAGAATGTAGATTGAAGCAAATGAAGAAATCGATATGAGATGTCTGAGGTTTTAATGCGGTCGACCCGATTATGTCTATATGCACAAATAAGAGAATATTCATTTATTCTTGCTTGTAAAGAAACAGATCGGAGTATTAAAGTATTCAGTGACAGAGAAAATCATAAAAAATCCTGAAATACAGGATTTTAGTAATCTGAAAATATCTATGAAAACTCTGTCTCAAACTCTTCCATCCTGCGCACGTATGGAATAGGCTTTACAAGTCTCTCTCTCTCATAACTTTTTTCTCCCCATGACCTAAAGTATTTATAGAGATATTCTTAAAATTTTTTCTTATTCTATAAGAAAACATAATATAACAACTAAGAATTATCTTATAAAATATTCATTACAAAAATGAATTAATACAAATTAGAAATTTGAAACATATTATAATATATGCATTTCATTTTGATTTTGGTAGCTAGACAATCTTGGAGAGCAATGACACAAAATGGAACAAAGAGGAGCTGAAAGCATAAAACCTCAATCATGGACAGTAGCTAAAGGCCCCAGCGACGCGAACTTAATGCCCATAAATTTTCAATTTAGACCTTTGGGCCCATACGAAGGAATATTACTCATCGAACATTTAGGGTTTCAAAATGGGCTTTTGGGTAGTTGGACACAGGACACCCAATGCTCTGTTTTTGAGAGAGAAACAAACTTGAGAAGAGAAGAATTTCTACTATATCCCTAGTTCTTTTTCTCTTCCTCTCATTATGACTCTCTTTACATTTATGTTTTTATTCAATTTTAGGATCGTTTTAGAGTTTCTTTCTAGGGCTATGATGTAGCCAAATCATTAATGTTTGAATTTTATCGAGTTTCAATGGATTGATGTTTTATTTTGTATCTATGTTGAGTATTTCATTCTTCTCTTAATTCTTGTGAGTAATTGGTCATTATTTATATGATTTATGATTCAATTTGAGACTGATAAGTGATGATTGAGTTAGACCATGAATGAAATACCATATGATTATCATAGAATAGATATCTTTATGAGGATTACATGTGGTCTTATGATTTCTTGTAGTATGAGTTCCCTTAGATTCATAGTTATCATAAAGATGCTAGCTTGTCTATTGGAATAAGTTATTGATGCTTGAGAAAGGTTAATTAATAATTACATTTGAGAAATCCACCATCAATATAGGAATAAGCATTGATTAATTAAACTAAGTACTTGATTCAAATTGGATTGATTTGGGTGAAATCAGTATGCTACAGATTTTGTAAATTGGTTTTCATTTATTTTTTATAGTAGTGTTTCCATTTTATTTAATCAAAAATTTAAAATTTTCATTTCATTTATTCAAATAAAATTGGAGTTAGTTTAATTTTAGTATTTGATAAATACAATCTCTGTGAGACAATACTCATAGTCACTATTCTATTACTTTTAAACTATGCATGCACTTGTGCAGTAGTTCATTCAGATACACAACAAAATCCATAGGACTTTAATTTATTTAATTATTTTTCAAATCTCCTTCACTTTCATGGATTTTTTCAATTACCTCAAAAGAATTTAGGAATTTATTTTAGGAGGGCGTTAACCACCTCAAAAGCATTGTTGCTTAAAGGTAATGGGTAAAATTTTTTTGTTTCAAACTCTGGACAAATCTCCCCTAAAAATATTTTTTTTTCAAAAAAAAGAAAAAAAAAGAAAAAAAAAGAATATATATATATATATATATATATATATATATATATATATATATATATATATATATATATATATATATATATGTGTGTGTGTGAAAAAATAAGAAAAAAGAAAAAAAAGAATATATATACATATATATATATATATATATATATATATATTAATTTGAGAGGAGCCCTCCACTCCATCAATTTAAAAGTCCATATCTTTGATATTTGGAACTTTCTGCAGTCATCTCTTAATGAGTGAGCTTTGTACTTAACAGCAAGGTTTATGACCCAATTTTATTTTATAATGCTTATTATTGTTGTTTTTTTTTCTTATAAATTCCATTTTTTAAGGAAGGTTTAGAGGATCTTTTGTCGCTTATAATCCTTCATTGTTTTGCTTCAAAAGCTAAGGTTAAATAACATTTTATTTGAATCTGAAAAGGTCCAAAAATGAAATGTTGACCCTGATTTTCAATGTGGAAATTTTGTGTGATAGCTGAATTTTCCAAGTCTGCTTGAATACTTGCCAAAATTTTCCCTTGTGAACACATTGAATGGGTTTTGGAAAATGTTAGGCATGCCTCTATCAAGTGAAATCCACGCCTTTAATCTATCTATTCCATCCATCAACTTGTTCATCTCAGTCTATGCTTCCTTTTTCCATTTTTCTTTTCATGGTGGGGCAATTGGGGTCACTATAAATTTAGTAGTGGGGATCAATACGATTCCAAGACTAGGAAATTAAGTTGGCAATAATTCAAAAAGGTGTATATATACATATGGACAGGAAGACTCAAAAGCTTGCTGTGCGTTGCAGGCACACAGCACTCTTTAGCATAATATCATCATATTATAAAACTGATTGCGAGATAAAAGAACAAAGACTATGAACAATGAAAAATATGAAGACAAATTTCATATTAATTATTAGTATTTTAGTGGTGGTGGTGATGGTGAAGAACATTGTGTTCACACTTGGTGCTAAAGTTCATCCATCTCCTCCTTCACAGGGTAACATAGAAGCTCAGGCGCTGCGGGATTCCGGTTGGTGGAGCGGGGAGATAGTGGATTCCGATCACTGCGACTTGTCCGGCATAACTTGCAACTTGGAAGGACATGTGACTGAGATAAGCCAGCCATTTCTCCACGGGGCCAGCGGTGATCTTAGCAAACTGAAGTTTTCTTCATTTCCCAGCCTCAAATCCATCAACCTTCGGGACGGTAGACTCAGTGGTAGAATCCCACACCAAATAGGTACTCTAACTAAACTCATCTTTCTTGACCTCTCACGAAATGAACTCAGTGGTAGTATCCCTGACCAAATAGCTGCTCTTTCTAAGCTCACCCGTCTTGATCTTTCTAGAATGAAATTGGGTAGCATCCCACCTCAAATAAGTACTCTTATTAACCTCAGCTATCTTGATCTTTCTGGTAACGACCTCACCGGTCCGATCCCGCAACAAATAGGTAGTCTTGTTAAGCTCAACTACCTTGATCTCTATAGCAATAAGCTCAGTGGTATCATCCCAGACCAAATAGATGCTCTTACTGAACTCAATTATCTCGATGTATCAAACAATATGCTTAATGGCAGCATTCCGCATCAACTAGGTGCTCTCACTGAACTAACCTACTTTGATCTCTCTTGGAATGAATTAACTGGTGTCATCCCTTCCTCTTTTGGTCATATGTCCAAATTAATTTCTCTACATCTCAGTAATAATCAAATTACCGGCCCCATCCCTGATGATATCGGAAACCTAGAGGAGTTGGTTGATTTGGACTTCAGTAGTAACTCAATCACTGGGAAGATACCATCCCAAATTGAAAATTTGAAGAAGTTGGAGAATTTGAATCTGTCCCATAATAAACTTTCAGGCGCCATTCCTCCATCTCTCTTACCTATGACTACAGGTGGACATCCATTGACTTGATATATACAATGATTTAGAGGAGGGTCACATACCCTTTGAGTTGCAGTTTTGAGTCTCCCAGGGAGTGTTGAAGGCATAACAAAGATTTATGTGGGAGAAAATCAGACACTGGCCACTGCTGCAAAAAGGACAAATGCTCTCTAATCTTATTACATTTCTCTAATTGCCCTTTGGCCCACATTGCATTTTGCACATTTATTAAATTGTGCTTTATACAAGAAAGACAAAGAAAAATGCAACATATGTCAGCAAGGACAGCAAGTTGATATCAACGAGGGAGATTTGTTCTCAATATGGGATTATGATGGAACAATTGCTTGCAAGACATAATCCGATCAACGGAGGATTTCGACATCAAGTATTGCGTAGGAGTTGGAGGATATGGCAGTGTTTACAGGGCACAACTGCCTTGTGGGAAGGTTGTAGCCTTGAAGAAGCTTCATGGATGGGAAAGGGAGGAGCCCACCTGCTTGAAAAGTTTCGAAAATGAGGCGAAAATTTTGTCCAAGATACGACATCGAAACATCGTTAAGCTTCATGGCTTCTGTTTACATAGAAGAAGCATGTTTTTGGTTTACCAGTTCATGGAACGAGGAAGCTTGTATTGTATGCTAAGCCATGAAGTAGAGGCTCAGGAATTGGATTGGCTGAGTGTTGTCAAGCATTGCCCATGCTTTATCATATATGCATCATGACTGTTTCCACCCATCTCATTCCTGGGACGTATCAAGCAATAATGTCCTCTTAGTTACAGTTTGAAGAATTTTTATCGGATTTTGGTACTGCTAGACTGCTAGATCCTGATTCATCCAATCACACGCTTCTTGTAGGAACCTATGGGTATAATGCAGGTAAGATTACACCCACTAGCTCCTATTTTAGTATTTTACTCATCTATCAAGATAAGGAATTGATACTCACTTACATGCATATATACATAATATATACATTTATACCTATACATACGTAACATGCATATATACGTACACACATATATATATACATATATATATATATATATATATATACCTATATATCAACATATATTGATATTCACTGATATATATATATATATATATATATATATATATATATAAAGTACAACGATGACTTTGATCCTTTTTTGAGTGTTCATTTCATTTTCAATGAGTGATGTATTAACAAAAGATTTTTTTTTTTGGAATTTTACAGAGCTTGCTTATACAATGACTGTAACTAAAAAATGTGACGTATATAGTTTTGGAGTAAAGGTAGCACTTGAGACAATAGTTAGAGAAACATCCCAGAAGTTATTTCTTCATTTTCATCCTCTTTGGGCCAAGATATAATGTTGAGGGATATATTAGATCCACGTCTCTCACTTCCAGAAAATCCAAATGTTGCTAAAGATGTAGTTTTTGCTGTACTTTTGGCACTTAAGTGCATTCATCAAAATCCACAATCACGTCCAACAATGCAACAGATATCCTACAAGCTTCTTGGTGATATTCCGTTTCCTAAATTGCCCTTTTATGCAATTTCACTTTATGGATTGTACAATGAAGAAAACGTACTTTGATAAGGTAGATTATATATAAAATTTGTACTTTTCTTTGTTTTATTTGTTATACCAAAGTGTGTGCTTGTTCTTTTGTTGTACTCAACTCCTTATCATATTTGGAAACTATGGGCATATTAGCATAAATTTAACAAAATATTGTGTAATTAATGATGCTAATTTGGATCATTGTGAAATGCTTAAACTATTGTTGTGTTACGTGAAACAAAATGAACACACACAAATTGACATGGTTCGACAGTGTGTCTATATCAACGGGAACGGAGACTCAAACTTTCACTATATAGAAATAGAGTTACATAATATTTATAATAACAATGGATATGACCAATTTACTAAAATACCCCTATACCCGTACCCTAACAAAAGATGATATGCTTGAAGGGAAAATATCGTCGCCCAACTCCGCCCTACTCAGCTCCAATATTTGCATGCTCTTTTACTTTCAATATGAGCCACATACCACAACAACTATTATATCCCTCAAAACTACTTTGAGATCCATAGGACTTTGTTTATTTAATTATCTTTTAAAACTTCTTCACTTTTATGGGTTTGTTCAACACCTTATATTTAGATGTTGGACTTCCAAAGTTTTCCAATTTCTTGCCTGAATACTTGCCAAAATTTTTCCAAGTGAACACATTGAATGAGTTTTGAACATTTTTGGCATGGCTCTCTCTCATGTCAATGTCAAAATCCTTTGGAGCCCACCACAAACATCTCTTGATAGTTAGTTTGTCCCCACCAATAAAAGATCCTATAACCTAATTAATTTTATAATGCATGCTTATGGTAGTGTTTGGTTGTTGGAAAGTATTAGGGAAAAAATATATATAAAGGATTTTTTTTTATTCGTGTAATAAAATTTTTTAAAGAAAATTAAATGTAAATAAAATCATTTAAAAACGTGTACATTTTAAATTAGTTAGTCTATGTATTGTAGTTAAAATAAATAAATGAGTTTGAAGTAGTAAGTAAAATAATATACCAAGTTTCACTTTTTATTTTCATTTTCTATTTTTCTCATTTGTTGTTTTTACATTTTCCTCCTCAAATTTCACTCGGAATCCAAATACAACCTATGGATTTGTTACTTTCCTTTAAGATATAATGACTATAAATAGGTGGAGAAAGAATGATATTCTCAAAGGGAAGGTTTTAGAGGATCTTTTGTGTATAATCCTTTATTATTTTAATCGAAAAGCGAATATACATTTTTGAAATCTAAGTGATAGCTAGAAGTCTTACATTATTTAGAGTAAATAATACGTTATTTGGAATCTTAAAAGGTCCTGCAGAGAAATATTGACTCACAATTTTTCTAGGTGAAAATTTGTATGATGGCTAAAAGTCTTACATGCATAATTAAGATTTAAGGGTCAATAACACGCTATTTGGAATGACAAAAGGTTCAAAAAAGAAATGTTGACCAACAAATGCATGCATAAAAATTAATGTTTCATTAATAATTTACTTGACCTACTGTTTAATAAAAATGCATTAATAAAAATTAATGCATAAATTAATGCATAAAAATTAATGTTTCTACATATTAATTTGTTTGAATAATACATAGATGTAACTAGGAAAGACAAAGGAACACAAGCCTCACAATATTGCTGGTTTTATTCATGTAGAGGGGACAGCGAAAAATAGTGGAAGAAGCTGATTTGTTAAAAATAAATAAAATTAGCCAGAGAGCATCTAATTACTTTATTCATGGAATATTTGGAATCAATCATTTGTTATTGTTGGTGTTTTATAGTGAAACCAAGACTCAGGCAAGAGACAATATTCACCCAGAATAAAGAAAGACTCTCTTATTATTCCCAGATCTCTCATTATGCCCTAGCTAGTCGAGAAAACCCTAGCTAGTGTTCTACAGAGATTAGCCCTTACACCAACGTCATCTATCCTCTACGTTATTAACGACCATAATTTAATATTTTTGATTGATCGAATGCATGCTTTATTTGTTTGAATCGGCGCCAAAGCGCGAGATAAAGCGAAGCGCCTTGAAGGCGATGAAACGGCAAGTCGATAAGATGACGATAAACCAAATGTCGATAAAATGACGACAAACCAAACGTCGATAAAATGATGACAAACCAAACGTAGATAAAACGATGACAACACAAAAAACAAATTAAACTAAATGTCCGTGGAAAGGCAGGCTTTATTAAACGAAAATGAAATAAAAAGGTGAAAGGCGATTTCGGGCGAGAATGACAAAATCAACCTCATCACTTAGGAAAATAGGCTACAAGAGAAAAAGATGAGAGAAAATGAGAGAATGGCAGCTAGGGTTTTTTTTGAATTTAGGTCTTTATTATGCATAAGTTGACTTACTTGTCCTTTAATAGGAAGGTTGAAAGGGTCTAACATTTTGGTAATTTCTATTGGGAAGACAAGTCAATAAAATAAAAATTGAATTAGGTATATCTCTTTAACTAAAAATACATGTAAGTTAAATCTACTTGATCATGATTACTAATTAAACTTTTTTTATAGGAACATCTTTGTTTCTTATTTGGTACATTACATAGCTTGCCTACACCATGGTTGTGACTGAAAAGTGTGATGCATTATGAAAAACTTTGGGTGGTATTAGAGACATCAATAATGGGAAAGCATCCCGGAGAACTTATCACCTCATTATCATCACCATTGTGTCATGATATAATGTTAAAGGATATATTTGATTCGCGTCTCTTACTTCTAGAAGATGTACAAGTAGCGAGAGATGTTGATGAGTGTCTAAAACGCTCATGTCATACCCGCGTCCTTACTACGTTTTAGCTCTATTTTATATCTTAATAAGTGCATTATTACCCGATATCGGATTTTGGATCTTGTGCGTTGCGGGTGAATAGGGTGGTCTTGAAGCTTTTTGGAGCGCAAGAAGAAGAGTGGAAGCTAGCGACAAGCGTCACGACGTTTGGTCAACAGAAGAAAAAGTCAAGGAGCGACCCAACGTCGCGACGTTCCAACGTTGTGACGTTCCCGCGATATCTGCTTCATAATTATAAAAAGCACGGGAGACCTAATTTTGGAGGGGATCGAAGAACGTATGGACATAGTGTGGAAAACGAAGCAACAACAACCCGAGAGATTGAAGAGACTCCGTTTTTTGTATTCCTTTTCTCAAACTTATTCATGATTTATAAAACCATGCTTGCATTTAATTCGGATATGTTCTAGAATTATTTCTAGGGTTTTGTTGAACCCTATTTCAGTTGTATGGATTAAGGCTTAAATCTTATATTATTCAGTTTATTCATGATTTATATCGATGTTCTACATCTGTGGTTTATTTTCATGGTGATGTTTGGCCAACATTGGCATCCGAGATCGAGAGATAAGGACTCCCAGGGATATGAGTAGAGCAACCCTTGGTCAATCGGCGAATAGAGATATCTCGATTCCAAGTGTGGCAATTAGGGTTTGAGCATTTAAGCATGCGTTTCAGAGTATAGGGTCAGGGCAGAGATGCACCCAACCCTACTAGCGAGATAGGCGGATACACCTCGAGAGAGATTATACGTAGGCGCGATCGCGTCGTCGAGAAATCATTAATAAATTGACTGAATAGTAATTCCTCTAGGTAAACATCCATCAAATGAAATGGGAGGCAAAACCTAGTTTTCTCGAAAGTGATTTCCTGAGAGTTAATTAGACTTAGTTTTAATTTTGATACATTAGTTAGATATTCATTAAGAGTTTAAGTTGAGGATAATATCATAGGGCCGATTTCGAGTAGTCAGCACTTTTCCTGTGGATCGATATCCGTGCCAGGTACCTTTATGCAACTTGATATGACGCGTGCACTTGCGCACATAGGCGTTTACCTAGCTTATACAAATCACATCACGCATTGGCCTATCAAGTTTTTTGGGTCGGAGTTATCGGAAGTAGTTTTCTTGTTGATATTGTGATAGCGCAATTAGTCATTACTGCGGAATTTAATTTAATTTTAATTTTAATTTTGGTTATAAAAGTTCTTGTAATCCGGTCTTTGTGTTTTTGAGTGTGATTACAATAAAGGTTATTGTGAATGCATGCGCAGACGGGGTCATGTTGAACTACCTCCGTTTGATTCTAAACCAGAAAGAACCTTACACTTAGTTTATCTGAGAACAAAGAGAAGCTGAGAAATCTAGCAACCATGCGAGAATAATGAAGCGCGATCGAGGACCCGAGACAAAGCGAGCCTGAGGGTCACAATGGGAATAATGGCGAATCATGCTCGGGTGTTTATACAGTAGAGGATGAATACGACTATGTGCTGAAAGTTCGCGACCACCTACGGTTATCGATCTGCTATCCAAAGACCACCCGTTCAAGCGAAACAACTTGAGTGAAAGTAGTGACCTTAGCAGAAGCCGGAACGTGCATTCCACGGACCCGCCAGTGAGAATCCAAATATGCACCTAAACAACTTCATCGTAGTATGTGACACGATCAAATACAATGGGGTGACTGAAGAGGCTCTCAGACTGAGATTGTTTCCGCTCTCACTAGGTGATAGAGCTAAACACCGGTTGAAAAGTCAGCCACCACATTCCACTACTTCATGGAATGATTTAGTGCAAAAGTTATTGACAAAGTTCTTTCCGCCTGCGAAAATTGCACAACTAGTGCAAGAGATCAATACTTTAGACAAGCTTTGAAGGGAAGAACTTAGCGAAGCATAGGAGAGGTTTCATAAAGCGCTGGAGGTGTCCCGCTGCGAGGTTGACTAGATGGATGCAAGTTCATTCCTTCTATAACGGTTTGAGGGATGCGACCAGAACAGTGATAGATGCCTCGCTGAGAAGGTGCATTAATGGAAAACTACGGACCAAGCATGAAATCTGGAGGATCACTCACAACACCAATCTGAGTGGCTAGGGATAGGATTACCTCAGTAAAAATTTGTGGGAGGATTAGATAATGAGGTTCTCGACAATCCCCAGTTACTCATGTCACCTGATCACTAAAACATCTCACTAAATGACAAGATGCAGTAAATGCCGTTCGAGACCCGGCCGCATGGGAGTTATGCAATTTGTGGAGGGACAACACATCGATGGGAATGTTAGTCGAGATAGAAAATAGTAGAGCATGCCCAGTATGTGTCGAGGGTCAATTAGCCACAACAGCAAGGTCAATATGGGAGCAACAATTATCAGAACCAGAATCAGGGCCAAGGGTGGTGTAATAATCAGAGCAATCAGAATTATGGATGGAGAACAATCAGAACAACATACCACCACCATGAGTGAGTGAACCACCACCAGAGAAAAAAGTGGACTTGGAACAAGCCCTTGCCCAAATGCTTACTTCTCATACTGCCTTTATGAATGAGACAAAGGCAAATATGCAAAACCAGGCCACCCAGTTAAACAATCAAGCAGCACATTTGAGAAACCTGGAGGTGAAAATGGGCAAATGGCTAATATACTTACCGAGAGGCAACAAGGCTCCTTACTAAGCAATTTAGAGAAAAACCCTAGGGGCAATGGTAGGGAACATGTTAAGGCTATCACATTAAGAAGTGGTAGAGAGCTAGCTACACGAGGGTCACCACCAGTAGTAAGAGAAGAAGGAACTGAGGTAGTGATGAGTCTTAAACTCATTTATTTTTAATCCATTTTTCTTGCTTATTTTTAGTATATTCAGATATGTTTTAATGCCAAATTATGGATTATTTTCCAAATTATGGATTATTCACCAACTTTGTGTTTTGCAGGTTTTAATTCAAAAAAGAGCAAATTCCAGCAAGAAATGAGAGAAAAAGAGCAATAGCAGGAGTCTCTGTCGCGACAGAGTTCGGTGTGTCGCGAAAAACATCTAAGCAAATGGCTAAGGAAATCTGTCACGACAATATTTCCTCTATCGCAACACAAAGGACTGAATATAGAAGAAGAGCTATGTCGTGACAAAAGATAGTGTGTCGTGACAAAACATGGGAAGAATGTAACAAGTCAGCGGAGACAAAGCAAAATTAATGTTGCGACAAGACTTATCAGCTGGATGTCAACACCAGGAAGAACCTGTCGCGACATAAAAGTTCCTGTCGCGACATTGGAAACAAAAGAAAGCAGAAATTCTGTCGCGACAAAGTATCTTATGTCGTGACAAGAAATTAAAGAGCTATATAAGAATAATACTGCGATAGATCAGTTTATGTTGCAACATATTGAAAAATAGAAGGCAGAATCTATGTCGCGACAAAATCTTATCCTGTTGCGACACTGATTATTTGAACTTGGAAAAGCCTGTTGAGACACAAAGAATACGCAGAAGAAAGACGTCTGTCGCGACAAGACAATCTATGTTGCGACATTGAAAGACAAGGTTTCTGGTCCTGACAGAGAATCAAAGTCGCGACAAGCGATGCCGACTTAGTAAACTGACCTGGTTGCAACAAAAGAGTTCAATGTTGCGACACACTTCAAAGCTGAAGAGAGGTTTCGTTGTCGCGACAGGGACTTTAAGGTCGCGACATAGAAATAAGCTTAACCTGAATCGCGAGGTCGCGACAGCTTTTCCATGTCGCGACAAGATTCCACATAAGGAAGAAGTCTTGTACGAAAAAAGCGAGTGGGTAAGCGACATAAAGATGAAATGAAGGCAAAGTTTTATCGCGAGGAAATAAAACACAGTCTATGAAATGCGTATCTGAGAAATAGTGTTGCAATAAGAATAGCAGGAGAAGAGTTGTCAGACATAAAAGCGGGTGCGACCAGGATCCCGAAGAAGTTGCGAAACAGTAATACATAACCACAATTCTTAATGTCGCAACATAAGCTGTTCCAATAAACACAAAGATCATCGCGATGAAACTTTGTTTGTAGGAATAAATATCTTTGAAGAGCAAATCTTGTCGCGATAGACTCTTTATCTTTATGACCAGAGAGACCTGTGACAAAAAATTAAAACTTTGTCGCAACAACATTAATTAAGTGGCTTGAGAATGCATTATGGGCCATAATTTTAGGGATTTACAATGTAACCTCAAATTTAGGGCCCGAGCTTTAGGGCCTCTATAGATAGAAACATTTGAGGAAGCGAGGCCAACCGATCGGAAAAACCCGGAGCATGGGAGGCGAGAGACTCTTTTTGTATTATATTTTTCCTTTATTTTATTTTTCTTTTCTTCGTAGATTAGATTTGACATAGGATTTCAATTTGTTTACTGGACTTGAAACAGTGAATTGTTTAGAAGTTTCTAAGTTGAGCTAAATTGTTGAAGATCAATTCCGATTAATGTTTGAATCTAATGAAGTCTAGAAAAAAGCTGGATTAATTTCTTTCAGTTGATTACAGTTGCACTGGAAATTTCTTGATCAGTATTTCAGTGTTCATTGTGATTCGAGTTTAGAAATCTATTCCCGGCCCAGGAAGATATGATGTTAGTTATGGTCTTTCTGCCTGATTAGAAGAGATTTCTTGAATTGATAATTTTGAGTTTATTTGAATGGTGTTGTTCATAGAGTGAATTGTACAATAGTAACTTATACCCAGGAGTGGGGACTATCATCGACTTTGATTTCTAGGAGGCCTCGAGTGACATAGAGTTGGAGATTCACGAGAGCATAGATGCATTACTTGAGGTATGCTAGACTAATATTGAAGACTAATGAGCTCCAAGAGATTACTTAGATAAATCATCAGATTTACTCATGGTTTGAGAATTTAAGTTTGAGGATCTATCAAGATTTAATCAATTGAGATTTCTCCTTGGTCTTGAGGAATGATTTTTGATCTTGTGGCTTAGATCTAATCAAGGAAAAAGGGAACTCTTAAAGATCTCAAGGATGAGACATCATTTGTCTTGTAGAAATATGGCAATGGCCCTGTTTTGGGAAGCAAGAAATCTGAAGTCATAAGAAATGGGTATGAAGTATTGGAAAAGAAAAATACCCAGATCTTATAGAGAAAATCTGATTACAAGTAATTGGTTAAACACATGTTTGAAATAGACATGAATCTACAATCAATGAAATGTATGGTTGAGGAGAAATCGAGCTATACTGCCTTGCCTCTTGACAAATTCAAATTCATTCATGATAGAGATAGAATTGGGTATGTTTGCGAATTGATAATTTCCACGTGATGAGAAATTCTAGTGTCTACTTCGGCAATAATGCAGTTTAGGTCGATTTAGATCTAGGATTTTTATTTTCTTTCTTTATTCTGGATGTATAAATTTAGATAGTGAAATTCTTAGTTGGGGTTCTGAAAATCCCCTTGGGGCGTGGAAGTTCAAATAGTGTGGAACTTGAGTAGTTGAGGTAGTTGAACTATGAATTCTCTTTAATCTCTATGGGAATGATATTCGGACTTATAGGTCCACTTTTATTACTTGTACGGCCTGTGCACTTGTAGTAGTATGACCAAACTAAATTTTTAATAAAATTATTGACAAAACCATTTTATTATTGAATACAAGGTTCTTTGTTAACAAGTTTTGAATTACCTTCTTGGGGATGCGAAAGTAATAGTCCTTTTTGTAACGATGGTAAATTTAATCACATATATAAAGTGGTCGACATGTAGTGGAGCAGTTCGGCCGGAGAAAATCGGAGGCCGGGGGAGGCGGCCCGGGAGGGAGAAGCCGTAGAGACACCGGATGGGAAGAAGAAGCGAAGCAATGAGCGATTACAAGTGGGCCCAGTACTAGTACCATATTCCCGGCCGGTTGAGGTAGAATAAACTAGATAAACGATTTTGCTAAATTCATGAAGTATTTAAGCGCATATCAACGAATCCATTCGTCGTCTTTGTTAGACGGAGGCCCAGCTACGTCAAATTCATGAAAGATATACTCTCTAAGAAAAGAAGGTTATTAGAATTTGAGACAATAAATCTTACAGAAAGTCTGATCTTTATACTTAAGAAGTGCTGCGAAGAATTTGAAGGATGTGACGGCTTTACAATTCCTATAAGATGGGAACTGATCTTTGAGAGAGCCCTATGTGATTTGGATCATTATTAACCTCAAGCCCTTATCCATTTTGAGACGACTAGGTTTAGGTGAAGCTAGACCCTCTACGATCCTACTTTACCAAGCTGGCCAGATAGATCATTGAAACATCTCGGAGGTGATGAGGATGTGCTAGTAAAGGTAGATAAGTTTATCTTCATTCTTCAAAGTGTTAGACATGGGAGAAAGATAAAGAGATACCCATCATCTTGACGGACCATTCCTAACAAGCGGCGGGGCTATGATTGATGTGCGAAGGGAGAGGCGAGCTAAGGGTGCGGGGTGATGAAGTCGGTTAGCGTGTTAATGCGGTGAGGCATCCCGGCGGGAGAGTGATGTACTTTGTGATGGGGCGGTGTTGGGGCTATAGTGCCTAGCCGGAGTGGTTTGGCCGACCTTTGGAGGCTAGCCTTGTGCGGAAGTGCTAAGGAAGAGGTGGGTGGAAAGAAGTAGAAGAGTTATGTGAGTGGATGGATTCTTTCATTCAAACGGGGGAGGAGTATTATGAGTTGTTGGGAGAGAACACCCAAACTTCAGTGCCCTCGATCGAGCGACCACCGTAGTTAGACAAAACACACCCTCAGTCACTTGAGAGTATGCATACGAGGGGAATCCTCAGCCACTACTAGTTATCATATCGGCATCTCTACTTGTGGTGGAAGAGAGAAACTTTTGAGAGTGCTTTGAGATCACAAGGAGGAAATACTATCGGGTGGTCTCTAGGCGATTTAAAGGGATCGCCCTCCATGTGTTTTGCATCGGATCCTATTGGAGGATGAGCTAAACCATCAATAGAAACTCAAAGGAGACTAAACACGACATTAAAAGTGATAAGAAAAGAGGTGTTGAAATGGTTCAGGAGTGATTTATCCCATCTTTGATAATTCGTGGGTAAGCCTAATACAAGTTGTCCCAAAAAAAGGAGGGACCACGGTGTCTGAATTTGAGAGTAGCATGCTGTATGTTACTTGATTCTGGGGGTGGAGGATTTGCATAGACTACCGGAAGTTGAATAAGGCTACTAGAAAAGATCACTTCCCACTTCCATTCCTGGATCAGATGCTAGCCGAATTTGTGAGGCATGAGTAATGCATTTTCTAAACCAGGTATTCGGGTTACAAAAAAATCGAGATCACTATATCATAGGAGGACCAAGAGAAAACAACATTCACGTGCCCTTATGTGCATTTGGCACTAAGCGAATGCCACCTGGGCTATATAGCATACCAGAAACCAGCGTTGCATGATGGCCATATTCTCGAGACATAATTAGAGAGAAATATTGAAATATTCATGGATGATTTCTACTGTGCTAGGGAAATCTTTTTGATAATTTCTGGAGAGCACAGGACCAGGCATTGATCGGATGTGAGGAAACCTGACCTTATCTTGAATTGGGAAGTGTCACTTCATGGTGAAGGAAGGCATTGTATTGGGGCATTGGATATCAGAAAGAGGAATCGAGGTAGATAGAGCCAAGCTTGAAATAATAGAAAAGCTACTGCCCCCATCTTCAGTGAAAGGAATAAGGAGCTTTCTAGGCCACGCAGGTTTTCTCTGAGAGATTCATAAAGTTTCTCAAAATATCAAGCCCTGTCGTCACCTTGTTCGGAACGCCCTTCGAGTTTGATGATCAGTGCCTGCAAGCATTCTTGTTTCTCAAACAAAAGTTGGTTTCAACACCTATCGTAGTAGCGTCGGATTGGAATCTTCCTTTTGAACTCATGTGTGATCACGGTGACTACATTCGGGCGTGTTAGCAAAAAGGGATGAGAACTTTAGGTTATCTATTATGCGAGTTGGACGTTGAATGATGCGCAACTCAATTATGCAACAACTGAAAGAACTTCTAGCTATTGTGTTTGCGTTTGACAAGTTTAGGCCGTACTTAATTGGTAACAAGGTCATAGTGCACACGACCATTCATCCATAAGTGATGACCAAGGACGCTAAGCGAGAAGGCGATATGGTGGGTTTTACTACTCCAAGAGTTCGACTTGGAAATTAAAGATAAGAATGGAACTGAAAATCTAGTAGCCGACCACCTTTCACGATTGGAGGGGCTGAGTAAAGAAATTCAGATCAATGATGATTTCTCTGACGAACAACTCTTGGCAATTGAAGACAAAAAGCTAGTATCGTGGTTTGCGGATTTGGTGAATTACTTGGCGTAGTAAAAAGTCTTCCTCCCCAGAATTTAGTTATCAGCGAAAGAGATTCTTTGCATCATTGAAACTTTGCTAGGAAGGAATTATCTGTATAAACCTTTGTCTTGACCAAATGATAAGAAGACGTGTTCTAGAAGAGGAAATAGAAAGTATTCTGGCTCATTGTCACGCACTAGCCTATGGGAGGCACTTTGGGGGAAATAGGACAACTGCAAAGGTGCTTTAATCGGGATTCTAGGCACCATCACCTAGTGCACTCTGGGCATATAGAACAACATTCAAGACACCATTGGGAATGTCGCCATTTAGGCTAGTGTTCGGGAAAACGTGTCACTTATCGGTGGAATTGGAGCATAAAGCATACTGGGTAACTAGGTAGTTGAATATGGATAGTAAGATGGTCGGCGAGCGCTGTGTTGTAGCTTAGTGGTGGGAGTTGCAATGAGGCATACGAGCGCCGTATAGGAAAAGATAAACTGGCCACGACAAACACATCTCAAGGAAAGAGTTTGAGGCGGGTCAACAAGTCCTCTTGTTTAACTCTTGACTCAAACTTTTCCCGGGGTAAGTCACGATTAGTTTGGGATGCTTCCTATGGCTTCGGGTTTTCCCATGGAGGTAGAATTACGCACCTAGAGAAAGGAACCTTTAAAGTTAACACACAGCGGTTGAAGCCATACTTTGGGGGCGGGTTTCATGCGAGCAAGCAGGCCATTCATCACGAGGCACGGAAATGGATTAGTAGGGTTATGCGATCCGGGATCTTGGGAACATTAAGATCTGGGGAAGTCGAATGCTGACGGTAAACAAGCGCTACTTGGGAGGCAACCCAAGCTCTTTGATATTTCTTTCTTTTCGGAGCGTAGTTTGAGTGTTTTAGTTTTTGGCATGTTTTTTTCTTTTAATGTCGAATTTTCTTTTGTTTGCTTGTTTCGAGGACCCGAGACAAGCGGTGGCGACGGAGAGCTAGTTCGAGCTCATTCCATGAGTCTGACGGGTTAGACTTCATTTAGGGGGTTTTCTCATAGTTAGAAAGTTTTCCAAATTTTTTGAATTTGACCCTCTCTATCGTCGCGACGTTGAAAGAAGCTAAAATCCCAAGCCTACGTCACATCATGTGTTGGATTTAGCGTCGCGTTGGCGACCCTGTTCTCCCTCTCACGTAGCGTCCACTGACGTTGGCCTCAACGTCACGACGTCAGATTTCAACACGCTCGGGAACATCACAACGTTGGATTTCAACGTCGCGACCTTGGCTTAAAGGACTCTCGGGAATGTCGCGACGTTGGACCCGAATGTCGCAACATTTCCCCTGTTTTTATGAACAGAAAGTGTCATTCTTGTCTTCATTGCTGTTTCTTGAAAAAAAAAAACCTTAGAACTTTGGTTTTCATATACCTAGAACACACTAAGCTGGAAGCATCCCAGCAGTCCTAGGAACCCCCACAAGCACTATGACCGTCCCTCGATCCACCATTCACTAGTGCCCACCTTCGTTTGGAGCGCTACTCCCTGTTCGGTACAAGTGAGTGAAGGCTCAGATTCACTTAATAGTGACTGATTTTCGTTCTTTGTGTCTTGTTTAGGGCTCATGAAGGCACCTTAGGAGTGGTTAGAGATAATGGCAGTCCTAGGTTAGAGTCATAAAGCCCATCTCTCAAAGTGCACCTGGGTGCTTGACCCATTGCCTAAGAGGTTGTTGGGCAGCCTCGTGAGCCAAGTTGACCTTGCATCACACGTACATTGGGAGGTCAGGGCTAAGGAGAGGTGATAAAATCTTTGTGCACTAGCTCATCTCGACCCTATAAGTGCCCATTGTCGAGTAAGATAAAATAATGACCGTAAAGAGAGGTCGGGCAAGTGAGGAGCCTGTGCATAGTTACGATCATGACAAGTTTGTCAATGAGAGCGCGGCTGAGAAGTTCGGCTTCATCTCCAAACATAGGTCGTTTATTAAGGAGAAGGGGTTTCACCACCCCGATGACTTCTTTCATAAAGCAGATTCTGCGAATATAAGGATGGCAGGCACTATGTGACCTCGTGGCAATTTGCCACAAGTGTGGTATAAAATTTTCCTTGATCTACGCATCCATTATGTGAAAGTTGAGTTAAGGTGATGAGTGGAGCTTTAATTGAGTCTACTCTTTGACTACCTGCCTAGAACCGATTAACCTTAAGGCCTTTTATCGGCTCCATGAGCAACACAATTACCCAGAGGTCCTTAGGATGTTGACCAATGGGCACAGTGAGTGGAAGATTAACAATGAAGGGCACACGGTGCACTTCAAGGCTAAACATTTAGCCTACATTCCTAAGGTATGGCATCACTTCATCACATCGCGTCTCATTCCAACGACTAATGTGTGTGAAGTGATGGCTAAGCGAGCCCTGCTCAACTATGCCATTATCCAAGACATACCCTTTGATGTTGGGCAGGTTATAGAGGATGCAATCCTCTATAATAAGGATGCCAAGATGAACCTAGGGCACCCCTTCCTTATTTACGGCCTTTTCAAGCAAGCCGAGGTGCCCTTGGAGGATAATGAGGCTTGGATAAACCCGATTAAGGCGATCATGGTTAAGAAAGATAAGCAAGATTGTACCAGAATTTGGAGGAGGTGTACGGCTTCCGGAAATGTGACCTCGATGAGGATGAGTTGGGCGTGTCGGTTTAGGTTTATGGGCTCCACGTAGGCACCCGGGGAGGAGGTCGGGCGGAGTCCTCCTCTCGCCCCATCTGGCCATCCGGGGAGGAGGACCCGATCAGTCCTTCCGCCACCCTAGAGGAC